>OX422217.1:618022255-619222255 GCA_949130495.1 Sambucus nigra
CAACCGTGTACTCAAAATCACCATCCGAGTCACTTATAATCAATTTACCATATTATTCCCAACACGACCCAACACGCGCGTCCCGAATATGATCTTGTCGACTCATCGCTTTTGGCCACTTACAATCTAATGTAAAATAATACAATTTTATTTACTTATCATACAAGTAAATATGATAACACACAAATATTAGATCAATATTCGCTAATTATAATATATTCAATTCATTTTATTTTTTAATTTAATTAAATTACTGCGACATGTGTAATTTAAATATTCCCCAAAATACGGGGTGTTACATTCATACCACCACGGAATTCCACAAATGCTCATTTAAATTGTAGTACAAAACCACATTTGTTGCAGAGTAATAAATACGAGATTGGGAAACTTTTGTTGTCATATTATTTATATCATTGTAGTTGAGCAACTCCATGGGCTCTATCTTGCGCCTTCCCAACTATCACGTTGCTATTGCTGTATATTAAATTCGTCTCATTCATGTTCTGTGATTACGGTGTGAAAAATGATACAAGTCATCATGATATGTCTAAATCCTCACGATACCAAAGAATATCTAGACATTTTACAATGAAGAAAAGATAAAGAAAAACACAAAAATCTCATTCCACAACTGTATGCTTGCCTTATTGACATTGTGTGAAGTAATTTAGTTTTACGATCTTCAATTCTGTCATTATTTTAACAAAAATGGATCATTGTGGATAGATTTCATTACTGAGTTATTGACTTGTATCATACTATCATCCATTAATAATATAATTGCATTCAATTGGGTTTCCATGTATGAGCTTCTTGAAAATGTCCAATTAGTTGATGATGTTTAAATTGTTGTTTGAATCCGACATACTCAAAAGTTCATTACAAAACCCGAGGTTGTGATCACCTATGGCCGCCAGCATATTCGTAACCTTCTTGTGATGACCTTGATGTGTCCCCTATCAAGCCACTAGATAATTTTTCCTTTCCCTAGGCATTTTGGTCTATGCTAGCTAAGATAACTATGAAACCATATTGCTCTCTTTTAATGAGCAATCACCAAACATACTGAGATGTAGGTGTCCTTAGGTACTAAATCGGATACACGACGTATTCATCATTTCAAAATATCTCGTACTTGAGCATTCAGAAAACCGCGCTCATTTTCTACACAATAAAAAAACTTCAATTTCCACACGTATCTCACTTCTTTATGAAATAACCATTGTAAAAAGATATACCCTAAAAGATACAAAGGAACAAAGAGCATTCCATGAGAAAATAGGGATAAAATATTTTGGTACCATACGATAGGGCTGCATCAAAATAATCTTTCATTAATCTTCAATGTCCTCCCTCTTTATATCTATCAATGACCTTTTGTTCGCAAATGGAGTCCTAACAACGAGAGCACTTTTTTCGGGTCAACATCTTAAATTTGTGGAATTTTAGTCCCCATCTAACAAAGCATTTGTTTATCATAATCGTCATCATCGGACGACTCGCCAAGAAATTTGTCGAGAGTATCACCGGGTGAAGAAGTCATATCAAAATAGTTGTTAAAAATGACTATTGGTCAAGCAGTATTTCAACTTCTACGGATGCCATGGTGCATGACAATTTATTAGTCGAGTGAAAATATCCAATGCTTAATGCCCAAGAGGAGCCACCGATTTTTGGTGTAGAAAAATGCATTGGAGAAATTTGGTAAGGTAAAACGTTTCAATGCCTTGGAGGTGGTTTAAGGACATTGTTACTTAAAAAATTTCATATAGAAAATAAAAATTTGGAGTTATGCTTAAAATACAAAATCAACATATATATATATATATATATATATATATATAGTCAGGCTCATGTGTCCACTAAGTTTGCACATCATATTTTTAAAATAGTAAAAAGCAGTGAAAGTTTGACCGATTTTTAAAAAATAGCAAAAAAAGTTTTTTTTAGCTGATTTTTTTTACATGGGTCCGTTGAAATGTTTAAATATCACATAAAAAAAATCAACTCAAAAATATTTTTTTTAGTGCTTTAAAAAAATTAGTGTGCGCCAGCACTGTGCAAACTTAGTGTGCACATGAGCCTGCCTCTCTCTCTCTCTCTATATATATACAGAGAGAGAAAGAGAAGAAGAAGGTTCTCCTACATCATACCTAGTTCTAGGCCCTAATTTTTTTTTTCCAAATTTGTTATTTTCTCTTCAAATTTTTTATTTTTGACCCAAAATTGTAAATTAACCAATGAAAATTATCTTATTATTAATGTTTGGTTATAATAATGACCCGACTAAAAAAATGAACAAATTCAAGTTTATTCATAAAAAATATCTGCCTATTTCACCAAAAATATGTAATTTCATAATGTACGATTAACATTAGCTTTAGTCTTTAGTAAACTACTTCAATACTCTCTCTCCGTCTCTCTCTCGCGTGCGCCTGCGCACTCATAAAGCCTCCCCTTTGCTCAAAATGTAATCTGACTGTAAATCTTTTACTGGCAGAAAATAACAAGAGTGAAGAACAATTACACAATATAAATTTGTTTAGGTTGAGTTTTTGACACACACATGTACTAACCTTAAATATGGTAATAGATTGCTGATGTTGAAATTTGAAAACTTTCTACTATCATATATATGTATATATGCAAGAGAAGGGACACAACATGTTCATAAGCATATATGCCCCTGCAATTTAGAAAATTATCTATATACCGTTTTAAAATTTAAAATATCTTTGCACACAATACAATATAACTTTATCCCCTGCACTTAGATCAAGAAATTAAAAGTTACCAAGTTTTAATTTTTCATGTAATTAATCGTGAAGATTTGCATTTCTATGGTATATTTTCCCAGACATGATACAACCTACATGGCATGAATAAAATATCACAATACGAATACGACTGGCACAATTCATTATTGTGACATGAACCCAGTTGCACATCATGTCAAAATATAAAACAAAAAACACAACTTCATACAAGACAGACAAAATAATTTTTTTTTATAAAATAAAATATTATATTGTTTTCACTTATATGTTTATCGTCTTTATTGATGAAATTTTTATCATATATTTCTCCACTAGAGTAAAACCATAGCCCCATATTTTATATGTGAACGTGCAGACGTTGCTGGCAATACGTGAGGCAATAAAGTCTACTGATTACCAAAATAAACGTAATGTTAATCATCAAGAAGTAGGATGGGATTTCAGTAATTATAGAATTCTTTCAATTGGTACTGGTTCACAAAAATGAGAAGGTGGACTCGACATAAACACGGGTGCTTTTTTTGAGTGGATATGCCCAGACAAAGGTAGCGCACCAGTGTTGGATGTATTGTTTAGAGCTTCAGATGACATGGTCGACGTTTACACTTCATTTTTCCTAGGCGAAAATAATTCTCGAAATAATTACCTTCGAATTCAGGTCTCTCTCTCTCCCCCTCTCCACACACACACAAAAACATATATCTATATAATATGAGACAATGATGTTATGAATAGTAACTCATGCATGATAAACATGCATGGTATTTTATGTATTGCATGCTTGCATGCATACACATACATATATGCATGCATGCATACATACATATACTATTATTTTATTATTAAAATATTTAAAAAAAATATTTTTTTAAAAATATATTTTTTGAAATATGTTTTTTAAAAAAAAACATATTTTTTTGAACTTTACCCCTAATTTTAGTTCACCCCTGAATTTTTAGTTCTTAACATCAAATCCTTCTAACTTTTAAAACTACCTATTTTACCATATATATATATATATATATATATAGAGAGAGAGAGAGAGAGAGAGAGAGAGAGAGAGAGAGAGGCTCATGTACACACTAAGTTTACATATTATTTTTTTAAAATAGTAAAAAAAATATTTTTTAATTGATTTTTTTGTGTGATATTTAAACATTTCAACAGACCCATGTAAAGAAATCAGCTAAAAAAAACTTTTTTGCTATTTTTAACAAATCGGTCAAACTTTCGCTATTTTAAGCACTTTAAAAGTTGTGAAAGTTTGACAAATTTTTTAAAAATAGCAAAAAACATTTTTTCAAGTTGATTTTTTTTACATGGGTCCGTTGAAATGTTTAAATATCATATAAAAACAAATCAACTCAAAAATATTTTTTTTAATGCTTTAAAAAATTGGTGTGCGCCAGCACTGTGCAAACTTAGTGTGCACATGCACCTGCCTCTCTCTCTCTCTCTCTCTCTCTCTCTCTTTATATATATATATATATATATATATATATATATATATATATATATATATATATATATAATGCTCTTGTGGGGATTAGTCCGCATTTTATGAATACGGATCGGACTTGTGTCACCTAACGGTGTGCCTAGAAATTATTGCCTAAATTATAGGTACATTCTCTTTCTTTTATGGGTCACCATCAGGTGATACATGTCCGGTTCACATTTTTAAAATACAAACTAATCCACACAACATAACTATATAACTATATAACTATAACTATATATATATATACAGACACATTCTGCATTCTCACACATATATATTGATAGTTTTGTCCTCACATGTACAATATTAGAAACCCAAGTTCATGGGGGTGATGTGAAAGCAAAGTTCAAGTGAAAAGGTGTATTATCCTTGTTTTTTTTTAATTAACATTATCTCTGCCGAATTTTATCAAATTACTAGACCATTTAATGGCTAATATACATATTCGATAAACATCATTTTCAATAGTTGAAACTTTTGATTATTATCGTACCCACCCACTATTACTTTCTAGTTAAAAATAAAAAAATTGCATGTAGGACTACACATTGTTGGAAGCCAAGGTGGATGACGTGAGTGAACCTTATCTTGAAACGCTGAAAGAAACTGCAGAAAAGCTATTAGCGACAGAAATTTCAATCCCCAACCCAGAGACCGGATTACATGAAGTAAATGATGGTTCTCTTCAGACCGGATTGCCTACTAATGAACATAAGCTCAAGGAGTAAGAAAACTACATATCCATCCTCACTAAAAAGGGTTATTTACATTTTTGAGACCTAGTACTAATGGGCAATTATAGATTAGGGTTTTAAGTTTTTCATACCGTGATATTGGGAAAAAAAATGATGTCTCTAAAACATTAAATTTCTGATGTCTGAGATTTATGATTGGTTAGTGCCGATGGGACATACCAATATCATTTGATCGATGGGATCTGCGCCAGCGAATTGACCAATAACTAATCTAACGCATCAAAATTTTAATGTTTTAGAGACATCAATTTTTTTTTCCCATGACATTGGTGTCCGTTTTCACCTTTTACGAGGTTATTATTATTAGGATATGTCAGAATGAAAATTTCCTACCATTATGTTTTTTTCCCCAAAAATGATAAAACATACAAATGATTTCCAAAACGATCTAGAATACAAGACTGATTTGAAAAACCCTATTCTCGTACAAAGTGGTCCTCGCTACATGCACTAAAATCACAATGAGCAAGAATTTCCAGACCAACCCTATATTGTGGCACACTTTGAAAAATATTTTAGTGGTGTTTTTTTCCATCTAAATCGTGTTGTTAACTGATCGTTTTGACACTGACCCTTTTTATATTTTTTGGGGAACTTTTTAGCATTTAGAAGGGTCACAAAAGTGAGAATGGAACCCAAAGTACAAATTTGCAAAGCTTTGACCCCTTCCTAAAACTAAGCATAAATATTGAACAACAAAGTGATTATAACCCTACGAAAAATATGTGTACACACAAATATATATATATATATATATATATATATATATATATATATATAGAGAGAGAGAGAGAGAGAGAGAGAGAGAGAGAGAGAGAGATTTCTGTCCCCACTAAGTTTGCACATCATTTGCTTATAATAGTAAAAAAAAATAATTTCGAGCTAACTTTTTTTGTGTGATATTTAAACATTTCAAGGAATCCATATAAAAAAATTCAGCTCAAAAAAACATTTTTTGCTACATTTTAAAAATCGGTCAAACTTTCGTTGCTTTTAAGCACTTTAAAAGCTGCGAAAGTTTGACCGATTTTTTTAAAATAGCAAATTTTTTTTTAGTTGAATTTTTTATATGGGTCCGTTGAAATATTTAAATTTCACATAAAAAAAAATTAACTCAATTATTTTTAATATTTAAAAAAATTGGTGTGCGCTAGCACATGTGCAAACTTAGTGTGCACATGAGCCTCTCTCTCTCTCTCTCTCTCTATATATATATATATATATATATATATATATATATATATATATATTGAAATTAATTTAACACCCATATTTCATGCATACTCTTACACAAGGTTGTCAATTTACCAATCACAGATAAAATAAATAAGATACAAAGATTTTTAAAGTGGTTCAGCCTTGTAAGAATGGCCTACGTCCACTGTTTTTGTTATTGCTGACTGTTTGCTTGGAATTCTCGATAATAGATTTACCAAGAAATTTCGAGTCCCCCTCTAATGAGGAGGTTACAATGTATTTATATCCTTGAGGCTGTAAATGTGAAAGGACAATGCGCTGTTATCTAGTAGACATGTACATTTGTACGATAATAATGAGCGTTTAATGCACAGTCGTCTATTTGATTTTCTTGTTCTGCACGCTAAGTTACTCGGGCCGCCTGAGTTGCTCGGACCGCTTTAGTTGCTCGGTATGCATGAGTTGCTCGGGGCGCTTGAGTAGCTGGTGGCAGTGGATTGATCGGTAGATATATTTGTAATTGCCACGTTGGTTAACACGCGTCTTCAAATGATGTGTCCACGTCAGCAGATTAAATTTGGTATCAACAGAAGCCCCTAATGTTTCATAGTTTGATGTTGGAGAAAATTATGGAACATTCTGCTTGAAAGCTGCATAGATTATTGGTTTGTATGGTTTTTAAGAAAGTATTCGTTGTACCTAACTCCTTTTTGAGTGCATAATATCAGGCCTCATAAATATTTTGAATTTTCATGACCGCTTCGATATTTGTGCTCCTTTTCTTCTTTTAGCCGCCGGGTATGCAAACGTCCTCCTTTGTAATCATTAATTTTCTCTATTCCCGAGGTAAAGTATTTAAGCGCGGCAGAATTCCTATCGTTTTTCACTTTTCAAATTTGTATCTTTGAACTCTTCATTTTCTCTCTATCTTGTGCCTTCGTTCTTTCCATCGTTCATTGTCACCTGATCTCTTTTTCTCCGTAAAATTTTCTTCCCTTTCTTTTATTTACATTGTTCATCATGGTTTATCTTGTTGAGTCACTGGACAAATTTCGGTCTGAATTTTCAATCCCTTCGTGGGTTATTTTGGAAGAACTTTCTGATTATTTTTCTTTGGCTGAGGGACATTGGTTCCCAAGTCTCTTTGTGGCCAAATGTGGCTTTTCTTTTCCTCCAAATCCCTTATGTTTGGAATTATGTCAATATTTTGACGTTGTTCCTGCAAGAATAGCTCCAAATACCTGGAGGATAGTTAATGGTGTACATAGATTGAATCAAATCCATGGAACCCGTTTAGGGATTCTCGAGATTATGTACTGCTATAGATGGGTTGTTAGTGATTCCACATTCTATTTAAAAACTAGATTTTTGAATAGGGCTTTAGTTGTTAATCTTTCAGATGCCAATAGGGATTATTTTGAACATGGGGTTGTTATGAAAAATTGGCAACACGATCCATTAAATGGAGATGATGTATATCAAGGTCTCAGGTGTCCCCCTTATGGCAATGGAATAGGTTGTTTTTATTTTTTGAAATCTTATTTTCTGTGTGTTTGATAAAATGTATCACTGACATTTTCTTTTGTTTATTACAGTTGACAGTAAAAGAAAACCTCCAAAAGAAGCTGATGTTAATTTAAAGCATTTGAAACTTATCTGGGATTTGCACCAATCTGTTGCTGAGGAACATATTAGATCTGCTTCCTACTTATTGCAAAACAAAAGCTATACTTCCTCTTTTACTGCTCGTCCTCGTCCAGTGGTGGTTAATTTTGACCAAGTGCCAGCCTCTGAGACTAGTGTGGAAGGTTCTTCCTCTGAGTCAAGTGTTCCCATCAGCAACTTAATGAAGAAAAGAAGAGATCCTTCCTTTTTTAACAAGTCTGCCTCTATGGATGGAGAGGCAAAGAAAAGTAAACAAGATGTCCCAGAAGAAGGGATAAGAAACATTGATGCACCCCCTTCTACTGCTACCAAGAAAGTTGCTGAGAAGCCACCTGTGGCTCCGAGCAAGGTTGTTGCTATCTCTCCTCCAAATGAGGTTATTGTCATTTCACCAACCAAGACAACGTCTTTAGTTGAAAATGTTGGTGCTCCTCCGAGGAGGCTAAAGAAAAGGTCTTTTGAGAGACCTGCTGAACCTGTCTCTCAACCTTCAAATGTTGAAGGTGGTGTTTCAATTTTTGTGGATCCGAGCTCTGCTGTGAGTTTGGTGAGATCTTGGACTGTCCCAGAAGTCCAAGGCATTGAAGACTCCCTTTCTCGTCAGAGAATTACAACCCTTGCTGCTCAACACATCGCCTCAGTAAGTTTTGTTAATTTGAATCATTCACTTTCTAATATTATGTTCATATATTGATCTAATGTTATTTCATTTTTCAGCTGGTGACGTATTTTAACAGCATCTTGAATAAGGATGAAGCTATCAAGGCTTCAATCTCCTCGGGAGGTGTAGAGGAAGCTTTTGTTAGGCTGACCCAATCCCTAAAAGATTCTCGTTAGAAATACGAGGAAAATAAAGTTGCTTGGGAGAAACAATTCCAGTTCGTTGAGTAAGAAAGAAATCAGGATGTGAATGCCTCCAAGGATTTGGAGAAGAAGTTGACGGAGTATGAGCAGAGCAACAAAGTCTTTGAACAAAATAATAAGGAGCTGGAAGTTAAGATCAAGTCTGCTGAAGAGGAAGTTGTTAGACTTCAAGATGTTGGGCGTCAGAAACTGGAGGTGGAGGAGAAATTGAAAGCTGCCGAAGAGCTCCTTAGGGAAAGGACCTCCTCGGAGAAGGCAAAAAGGAAGAAGGCAGTTAAAAAGTCTTTTAGCGCTGGTTGGGACAAGGGCTAAAATAAGGGCCTAGCTGCCATGTCCTATCAAATGGAGTACGCAGGTGTTAAATTCTTTAGGGATGAATGGGTGGTTGCATTGAAAGAGATGAAAGTTGCTGAGAATTCTGAATTGTTCCAGCAACACACTCATGGCCCTCCTCCCTCTCTTGGAGAAGAAGAAGAGGATGAAGCTGCCTTAGACGAATCTTCAATGATGACTAGAGATCAGGTCCTTGCCGTTCCTGTTGCTCATCTTTCCGAGCAACCCCAACCAACCAATACTTCTGCCGAGCAGCTAATCCTGCCTTTCGAGCAACCAGCCTCTTCCTCAAAACCTTCTAAGGAAATCATAGGAAACAAAGAGAAGGTGTAGAGTTGCTCGGGTGTTTATTTTGTTATTCTATGACTTGTAACCTTAGATTTTGTATATTCCCCTTATGATGAAATAAAAATTCGAACTTTGGTTATTTATCTTGGCTTTCTCTTTTACTTGTCCTGTCTGCACCCTTATTGATTCTTTTTATTTCTTCTCTTTGTTAGTTTATGGTCAGGATGGAGCTCTTATCAGCTCATGTCACAGAATTAATGAAGAAATGCAACGACTATTTTAAAGCTGGTCATGATAATCTAAATGAGGCTCAGATACTTGACATCCTTGGTTTATATGCTTCTAAACGAGCAGTAGAATCTTACCAATACCTGAAATGTTTGCTGGATCATGCAGTTGCCAACAATGTGGATTACTATGAGATGATTCAAGATCTCCAAGGAACGATCGAGGAACTTCAGTTGCAGTACAAAGAGTCCTCTACACTTTTGTATCGGGGATATGAGAGAAAATATCAGCAATTGAGTGCTGATAAAGGATATGATAAATTCATCTCTGCTTATGAGAAGAAAGAGAGCGTTCTGAAGCTTGAGGTTGAAGAACACAGACATATTTCTAAGTTATTGGAACAGGAGAACATCGCCTTGCAGGAAGAAATAAAACAACTAAAATCTGCTGCATCTTCCTCGGGAGCCTTGGTCCCTGTTAATGATGAGGATTTCTCTTTCTTAGAGGTAGAAAATGCCAACTTGCGAGATGAGTTGGAAACTTTGAAAAGAGCTGGACCCTCCACCTCTCCTCTGTAGGGGGAATGTTTAATTTATAGCTTTTGTGTTGACTGTTGGAACATTCAACCGAAATTAACTGTCAAAAACAGTTAATCAGTTAAACGAAATTAACTGTTGGCTGTTGGCAATAACTGCCAACAGTTTATTAATTAATTAATTAATTTCGTAATTAATTAATAATTAAACCCCAGAAAGTTAAATAAATTCGGCCCAAAAAAGTAGGAGATTTTTATAAGCCCAAGCCCAAGCCCGAACCGAACCGAGCCGAGCCGGCCGGCCGGACGCGCGCGCGCACGTGTGGACTTTTGACCGAAAGTCAACCCGTGCATAGCTTAGGTCATCTCCCCTTCAAAGAGTTGGGATACCCCCAAGGCATCCAAGCCTTAGTCCATACTTGGGGTGTTATTAACTCATCAAAATTCCACTACTCTTCCAATGTGGGACAAGAGTTAAAACACACCCAATTCATTAACTTTCATTGCTTTGTGAGTCACTTTGGGAACATAATTATCATTCATAACTTATTAAAATTGGACATATGAATATACTACGTTAATCTCCTTGCGGATGTGAACGCGTTCGTATATGGTCCCACAATTTTCGTAGTGTGGGTCCCATCTAAATTTGAGCTCAAAGTTGCTCAAAAATCTGTCCAGATTGACAGCTTTATAATACCCATTTAAGTCCAATTTTCCAACAATCCCCCACATGAATGATATATCGCTATAAATAAAACAAAACAGATGCTGATGCAGATGCAGATGCAGACACAAGTCGAGTAAAACTGAAGACTTATTGCATCGGGAGAAGTATCCTAGTGGCCTTGAACTTTCCTTAGTGATATACTATCGGATTTACTTGGTTAATCAGTAGACTTCACGTCCTTGAACCGTCAACCGTTTTTGTAAACCTAGACAACAGTATTCACACAACAATTATGTGTTCTCATGTTTGTGTTCATTTTGGCCGTGAGCACCACTTGGTTCCGCAAGTATTTTAGAGAATATGCCTTTCATTATTCTCATAGAAGTGACCCCCTTCTTACTTATGTAGGTGACTTCCATAAAGAGTATTCTTCAATACCCCACTTAGACGTACTAAGATATAGATGTCATTAAAAGCATAACTTATCCTAATTTCACGACAGATATGCACCGTCTCATCTTTGGAATGGATAGGATGATATATCCTCTAGTGCGTACTGAATACAACATAGTTCGGTTTGCCCATTGAACCTAGATCTTGGGATCTCCAGTCAGCTAGGTTGGGTTGCCACTATATTGATTCTTATTTATTTATAGGCTTTAGACCCATTCCTCTCGATGATCTTTCAACTTGCTCTCGGTTTAAACCTTTCGTTAGTGAATCCGATATATTATCTTTTGACTTTACATAGTCAATTGAGATAATTCCGTTTGAGAGAAGTTGTCCAACGGTATTGTGTCTACGACGAATATGTCGTGACTTTCCGTTATACATGTGATTTTGTGCCCTTCCAATCGCTGATTGGCTATCACAAAGTATACATATTGCGGGCACAGGTTTAGACTAATTTGGAACAACCTCTAAGAAATTTTGAAGCCATTCGGCTTCTTCTCTAGCTTTGTCTAGTGCAATGAATTCAGATTCCATTGTCGATCTGGCAATGCACGTTTGTTTTGAGGATTTCCAAGATACGGTTGCACCTCCGAGGGTAAATACATACCCACTCGTAGACTTAGAGTCTTTTGTATCAGATATCCAATTTGCATCGCAATGTCCTTCAAGAATAGGTGGATATTTTGAGTAATGCAATCCATAGTTTTGAGTATATTTTAAATAACCCAAAACTCTCAATATTGCTTTCCAGTGATCTCTTCCTGGATTACTCGTAAATCGACTTAGCTTACTTATTGAGTATGCTATGTCCGGTCGCGTACAGTTCATGATATACATTAAACTGCCGATAATACGAGAATATTCTAGTTGAGATATGCTTTCACCATTATTTCTTGCTAGATGTAAATTTACATCCACAGGTTTCTTGGTAGGACTAATATCATACTTCTTGAATTTTTCAAGTACTTTCTCAATGTAATTAGATTGAGATAATATAAGTCCATCCGATGTTCTAGAAATTTTAATTCCTAATATAACATCGGCGATTCCCAAATCTTTCATGTCAAATCTACTACTCAACATTTGTTTTGTAGTTTTGACAATTTCCAAGTTACTACCCATGATAAGCATATCATCAACATAGAGGCATACAATGACATATCCATTATGAATGTATTTAAAGTAAACACATTTATCGCATTCATTAATTTTGAAACCATTTGATAACATTGCATTATCAAATTTTTCATGCCATTGCTTAGGTGCTTGTTTTAATCCATATAGTGATTTAACAAGCTTACATACTTTTCCTTCTTGTCCGGGAGCTTTGAATCCTTCAGGTTGCTCCATATAAATTTCCTCGTCTAGTTCACCGTTTAAGAATGCAGTTTTTACATCCATTTGATGTATTTCAAGTCCATTAATAGCAGCTATTGCTATTAACATCCGAATGGACGTTATTCTTGTTACCGGTGAATATGTGTCGAAGTAATCCAACCCTTCCTTTTGCCTATATCCTTTAGCTACAAGTCTAGCTTTATATTTATCAATTGATCCATCGGCCTTCAATTTCTTTTTGAAGATCCATTTATAACCTAACGGTTTTGAACCTGGTGGAAGATCCACTAGTTCCCATGTATGATTTTGTAATATGGATTCAATTTCACTATTAATTGCTTCTTTCCAATTGGAAGCATCGGGTAAGGATATAGCTTCTTTATACGATTGAGGTTCATTTTCTAACAAATATGTTAGAAAATCTGGACTGAAAGAAGTCGAGGTTTTTGCTCTTTTACTACGTCTTGGTTCATCCTCTATTGATTCAATAGGTTGATGAGTACCACTTTTAGTAGCTTGATTTGTCCTTTTAGAAGGACCAGATTCTCGGGTCATGTTATACGGAAATTCATTTTCAAAAAATGAAGCATCCCTCGATTCAATAACCGTATTTACATGAATGTCCGAAATCTCAGATTCACAAACTAGAAATCGATATGCACTGCTATTAGTAGCATAACCGATGAATACACAATTCACGGTTTTTGGCCCTATTCTTACCTTTTTAGGTTTAGGAACCATCACTTTGGCTAAGCACCCCCACACTCGCAAATATTTATAGGAAGGTCTTCGACCTTTCCATAAGTCATAAGGTGTCTTGTGAGTCTTTTTGTGAGGTACTTTATTGAGAATGTAATTAGCAGAAAATAAGGCTTCCCCCCACAAATTTTGTGGAGCTCCTGAACTTAATAACAGTGAGTTCATCATTTCTTTCAAAGTACGGTTTTTGCGTTCAGCAACACCATTTGATTGAGGAGAATAAGGAGCGATTGTTTGATGAATAATCCCATTTTCAGAACAAAATTCCTCAAATGGATATTCATATTCACCCCCTCTATCACTCCTAATAGCCTTTATCGTTTTGCTTAATTGATTCTCAACTTCATTCTTATATTGTTTAAATACATTAATAGCCTCATCTTTACTATGTAACAAATATACATAGCAATATTTTGTGCAATCGTCAATAAAAGTAATAAAATACTTTTTCCCACCTCTAGTTTGAACAAATTTCAAATCACAAATATCGGTGTGAATTAAATCTAAAGGTTCAGTTGTCCTTTCAATAGAATGGAAAGGTAATCTAGCTAATTTAGATTCCACACAAATTTCACATTTATGATTTTTATCAATATTAAATTTTGGCAAAAATTCCAAGTTAATTAATCTACGCAATGTATCAAAATTAACATGTCCCAATCTAGCATGCCAAATATTAGATGACTCAATCAAGTAAGAAAAACTAGAAATTTCATTCATTGAAACAGATGTTTTATGGGTTACAGTAAGAACATTCAGTTTAAAGAGCCCCTCATTTAGGTAGCCCTTTCCTACATACATGTTATTTTTAGACAACACAAAGCGATCAGACACAAACAGAAGTTGAAACCATTTTTAGTAAGGAGAGATCCAGAAATCAGATTCTTTCGGATATCAGGCACGTGAAGAACATTGTTGAGAGTAAGTTCCTTTCCAGAAGTCATTTTCAAACCAATCTTTCCTTGTCCCACCACCTTAGAAGTGGAACAATTTCCCATAAAAAGGTTCTCCTCATTTTCCAAAGGCTTATAGGTGGAGAACATAAATTTGTTTGAAAAAATGTGTCGTGTGGCTCCAGTGTCCACCCACCATTCCTTGGTATTTCCAACCAAGTTACATTCAGAGATAACGGCAGAAAGATTCATATCCGCCAAATCATTGGTGATATTCTCACCCTCAGTCACATTTGCTTGAGAGTTATTTTTATTTTGCTTCTTAGGCTTACGACACTCACTTGAGCGGTGTCCCGGTTTATCACAATTGTAGCATTTTCCTTTGAACTTTTTCTTGTTATGTTTGGAAGTGCCTTCCCCATCATACTTTCGTTTGTTCTTTTTAGGAACTTCAACGACATGGACCTTTGTTTCCATCGGATTCTTCCCACTTTTCTTTTGAGACTCACGGTTGTCTTCTTCGATTCTTAGCCAGACCTCCAACTCCTCCACATTCATCTCCTTACGCTTGTGCTTGAGATAGTTTTTGAACAAAGTCCAAGAAGGTGGCAACTTTTCAACAATTGCAGCAACTTGGAAAGTTTAACTAATTGACATTCCTTCAGCATGAATGTCGTGGAGGATCACTTGGAATTCTTGCACTTGCGAGATCACAGATTTAGAATCAACCATTTTGAAGTCCAGAAAACGCCCAACGATAAATTTCTTCATCCCAGCATCTTCAGTTTTATACTTCTTTTCCAAAGAATTCCATAATTCCTTGGAAGTTTTGATAGTGCAATAGACATGGTACAAAGTCTTGTCCAAGTAGGCCAAAATATAATTTCGGCATAAGTAGCCCGAGTGCTTCCAAGCATCGACAGCAGCAACCTTTTCAGCGTCATCTCCCTCTTGAATAGAGGGGCAATCTTCATATACAAACCTGCCCAGTTGGCAGGTAGTGAGACAGAAGTACATTTGTCCTTGCCAACGTTTGAAATCCGCCCAATGAACTTTTTCGGTTTCTCCCCGTGTGGCATAGATACGGGTGCAGTCACATTTGTGTTGGTGACAATCAGTTTCGTCGGAGTAGTAGTGCTCGTACTTTGTGATTCCATTTCTGTTATAAAAACAGAATTTTTATCAATGATAAAATTCATATATAATGAATCAATCAAAACGGAATACAAAATTCTGTGCACCAATTTCCTCCAAAAATAATTCACAATAAATGAATTCCAAAAGAATTCAAATAATAATTCAGAATTAAAGTATAATATAAAACAGAATTCCGTACAAAACAGAATTAAAATTTTAAAATCTGTGTCACACTAATTTTTAATAATAAAAAGAATTCCGTACAAAACAGAATTATAATTTAAGATTAAAAAAAATATATAGATAAACAGATTTTAACAAGAGTATACAAATAAAATTTTATTTTCTAAAACAGAATATAAAAACAGTATAGAAATTAATTTCTATATCAAAACTGTTTTACTAATTTCTACAATAAAACAGTAAATTAATTCATTTTATTCTGTCAAAACAGATTTATTTCCAACAAAAAAAATTTCTGTAATAAAAAAAATTCTGTACACTAAAAAACAGTAGAACTTAATAAATTTGTCTTAATATTGTTATGTTTACTATTTATAAATATCAATTGTATAGAATTATGAACAATTAATATAATGACAGAATTGAAACAGAATTATAGAAATGAAATACTTACTAGAACTTGCAGAAATAATATTAGAATAGAAGAAATAATCCGAGCCCTGTTTAGAATAGTGTCCTTAAGACAAATTTATTCCCTCCACAAAGTGCCAAAGGTAATGAATAATTGTCTCCCAAGATAGAACGGATTTCCAAATTAATGAAGTAGCACAACAATGATTAATTTCTTCGAACACAATTCTATGTTTATACTCAACCAGACCAAAGAGATGATATGCAGGAATGTATGCAGTAGCAATAGAAAAATGATTTATTTTTCTGAAAAAAGTGGCAGCATAAATTCGGAATTATGGGAGGGCAAATTTTCAGTAGTCAATTCTGTAGGGGGAATGTTTAATTTATAGCTTTTGTGTTGACTGTTGGAACAGTCAACCGAAATTAACTGTCAAAAACAATTAATCAGTTAAACGAAATTAACTGTTGACTGTTGGCAATAACTGCCAACAGTTTATTAATTAATTAATTAATAATTAAAGCCCAGAAAGTTAAATAAATTCGGCCCAAAAAAGTAGGATATTTTTATAAGCCCGATCCCGAGCCGAGCCGGCCGGACGGGACTTTTGACCGAAAGTCAACCGTGCATAGCTTAGGTCATCTCCCCTTCAAAGAGTTGGGATACCCCCAAGGCATCCAAGCGTTAGTCCATACTTGGGGTGTTATTAACTCATCAAAATTCCACTACTCTTCCAATGTGGGACAAGAGTTAAAACACACCCAATTCATTAACTTTCATTGCTTTGTGAGTCACTTTGGAAACATAATTATCATTCATAACTTATTGAAATTGGACATATGAATATACTACGTTAATCTCCTTGCGGAGGTGAACGCGTTCGTATATGGTCCCACAATTTCCGTAGTGTGGGTCCCACCTAAATTTGAGCTCAAAGTTACTCAAAAATCTGTCCAGATTGACAGCTTTATAATACTCATTTAAGTCCAATTTTCCAACCCTTGTAACCCTTAAATTCGGACAGAGACGTTACAATTTCTCATGATATCAAATACAAATAAGATACCTGTATTTATAGAATACAAAAACTATACTAATAACTAACATACTTCACTTACTAACAACTCTAACTAACTCTAGATTTTGTAACTAAGTTATCAGCTCCCGGTGTTTTGGCTAACACAAGATTATATATCAGTAATAAATATATGAATATATCGTGAAAAACGTGGTTGATACCTTCCGTACAATAAGAAGAAAAACAATGGAACCCTTCAATGAAGTATAAACAGTTGCTTTATTCTAGAATTAAAATATTCCACCCTTATATCCGTAGTAAAGTCCCATATACTTTGCTCCATGGAGGGGCAACAAAACACTATAAATATAAATCAACCTCATGCCTTGTTCGTACAGCAAAAACCAAAACTCCTAGCTTTTTTTTATATATATATTCCCAAACCAATAATTTTTAAGCATATATAAATGGGTGATAAACAAGTATCCATCCAAAAAGAATATATTACCATACTTAGCATAGATGGAGGTGGAATTCGTGGTGTCATCCCTGCCATTATTCTTAAAAAGCTCGAATCTTTTCTTCAGGTTAAAATACTCTCTCTCTCTCTCTCTCTCTCTCTCACACACACACACACACACACACACACACACACACACACATATATATATATATAGAGAGAGAGAGAGAAAATCAGACTCTAGTAAAATCTACTCATAAAAAATATTTTTTTTAAATAGTAAAAAAAGTGAACCCCACAAAAAATAAATTTAAAATAAATCTATTTACTATTTTAAAAAATCACTCAAAATATGACGCTTTTAAGCCACTTAAAAACGTCATATTTTGATTGATTTTTTTAAAACAACTAAATTTATTTTGACATTTTTTGTATGGTTCACTGAAATGTTTAAATACCTCATAATAAAAGTTAACTAATTTGTTTTTTATTATTTAAAAAAAATGAATGATTCTTATGGATAGACCTTATGAAACCCCTCTCTCTCTCTCTCTCTCGAGGTTCTAAAAAACGAGAGCGCATGATCGAAGCTTGGAGGCCAAGTCTTAAGCCTTAGAAACCTATGCGGGTCTTAAGCGTGAAAAGACGTTTAGGCAATTTTTAATATATTTTAACATTTTTAACTATAACAAGACTATTAAAAATACTAAAATAGCGCATACCTTAAAATATTTCTGAATATATGAAAACTAAAATACTATTTTTTTAATACTAAGAAAAAAAGAAAAAAAAAAAGAAGAAAAAAATCCCCTTTTTTTGGACAAGAGGTAGAAAGATTTGGGATACCATTTGTCTTTTGATTGTTTTGAATGAGATATTGGTCTGGTCTTTTAAAAGGCGATTTCGTTTCACTAAAGCTTTTTTGTTTAAGAAAAAAGTGCGCGTTAAGCCTTTTACCAAGAATAAGGCGTAAAAGGCTTAAGGCGAGGCGTTTCTCCCAAGCGTCAAATCTAGGCGTGCCTTTTAGAACACTGATATATATATATATATAGACAGACTTCTGTGCACACTAAGTTTGCACGTCATTTTTTTTAAATAGTAAAAAATATATTTTTGTGTTGATTTTTTTTGTGTGATATTTAAACATTTCAAGGGACCCATACAAAAAAAATCAACTAAAAAAACGTTTTTTGCTATTTTTAAAAATCGGTCAAACTTTCGGTGCAGTTAAGCACTTTAAAAGCTCAAAAAGTTTGGCCGATTTTTTAAAAATAGCAATTTTTTTTTTTTGAGATGATTTGTTTTATATGAGTCCGTTGAAATGTTTAAATATCACATAAAAAAATCAACTCAATTTTTTTTTTAATATTTTAAAAAAATTGGCGTGCGTCAGCACATGTGCAAACTTAATATGCACAAGAGTCTGCTTCTCTCTCTCTCTCTCTCTCTCTCTCTCTCTCTATATATATATATATATATATATATATATATATATATATATAAAATGTATGTCATTGCTTTATCTCTATTAGTTTTAGGTTATGCACCTGTGCCCTTATTACACACATAATCATCACCCTGACTAATATACCTTTGCTCTCATTTTCATTAATATCAAATTAGAAATAAATATGGAGGGCCATAATTTATGCCAAGAATTTGAATAGTTGTTAATATCTTTACTAAATCTGGTACTTTTTGAATTTATTAATTTGGGGTCTTTAGAAAACACAAAAACTCAGAGTCAGTTAAGCACTGGGAGATTTCATTTTCATGAATAATGATGTTGAACATCCTCCAACGTGCAATTCAACTTGTAAAAAAGAGGGAGGAAGCTAAAAATATGGATTTTAGTTAAATAATCTCAATTTATCTTACACTAGATTTCTAATCTTGTCCACAATGTTTCTGGGAGTTCAAATATATTAGCTACAAGCCATGTTTATCCAAAAATTTGAGTAATTTTTGCTAGATTTGTTCCCGAATGATATTACATTCAAGGCTCTTCCTTATTTGTTTTTAATTTTTTATGTTTTGAGTTATTATTAATGCAAAAATGACAAATGGAGTTAGTCAGTAACGCAAACTAACAAGATGACAAAAGCTGCGTACGTGGGACATGATTTGTCGCAGTAGTTGTCAATTGCCCACTTTCTAAAAAGGGAAAATGTTAATTAACATATGATTTGTATTTTATTAATTGTCACATGAATATTTGTATTTTATTAATTGAAATTATTTTTAAGTTTTAAGAATATATCCTTAAGCACATGTTAACAAGGTTCAAAAATCTCGAAAGAAAACATTGACTTCAACGAAATAAATGATTAAAATAAAAAATTTCTAGTATATGGTAAAATTTAACACATAAATTTAAAGTGAAATATTTATATTGGATGTAAAAATAGTACGAATTTCTCAGGAAGTTCTTATTAGGGGTGTTCATGGTCCGATTCGATCCGATTTTAAAGTATTTTAGTGGTCGGATTTAGGTCTGTCAATGTGTCGGGTCTGGACCCGAACCCGACCTAGACCCGATCTGTATAATAGGGTCTGAGCATATTTTTTTCGACCCTAGACCCGACGACCGAATACCCGACGACCCGTTTATTAAATGGGTAGGGTCTGGATCTTAAACAAGACTCGAACCCGAAGACCCGACTCGAATTGTAGATTATTATTTTTTAAATATATATACGTATACTATAAATTTATCAATATAACATGTAAGTAACGTATATAAAAATATATATTTATGTATGTAATAAATATAAATAATATATGTTTTATTTATACAAATAATATTCTATAATACATTACAAAATATTTTAATTTAAGATTAGAAAATAAAGAAGGGGGATAATATAAAATAAATGCATATATTTTGCCAGACCCGGACCCGATCCCGAGACCCAAAGACCCGAATGGATCCGGGTCTGGATCCAATATTGTAGACCCAATGAAGACCCGGACCCAAGCCCGATGAAGATCCGATTACACGGATCTGGATCTCCCTAAATTCGACCCGGCTCCGACCCGTTGATAGGCCTAGTTGGATTGAACTAATTGGTCTTATAACATTCAAGACCTAGACTAGAGCGGACCAGACCTTCGATCTCGGTCTTATTTGGTTTCATGTCGGTCCAGGTTCAGTCTTGGTCCAATTTAAATGCAATCTGTTTTTGCTATTTTTCAATTTATAAAAATTATTTTTATAAATATCTGCATTTTCATTGAGGACAAAATTGTTTTCTAATGGAGGAAAAAACAGTTTGATTAAAAGAATAAACATTTTAATATTTTATAGAGGGTTTTTATCTATAGGTAATAGATAATATCCAACTAACATGATCCTTCGAGTTTATAGATAGTTTTGATCTATTGCTGAAATTGCAGCAATAGTAATAAATAAATCTGGTCTAATCCCACATCTCACCATTTATGCTACAAAATTAATAGTGTGACTTAATTTTTTGATAAAGTTTGGGTGACAAACTAATGTGGCTGCTTTTTATTGGTTGGTTTTTGGGGTCCATGCCAGTGGATCCTAAAAATCAACCAATAAAAAGTAGCTGCATCAATTTGTCACCCAAACTTTGTCAAAAAACTAAGTTTCCCTAGAATCACTCTTTATATTAATAGTCCCAATGATTCTCCTCGGTTTCAGACATTTCATCAAACACCAATCTTGCATCTTCCAAACTACCCAACTTATAATACATGGTCAAAATTGCAATATTAACAGCCAAATAATCACACAAATTTCTTACCCAAACCAAACCATGAACAAATATTCCCATTTTTAACAACTCAGATCAAAATGTGCTCTAAAAAAATTAATAGCAAAGTACTCTTAGGTCCTTCGCAAACAAATTTCAAACACTAAAGGAATTTTGACAAATTTTAAACACTAAGGTTCACTAATTCTCTTATTGTAGAAGTCCACGCTAGTGTTATAACAAGTGGACCTGATAATAAATGTTTAAAAATTGTAAACAAAGGATCTAATTGTAAATTGCTCAAAAATTAACAACAGTAACATAATCCAAGTCAAATGATCTTAGTACATATTATTTATAAAACCAAAAGATATAGTTTATTATGTGTGGCAATATGGAGAAAAACAAAGCAAAAAAATTGTACCCATAGTTGTGAGTGTGGTTGAGCAACATCGTTAAGATCTCCTCCTAGTCCTAGCCCATTTGCCCCTCCATTGTTCTGAAATAATGTACAAAAAATGTTATTACACAAAGAAATATTGTAATATATATATATATATATATATATATATATATATATATATATATATATATATATATATATATATATATATATATTTCAAATTATCTATTCGTTGGTCGGAGCTGACGGTTTGAGTTGTCGAAAATGTCGGAGCCTACAGTCTGTCTGTTATGCGTGATTGTGTCTACAGGGAGAGGTAAGAGATGTTGTTTTTGTGTGTTGTGAACTTTCGATTCAACTTGTGCCGGCGGAGAGAAAGAGGAGATGAAGGAGAAATGTCTCTTAGGGTTTTGTTTTGTTGGGGAACTTGGATTGGGTAAAGAAAAGAGGCACATATGAGTTGAGACTGATAGATTTTTTTTTATATATAACAAGTAATATAGTAAATATATAAAAAATATATTATTTTATAATATTTAATAAAATCGGTCTAATCCTATCCAAAATCACTTTTTAAGATCCAAGACCGAGACCGACCCGAATAAAAGCGGTCCTTCACATTTTAGATCGAATTTAAAAAACTCGCAAAAGTGGGTCCGGTCTGTTTGTTTTTCAGTCCGTTCAGTCCACTCGGGTTCCTGAACACCCCTAGTTCCTGTTAAAGTAGATATGATACACAACATTTTATATGAAATAAATATGTGGTGCCTAAAACTCTAAATGCCACGCCACTTTTAATTTTAGTTGTACGTCTAGAGTATTTATTAAATCTATTCATTCTTATATTATCGAATTTTTAAAAACATACCAAGACAAAATACCCATTGCATTGTTTTTGAGTTACAGGAACGAGATGGACCAAATGCTAGAATTGCAAACTACTTCGATGTGATAGCTGGGACAAGCACAGGGGGCCTTATAACAGCTATGCTCACGGCACCATATGGTAAAGATGGCATCCCACGCTCTATGGATGAAATCCTTTCATTCTACTATATATATGGACCCAAAATCTTCTCTAACGTTACCAGGTAAATTACTATAGTTCATAAGAACAAATATATTTTTTTCTTTTGAAGAAATGGAAGAATTCTTTGATCAACTTAATTGAGACATTCATGTTAAAAACATTATAATGCAGTAACACATAATACATAAAAAAGATTGTGGGTTTGAAGTTTATTCCCACTCGATTTAGAGTTAGTTATTGGATAGAATTCGGGTATACAACAAATATAAATATTTTTTTAGCTAGTTCTATACAATAAAAACAGTTAATATGAAACCGTGAAAACTTAATAACAATGAACGGAGAGGATTTTGGATTATCGTAAGTTTGTACGAATGAGACTTATTTATTGTATGTTTGGTGTTATTTTCTCAAACGATCAGTTACAATATCGGTTCGATCATAATTGTATTATTTTACAATCCAAATCACATCTAAAATATATATGTGCACATCAATTTCCTAGAGTGAACATGAGTACACATTTATTTATCATATCCAAATGAGGGTTAACATAATTTTTCAATATGATTAGCTGAATCATGAATGACATAGCAATACGCATATCCTATGAGTTGGTAGTATTTTTATTAATAATATTAAAAGATCATGTTACTCATGAGTAAAGAAAGGTAAAAAATTTGAACTCATTGACTATATGCGAATCAATCTAACAAAACAAGCTAACTTATGACAATTTAGTTATACTAATTTATTAAGCATTTGTGACAATATATATATATATATATATATATATATATATATATATATATATATATATATATATATATATATATATATATATGCACACACACACACACACAAGAAAGCTCTACCTCATTAAACATACATAAAGAAGATACCAATTTTTAAAATAGTAAAAAAATAAGTTTTTAATGAGATTAGTGTTAATGAGATTATCTACAAAACAAAATCATCAAAAAATTGAACACCAAAGTAGGTTAGATGATGATCAAAAGTTTAAACGGTCGAAAATGCAATTTTACATATATTTCCAAAGTGGCTAACTCCTCTGCAAGTTCAAACCTTACACCATCCTTGAATCCTTCATCTCAATTTTCTGTCAATCAGTGCCCATAACGTATTTTCTCTCAAACTCAACAACTCAAATTATTTATATTAGAAAACCCAAATGATACCTTATTTGAGAGGACAAAGACTCATGAAATACATTGATGGCATTCTTCCTCTTCTATCCTCCAATCTTATTATTGATGACATTGCTGAACAATAATTAAATCTTGATTTTCAAAATTGGATCGATCAAGATTAAATGCTACACAACACTCTTATCTCTTCCTTGAGTGATGAAGTTGTACCTCTTACCGTGGGTTATACTACATCCAATGAATTGTGGTTTGTTCTCAGTACAACGCTCTCATCTCCATCAAACACCAGAATTATCACCATTCACAATCATCTCCATGAGTTTGATAAAATAGATGACTCCATAACCATTTTTGTGGTGGCCATTCCTACCATAGTCATAGTAACCGCGGTCGACACTCCTATTTCTCTCATGACACTTTCACTAACTATCACCACTGACCACTACCCAATGCTAAATTTGCTACAGCCATACTCACAATGGTTCCATCTGTGTTCATAACTACCATACCATCACTAATAATCCCACTGCCTATTTTTCATCATAAATTCTCCCACATCCTCTATAACTCCATCCCTCCTAATGATTTCCTGACTGACATTACACATCACGTGAATCCGAATGTTGCGAATCTTATCGAGTCTGATGAATATCATGGCCCTGATAAACTACATGTTGGTAATGGTAAATGTGTATCTCTCTCATACGGGCTCTTATACTTTTCATACTCCTCTTACTTTTTTTCATTTCTCCAATATCTTGCACGTCCCTTCTATTTCAAAATCATTTATATTTGTTTAGCAATTTACTAAATACAATAAGGTTTACTTTGAATTTCATCCTACTCATTTTTATGTCAAGGATCAAACTACTCATCATAAGATTTTTTCTGACCAAAGTAACAGCGGACTACATTCATTGTCTCCAATTTCGCATTCTTGTTTAATTTCTCCTTCTGTCAAAAGTAATGAAAAAACCAACTCTGATGGGTGGAATCGTCATCTCAGACATCCACATCAACGTGTTCTTAGTCGGATTATTCGCTCAAATAACTGGTTATGTAGTTCGACTTATTCTAGTTTGTTTTGTAATGCTTGTCAAATGTGCAAATCCTCTCAGCTAACATTAAATCCTATTCAGGCTTGTACCCAAAATCTATAAGGATTAATTTTTAGTGATGTTTGGGGCCCAATACCAATTTCTTCGTCTGAGGGACATCGATATTTTTTTTTGATCATTTTCCCAAATTTATCTTGTTTTATCCCATGAAACAGAAATCTGAAGTGTTTTCCATTTTTATTTAGTGACGAAAATTAGTTGAACATCAATTTGATTATAAAAATAAATCTGTCCAAACAGATAGGGGTGGTGAATTTTGAAAATTAAACCCATTTTTAATAATTGTGATTTCATTCATCGACTTTCTTGTCCATATCCACATGGAAAAAAGGCACCGTTGAAAGAAGAAATCGACATATTGTGGAAACTAGCCTGACATTACTTGCACAATCAGTTGTGCTATAAATTTTTTAGCAATTTGCATTTAATACTATGGATTATTTAACAAATCGAATACCTTCCATTGTTTCATGTGATAAGTATCCATTGACCCGCCTTTTTAAAAGAGCTCCTAACTATAAATTTTTAAAATCTTTTGGATGCCTTCGTTTTCAGTTCTCCGTCTATACAACAATCACAAAATGTCGTTTCTTTTGTCACCATGCGTTTTTCTCATATATAGTTCTTTTCATGACAGATATTGGTGCATGGGCATCCAAACTCAATGACTTTATATTGCCCGTTACCTTCATTTAAATGAAATGATTTTTCCATTTGAAAATTTAAAATCTTCGTCCTCGATTTTAGGATACCAACCTCTTTAATCTACTCCTTCTAAGCCTTGGTTAATAACCCCTAATTTTCCTTAAGTACCAAATATACCCCAATCTTCTCCTACCTATTCTAATCCCATTCAACAGTCCACCCTTAATCTAAACTCACATCCTATTTTTTCTCTTCACAGTAACTCGTCAGCTACCATGTTGATATCATATCTACCTTCTTTTATTGTCCCTGATGAAAGTGATCTAAAATAGGTTGTGGCATGATTATTGACTGTTTCAATGTTAGACAATTAGTAGGAGTCTAACTATTTGTCATAAGTTAGTTCTTTACTTCATAGTAACATGTGGTCGCTTATCTATCCCACCTCTCGTATGAATGTTATCAGTTGCAAATGGGTGTATCGTATCAAGTACAAAGTCGACGGTACTATTGAGCACCATAAATAAGGCCTTGTAGCCAAAGGCTATCACCAATAACTCAATGTTAACTATGCTAAAACAACTAGCCCGATTATTAAACCAACCGCTTTCTAACTTGTTCTCTTTATTGTTGTCACTCGTCAATGGTCTATACGTTAATTTGACATTAACAATGACTTCCCGCATGGCCTTTTTATTGAGGATGTTTACATGCAACAACCACCCGGTTTTGTTGAATAAAACTCGGCTTGACTTTGTCTGTAAATTATATCTATCATTATATGGATTAAAACAGTCTTTGCGTGCATGGTTTTCACGCTTACATCACTTTCTCACTTCACATGGGTTTCAACCATCTATAAAGAATTTGTCTATCTTCATTTTTCCATCCGGGTCGATCGTTTTTTATGTTCTCATTTATGTTGACGATATACTCATCACAAGTAATGTTCCCACTGAAATTCAAGGTTTAACTAATAAATTGGCGCTACTTTTTCAATTAAAGATCTAGTTCATATTTCTTTCTTTCTCGGTGTTACTGCTTTCTCTATGCCACATGGTTTATATCTCCATCAACAATAATATATTTATAAGATTCTTGACAAATTTGGGTTATTCTCATGCAAACCTGTTCTCTCCCCTTGCACCCCAGAATCTAAACTTTCCACCATTAGTGGAACTTCCTTCCACGATCCTAGCAAATTTCATCAAATTGGCCCCCCCTTAAACATCTTACATTAACATGCCTGGATCTTACCTATTCCGTTAACAAAGTTTGTCAATTCATGCCCAATCCTTCTGATGATCAGTGGCTTGCTGTCAAACATATTTCGTGTTATTTAAAGCATATAATGTCACTCGGGTTATTCTTTAGCAAACATTCTCCATGCACTCTCCGGGCTTGTTCTGATTACGACTGGACTGGCTTGGTTGATGATCGCCAATCTATGGGTGGGTTTGCCATTTACTTAGGCTCTAATTTATTCTCATGGCCCCCTCGTAAACAACGAGATGTTGCTTGGTCATCAACAATTTTGGAATACAAATCCTTTTGCAGATGCTGCAGTCGAAGTTACATAGTTACAATTGCTCCTTAAAGAGTTATGCATGCCTCTTCACATCCTTCCAATTTTGTGGTGTGACAACATTGGAGCTACTTATCTTTTCTCTAATCCCATTTTTTATTCAAGCATGAAATATATTGGAATTTAATTTCATTTTGTATGTGATAAGGCGGCTAATCGATATCTTCAAGTTCAGTTCATATCCACTCATGATCAAATTTCCGATGTTATGAATAAAGGTCTTGCTTCGGCTTGATTTTTAATTTTACATGACAAGTTGAAAGTTCATTATCATTCACCATCAACTTAAAGGGGAATCTTAGAGATATTATCACTTGTGTAACTAGAAGAGAACTTATAGGATATCAATAACACATATAAACACATTTTAATGTGTTATTCAGTGTGCATACACGTGTATAAATAGTAGCCAAAACATCACTTTATTGATGAGCCAAGGTAATATAAACTCAACCATTTATTCTTCTACTTCCTTTTATGTCTTTATTGTTAAAATCTTACAAAAGGCCAAGAAATCACAATATGTGATTCTTCGGTCCATAAATTAATTTGTTTGAACTTTAGGATGCTAAAATGCATAATATAAGAGTATAATCTTTTAACAAATAAAACAGAAAATAAAGACATGAAGGTTTTTATTCCTTATTTTTCTTTAAATAGTAATTTGAAGCTTGATAAACCATAAAATAAATTAAGAAAGTTGAAAATGAAAGCAATTTTCCATAAATGGTATTTGACATAATGGCGCAATTCATTTTGATTTGCGGTAAAAAAGAAGATTGAAATGTGAATTTTAGTATTAGTTATAAAGATGGACATTTAAATGGGAAGAAAAGTTCATTAAATGGGATGGAGAAGAGTTACTTAATATTAAAGTACTTCCAAAGTATGGTAATGAATTATTATAAGTCATGGAATTTAAAGAGGCTAGACAAGTAACTATGAGGAGTTCAAATTTATTGATCCTATTTAATGAGGGTTAACATGCCTCTCCCATGTGATTAGTTAGAATATGGACAATTCGTTCAAATTAAAAGTTCCATAACCGAGTCATTCATATTTAGTCAATCATATTGGAGTGTCATCTTAATCATCTTTTGAGTAGGGTCAACAAATCTGTACCAACAGTGAGCTATTGTAGAGGGGATAGAAAAAGACGAGCGATCTTTGATTTATCAAGAAATTTTGTAAGTACATACAATTAAATGTATTATTAAGTTAATCTACTAAAATATGACCGATATTTATAGGCACCCATTTTGTGAATATCCTATTTCAGTGGATTAACTTATTATTTTTTTTGTGTGTGGATTTACTTATAGAATTAATTAATGTATCCAAGATTGCCAAATAGAGTTTGAGATGAATTCTGCCTCTTCATAGGAGGGGTGAAGTAGTTTGAGTTGGATTGTCTCTTTTCATAATGCACGTGTTTCCATCTCTAAGGGAAAATTATTAGACCATCATTAGGAGATCTCAAATTGACGTGGCATTTCAATACAAATTTGGCCGATATAAATGATCTATTATACATAGTCTCTCTCTCTCTCTCTCTCTCTCACACACACACACACGCACACACACACGTAACACATTAATCATTCTCTTTGAATATTAGAATCACATGAGTAATTTAGAACATACATTTAATACTTGTGTATTTATCTAATACTAATCAATATTTAGATTATACACTTATAGGACTTAAAATAATATTGATTATAAATATGGGAAAATAAACATTTCATTTTCATTTTTAGTCCTTATTTTCAAATTATCGACTGACGTAGTATGCTGTGTTTGGTTGACGCTTTATGAATATGAGTGCTATTAAAATTATAAATAAAATATTTATTGTCCTATTATCAGAATACATAATATAGTAAGTTTTAAATTTATTAATATTTTACTTTGTTGCAGCAAGCCTACTTTGCCCCCCGCCCCCGCGGGGGAATCTTATTTCGGTGCAGCTTGGAGAAGGATAACATACTGGGCTAAAGCTACTGGGAGTTTTGTTTTTGAACCGTTTTATGATGGGAAACGATTTAGGGAGGTGGCTGAAAAAGAGCTACAAGATGTGAATTTGACGGAAACAGTAGCTAATATTGTTATTCCAACATATGATATCGCAACACTAAAACCAAAAATCTACTCCACTCGACTGGTATTTTATGTTTCAATGACTTTATTTATATAAAGTTTGTTTTCTATCAAATTTTAATTCTAAGGGGGCGGGACACAAGATTTTTTTAAAGTTAACATTACTATCAAAATAGAAGTGAACAAGTTCATAATACTAGAGGTGGAAACATAAGATTAGGAGTAACAATTTTAGAAACGACACGAAAACATGACACAAAACGACACAAAATTGATCGAAATTGACACGATATGTCGTGTTCGTGTCGAATTTTTTTGACACGAAATCGTATCGTGTTGTGTTCGTGTCAAAATTATGAATTGTGTTATCATGTCGTATCGTGTTAATCGTGTTTTTATTCGGATTTTCGTGTCTATTTATGTTTAGTTTAGCGTGAAATTTTAAGAATTTGTGTTATCCGTGTCGTGTTATGTCGTTTTTATTTGGATCGTATTTGTATCAACTAAAAAAAATACGAATTCGTGTCGTGTAATGTCGGCTCTAAACATGACCCAAATACACGAATTGTTACGCCTACATAAGATGCAGGACTATCGACATTGATTTTAATGAAATAATGGGTTTAATTGCCCTTAGAAAAAAAATAGGGGTAGGGATTAAGAAGATGGGAAAATAGAGAAGAAAAAAAAGGAAAAATTTACCCTTAGAAACATAAAGGGGTGTGTATAAATATCATTTGGATAATTCTACTTACGCTCTTAAGCTTCCCTAAAACCCTTATCGGTATTGTATATATTTTTAATTAGTTTACTCCTAGCGTGATATGGTATTTAGAATTACTTGCCCCCAAATTTTAATATGAGGGGTTAAATAAAAAATCAATATTTTATAATTGAACTTCTAAGATTTAAGTCAACATACAATTAGTACGTGGTACAAATAGGAAGATCCAAAAGTTTTATTTAATACACTTTTTACCTTTTAGTTTCATAGTTATATTAATTATACTCCTACAGTTTTCATAGTGATATAGTTTGATGATGATCATCGTATATATTTTTTAAGGTGCTTTCATATGAATATATAATAATAGTAACTCATTCACAGGCAAGTAAAGATAAGTCTGGAGTCAAATTAGCAGATGTAGTTGTGAGTTCAGCTTCTGCTCCATTTTTCTTCCCTCCCTCAAAATTTAATGCTGATGGCAAGGAATACAAGCTCATTGACGGCGGAATGGCGGCTAACAACCCTGTGAGTTTTCAATAAATACATGTGATATATATATATATATATATAGTCATCCTCTTGTGCGGATTAGTCCGCATTTTAAGAATACAGACCGGACATGTATCACGTAACGGTGCACCTAGAAATTATCGCCTATAAATTTCTAGGTACACCGTTACGTGATACATGTCCGGTTCGCATTCTTAAAATGCGAACTAATTCGCACAAGAGTATTATTATATATATATATAGTTTGGAAGCAGTTACATATTTATATAAATTAAGGAACCAAAACCTTCTGAATTTGTTTATTCAAGAGCTACACAATTATGGCTGGGGTGGCAGAGTAACTACTGCAGAAGGACACATGCAACTATTGAAATGTCATGGCTATTTTTTGATTGAGGAATGATAGGGAGATCCATTTCATGGATACATTTTTTGGATCCGTGAATAAAATAAAAATAGGTACAAATTTTTAATGTATTGATTGATGTTCTGGCAGGACCTAAAATAATAATGTATAAATTTTTAATACAGTGTGTCCATAAAGTGAGTCTCCCTATCATTTTCCTTTTTGTTTTTATTTGTTTAACCATATCTCTAATGTTACAATTATGTATCCAATGATTAAGAATTTAATTACTATTAATGTAACACCAAATATATACGAAATTATATATAAATTCATACAATTAAAAATGTACAAATAAAAACATATAATTGGAAAAAAATTCATTCACTAAAACACTTCATTGTGACACCCCGCCTATTTCAATAACGGGTAATCAGTCATCTACTAAAATAAGATAGGATTTTCATTCGGTTCATTTTTAGCATTAATGTCGAAAACATTTTAATTACTAACAATTTATTATTTAAACAAGCTGATGCCAAATTTTATTTTTCATTAATTACCGAAAAGTAAACCATTCACCCCAAACCATTCAAAGTAACCAAATTAAAAATAAACCATCACTATAATAAAGTTAAAGGCGAATAAATTAAAATACAAATACCGAATACACCATCGATTACAAAACAATCCAATACAATCCACACTAGCTGAATTAAATAAAAACTGAATGTAAATAGTGTGATAAAAAGGGCATGTCTCCCACTAACAACTGAAATAGAACCTAACTAGAATACCAAAGATATAATTGACCACTCCAAAACTTGCAAGCCTCCATATCTGCTGCAGCTCCGTAAATTCGAAAAAGGGTGATCACGCTTGGCATCCCTGTAGCTGGGCACCTAAAAATTTGAAAATATTTGATACGGGTCAGATCCCAAAATCTTTTGAAAACATTTAGAAAGTGAATAAAATGCATTGATACACATGTCCTGCAATCTTTCATATATAAACTGATGTCGCACTCCCATGAGATACCCCCCACGCCTCATCCATAGTGCACACCTAAGGCATGTATTTTAAACACCATACTTACGCTACCCAACCTAAATAGTACCTCAACACTAATCTTAGTCCCATACGCTAACCTTCTACGCCAAACTGTGTCACATACTTTTGTTCTATACTTTAATTCTAAATTAGCTATCACATATGGTAAATTATTTTAAATTTATCTTAATTAATCAACATAACTTCACCCAAGTTATTCATTCCATAATCACGTATTAATATCATTCATTCGTATATAACTGTAACATTTATATACGTATATTCATATCACATATTGTTCACATACATATATATCACTCATTATATACGTATAACAACAACCCCTCTGAGTATTTCCTCGCTGGGTGCAAAATTACTAACATGCCATCGAGCAACAGGAATGTCGACCATAACCTAGGCAATCGGGTTGTAATCTCACCACCGAACCCAAAATGAAAACGAAAATCGAAGGCAGTCATGGCCTTAAGTCCGTGGGTTATAACCATATCACATTATTTCATGGGACTCCAAACCTACATAGAGTGGTTATACACAAACCTATGACTCAGGGGAACGGTACTACCTCAGGTGGGATTCGCCAGAGTGGCCTCTCATGGCATGCAACCTCCACCGATAGCATATCCGCTAGGATGAATATGTTTCACACAAATATCATACACACAAATATTATTATTTATGTTTACAGTGTCCCTATACTCGTGTGTTTGTCCCCCTCTCTCTCTCTCTCTCTCTCTCTCTATATATATATATATATATATATATATATATAGTGACATAATTCCATTTTTAATAATATATTTGCTCTACTTGGATAACCTCGCGCATACTCGAATGAGTTCATAAAAATCACCTGGATATTTTCTTAGTCCTAACCTGATCTAAACCAAAAAGGGTTGTTTGAGAGAAACCATAACTCAATTCCATCAACTATGAATTCATATTAATCAAGAGGATACACCAACAAGGTGTTATATTCAATCTAAACACAATTGTGCCTAAACTAAAGTCCAACCCAAAATTACTAACTAAAGATTTTGGTCTTAAACACCATTCCGTTGAAAATTCATAACTAATTAAATTTTTTTAGAAAATACGAAACTGGCAGCCATGCGTTCGTAACAAAAAGATCTAGCTTGATGAACTGGGCTAGGTAGGGGAGCCAAACCGATTCAACGAGGGGGAAAAATGGTTCGCCCATATACGCTTGTCATAATGGCGCTGCCAAACCTCCTACAACTTATACCCAGATTTCCACCATCAAATGAGCCCCAAACTTCATCCCAATGGATATTATCATATTCCTATAAATTACGAATATAAAGATACATGTTTAATTTTTCTAATTCATTAAAAACCAAACTTAATAATGGGATTCAATCACACTTTTTACAGAATTAATTCACCTTTAATTCTAATACAACTTCTAAAGACATAATTCAAGATCACATCTTTTAATAGTTGAATCTCTGATTTTTTAATTCAAGAACACAATAACTTTCTCATTCTTATATTTCTCTATCAAGAACCTACTTTTCATATGGGATTTAATCATCAAGATCATATGGAATCATCATAATTTTTCATTCCTTCTCAAAAAAGATTTAACATATTAATCCCACCCCAAAATTGGATTCAATTCTACCAATTATGATATGACATAAATAACTATATAAATAACATTAATCAAGTCATTCACTTACCTTAGATTTGAAGAAGACTTCGAATCTTCCTTTGTATGTTGTTTGAAGCCTAGTAATTTCCTTGAAAACTTCTTCTCCAATTGGCCTCCCTTGATTTTCTTTGTGTTTCCTCCTATTTTCTTCCCAATACCTCTCTTGGATGTTTGATTATGTAAAGTGCCTTCCCATAAGCCTATAATCTCTTATTTTAAGACCCTAATCCCGAAATTAGGATAACTAGTGATATTAAATTGACCCGAATACGCCCGTACGAGTCCCGACTAGTCTAAAAAGCTCCTGACACCCGATCACTACCCCTGGGTACTTAATTTTGACTATTTCAACCTATTCTAGATCAACCGTGCTCTTGAAATCACCATTCGAGTCACCTATCATCAATTTACCATCTTATTCCCAACACAACCCTACATGCGCATCCTGAATAAGATCCTGTCGACCCGTCTCTTTTACCCACTTACGACGTACAATAAAATAATAGAATTTCATTTACTTATCACGCAAGTGAATATGATAACATATAAATATTAGATCAATATATATATATATATATATATATATATATATATATATATATATATATATATATATACACGTGTGTGTGTGTGTGTGTGTGTGTGTGTGTGTGTGTATAAATTAAATTGACCCGAATACGCCCGTATGGGTCCCGATTAGTCTAAAAAGCTCCCGACACCCGATCATTACTCTCGGGTTCTTAATTTTGACTATTTCAACCTATTCTGGATCAACTGTGCTTTTGAATCACCATCCGAGTCACCTATCATCAATTTACCATCTTTTTCCCCACACAACCCTACATGCACGTCCCGAATAAGATCTTGTCGACCCGTCGCTTTTACCCACTTACGACGTACAATAAAATAATAGAATTTCATTTACTTATCACGCAAGTGAATATGATAACATATAAATATTAGATCAATATTAGCTTATATATATATATATATATATCCAATTCACTTTTTTTTAATTTAATTAAATTACCGCGACATGTATAATTTAATTATTTGAAAAAATACGGGGTGTTACATACTTCCCCCCTTACAAAGGAATTTCTTCCTCAAAATTTGAAAAAGCCTGGGGCTAAAAACTTCGGGTAGTTATTCATACCACACCCTCACGTTCCCAAAGTTACGTCCTGGATACATTTTAGTGTCCCCACTATACACCCACTAATGGTACTCTCAAGCCAGAAGGCCTATACACTAGTGTTCAAAATTAATGACCAGTCAATTGTAGTCACTTTTCACTGATATGCTACATCATCCTTCTTAACATCTCATCTTGGCGACTATACACAACACATTCCAATCCTGATAAAATACTCTAATACGATGAGCTTATACACCTCCACCCTATCATTTTAAGGGCGAAGAAATGTCCAAACATTTGTAGATGCTAACTCTCACTTTTTTCCAATCAACATAATTCTTCTCATGTGATTCGTCTACACTTAACCCAATTCTCAAACTTTGAAAACTTTGGTTTGCGACGATGTAACTCTTACGGCGTTCCTCTTTTATACAAAATAACCCTTGATTTACTCAATTCTTTTCGAAAGCCTCTGAATCACGTTTGACCTGAGAAGTTTGTCATTCTACCACCTTTAACCAATTAGAAGGCGAACGACAAGGTTTTCGGCACAAAGCCTAAAAAGGAGTCTTGCCAATAATAGATTGGTACGAGTTATTACACGTAACTCTACCCATGATAATTACTCCTGCCCATTACTCACAAATCCAGAATGCACATCCCTTGCATTCTCCAGCATCTTAGTCATCTCTGTTATTTACTCCTCGGTCTATGGGAAATATGCCTTACTCACAACGTAACTTCGTCCCCATTACCTCATGAAAATCCCTATCAGAGGTGGAACCTAAAGGTCTTGTATCGATCCATAAAAATGTTGGGCGGCACTCTGTTCCGACTTATTCCCTTTCTCCTATGAAATATTGGGCACACTGCCCGATAGTGTAACCCACCCAAAGTAGCCATAACTGTTTAATCTCGATCAACCAATTCTACAACCCAAAGGAGATTTTGACTTTCAGTGATGTTAGTAACCTAACACCAAACTCCATCAGTTTTCCCACCCATTTTGTCATTGGGATCACCAAGTATTGAGAAATTTTTGGTTGATCGTCTCGAACCAACCTTTTCCCCTCTAACGAGTGGTGCACCTGAAGAAAAATTCATTATTTCTCGCTCCACACCGGTACACACTCTCCGTATCCCATGTTATGTGGTACATCTTACTCCCCTTCCCGGGGTATGCCAAAATCGTGGCCCATTCGTCCGCTCCACAACTGCACACTTTGCGGGTCTTTCTCGTTTGGTAACATCAATATCCTATTTTTGCGCAAGCCATCCTCAGGACTTGAATGAGTTCGACTCCACTCTAATTCCCAAAACTGTTGGATCCTCCCTTAGCCATATAGATCCCTCGCCCGTGTCTCCTAGTCTTTCAACCATCTCAGGTGTGATCGCCCTTCTCTTCTTATCGTATATAACCGAACTATCTTCATCCTCGAACGAAGTTTAGTCCATCTTATTTTTCCAATTCTTCTTCTAACTCCCCCCCGGGCATATGTTTCAACACATGTATTACCACGTCCCCTTATCCCGAACGATTTTAAAAATCAGCCTCACCAGGGCACCCCTAAACCATATATCCCGTGCATATCCGCATAATTATATTATACGTACTATTCATATGACCAACTTAACTCTGCACGCTCATCATGGCTGTACAGTATACTCGATTACTCTACTAATCGTGAATTAATTATTCTCGAGATTTCCCTAACGCTTCCTACACAACACTACCCGGCTCCGCTAGCCTTATATGACATTATAGCTTGTAGCTCAAAGTGTTTCCTCCACACGTACATAAATTAATGTTCACATAACCAATGCCCTAGAATCCAATAATGTCTCCTAACAAGGAATTCCCCCGGTGCACTATCACTTCGCATTGTCGGTCATGAAGATCCTTTGGCCCAAAACATATAACTGGGACACTAAAAATCCTGTCCCAGACATATAAGTCTGATTCTCTATTCCCACCTCTCTAAAGGAGTCATATAATACGGCGCTCTCACTATCACTAAGTATTTAGCACTAAATCAATAACGAGCTCAGTCTCCCCGCATGATGGTAAATCGTACGTACCCTGAATCTAATCAGTAAAGTCCCTATGCACTGGGATCGAATATGATGGGACAACTATACTTTGAAGTCTCACCTACAATATACTGCATACTCAGGCTTGACCTTCTTTCAGGATGAAACATCACAAAAATAACACATCCTTCCCTGGAACAGTGAACACGATAGCCTTACTATAACTGCCCACTATCGCTCAACCATCGCTAACCAGTCCATACCCAAGATAACATCGTACTCGAATAACGTACCTCTCTAAAATGAGTAAATACATAAAAAGCATATCCTCTTAGTGTTCACAACAACTCCACCATAGATGGAACTAAAAAGAGCCCCATTACCCAATGGTAAATATACATATACTCATAGTTGTGATACTAGCGATAAACCCAATAAACCCATTTCATGCACGAATCTAGTGTTAACCATAATACGGTGATACACCCATGTCACGTAAAACTTCCCCATTTACCCAAGGATAAAAATCGTACCTTCATTCACCAATGGCACTAGCTGCTCAACTAGTTCCTAGATGTAATACTCGCCTCTAAACTGTCCCAAACACTGCTGTGATTATTTCCCCTACTGGGCACCTTTCCCCTGTCCCTTATCTCGTTGTGGGAAAGATCGACACATATTGTCTTCTCTCCACATATAAAACACCTCCTCGTGAAAACCCCATCTCTGGCCCCACTAGGTATGTCGACGCTGCTTTACTCTTTGGCCCTGGTAGCCTCAACTCTGATGGCTACCCCAATTTTTCCCTTAGTTCTGGTGGCCTTGTATAATACATTTCTAGCTCTGATGGCCCCGTCAGAATCCAGATTCACTTGGCCCTAATTCCCTTCATCCGAATCTCTTAAATGGGTCCCTCTACTAGTTATCCTCTATGTGGTTTCCCACTAACACCAATACATCCAGTCTTACCCTGCTGGTTAGACTCTCCAATTCTCTTGGGTCCCTTCATATGGAAGCATTGATATTGACCTTACAAAAGTATGTCATTGATGATAATAACGTAATTTGTCCTGATGGATTTCCCCATCAATGCTGGCATATTCTACCCATGGGCCCATCATCAACTTAGGACCCTTTGTCTTTCTCCTTCGTATCCACCTCGTCGGGTATGAAGACAAGCACATTCTTCCTCATACTCGACCACTGTCCAAATCTTCTGTATTAAGTACTGAAATTTCCTTCGTGTCTCTATTTAAACAATAGATGAAAGGATTTACGGTCAAATCGCACCCTAAATTTCTCAATATTCATGGCATCTCTCCTCGGATGTGGTAATTAACTCCCGTTACTATAACATTGCTCCTATGAGCTTAAAAATTGTCTAAAATTAAATCCTGAGTGTCATTGCACTCCATATTGCCAATTGCCTTTGGATGTTCTCCTCCAATTGGCTAGCTAACACACATCTGCAGTGTCCCCAAGCTTTCACAGATGGCCCTCTGAAAAGCCCTTCGACTCTCTCCCATATTGACGGCACTGAGTGAGTTTGAATTGGTGCCACCCTCTGCTGTGGTGGTACTTGGGGAAACTACTGCGCCCTAGCGATCATCGCAACATTTACTTTCTGAGCAATAATAATGGTGACTCCTACTGCAGTCACTATTTTTGTAAGACTCCGAGGCTTCGGACGAGTCTCTTCTCCTGCAGTCCTACTAATAACCCTCGTTAGTCGTCCTATATTATTTGGTATACGAAGCCCAATCGAACTCATATATGATTCGCTTTAACTATATGCAATAGTGGGAGAATGTAAATCGCAATATGATCAACAGTTCTAAGCATAAGGCTCCACATCAAAGAGAAAGCAATGTCGAAAACATAACAAGTCTGCACAGATCCTAAGGACACCAGATCCTGATACTCTAATACCAAATGTGACAGCCCACCTACTTCAATAATGGGTGATCAATCCTCTATTAAAATAAACCAGTAATCTCACCTGGTTCATTCTTAGCATCATTATTAAAAATATTTTAACTACCAACCACCTATTATTTAAACAAGCTGGTGCCAAATTTTATCTTTCATTAATTATCGAAAATTAAACCATTCACTACAAACCATTCAATGGAACCAAATTAAAAATAAACTATCATTGTAATAAAGTTTAAAGCGAATAAATTAAAACCTAAATACCTAATATATCATCGGTTACAAAACAATCCTATTCAATCCACACTAGCTTAATTAAATAAAAACTGAATGTAAAGAGTCTGATAAAAGGGTGAGCAATTCCATTCACATGTGAAATGGAACCTAACTAGAATACCAAAGATAGAATCGACTACTCCTAAACCTGTAAGCCTCCACACCTGATGCAGCTCCTTAAATTCGGTAAAGAGTGATGAAGTTTGGCATCCCTATGACTGGACACCTAAAAGTTTTGAAAATATTTGATATGGGTCAGAGCCCAAAACCATTTGAAAACATTTAGCAAGTGAATAAAATGAATTAATACATATGTCCTGCAATCTTTTATATTTAAATCGGTTTTCCACTCTTATGAGATACCCCTCGCCCCTCATCTTTAGTGCACACCTAAGGCATGTATTTTAAATACCCTAGTTACACTACCCTGCCTAACTAGTACCTGAACATTAATCTTAGTCCCATACGCTAACCTTGTACCCCAAACTGCGTCACATACTTTTGTTCTATGCTCTAATTACAAATTGTTATCACACAAGCTAAACCATTTTAAATTTCATCTTAATTAATCCACATAACTTCACCCAAGTTATTCCTTCCATACTCACATATTAATATCATTCACCCGTATATAATTATAACACTTATATAGGTATATTCATATCACGTATTGTTCACACACACACACACACACACACACACACACACACACACACACACACACACACACACACACACACACACACACACACACACATATATATATATATATATATATATATATATATATATATATATATATATATAGAGAGAGAGAGAGAGAGAGAGAGAGAGAGAGAGAGAGAGAGGAAGGCTCCCCTACATTATGCACTATACATCACACCTAATTCTAGGCCCTAGAAATTCTTTGTTTCAAATTTTATATTTTTCCCTTGAAATTAACCTTCCAATAAACACACATGAAAAAAATTAGGTCAAAATACATTTTGTAGCTATTTTTAAAAAACCCACAAAAAACTGCTGGCGCAGACCCTTATAAATAAGGTATTTGTAGCAGTTTTTTATGGATTTTTTAAAAATAGTTACAAAATGTATTTTGACCTAATTTTTTGCATATGGGTTGATTAGAAGGTTAATTTCAAGGAAAAAAAATATAAAATTTGAATTTTTTTTTAGGGCCTGTAATTAAGCGTGATGCATGGATGCTGTATAAAGCATGATGTAGGTGAGCCTTATCCTATATATATATATATATATATATATATATATATATCACTCACTATATATGTATAATCGCAACCCTTGCGAGTATTTTCTCGCTGGGTGCGAAATCACTATCATGCTATCAAGCTCTAGGAATGTCCACCACAACGTGGGCAATCGGGTCAGAATCACACCACCAAACCTGAAATGAAATCGAAAATTAGAGGCAGTTATGGTCTTAAGTCCATGGGTTATAAAAATACCACATTATTTCACGGAACGCCAAACCTACATAGCGTTGTTGTGCACAAACCTATGACTCAGGGGAACAATACTACCTCTGTTGGGATTTGCCAGAGTGACCTCCCATGATGCAAAACCTCCACCGATAGCATATTCGCTAGGATGGGTATGTTTCGCATAAATATCATACATGCAGATATTATTATTCATATATACACTGTTCGTATACCCGTGTGTATATATATATATATATATATATATATTTATAGGGAGAGGTTCATATTTGAACATAAAATATGAACATTTTAATGTACCTTAACAAAAAAGACCCAATAACCCATTAATTTTAATTCTTATGATGTAATTGGTCCGCACCAGCGACAATGAACACGTGTACTATAAGGGCTTCCATGGTGGGGTTAGGGGTGGATCGACACGCTTGTCCGTTGCCGCTAGCGTGGACCAATTACAACGTAGGAAGTAAAATTAATTGGTTGTTGATTTTCTTTTTGTCAAGGTTTATCAAAATGTTCAACTTTTATGTTCAGATCTGAACCTCTCCATATATATATATATATATGCTCCTGTGCGGACTAGTTCGCATTTTAAGAATGCGGACCGGACATGTGTCACCTAACGGTGCGCCGAGAAATTATCGCCTAAATTATAGGCACACTCTCTCTCTTTTCTGGGCTCACCGCCAGGTGACACATGTCCGGTCCGCATAAGAGCAGGACTGTATATATATATATGTGTGTGTGTGTGTGTGTGTGTGTGTGTGTCCGCCAATCCATGCCCAAATTGCTAAAATAATGCCTTAATTCCATTTTTAATTAAATATCTTCTTAACTTGGATAACCTCCCATATACTCGCATGAGTTCATATAAATCACCCGGACATTTTCCCAGTCCTAACCTGACCTAAACCTAAAAGGGTTGTTCGAGCGGAATCATAACTCAATTTCAGCAACTATGAATTCATTTGAATCAAGTTGATACACCAAAAATGTGTTATAATCAATCTAAACACAATCGTGCCTAAACTAAAGTCCAACCGAAAATTACTAACTAAAGATTTTGGCCTTGGACACCCTTTCCCTAGAAAATTCATAACTAATTTAAAAAAATCAGGAAATACAAAATTGGCGATCACGCGTTCATAACGAAAAGCTCTAGCGTCATGACCTAGGCTAAGTAGGGAAGCTGGAACGGTTTGGCTTCACCCCTGTACTCTGGCCTTGATGGGGATGCCAAACCTCCTACGACTTATACCTAGATTTCAACCCCCAAATAAGACCCAAACTTTATCCCAATGCATATAATCATATTCCTATTAATTACCAACATAAAGACACATGTTTTATTGTTCCAATTCATCAATAACCAAACTAAATAATAGGACTCAATCACCATTTTTCCAGAATTAATTCACCCTTAATTCTAATACAATTTCTAAAGCCATAATTAAAGTTCACATCTTTTAGTAGTTCGATTTCATATTTTTCAATACAAGAAGACAATATAACTTTCTGATTCTTAGGTTTCTGTATTAAGAACCTACTTTTCACATGGGATTTAATCATTAAGATCATATGGAATCATCACAATTTTTCATTCCTTCTTAAAAATCCATTTAACATATTAATCCCACCCCAAAATTGGTTTCAATTCTACCAATTATTATATGACATAAATAACTACACAAATAACATTAAGAACATCATTCCCCTTCCTTATAATTGAAGAAGACTCTGAATCCTCCTTTTTATGTTGATTTAAGCCTAGTAATTTCCTTCAAAAAATCTTCTCGAATTGGTCTCCCTTGATTTTCTTTGTGTTTCCTCCTCTTTTCTCCCCAATACCTCTCTTAAATGTTTTATTATGTAAAGTGGCTACCCACAAGCCTTTAATATCTTATTTTAAAACCCTAATCCCAAAATTAGGTTAACTAGTGACATTACTATGTCCCAAATACGCCCGTATGGATCCCGACTAGTCTAAAAAGATCCCGACACCCAATCACTACCCCTGGGTACTTAATTTTGAATATTTCAGCTTATTCCGGATCAACCGTGTACTCAAAATCACCATCCGAGTCACTTATAATCAATTTACCATATTATTCCCAACACGACCCTACACGCGCGTCCCGAATATGATCTTGTCGACTCGTCGCTTTTAGCCACTTACAATCTAATGTAAAATAATACAATTTTATTTACTTATCATACAAGTAAATATGATAACACACAAATATTAGATCAATATTCGCTAATTATAATATATTCAATTCATTTTATTTTTTAATTTAATTAAATTACTGCGACATGTGTAATTTAAATATTCCCCAAAATACGGGGTGTTACATTCATACCACCACAGAATTCCACAAATGCTCATTTAAATTGTAGTGCAAAACCACATTTGTTGCAGAGTAATAAATACGAGATTGGGAAACTTTTGTTGTCATATTATTTATATCATTGTAGTTGAGCAACTCCATGGGCTCTATCTTGCGCCTTCCCAACTATCACGTTGCTATTGCTGTATATTAAATTCGTCTCATTCATGTTCTGTGATTACGGTGTGAAAAATGATACAAGTCATCATGATATGTCTAAATCCTCACGATACCAAAGAATATCCAGACATTTTACAATGAAGAAAAGATAAAGAAAAACACAAAAATCTCATTCCACAACTGTATGCTTGCCTTATTGACATTGTGTGAAGTAATTTAGTTTTACGATCTTCAATTCTGTCATTATTTTAACAAAAATGGATCATTGTGGATAGATTTCATTACTGAGTTATTGACTTGTGTCATACTATCATCCATTAATAATATAATTGCATTCAATTGGGTTTCCATGTATGAGCTTCTTGAAAATGTCCAATTAGTTGATGATGTTTAAATTGTTGTTTGAATCCGACATACTCAAAAGTTCATTACAAAACCCGAGGTTGTGATCACCTATGGCCGCCAGCATATTCATAACCTTCTTGTGATGACCTTGATGTGTCCCCTATCAAGCCACTAGATAATTTTTCCTTTCCCTAGGCATTTTGGTCTATGCTAGCTAAGATAACTATGAAACCATATTGCTCTCTTTTAATGAGCAATCACCAAACATACTGAGATGTAGGTGTCCTTAGGTACTAAATCGTATACACGACGTATACATCATTTCAAAATATCTCGTACTTGAGCATTCAGAAAACCGCGCTCATTTTCTACACAATAAAAAAACTTCAATTTCCACACGTATCTCACTTCTTTATGAAATAACCATTGTAAAAAGATATACCCTAAAAGATACAAAGGAACAAAGAGCATTCCATGAGAAAATAGGGATAAAATATTTTGGTACCATACGATAGGGCTGCATCAAAATAATCTTTCATTAATCTTCAATGTCCTCCCTCTTTATATCTATCAATGACCTTTTGTTCGCAAATGGAGTCCTAACAACGAGAGCACTTTTTTCGGGTCAACATCTTAAATTTGTGGAATTTTAGTCCCCATCTAACAAAGCATTTGTTTATCATAATCGTCATCATCGGACGACTCGCCAAGAAATTTGTCGAGAGTATCACCGGGTGAAGAAGTCATATCAAAATAGTTGTTAAAAATGACTATTGGTCAAGCAGTATTTCAACTTCTACGGATGCCAGGGTGCATGACAATTTATTAGTCGAGTGAAAATATCCAATGCTTAATGCCCAAGAGCAGCCACCGATTTTTGGTGTAGAAAAATGCATTGGAGAAATTTGGTAAGGTAAAACGTTTCAATGCCTTGGAGGTGGTTTAAGGACATTGTTACTTAAAAAATTTCATATAGAAAATAAAAATTTGGAGTTATGCTTAAAATACAAAATCAACATATATATATATATATATATGTTGATTTTGTATATATATATATATATATATATATATAGTCAGGCTCATGTGTCCACTAAGTTTGCACATCATATTTTTAAAATAGTAAAAAGCAGTGAAAGTTTGACCGATTTTTAAAAAATAGCAAAAAAAGTTTTTTTTAGCTGATTTTTTTTACATGGGTCCGTTGAAATGTTTAAATATCACATAAAAAAAATCAACTCAAAAATATTTTTTTTAGTGCTTTAAAAAAATTAGTGTGCGCCAGCACTGTGCAAACTTAGTGTGCACATGAGCCTGCCTCTCTCTATATATATATATACAGAGAGAGAAAGAGAAGAAGAAGGTTCTCCTACATCATACCTAGTTCTAGGCCCTAATTTTTTTTTTCCAAATTTGTTATTTTCTATTCAAATTTTTTATTTTTGACCCAAAATTGTAAATTAACCAATGAAAATTATCTTATTATTAATGTTTGGTTATAATAATGACCCGACTAAAAAAATGAACAAATTCAAGTTTATTCATAAAAAATATCTGCCTATTTCACCAAAAATATGTAATTTCATAATGTACGATTAACATTAGCTTTAGTCTTTAGTAAACTACTTCAATACTCTCTCTCTCTCTCTCTCCGTCTCTCTCTCGCGTGCGCCTGCGCACTCATAAAGCCTCCCCTTTGCTCAAAATGTAATCTGACTGTAAATCTTTTACTGGCAGAAAATAACAAGAGTGAAGAACAATTACACAATATAAATTTGTTTAGGTTGAGTTTTTGACACACACATGTACTAACCTTAAATATGGTAATAGATTGTTGATGTTGAAATTTGAAAACTTTCTACTATCATATATATGTATATATGCAAGAGAGGGGACACAACATGTTCATAAGCATATATGCCCCTGCAATTTAGAAAATTATCTATATACCGTTTTAAAATTTAAAATATCTTTGCACACAATACAATATAACTTTATCCCCTGCACTTAGATCAAGAAATTAAAAGTTACCAAGTTTTAATTTTTCATGTAATTAATCGTGAAGATTTGCATTTCTATGGTATATTTTCCCAGACATGATACAACCTACATGGCATGAATAAAATATCACAATACGAATACGACTGGCACAATTCATTATTGCGACATGAACCCAGTTGCACATCATGTCAAAATATAAAACAAAAAACACAACTTCATACAAGACAGACAAAATAATTTTTTTTATAAAATACAATATTATATTGTTTTCACTTATATGTTTATCGTCTTTATTGATGAAATTTTTATCATATATTTCTCCACTAGAGTAAAACCATAGCCCCATATTTTATATGTGAACGTGCAGACGTTGCTGGCAATACGTGAGGCAATAAAGTCTACTGATTACCAAAATAAACGTAATGTTAATCATCAAGAAGTAGGATGGGATTTCAGTAATTATAGAATTCTTTCAATTGGTACTGGTTCACAAAAACGAGAAGGTGGACTCGACATAAACACAGGTGCTTTTTTTGAGTGGATATGCCCAGACAAAGGTAGCGCACCAGTGTTGGATGTATTGTTTAGAGCTTCAGATGACATGGTCGACGTTTACACTTCATTTTTCCTAGGCGAAAACAATTCTCGAAATAATTACCTTCGAATTCAGGTCTCTCTCTCTCCCCCTCTCCACACACACACAAAAACATATATCTATATAATATGAGACAATGATGTTATGAATAGTAACTCATGCATGATAAACATGCATGGTATTTTATGTATTGCATGCTTGCATGCATACACATACATATATGCATGCATGCATACATACATACACTATTATTTTATTATTAAAATATTTAAAAAAAATATTTTTTTCAAAATATATTTTTTGAAATATTTTTTTTAAAAAAAAACATATTTTTTTGAACTTTACCCCTAATTTTAGTTCACCCCTGAATTTTTAGTTCTTAACATCAAATCCTTCTAACTTTTAAAACTACCTATTTTACCATATATATATATATATATATATATATATAGAGAGAGAGAGAGAGAGAGAGAGAGAGAGGCTCATGTACACACTAAGTTTACATATTATTTTTTTAAAATAGTAAAAAAAATATTTTTCAATTGATTTTTTTGTGTGATATTTAAACATTTCAACAGACCCATGTAAAGAAATCAGCTAAAAAAAACTTTTTTGCTATTTTTAACAAATCGGTCAAACTTTCGCTATTTTAAGCACTTTAAAAGTTGTGAAAGTTTGACAAATTTTTTAAAAATAGCAAAAAACATTTTTTCAAGTTGATTTTTTTTACATGGGTCCGTTGAAATGTTTAAATATCATATAAAAACAAATCAACTCAAAAATATTTTTTTTAATGCTTTAAAAAATTGGTGTGCGCCAGCACTGTGCAAACTTAGTGTGCACATGCGCCTGCCTCTCTCTCTCTCTCTCTCTCTCTCTATATATATATATATATATATATAATGCTCTTGTGGGGACTAGTCCGCATTTTATGAATACGGATCGGACTTGTGTCACCTAACGGTGTGCCTAGAAATTATTGCCTAAATTATAGGTACATTCTCTTTCTTTTATGGGTCACCATCAGGTGATACATGTCCGGTTCACATTTTTAAAATACAAACTAATCCACACAACATAACTATATAACTATATAACTATAACTATAACTATATATATATATATATACACACACATTCTGCATTCTCACACATATATATTGATAGTTTTGTCCTCACATGTACAATATTAGAAACCCAAGTTCACGGGGGTGATGTGAAAGCAAAGTTCAAGCGAAAAGGTGTATTATCCTTGTTTTTTTTTAATTAACATTATCTCTGCCGAATTTTATCAAATTACTAGACCATTTAATGGCTAATATACATATTCGATAAACATAATTTTCAATAGTTGAAACTTTTGATTATTATCGTACCCACCCACTATTACTTTCTAGTTAAAAATAAAAAAATTGCATGTAGGACTACACATTGTTGGAAGCCAAGGTGGATGACGTGAGTGAACCTTATCTTGAAACGCTGAAAGAAACTGCAGAAAAGCTATTAGCGACAGAAATTTCAATCCCCAACCCAGAGACCGGATTACATGAAGTAAATGATGGTTCTCTTCAGACCGGATTGCCTACTAATGAACATAAGCTCAAGGAGTAAGAAAACTACATATCCATCCTCACTAAAATTGAGACCTAGTACTAATGGGCAATTATAGATTAGGGTTTTAAGTTTTTCATACCGTGATATTGGGAAAAAAAAATGATGTCTCAAAACATTAAATTTCTGATGTCTTAGATTTATGATTGGTTAGTGCCGATGGGACATACCAATATCATTTGATCGATGGGATCTGCGCCAGCGAATTGACCAATAACTAATCTAACGCATCAAAATTTTAATGTTTTAGAGACATCAATTTTTTTTCCCATGACATTGGTGTCCGTTTTCACCTTTTACGAGGTTATTATTATTAGGATATGTCAGAATGAAAATTTCCTACCATTATGTTTTTTTCCCCAAAAATGATAAAACATACAAATGATTTCCAAAACGATCTAGAATACAAGACTGATTTGAAAAACCCTATTCTCGTACAAAGTGGTCCTCGCTACATGCACTAAAATCACAATGAGCAAGAATTTCCAGACCAACCCTATATTGTGGCACACTTTGAAAAATATTTTAGTGGTGTTTTTTTCCATCTAAATCGTGTTGTTAACTGATCGTTTTTACACTGACCCTTTTTATATTTTTTGGGGAACTTTTTAGCATTTAGAAGGGTCACAAAAGTGAGAATGGAACCCAAAGTACAAATTTGCAAAACTTTGACCCCTTCCTAAAACTAAGCATAAATATTGAACAACAAAGTGATTATAACCCTACGAAAAATATGTGTACACACAAATATATATATATATATATATATATATATATATATATATATATATATATATATATATATATATATATATATATATATATAGAGAGAGAGAGAGAGAGAGAGAGAGAGAGAGAGAGAGAGATTTCTGTCCCCACTAAGTTTGCACATCATTTGCTTATAATAGTAAAAAAAAATAATTTCGAGCTAACTTTTTTTGTGTGATATTTAAACATTTCAAGGAATCCATATAAAAAAATTCAGCTCAAAAAAACCTTTTTTGCTATATTTTAAAAATCGGTCAAACTTTCGTTGCTTTTAAGCACTTTAAAAGCTGCGAAAGTTTGACCGATTTTTTTAAAATAGCAAATTTTTTTTTAGTTGAATTTTTTATATGGGTCCGTTGAAATATTTAAATTTCACATAAAAAAAAATTAACTCAATTATTTTTAATATTTAAAAAAATTGGTGTGCGCTAGCACGTGTGCAAACTTAGTGTGCACATGAGCCCCTCTCTCTCTCTCTCTCTCTCTCTATATATATATATATATATATATATATATATATATATATATTGAAATTAATTTAACACCCATATTTCATGCATACTCTTACACAAGGTTGTCAATATTATTCTTGCAGCTTTTTGGAATTTCTGCACACCAGAAAGAATCATAATGGGGCAATTGTGTAATCTAATGGAGAATGTGTTAAATAAATAACAATGATGACTTTCTTGTGGAATGCAAATATAAATAATATTTACTACTCGATTTTATTTTCTTCCAAACATCAAAGTATTGTATAATACAATTGCTTGTAATAAAGAATGTTGATAATAAAGTTTATTATTATTATTATTATTATTATTATTATTATTATTGTTGTTGTTGTTGTTGTTGTTGTTGTTGTTGTTGAAGCAGTTGTTCGAATTTCATATCATATGCAATTGAAACAAGTTCTTGCTAATGGTAAAAAGGGGGATTTGAATGTAGGGTTTGTTCTTATTTTACCGGAGGCGTTTGAATTAGCTCATACGGATCGTATTTCTCCTGAGATGAAGAAATATAGGCAATTTGTCTTTTCAGAGATCGAACTTACAATTTCTTTGAATTAATAATCTATATATACTCTAAATTTTTGCTCTTATTATTTAGAAGTGATTGTGATACCAAAGTTTTAAAATTTTCACTATACTCATGTGACTACTTACAATTCAATCTAATTTATTTAATTAATTTGACAAAAATTCCTTTAAAAAAATTTATTTAACATTTGCTAAAAGTCATTTTATTCTTCTATGAAGTCACTCACAATATAAAGTACTCACAAAAAATATCCCATCTCTTATAATAACCATATAAACCCTAAACATTCCCCTAAAAAAATGTTGCAAACATAGAGGATGAATTTTATGGAACATAAAAAATACGGTGGACTAACAAAAAATATACTAATCTAATAAATTAAAATATGTTCTGAAGAAGGGAGGTTGGAGAAAATTTGTAAAAAGTTAAATTTATTTATTGTTGTTAGTACCAAATCATCCCCGGGAAAAAATAAAATTAAACTCAACCTTAAGATATGAGAACCATCTTACAGCTTTTATTCTCTCAATACATAAACATTCCATCTTTTCCCAAGATGGAACCAAAAGAGCAATATGACCGCAACGACCAATGCTACATGTAAAAGAGTATTATAAGAAATGACTATTTGACTCGTTTAAAAACAATTCGCCAAATAAATATAATTTTCATAATATAATATAATTAGCATATCGGTACTCACCTTAAACAGTTATATTAAAACGTAACCTTTTGTATTATTATATTAGTTGTCTTTATTCGATGTCAAATCGTTTGAGTCACACGTCATTCAAGCCAAAAGTCTTGAATTCTTATAGAGATTATTTAGAGAGCGGGACTCGTTCATTAAACCTCATGAACATTGAACTTTGAAGATCTACTTGGCTTCTCTAGAACACGAACACTTCCATTGCTGGACTTTGAAAACATATATTTTTAACTACGATTTTATGATTGAACGCCTTTGGCTATAGTCACACACCATTTTGATTAAAAAATGTGTTTTTAATTTGAACAAGTAATTTTGATCTTTGAGAAGTGATGTGGAAACCTTGATAAAGACTTGCATTTTATAAAATGTGCTTTTATTAAGACTATGTGATTTGTTGCCTTAATACATTCGTACGACCCTACTTTTCCCCCATGCACTCTTTTAAGATTTTGAAATATCTTCCTAAAAGCGTGCTATAGCGCAAAATTGACCCCATGTGCATGGCTGAACGTTTTAAGCCTAATTTGAAACTCAGTCTAAAATCGCATGCACGATGCCTTATACCCCCGTGCACATGACGAACCTTGAGTTTTAAAACCTTCTATAAATAGGCCTATTTCAATCATTTTTCATGATATATGAGTTCATATTTACTTCTCTAACACTTGGAGAGTATTTTCAATGTAGGGATCATTTCAATTGCTTTTTTTTTATTCAAATTCACTTGTTCCACCCAAAATTGAGTGAAAGCCTAGATCTATATATAATACCCCATATTTCTGTGTATATTTATTTAATTAATTGAGGAATTAATTAGAAAAAAATTACGTTTTAATTAAATTACGCGAGTAAAGTAATTTAATGCTATTAGATAATAATTTTGAAAATTAAATATTAACCGAGAGACAGATACTGATTAATATTGCATTACGATTTTTACTAAGTGCAAATAGTAAATAATTGATAATTATGGTTATACGGCATAGCGAGTGATATGTGCGTATTTTATTAATAATGGTTATACGACAAAGCGAGTGATATGTGCGTATTTTATTTTATATCACCGGGAGTCGCGTGTAGACTATTTTGAGGTGAGAAATGAGACATATATTTTAAGTGACTCGGATGATAATTTAGAGGTCACGAATGATTCCGTATGGGTCAAAATAGTCGGCATAGGCTACCAGTGTATAGTTTGTGTCTCGGGTCAATTTTTGATCAAACCGGCACCTTTTAAGGGCATTTAAGTCATTTTACAAAAAGTGGTTAAGGGACCTACGAAATTTAGAGTCATATATCTGATAATTAGAGACTGGGGTTAGGGCTCACAACACAAAAGATTTGAGAGGCCATTAGAGAGAAGAGAACCAATTTTCAAAGCTTAAAGAGGGATTTTGAAGATGGTGAACAAATCTTGTGCCTCAAGGCAATTCCAAAGGAAGATTGGAGAAGGAAACAATCAATCATCAACCAAGAACCACAAAATCAGATCAATCAAACAAAGGAAAGTGTTTATTGAAAATGAAATTGATGTTATAATACCCATGTGTAGGGGTTTCATGAATAAATTGATTTTATTGAAAAATCTTAAATGAAAAGTGTGAATTGAATACATATTAGGGATATGTTTGTATGTAGTTGTGTTAATAACTATAGAGGACTTGAAATCAGAAGAAAATATGATTGTTTCTACGAATAGAAATTTGAGTTTGTGATAATCACACTTGAAGAGCATAAAAAAAATCTAAGGTTGAAGATGATATTTAGATTTTGATGATTCTTGGGTTGATTCTATAATCATTCGATAATGTTTTTTATGTTAAGAATGATTTCTATACATTTGGTTAATGTTTAGTTATGTTGGGAGAGATTTCCATGAGGTTTAATGACTGTTTGATGGGGTGAACATGGTGAAAAAATTAGAGAAGACGAAGCTGTACCAGTTTAATCGATCGATCGACCTATGAATGTCGATCGATCGACCAAATCCTTCGATCGATCGACCTAGGTAGAATTTGGATTCTTTTGTTTGTTGAGTTTTCTACGATTTCCAGCATTGAAGGGGAACCTTAGGAGTGATATTATACTTATGTAGGGACTTGATAAAGATTAGTAGGGTGTAGTTAAGGTCTATTAAGGTCATTGGGTGTAGGACTTAGAGCATGGACCAAAAGGGATAGCCGATTGAGAGATAGATCGAGAAATTTAGGAATTGATCTGCGAAGAGGGAGTAAACTTTAATTCAACATGTATGTTGATGTAAAAATTTAGATTATCTCTAATTTACCAATCACAGACAAAATATATAAGATACAAAGATTTTTAAAGTGGTCCAGCCTTGTCAGAATGGCCTACGTCCACTGTTTTTGTTATTGCTGACTGTTTGCTTGGAATTCTCGATAATAGATTTACCAAGAAATTTCGAGTCCCCCTCTAATGAGGAGGTTACAATGTATTTATATCCTTGAGGCTGTAAATGTGAAAGGACAATGCGCTGTTATCTAGTAGACATGTACATTTGTACGATAATAATGAGCATTTAATGCACAGTCGTCTATTTGATTTTCTTGTTCTGCACGCTAAGTTACTCGGGCCGCCTGAGTTGCTCGGACCGCTTTAGTTGCTCGGTATGCATGAGTTGCTCGGGGCGCTTGAGTAGCTGGTGGCAGTGGATTGATCGGTAGATATATTTGTAATTTCCACATTGGTTAACACGCGTCTTCAAATGATGTGTCCACGTCAGCAGATTAAATTTGGTATCAACAGAAGCCCCCAATGTTTCATAGTTTGATGTTGGAGAAAATTATGGAACATTCTTCTTGAAAGCTGCATAGATTATTGGTTTGTATAGTTTTTAAGAAAGCATTCGTTGTACCTAACTCCTTTTTGAGTGCATAATATCAGGCCTCATAAATATTTTGAATTTTCATGACCGCTTCGATATTTGTGCTCCTTTTCTTCTTTTAGCCGCCGGGTATGCAAACGTCCTCCTTTGTAATCATTAATTTTCTCTATTCCCGAGGTAAAGTATTTAAGCGCGGCAGATTCCTATCGTTTTTCACTTTTCAAATTTGTATCTTTGAACTCTTCATTTTCTATCTATCTTGTGCCTTCGTTCTTTCCATCGTTCATTGTCACCTGATCTCTTTTTCTCCGTAAGATTTTCTTCCCTTTCTTTTATTTACATTGTTCATCATGGTTTATCTTGTTGAGTCACTGGACAAATTTCGGTCTGAATTTTCAATCCCTTCGTGGGTTATTTTGGAAGAACTTTCTGATTATTTTTCTTTGGCTGAGGGACATTGGTTCCCAAGTCTCTTTGTGGCCAAATGTGGCTTTTCTTTTCCTCCAAATCCCTTATGTTTGGAATTATGTCAATATTTTGACGTTGTTCCTGCAAGAATAGCTCCAAATACCTGGAGGATAGTTAATGGTGTACATAGATTGAATCAAATCCATGGAACCCGTTTAGGGATTCTCGAGATTATGTACTGCTATAGATGGGTTGTTAGTGATTCCACATTCTATTTAAAAACTAGATTTTTGAATAGGGCTTTAGTTGTTAATCTTTCAGATGCCAATAGGGATTATTTTGAACATGGGGTTGTTATGAAAAATTGGCAACACGATCCATTAAATGGAGATGATGTATATCAAGGTCTCAAGTGTCCCCCTTATGGCAATGGAATAGGTTGTTTTTTTTTTTTGAAATCTTATTTTCTGTGTGTTTGATAAAATGTATCACTGACATTTTCTTTTGTTTATTACAGTTGACAGTAAAAGAAAACCTCCAAAAGAAGCTGATGTTAATTTAAAGCATTTGAAACTTATCTGGGATTTGCACCAATCTGTTGCTGAGGAACATATTAGATCTGCTTCCTACTTATTGCAATACAAAAGCTATACTTCCACTTTTACTGCTCGTCCTCGTCCAGTGGTGGTTAATTTTGACCAAGTGCCAGCCTCTGAGACTAGTGTGGAAGGTTCTTCCTCTGAGTCAAGTGTTCCCATCAGCAACTTAATGAAGAAAAGAAGAGATCCTTCCTTTTTTAACAAGTCTGCCTCTATGGCTGGAGAGGCAAAGAAAAGTAAACAAGATGTCCCAGAAGAAGGGATAAGAAACATTGATACACCCCCTCCTACTGCTACCAAGAAAGTTGCTGAGAAGCCACCTGTGGCTCCGAGCAAGGTTGTTGCTATCTCTCCTCTAAATGAGGTTATTGTCATTTCACCAACCAAGACAACGTCTTTAGTTGAAAATGTTGGTGCTCCTCCGAGGAGGCTAAAGAAAAGGTCTTCTGAGAGACCTGCTGAACCTGTCTCTCAACCTTCAAATGTTGAAGGTGGTGTTTCAATTTTTGTGGATCCGAGCTCTGCTGTGAGTTTGGTGAGATCTTGGACTGTCCCAGAAGTCCAAGGCATTGAAGACTCCCTTTCTCGTCAGAGAATTACAACCCTTGCTGCTCAACACATCGCCTCAGTAAGTTTTGTTAATTTGAATCATTCACTTTCTAATATTATGTTCATATATTGACCTAATGTTATTTCATTTTTCAGCTGGTGACGTATTTTAACAGCATCTTGAATAAGGATGAAGCTATCAAGGCTTCAATCTCCTCGGGAGGTGTAGAGGAAGCTTTTGTTAGGCTGACCCAATCCCTAAAAGATTCTCGTTAGAAATACGAGGAAAATAAAGTTGCTTGGGAGAAACAATTCCAGTTCGTTGAGTAAGAAAGAAATCAGGATGTGAATGCCTCCAAGGATTTGGAGAAGAAGTTGACGGAGTATGAGCAGAGCAACAAAGTCTTTGAACAAAATAATAAGGAGCTGGAAGTTAAGATCAAGTCTGCTGAAGAGGAAGTTGTTAGACTTCAAGATGTTGGGCGTCAGAAACTGGAGGTGGAGGAGAAATTGAAAGTTGCCGAAGAGCTCCTTAGGGAAAGGACCTCCTCGGAGAAGGCAAAAAGGAAGAAGGCAGTTAAAAAGTCTTTTAGCGCTGGTTGGGACAAGGGCTAAAATAAGGGCCTAGCTGCCATGTCCTATCAAATGGAGTACGCAGGTGTTAAATTCTTTAGGGATGAATGGGTGGCTGCATTGAAAGAGATGAAAGTTGCTGAGAATTCTGAATTGTTCCAGCAACACACTAATGGCCCTCCTCCCTCTCTTGGAGAAGAAGTAGAGGATGAAGCTGCCTTAGACGAATCTTCAATGATGACTAGAGATCAGGTCCTTGCCGTTCCTGTTGCTCATCTTTCCGAGCAACCCCAACCAACCAATACTTCTGCCGAGCAGCTAATCCTGCCTTTCGAGCAACCAGCCTCTTCCTCAAAACCTTCTGAGGAAATCATAGGAAACAAAGAGAAGGTGTAGAGTTGCTCGGGTGTTTATTTTGTTATTCCATGACTTGTAACCTTAGATTTTGTATATTCCCCTTATGATGAAATAAAAATTCGAACTTTGGTTATTTATCTTGGCTTTCTCTTTTACTTGTCCTGTCTGCACCCTTATTGATTCTTTTTATTTCTTCTCTTTGTTAGTTTATGGTCAGGATGGAGCTCTTATCAGCTCATGACACAAAATTAATGAAGAAATGCAACGACTATTTTAAAGCTGGTCATGCTAATCTAAATGAGGCTCAGATACTTGACATCCTTGGTTTATATGCTTCTAAACGAGCAGTAGAATCTTACAAATACCTGAAATGTTTGCTGGATCATGCAGTTGCCAACAATGTGGATTACTATGAGATGATTCAAGATCTCCAAGGAACGATCGAGGAACTTCAGTTGTAGTACAAAGAGTCCTCTACACTTTTGTATCGGGGATATGAGAGAAAATATCAGCAATTGAGTGCTGATAAAGGATATGATAAATTCATCTCTGCTTATGAGAAGAAAGAGAGCGTTCTGAAGCTTGAGGTTGAAGAACACAGACATATTTCTAAGTTATTGGAACAGGAGAACATCGCCTTGCAGGAAGAAATAAAACAACTAAAATCTGCTGCATCTTCCTCGGGAGCCTTGGTCCCTGTTAATGATGAGGATTTCTCTTTCTTAGAGGTAGAAAATGCCAACTTGCGAGATGAGTTGGAAACTTTGAAAAGAGCTGGACCCTCCACCTCTACTCTGTAGGGGGAATGTTTAATTTATAGCTTTTGTGTTGACTGTTGGAACAGTCAACCGAAATTAACTGTCAAAAACAGTTAATCAGTTAAACGAAATTAACTGTTGACTGTTGGCAATAACTGCCAACAGTTTATTAATTAATTAATTAATTTCGTAATTAATTAATAATTAAACCCCAGAAAGTTAAATAAATTCGGCCCAAAAAAGTAGGAGATTTTTATAAGCCCAAGCCCAAGCCCGAACCGAACCGAGCTGAGCCGGCCGGCCGGACGCGCGCGCGCGCTTGTGGACTTTTGACCGAAAGTCAACCCGTGCATAGCTTAGGTCATCTCCCCTTCAAAGAGTTGGGATACCCCCAAGGCATCCAAGCCTTAGTCCATACTTGGGGTGTTATTAACTCATCAAAATTCCACTACTCTTCCAATGTGGGACAAGAGTTAAAACACACCCAATTCATTAACTTTCATTGCTTTGTGAGTCACTTTGGGAACATAATTATCATTCATAACTTATTAAAATTGGACATATGAATATACTACGTTAATCTCCTTGCGGATGTGAACGCGTTCGTATATGGTCCCAAAATTTTCGTAGTGTGGGTCCCATCTAAATTTGAGCTCAAAGTTGCTCAAAAATCTGTCCAGATTGACAGCTTTATAATACCCATTTAAGTCCAATTTTCCAACAATCCCCCACATGAATGATATATCGCTATAAATAAAACAAAACAGATGCTGATGCAGATGCAGACACAAGTCGAGTAAAACTGAAGACTTATTGCATCGGGAGAAGTATCCTAGTGGCCTTGAACTTTCCTTAGTGATATACTATCGGATTTACTTGGTTAATCAGTAGACTTCACGTCCTTGAACCGTCAACCGTTTTTGTAAACCTAGACAACAGTATTCACACAACAATTCTGTGTTCTCACGTTTGTGTTCATTTTGGCCGTGAGCACCACTTGGTTCCGCAAGTATTTTAGAGAATATGCCTTTCATTATTCTCATAGAAGTGACCCCCTTCTTACTTATGTAGGTGACTTCCATAAAGAGTATTCTTCAATACCCCACTTAGACGTACTAAGATATAGATGTCATTAAAAGCATAACTTATCCTAATTACACGACAGATATGCACCGTCTCATCTTTGGAATGGATAGGATGATATATCCTCTAGTGCATACTGAATACAACATAGTTCGGTTTGCCCATTGAACCTAGATCTTGGGATCTCCAGTCAGCTAGGTTGGGTTGCCACTATATTGATTCTTATTTATTTATAGGCTTTAGACCCATTCCTCTCGATGATCTTTCAACTTGCTCTCGGTTTAAACCTTTCGTTAGTGAATCCGATATATTATCTTTTGACTTTACATAGTCAATTGAGATAATTCCGTTTGAGAGAAGTTGTCCAACGGTATTGTGTCTACGACGAATATGTCGTGACTTTCCGTTATATATGTGATTTTGTGCCCTTCCAATCGCTGATTGGCTATCACAATGTATACATATTGCGGGCACAGGTTTAGACCAATTTGGAACAACCTCTAAGAAATTTTGAAGCCATTCGGCTTCTTCTCTAGCTTTGTCTAGTGCAATGAATTCAGATTCCATTGTCGATCTGGCAATGCACGTTTGTTTTGAGGATTTCCAAGATACGGTTGCACCTCCGAGGGTAAACACATACCCACTCGTAGACTTAGAGTCTTTTGTATCAGATATCCAATTTGCATCGCAATGTCCTTCAAGAATAGTTGGATATTTTGAGTAATGCAATCCATAGTTTTGAGTATATTTTAAATAACCCAAAACTCTCAATATTGCTTTCCAGTGATCTCTTCCTGGATTACTCGTAAATCGACTTAGCTTACTTATTGAGTATGCTATGTCCGGTCGCGTACAGTTCATGATATACATTAAACTGCCGATAATACGAGAATATTCTAGTTGAGATATGCTTTCACCATTATTTCTTGCTAGATGTAAATTTACATCCACAGGTTTCTTGGTAGGACTAATATCATACTTCTTGAATTTTTCAAGTACTTTCTCAATGTAATTAGATTGAGATAATATAAGTCCATCCGATGTTCTAGAAATTTTAATTCCTAATATAACATCGGCGATTCCCAAATCTTTCATGTCAAATCTACTACTCAACATTTGTTTTGTAGTTTTGACAATTTCCAAGTTACTACCCATGATAAGCATATCATCAACATAGAGGCATACAATGACATATCCATTATGAATGTATTTAAAGTAAACACATTTATCGCATTCATTAATTTTGAAACCATTTGATAACATTGCATTATCAAATTTTTCATGCCATTGCTTAGGTGCTTGTTTTAATCCATATAGTGATTTAACAAGCTTACATACTTTTCCTTCTTGTCCGGGAGCTTTGAATCCTTCAGGTTGCTCCATATAAATTTTCTCGTCTAGTTCACCGTTTAAGAATGCAGTTTTTACATCCATTTGATGTATTTCAAGTCCATTAATAGCAGCTATTGCTATTAACATCCGAATGGACGTTATTCTTGTTACCGGTGAATATGTGTCGAAGTAATCCAACCCTTACTTTTGCCTATATCCTTTAGCTACAAGTCTAGCTTTATATTTATCAATTGATCCATCGGCCTTCAATTTCTTTTTGAAGATCCATTTATAACCTAACGGTTTTGAACCTGGTGGAAGATCCACTAGTTCCCATGTATGATTTTGTAATATGGATTCAATTTCACTATTAATTGCTTCTTTCCAATTGAAAGCATCGGGTAAGGATATAGCTTCTTTATACGATTGAGGTTCATTTTCTAACAAATATGTTAGAAAATCTGGACTGAAAGAAGTCGAGGTTTTTGCTCTTTTACTACGTCTTGGTTCATCCTCTATTGATTCAATAGGTTGATGAGTACCACTTTTAGTAGCTTGATTTGTCCTTTTAGAAGGACCAGATTCTCGGGTCATGTTATACGGAAATTCATTTTCAAAAAATGAAGCATCCCTCGATTCAATAACCGTATTTACATGAATGTCCGAAATCTCAGATTCACAAACTAGAAATCGATATGCACTGCTATTAGTAGCATAACCGATGAATACACAATTCACGATTTTTGGCCCTATTCTTACCTTTTTAGGTTTAGGAACCATCACTTTGGCTAAGCACCCCCACACTCGCAAATATTTATAGGAAGGTCTTCGACCTTTCCATAATTCATAAGGTGTCTTGTGAGTCTTTTTGTGAGGTACTTCATTGAGAATGTAATTAGCAGAAAATAAGGCTTCCCCCCACAAATTTTGTGGAGCTCCTGAACTTAATAACAGTGAGTTCATCATTTCTTTCAAAGTACGGTTTTTGCGTTCAGCAACACCATTCGATTGAGGAGAATAAGGAGCGGTTGTTTGATGAATAATCCCATTTTCAGAACAAAATTCCTCAAATGGATATTCATATTCACCCCCTCTATCACTCCTAATAGCCTTTATCGTTTTGCTTAATTGATTCTCAACTTCATTCTTATATTGTTTAAATACATTAATAGCCTCATCTTTACTATGTAACAAATATACATAGCAATATTTTGTGCAATCGTCAATAAAATTAATAAAATACTTTTTCCCACCTCTAGTTTGAACAAATTTCAAATCACAAATATCGGTGTGAATTAAATCTAAAGGTTCAGTTGTCCTTTCAATAGAATGGAAAGGTAATCTAGCTAATTTAGATTCCACACAAATTTCACATTTATGATTTTTATCAATATTAAATTTTGGCAAAAATTCCAAGTTAATTAATCGACGCAATGTATCAAAATTAACATGTCCCAATCTAGCATGCCAAATATTAGATGACTCAATCAAGTAAGAAGAACTAGCAATTTCATTCATTGAAACAGATGTTTTAGGGGTTACAGTAAGATCATTCAGTTTAAAGAGCCCCTCATTTAGGTAGCCCTTTCCTACATACATGTCATTTTTAGACAACACAAAGCGATCAGACACAAACACAAGCTTGAAACCATTTTTAGTAAAGAGAGATCCAGAAATCAGATTCTTTCGGATATCAGGCACGTGAAGAACATTGTTGAGAGTAAGTTCCTTTTCAGAAGTCATTTTCAAACCAATCTTTCCTTGTCCCACCACCTTAGAAGTGGAAGAATTTCCCATAAAAAGGTTCTCCTCATTTCCCAAAGGCTTATAGGTGGAGAACATCCATTTGTTTGCACAAATGTGTCGTGTGGCTCCAGTGTCCACCCACCATTCCTTGGTATTTCCAACCAAGTTACATTCAGAGATAACGGCAGAAAGATTCATATCCGCCAAATCATTGGTGATATTCTCACCCTCAGTCATATTTGCTTGAGAGTTATTTTTATTTTGCTTCTTAGGCTTACGACACTCACTTGAGCGGTGTCCCGGTTTACCACAATTGTAGCATTTGTCTTTGAACTTTTTCTTGTTATGTTTGGAAGTGCCTTCCCCATCATACTTTCGTTTGTTCTTTTTAGGAACTTCAACGACATGGACCTTTGTTTCCATCGGATTCTTCCCACTTTTCTTTTGAGACTCACGGTTGTCTTCTTCGATTCTTAGCCGGACCACCAACTCCTCCATATTCATCTCCTTACGCTTGTGCTTGAGATAGTTTTTGAACAAAGTCCAAGAAGGTGGCAACTTTTCAACAATTGCAGCAACTTGGAAAGTTTAACTAATTGACATTCCTTCAGCATGAATGTCGTGGAGGATCACTTGGAATTCTTGCACTTGCGAGATCACAGATTTAGAATCAACCATTTTGAAGTCCAAAAAATGCCCAACGATAAATTTCTTCATCCCAGCATCTTCAGTTTTATACTTCTTTTCCAAAGAATTCCATAATTCCTTGGAAGTTTTGATAGTGCAATAGACATGGTACAATGTCTTGTCCAAGTAGGCCAAAATATAATTTCGGCATAAGTAGCCCGAGTGCTTCCAAGCATCGACAGCAACAACCTTTTCAGTGTCATCTCACTCTTGAATAGAGGGACAATCTTCATATACAAACCTGCCCAGTTGGCAGGTAGTGAGATAGAAGTACATTTGTCCTTGCCAACGTTTGAAGTCAGCTCCAATGAACTTTTTCGGTTTCTCCTCGTGTGGCATAGATACGGGTGCAGTCACATTTGTGTTGGTGACAATCAGTTTCGTCGGAGTAGTGTTCATACTTTGTGATTCCATTTCTGTTACAAAAATAGAATTTTTATCAATGATAAAATTCATATATAATGAATTAATCAAAACAGAATACAAAATTCTGTGCATCAATTTCCTCCAAAAATAATTCACAATAAATGAATTCCAAAAGAATTCAAATAATAATTCAGAATTAAAGTATAATATAAAACAGAATTCCGTACAAAACAGAATTAAATTTTTAAAATCTGTGTCACACTAATTTTTAATAATAAAAAGAATTCCGTACAAAACAGAATTATAATTTAAGATTAAAAAAAATATATAGATAAACAGATTTTAACAAGAGTATACAAATAAAATTTTATTTTCTAAAACAGAATATAAAAACAGTATAGAAATTAATTTCTATATCAAAACTGTTTTACTAATTTCTACAATAAAGCAGTAAATTAATTCATTTTATTCTGCCAAAACAGATTTATTTCCAACAAAAAAAAATTTCTGTAATAAAAAAAATTCTGTACACTAAAAAACAGTAGAACTTAATAAATTTGTCTTAAGATTGTTATGTCTACTATTTATAAATAACAATTGTATAGAATTATGAACAATTAATATAATGACAGAATTGAAACGGAATTATAGAAATGAAATACTTACTAGAATTTGCAGAAATAATATTAGAATAGAAGAAATAATCCGAGCCCTGTTTAGAACAGTATCCTTAAGACAAATTTATTCCCTCCACAAAGTGCCAAATGTAATGAATAATTGTCTCCCAAGATAGAACGGATTTCCAAATTAATCAAGTAGCACAACAATGATTAATTTCTTCGAACACAATTCTGTGTTTATACTCAACCAGACCAAAGAGATGATATGCACTAATGTATGCAGTAGCAATAGAAAAAGGATTTATTTTTCTGAAAAAAGTGGCAGCATAAATTCGAAATTATGGGAGGGCAAATTTTCAGTAGTCAATTCTGTAGGGGGAATGTTTAATTTATAACTTTTGTGTTGACTGCTGGAACAATCAACCGAAATTAACTGTAAAAAACAGTTAATCAGTTAAACGAAATTAACTGTTGATTGTTGGCAATAACTGCCAACAGTTTAATATTTAATTAATTAATAATTAAAATCCAGAAAGTTAAATAAATTCGGCCCAAAAAAGTAGGAGATTTTTATAAGCCCGAGCCCGAGCCGAGCCCGCCGGATGGGACTTTTGATCGAAAGTCAACCCGTGCATTGCTTAGGTCATCTCCCCTTCAAAGAGTTGGGATACCCCCAAGGCACCCAAGCGTTAGTCCATACTTGGGGTGTTATTAAATCATCAAAATTCCACTACTCTTCCAATATGGGACAAGAGTTAAAACACACCCAATTCATTAACTTTCATTGCTTTGTGAGTCACTTTGGGAACATAATTATCATTCATAACTTATTGAAATTTGACATATGAATATACTACGTTAATCTCCTTGCGGAGGTGAACGCGTTCGTATATGGTCCCACAATTTCCGTAGTGTATGTCCAGATTGACAGCTTTATAATACCCATTTAAGTCAAATTTTCCAACCCTTGTAACCCTTAAATTCGGACAGAGACGTTACAATTTCTCATGATATCAAATACAAATAAGATACCTGTATTTATAGAATACAAAAACTATACTAATAACTAACATACCTAACTTACTAACAACTCTAACTAACTCTAGATTTTGTAACTAAGTTATCAGCTCCCGGTGTTTTGGCTAACACAAGATTATATATCAGTAATAAAATATGAATATATCGTGAAAAACGTGGTTGATACCTTCCGTACAATAAGAAGAAAAACAATAGAACCCTTCAATGAAGTATAAACAGTTGCTTTATTCTAGAATTAAAATATTCCACCCTTATATCCGTAGTAAAGTCCCATATACTTTGCTCCATGGAGGGGCAACAAAACACTATAAATATAAATCAACCTCATGCCTTGTTCGTACAGCAAAAACCAAAACTCCTAGCTTTTTTTTATATATATATTCCCAAACCAATAATTTTTAAGCATATATAAATGGGTGATAAACAAGTATCCATCCAAAAAGAATATATTACCATACTTAGCATAGATGGAGGTGGAATTCGTGGTGTCATCCCTGCCATTATTCTTAAAAAGCTCGAATCTTTTCTTCAGGTTAAAATACTCTCTCTCTCTCTCACACACACACACACACACACACACACACACACACACACACACACACACACATATATATATATATATAGAGAGAGAGAAAATCAGACTCTAGTAAAATCTACTCATAAAAAATATTTTTTTTAAATAGTAAAAAAAGTGAACCCCACAAAAAATAAATTTAAAATAAATCTATTTACTATTTTAAAAAATCACTCAAAATATGACGCTTTTAAGCCACTTAAAAACGTCATATTTTGATTGATTTTTTTAAAACAACTAAATTTATTTTGACATTTTTTGTATGGTTCACTGAAATGTTTAAATACCTCATAATAAAAGTTAACTAATTTGTTTTTTATTATTTAAAAAAAATGAATGATTCTTATGGATAGACCTTATGAAACCCCTCTCTCTCTCTCTCTCTCTCTCTCTCTCTCTCTCTCTCTCGAGGTTCTAAAAAACGAGAGCGCATGATCGAAGCTTGGAGGCCAAGTCTTAAACCTTAGAAACCTATGCGGGTCTTAAGCGTGAAAAGACGTTTAGGCCATTTTAAATATATTTTAACATTTTTAACTATAACAAGACTATTAAAAATACTAAAATAGCACATACCTTAAAATATTTCTGAATATATGAAAACTAAAATACTATTTTTTTAATACTAAGAAAAAAAGAAAAAAAAAGAAGAAAAAAATCCCCTTTTTTTGGACAAGAGGTAGAAAGATTTGGGATACCATTTGTCTTTTGATTGTTTTGAATGAGGTATTGGTCTGGTCTTTTAAAAGGCGATTTCGTTTCACTAAAGCTTTTTTGTTTAAGAAAAAAGTGCGCGTTAAGCGTTTTACCAAGAATAAGGGGTAAAAGGCTTAAGGCGAGGCGTTTCTCCCAAGCGTCAAATCTAGGCGTGCCTTTTAGAACACTGATATATATATATATATATATATATATATATATATATATATATATATATATATATATACAGACTTCTGTGCAAACTAAGTTTGCACGTCATTTTTTTTAAATAGTAAAAAATATATTTTTGTGTTGATTTTTTTTGTGTGATATTTAAACATTTCAAGGGACCTATATAAAAAAAATCAACTAAAAAAACGTTTTTTGCTATTTTTAAAAATCGGTCAAACTTTCGGTGCAGTTAAGCACTTTAAAAGCTCAAAAAGTTTGGCCGATTTTTTAAAAATAGCAAAAAAAGTTTTTTTGAGCTGATTTGTTTTATATGGGTCTGTTGAAATGTTTAAATATCACATAAAAAAATCAACTCAATTTTTTTTTAATATTTAAAAAAAATTGCCGTGCGCCAGCACGTGTGCAAACTTAGTGTGCACAAGAGTCTGCCTCTCTCTCTCTCTCTCTCTCTCTCTCTCTCTCTCTCTATATATATATATATATATATATATATATATATATATATATATATATATATATATATATATATATTATGCACCTGTGCCCTTATTACACACATAATCATCACCCTTACTAATATACCTTTGCTCTCATTTTCATTAATATCAAATTAGAAATTAATATGGAGGGCCATAATTTATGCCAAGAATTTGAATAGTTGTTAATATCTTTACTAAATCTGGTACTTTTTGAATTTATTAATTTGGGGTCTTTAGAAAACACAAAAACTCAGAGTCAGTTAAGCACTGGGAGATTTCATTTTCATGAGTAATGATGTTGAACATCCTCCAACGTGCAATTCAACTTGTAAAAAAGAGGGAGGAAGCTAAAAATATGGATTTTAGTTAAATAATCTCAATTTATCTTACACTAGATTTCTAATCTTGTCCACAATGTTTCTGGGAGTTCAAATATATTAGCTACAAGCCATGTTTATCCAAAAATTTGAGTAATTTTTGCTAGATTTGTTCCCGAATGATATTACATTCAAGGCTCTTCCTTATTTGTTTTTATTTTTTTATGTTTTGAGTTATTATTAATGCAAAAATGACACGTGGAGTTAGTCAGTAACGCAAACTAACCAGATGACAAAAGCTGCATACGTGGGACATGATTTGTCGCAGTAGTTGTCAACCCACTTTCTAAAAAGGGAAAATGTTAATTAACATATGATTTAACTCTAAAATTACTTAAGTATGAAAGTGTAACATGAATATCTGTATTTTATTAATTGAAATTATTTTTAAGTTTTAAGAATATATCCTTGGGCACGTGATAACAAGGTCCAAAAATCTCGAAAGAAAACATTGACTTCAACGAAATAAATGATTAAAATAAAAAATTTCTGGTATATGGTAAAATTTAACACATAAATTTAAAGTGAAATATTTATATTGGATGTAAAAATAGTACGAATTTCTCAGGAATTTCTTATTAGGGGTGTTCATGGTCCGATTCGATCTAATTTTGAGGTATTTTAGTGGTCGGATTGAACTAATTGGTCCTATAACATTCAAGACCGAGACTAGACCGGACCAGACCTTCGGTCTCAGTCTTATTTGGTTTCATGCCGGTCCAGGTTCAGTCTCGGTCCAATTTAGTTTAAAATGCAGTCTGTTTTTGCTATTTTTCAATTTATAAAAATTATTTTTATAAATATCTGCATTTTAATTGAGGAAAAAATTGTTTTCTAATGGAGGAAAAAACAATTTGATTAAAAGAATAAACATTTTAATATTTTATAGAGGGTTTTTATCTATAGGTAATAGATAATATCCAACTAACATGATCCTTCGAGTTTATAGATAGTTTTGATCTATTGCTGAAATTGCAGCAATAGTAATAAATAAATCTGGTCTAATCCCACATCTCACCATTTATGTTACAAAATTACTAGCGTGACTTAATTTTTTGATAAAGTTTGAGTGACAAACTAATGTGGATGCTTTTTATTGGTTGGTTTTTGGGGTCCATGCCAGTGGATCCTAAAAATCAACCAATAAAAAGTAGTTGCATCAATTTATCACCCAAACTTTGTCAAAAAACTAAGTTTACCTAGAATCACTCTTTATATTAATAGTTCCAATGATTCTCCTCGGTTTCATACATTTCATCAAACACCAATCTTGCATCTTCCAAACTACCCAACTTATAATACATGGTCAAAATTGCAATATCAACAACCAAATCATCAAAAAAATTTCTCATCCAAACCAAACCATGAACAAATATTCCCATTTTCAAACAACTCAGATCAAAACGCGCTCTAAAAAAATTAATAGTAAAGTACTCTTAGGTCTTTCGAAACAAACTGCAAAGACTAAAGGAATTTTGACAAATTTTAAACGCTTAGGTTCACTAATTCTCTTCTTGTAGAAGTTCACGCTAGTGGCATAACAAGTAGACCTGATAATAAATGTTTAAAAATTGTGAACAAGGGACTTAATTGTAAATTTCCCAAAGATTAACAACAATAACATAATCCAAGTCAAATGATCTTAGTACATATTATTTATAAAACCAAAAGATATAGTTCATTATGTGTGGCAATATGAAGAAAAACAGAGCAAAAAAATTGTACCGATGGTTGTGAGTGTGGTTGAGCAACATCGTCAAGACCTCCTCATAGTCCTAGACCATTTGCCCCTCCATTGTTTTGAAATAATGTACAAAAATTGTTATTACACAAAGAAATAATGTAATATATATATATATATATATCTTTTAAATTATCTAGTCGTTGGTCGGAGCTGACGGTTTAAGTTGTCGAAAATGTCGGAGCCTACAGTCTGTTTGTTATGCTTGATTGTGTGTACAGGGAGAGGGAAGAGATGTTGTTTTTGTGTGTTGTGAACTTTTGATTCAACTTGTGCCGATGGAGAGCAAGAAAAGAGATGAAGGATAAATGTCTCTTAGGGTTTTATTTTGTTGGGGAACTTGGGTTGGGTAAAGAAAAGAGGCACATCTGAGTTGAGACTGATAGAGTTTTTTTTTTATATATAACAAGTAATATAGTAAATATATAAAAAATATATTATTTTATAATATTTAATAAATTCGGTCTAATCCTATCCAAAATCACTTTTTAAGATCCAAGACCGAGACCGATCCGAATAAAAACGGTCCTTCAAATTTTAGATCGAATTTAAAAAACTCGCAAAAGTGGGTCCGGTCTGTTTATTTTTCAGTCCGTTCAGTCCACTTGGGTCCCTGAACACCCCTAGTTCCTGTTAAAGTAGATATGATACACAACATTTTATATGAAATAAATATGTGGTGCCTAAAACTCTAAATGCCACGCCACTTTTAATTTTAGTTGTACGTCTAGAGTATTTATTAAATTTATTCATTCTTATATTATCGAATTTTTAAAATCATACCAAGACAAAATACCCATTGCATTGTTTTTGAGTTACAGGAACGAGATGGACCAAATGCTAGAATTGCAAACTACTTCGATGTGATAGCTGGGACAAGCACAGGGGGCCTTATAACAGCTATGCTCACGGCACCATATGGCAAAGATGGCATCCCACGGTCTATGGATGAAATCCTTTCATTCTACTATATATATGGACCAAAAATCTTCTCTAACGTTACCAGGTAAATTACTATAGTTCATAAGAACAAATATATTTTTTTCTTTTGAAGAAATGGAAGACTTTGATCAACTTAATTGAGACATTCATGTTAAAAACATTATAATGCAGTAACACATAATACATAAAAAAGATTGTGGGTTTGAAGTATATTCCCACTCGATTTAGAGTTAGTTATTGGATAGAATTCGGGTATACAACAAATATAAATATTTTTTTAGCTAGTGCTAAACAATAAAAACAGTTAATATGAAACCGTGAAAACTTAATAACAATGAACGTAGAGGATTTTGGATTATCGTAAATTTGTACGAGTGAGACTTATTTATTGTATGTTTGGTGTTATTTTCTCAAACGATCAGGTACAATAGCGGTTCGATCATAATTGTATTATTTTACAATCCAAATCACATCTAAAATATATATGTGCACATCATATTTCCTAGAGTGAACATGAGTACACATTTATTTATCATATCCAAATGAGGGTTAACATAATTTTTCACTATGATTAGCTGAATCATGAATGACATAGAAATACTTATATCCTATGAGTTGGTAGTATTTTTATTAATAATATTAAAAGATCATGTTACTCATGAGTAAAGAAAGATAAAAAATTTGAACTCATTGAATATATGCGAATCATTCTAACAAAACAAGCTAACTTATGACAATTTAGTTATACTAATTTATATATATATATATATATATATATATATATATATATATATATATATATATATATATGCGCACACACACACACACAAAAGAAAGCTCTACCTCATTAAACATACATAAAGAAGATACCAATTTTTAAAATAGTAAAAAAATAATTTTTTAATGAGATTAGTGTTAATGAGATTATCTACAAAACAAAATCATCAAAAAATTCAACACCAAAGTGCGTTAGATGATGATCAAAAGTTTAAACGGTAGAAAATGCAATTTTACATATATTTCCAAAGTGGCTAACTCCTCTGCAAGTTCAAACCTTACACCTGTTGGAAAATATTGTGTTTTTACACAAATTATTTTATGACCAAATTAATATATTATTCAAAGTAGGACTAAGTACGTGCGCATTCCTTGTAGCATGACTAGTCACGCGATATATTTATTTGTTTAAAACGGATAAATGATGAATAGGAAATTTGGTATCAAACTGCCCCTTTTATGTATGAAGTTTATTGGGAAATTTTATTTGTTGGGACGGATTTTTGTAACTGTCGCTAAAAGTTGTGACAGTTCATGAAAAACGTCCCTAAAGCGACTGTTTTCTACAAGACTTGTCTTTTCATGAAAAAACACCTTATTTTCTATAAATACAAGACTTGTCTTCATTTTTTAACAGAGAGAAAAATGAGAGAAAATATATTTTCAATACTTTTCATTCCCGATTGAGTCGGATAGAGTATCAAACATAATTGATTCGTGGGACACGCACACTGAAGTGCTTCTTGAGCGTGTAGAGACCGTTTTATCCTGAGAGACAAACGCTCATTGTTCATTGCCGTAAGCACCATAGCGGGAGCGCATTTTGTCTTAAGGAGAGAGTGTCAAACACTTGACTCGGTCATCTTCTTCGTTTGTAAGTTTTCTAGTGGTATTAATTTTTATTGCATAAATATGATTTATTTCATATTTTAAATTTGATAAAACACAAAAGTATATATATTATATATAGCAACACCATCCTTGAATCCTTCATCTCAATTTTCTGTCAATCAGTGCCCATAACGTATTTTCTCGCAAACTCAACAACTCAAATTATTTATATTAGAAAACCCAAATGATACCTTATTTGAGAGGACAAAGACTCATGAAATACATTGATGGCATTCTTCCTCTTCTATCCTCCAATCTTATTATTGATGACACTGTCGAACAATAATAAAATCTTGATTTTCAAAATTGGGATCAAGATTATATGTTACACAACACTCTTATCTCTTCCTTGAGTGATGAAGTTGTACCTCTTACCGTGGGTTATACTACATCCAATGAATTGTGGTTTGTTCTCAGTACAACGCTCTCATCTCCATCAAACACCAGAATTATCACCAATCACAATCATCTCCATGAGTTTGATAAAATAGATGACTCCATAACCACTTATCTCACCCATGCCAAACAATACGCAGATGAACTAGCTGTTATTGGACACCCTCTTCATCCAGCAGACTTTAATATCTTTGTGTTAAGGGGTCTTCGACCCAAATTTAAGGACCTTATAACCACGTTATTTTCTCATCCCGAACCTATCACTTATGCTAAACTTTACCGCCTCCTTCTCACTCATGAGTTTTTAAACAAAGACTCACTTACCAAACTTTCTATCACATCTTCCACTCCAACTGAACCCCCTGCTGATCTACACACATCTCCACCTTTTGCTCATTATTCTCGTCGTGGTGGTGGATACTCTTCATATAAGGGTTTTTGTGGTGTCCATTCCTACCATAGTCATAGTAACCGCGGTCGACGTGGGTGTTATAGAAGGCACTATATGGACTCAAGCAAGCTCCAAGAGCTTGGTATAGCAGGTTAGACGCGTATCTTCATCAAAGTGGGTGTTATAGAAGTGACAGCGAGCCAACATTGTATGTGAAGGTGACAAGTACTGGTGATATTCTCATTATATGTGTTTATGTAGATGATATTATATATACATCATCCTCTAACACTCTTGTCAAGGAATTCAAAGGAAACATGATGCGAGAATTTGACATGACAGATTTGGGACCTTTGCATTACTTTCTTGGCATCCAAGTTCAGCAAACAGATGAAGGTATTGTTTTTTGCCAAGAAAAGTATGCACGATATTTGTTGAAGAAGTTTAATATGATGGGTTATAAAACCTCCTCTACTCCCAAGAACCCAAATGAGAAGCTACATGCGGAAGATGGGAATGCAAGGGCCGATGAAAGATTATTTAGGAGCATAACTGGAGGTTTGATGTACCTACCCAACACTCAGCCAGACATAGTGTTTTCTGTTAGTATACTGTCGAGGTTTATGCACACACCGACAATGCACCATCTCGGAACAGCAAAGAGAATCCTTCGATATGTGTGGGAAACTAGCGACTAAGGGATTTAGTACAAGCCAACTACTGACTTCGGTTTAATTAGTTTTACTAATAGTGACTGGGCAGGTTTTATGGATGACAGGAAAAGCATGAGTGGGTTTGTATTCACTCTTGGCTCTGGAGATGTGTCATGGTCTTCAAAGAAACAAGCAAGTGTTGCATAATCATCCTCAGAAGAAGAGTACATAGCAGCCTCATCTACAACTTGTCAATCAATTTGGATGTCGGAGAATTTTGGAAGATTTACATTAAGTTCAAGGAGCAACCACAAAGATTTACCATGACAACAAGGCCACCATCTCTATGACTAAGAATGCCGTCTTCCATGGGAGAACAAAGCACATTGAACTCCGACATCATTTCATTCGAGAAGTTGTTGTTGAAGGCATGGTAATAATGAAGCATTGCTCAACCAATGATCAAATTGCGAATGGATTTACGAAGGCTCTCTCGTATCCTAAGTTTGTGAAATTCCGACCCTCTCTTGGTGTTTCCAGTTTTGCATCAAGGTGGGCTAATGAAAGTGATCCAAAACAGGTTGTGGCGTGATTGTTGACTGTTTCAATGTTAGACAGTTAGTAGGAGTCTAATTATTTGACTGTTTCAATGTTAGTCAGTTAGTAGGAGTATTTGCTAGCTACAAATAAGGAGAAGTCCTAGTCTAGCGGGAGTCCAAGTCTTAGTGGGTTAGTTCCTATAATTTTGCCCACGTGGGTTGCTTACTTTATTATAAATAGTTCTATGTTAGCAGTTGTTCTGTATTGAAGTAACGAGAATTTCTTTCCAACAATAAATCGTTTCCTTCATTTTTATTTCTGTGTTGAAATAGAATTAGCTCTTTTTACTAATAGTCCCGCCTCAGCTTTCTAACCCGTTAAATACCCATTTTAATTCCAACTCTTCCACCCTACAGTTTCGGCCTACCCCTTATCTTCCCACCCTTATCCCTTTAGGCCTCGTTTGATACGCCGTATAAGGGCTCCGGATAGGATAGGATAAGAGTCGGATTGGATAGGATAATGATGGACGGTATAAGGCTTATTCCAATACTGAGTTTGGAACAGTTCCGAATAAGAGGACGGGATGAAATATAATAATATAGTCATGTGTTTGAAATGCTTCGGATGGGATTAATTTATCTCCAGTTTTCCAAAAATACCATTCTTTTGTATTTAATAATAAAAAAATATATTGTTATCACATATTTTAACTCAATAACATAATATTTAATTCCACGTGGGATGTTAAAAAAATAATATTATGAGATGAAAATATGTATCTGTATTAGTATTTATAATTTGTACACACGCAATCACTAGTAATCACTTACACGCATACAAAAACCATGTGTACATAAACTAGCCGTAAAAAATAATGAGATAGTAAAACTGGTTGCTTACTATCTTCTCTTTCGATTCAAAACAAATCAGTTGCAGAAAATTGCTTGAAGTCACAACTGATTAACATCGATTTACCCAAAATAGTCGCCGGAAACATACATAAACAAATAAATTGAATTATACACAGCTTTCAACTTGTCTAGCATATAGGTTAATAATACATTAAAAAAAATATGTGTAACAAAATATTAGCGGTGAATTAACAACACATATCTTTCAACTTGTCTAGTAGGTGAGTTAACATAATATTTGCATCGATTTAAACCAAAATAGTAGTTCATGATAAAGCAACAAATAGACAAAAATAGGAAAAAAAATGAGGAGGTTACCTACCGTGATGAAAAATAAGAATGGAGAGTTATGTGAATCAAAGGGATCACCGACTGCTATCTAATACTTGAGATGATGCAAGTTGCGTGAGTTTTTTTATAACTTAATAAGGGTAGAGTAGTAATTTTTAATCAAATTTTGACACCGTATAATTTTATACGACCTTAGAGGTGGGTTTTTTTTATCCCACTCCTTATGGGATAAGGAGCTCACTTTGGATAACTTATTCCATCTCATATCCCATCCTAAATTACACCAAACATTGGATTGGATAATTTTATCCAATACGAACCTCTTATACGACGCATCAAACGAGGCCTTAGTTCCTCCCCATCCGCTCTCTCTCCAAACATAAACTTCCCATCTCCTCGTGTCAGTGATCTTCCAATAACCCATATGTCATTCAACTTCATATCGACCTCGACATTCCTAAACCTCCTCCTACACGTACCATCTCATGACTCTCCAAAACATGTCCACAACTAATTTCCCCTTGTCTTCTTCCTGTCCATATGCACTTATCTCTACTTCTCATTCATTTTCTAAGCCTACATGCTTCACTACTGCCAATAAATTACCTGAATAGTGCCATGTGATGCATGATGAATTTAGTTCTTTACTTCACAGTAACATGTGGTCTCTTATCTATCCCACCTCTCGTATGAATGTTATCAGTTGCAAATGGGTGTATCGTATCAAGTACAAAGTCGACGGTACTATTGAGCACCATAAAGAAGGCCTTGTAGCTTAAGGCTATCACCAATAACTCGATGTTGACTATGCTGAAACAACTAGCCCGATTATTAAACCAACCGCTTTCTAACTTGTTCTCTTTATTGTTGTCACTCGTCAATGGTCTATACGTCAATTTGACATCAACAATGCCTTCCCGCATGGCCTTTTTATTGAGGATGTTTACATGCAACAACCACCTGGTTTTGTTGAATAAAACTCGGCTTGACTTTGTCTGTAAATTATATCTATCATTATATGGATTAAAACAGTCTCTGCGTGCATGGTTTTCACGCTTACATCACTTTCTCACTTCACATGGGTTTCAACCATCTATAAAGAATTTGTCTATATTCATTTTTCCATCCGGGTCGACTGTTTTTTATGTTCTCATTTATGTTGACGATATACTAATCACACGTAATGTTCCCACTGAAATTCAAGGTTTAATTAATAAATTGGCGCTACTTTTTCAATTAAAGATCTAGTTCATATTTCTTTCTTTCTCGGTGTTACTTCTTTCTCTACGCCACATGGTTTATATCTCCATCAACAATAATATATTTATAAGATTCTTGACAAATTTGGGTTATTCTCATGCAAACCCGTTCTCTCCCCTTGCACCCCAGAATCTAAACTTTCCACCATTAGTGGAACTTCCTTCCATGATCCTAGCAAATTTCATTAAATTGGCCCCCCTTAAACATCTTACATTAACATGCCTGGATCTTACCTATTCCGTTAACAAAGTTTGTCAATTCATGCACAATCCTTCTGATGATCAGTGGCTTGCTGCCAAACATATTCCATGCTATTTAAAGCATATAATGTCGCTCGGGTTATTCTTTAGCAAACATTCTCCATGCACTCTCCGGGCTTGTTCTGATTCCGACTGGACTGGCTTGGTTGATGGTCTCCAATCTATGGGTGGGTTTGCCATTTACTTAGGCTCTAATTTATTTTCATGGCCCCCTCGTAAACAACGAGATGTTGCTTGGTCATCAATAATTTTGGAATACAAATCCTTTTGCAGATGCTGCAGTCGAAGTTACATGGTTACAATTGCTCCTTAAAGAGTTATGCATGCCTCTTCACATCCTTCCAATTTTGTGGTGTGACAACATTGGAGCTACTTATCTTTTCGCTAATCCCATTTTTTATTCAAGCATGAAACATATTGGAATTTAATTTCATTTTGTATGTGATAAGGCGGCTAATCGATATCTTCAAGTTCAGTTCATATCCACTCATGATCAAATTTCCGATGTTATGAATAAAGGTCTTGCTTCGGCTCGATTTTTGATTTTACATGACAAGTTGAAAGTTCATTATCATTCACCATTAACTTAAAGGGAAATCTTAGAGATATTATCACTTGTGTAACTAGAAGAGAACTTATAGGATATCTATAACCCATTTAAACACATTTTAATGTGTTATTCAGTGTGCATACACGTGTATGAATAGTAGCCAAAACATCACTTTATTGATGAGCCAAGGTAATATAAATTCAACCATTTATTCTTCTACTTCCTTTTATGTCTTTATTGTTAAAATCTTACAAAAGGCCGAGAAATCACAATATGTCATTCTTTGGTCCATAAATTAATTTGTTTGAACTTTAGGACGCTAAAATGCATAATATAAGAGTATAATCTTTTAACAAATAAAATAGAAAATAAAGACATGAAGGTTTTTATTCCTTATTTTTCTTTAAATAGTAATTTGAAGCTTGATAAACCATAAAATAAATTATGAAAGTTGAAAATGAAAGCAATTTTCCATAAATGGTATTTGACATAAAGGCGCAATTTATTTTGATTTGCGGTAAAAAAGAAGATTGAAATGTGAATTTTAGTATTATTATAAAGATGGACATTTAAATGGGAAGAAAAGTTCGTTAAATGGGATGGAGAAGAGTTACTTAATATTAAAGTACTTCTAAAGTATGGTAATGAATTATTATAAGTCATGGAATTTAAAAAGGCTAGACAAGTAACTATGAGGAGTTCAAATTTATTGATCCTCTTTAATGAGGGTTAACATGCCGCTCCCATGTGATTAGTTAGAATATGGACAATTCGTTCAAATTAAAATTTCCATAGCCGAGTCATTCATATTTAGTCAATCATATTGGAGTGTCATCTTAATCATCTTTTGAGTAGGGTCAACAAATCTGTACCAACAGTAAGCTATTGTAGAGGGGATAGAAAAAGACGAGCGATCTTTGATTTATCAAGAAATTTTGTAAGTACATCCAATTAAATGTATTATTAAGTTAATCTACTAAAATATGACAGATATTTATAGGCACCCATTTTGTGAATATCCTATTTCAGTGGATTAACTTATTATTTTTTTTTTGTGTGGATTTACTTATAGAATTAATTAATGTATCCAAGATTGCCAAATAGAGTTTGAGATGAATTCTGCCTCTTCATAGGAGGGGTGAAGTAGTTTGAGTTGGATTGTCTCTTTTCATAATGCACGTGTTTCCATCTCTAAGGGAAAATTATTAGACCATCATTAGGAGATCTCAAATTGACGTGGCATTTTAATACAAATTTGGCCGATATAAAAGATCTATTATACATAGTCTCTCTCTCTCTCTCTCTCTCTCTCTCTCACACACACACACACACACGTAACACATTAATCATTCTCTTTGAATATTAGAATCACATGAGTAATTTAGAACATACATTTCATACTTATGTATTTATCTAATACTAATCAATATTTAGATTATACACTTATAGGACTTAAAATAATATTGATTATAAATATAGGACAATAAACATTTCATTTTCATTTTTAGTCCTTATTTTCAAATTATCGACTGACATAGTATGCTGTGTTTGGTTGACGCTTTATGAATATGAGTGCTATTAAAATTATAAATAAAATATTTATTGTCCTATTTTCAGAATACATAATATAGTAAGTTTTAAATTTATTAATATTTTATTTTCTTGCAGCAAGCCTACTTTGCCCCCCGCCCCCGCGGGGGAATCTTATTTCGGTGCAGCTTGGAGAAGGATAACATACTGGGCTAAAGCTACTGGGAGTTTTGTTTTTGAACCGTTTTATGATGGGAAACGATTTAGGGAGGTGGCTGAAAAAGAGCTTCAAGATGTGAATTTGAAGGATACAGTAGCTAATATTGTTATTCCAACATATGATATCGCAGCACTAAAACCAAAAATCTACTCCACTCGACTGGTATTTTATGTTTCGATGACTTTATTTATATAAAGTTTGTTTTCTATCAAATTTTAATTCTAAGGGGGTGGGACACAAGATTTTTTTAAAGTTAACATTACTATCAAAATAGAAGTGAACAAGTTCATAATACTAGAGGTGGAAACATAAGATTAGGAGTAACAATTTTAAAAATGACACGAAAACATGACACAAAACGACACAAAATTGATCGAAATTGACACGATATGTCATGTTCGTGTCGAATTTTTTTGACACGAAATCATATCGTGTCGTGTTCGTGTCAAAATTATGAATTGTGTTATCATGTCATATCGTGTTAATCGTGTTTTTATTCGGATTTTCGTGTCTATTTATGTTTAATTTAGCGTGAAATTTTAAGAATTTGTGTTATCCGTGTCGTGTTATGTCGTTTTTATTTGGATCGTATTTGTATCAACTAAAAAAAATACGAATTCGTGTCGTGTCGGCTCTAAACATGACCTAAATACACGAATTGTTACGCCTACATAAGATGCAGGACTATCGACATTGATTGTAACGAAATAATGGGTTTAATTTCCCTTAGAAAAAAAGTAGGGGTAGGGATTAAGAAGATGGAAAAATAGAGAAGAAAAAGAAGGAAAAAGTTACCCTTAGAAACATAAAGGGGTGTGTATAAATATCATTTGGATAATTCTACTTACGCTTTTAAGCTTCCCTAAAACCCTTATCGGTATTGTATATATTTTTAATTAGTTTACTCCTAGCGTGATATGGTATTTAGAATTACTTGCCCCCAAATTTTAATATGAGGCGTTAAATAAAAAATTAATATTTTATAATTGAACTTCTAAGATTTAAGTCAACATACAATTAGTACATGGTACAAATAGGAAGATCCAAAAGTTTTATTTAATACACTTTTTACCTTTTAGTTTCATAGTTATATTAATTATACTCCTACAGTTTTCATAGTGATATAGTTTGATGATGATCATCGTGTATATTTTTTAAGGTGATTTCATATGAATATATAATAATAGTAACTCATTCACAGGCAAGGAAAGATAAGTCCGGAGTCAAATTAGCAGATGTAGTGGTGAGTTCAGCTTCTGCTCCATTTTTCTTCCCTCCCTCAAAATTTAATGCTGATGGAAAGGAATACAAGCTCATTGACGGTGGAATGGCGGCTAACAACCCTGTGAGTTTTCAATAAATACATGTGATATATATATATATAGTCATCCTCTTGTGCGGATTAGTCCGCATTTTAAGAATACAGACCGGACATGTATAACGTAACGGTGCACCTAGAAATTATCGCCTATAAATTTCTAGGTACACCGTTACGTGATACATGTCCGTTTCGCATTCTTAAAATGCGAACAAGAGTATTATTATATATATATAGTTTGGAAGCAGTTACATATTTATATAAATTAAGGAACCAAAACCTTCTGAATTTGTTTATTCAAGAGCTACACAATTATGGCTGGGTTGGCACAGTAACTACTGCAGAAGGACACATGCAACTATTGAAATGTCATGGCTATTTTTTGTTTGAGGAATGATAGGGAGATCCATTTCATGGATACATTTTGTGGATCCGTGAATAAAATAAAAATAGGTACAAATTTTTAATGTATTGATTGAAGTTCTGGCGGGACCTAAAATAATAATGTATACACTTTTAATACAGTGTGTCCATAAAGTGAGTCTCCCTATCATTTTCCTTTTTGTTTTTATTTGTTTAACCATATCTCTAATGTTACAATTATGTATCCAATGATTAATAATTTAATTACTATTAATGTAACACCTAATATATACGAAATTATATATAAATCCATACAATTAAAAATGTACAAATAAAAACATATAATTGAAAAAAAAATTCATTCACGAAAACACTTCGTTGTGACACCCCGCCTATTTCAATAACGGGTAATCAGTCATCTACTAAAATAAAATAAGATTTTCATTCGGTTCATTTTTAGCATTAATGTCGAAAACATTTTAATTACTAACAATTTATTATTTAAACAAGCTGATGCCAAATTTTATTTTTCATTAATTACCGAAAAGTAAACCATTCACCCCAAACCATTCAAAGTAACCAAATTAAAATTAAACCATCACTGTAATAAAGTTAAAGGCGAATAAATTAAAATCCAAATACCGAATACACCATCGATTACAAAACAATCCACACTAGCTGAATTAAATAAAAACTGAATGTAAATAGTGTGATAAAAAGGGCATGTTTCCCACTAACAACTGAAATAGAACCTAACTAGAATACCAAAGATAGAATTGACCCCTCCAAAACTTGCAAGCCTCCATATCTGCTGCAGCTCCGTAAATTCAAAAAAGGGTGATCACGCTTGGCATCCCTGTAGCTGGGCACCTAAAAATTTGAAAATATTTGATACGGGTCAGATCCCAAAATCTTTTGAAAACATTTAGCAAGTGAATAAAATGCATTGATACACATGTCCTGCAATCTTTCATATATAAACTGATGTCGCACTCCCATGAGATACCCCCCACGCCTCATCCATAGTGCACACCTAAGGCATGTATTTTAAACACCATACTTACGCTACCCAACCTAAATAGTACCTCAGCACTAATCTTAGTCCCATATGCTAACCTTCTACGCCAAACTGTGTCACATATTTTTGTTCTATACTTTAATTCTAAATTAGCTATCACATATGGTAAATTATTTTAAATTTATCTTAATTAATCAACATAACTTCACCCAAGTTATTCATTCCATAATCACGTATTAATATCATTCATTCGTATATAACTGTAACACTTATATACGTATATTCATATCACATATTGTTCACATACATATATATCACTCATTATATACGTATAACAACAACCCCTCTGAGTATTTCCTCGCTGGGTGCAAAATTACTAACATGCCATCAAGCAATAGGAATGTCGACCATAACCTAGGCAATCGGGTTGTAATCTCACCACCGAACCCAAAATGAAAACGAAAATCGAAGGCAGTCATGGCCTTAAGTCCGTGGGTTATAACCATATCACATTATTTCATGGGACTCCAAACCTACATAGAGTGGTTATACACTAACCTATGACTCAGGGGAACGGTACTACCTCAGGTGGGATTCGCCAGAGTGGCCTCTCATGGCATGCAACCTCCACCGATAGCATATCCGCTAGGATGAATATGTTTCACACAAATATCATACACACAAATATTATTATTTATGTTTACAGTGTCTCTCTCTCTCTCTCTCTCTCTCTCTCTCTCTATCTATCTATCTATCTATCTATCTATCTATCTATCTATCTATCTATCTATCTATCTATCTATCTATATATATATATATATATATATATATATATATATATATATATATATATATATATATAGTGACATAATTCCATTTTTAATAATATATTTGCTCAACTTGGATAACCTCGCGCATACTCGAATGAGTTCATAAAAATCACCTGGATATTTTTTCAGTCCTAACCTGATCCAAACCAAAAAGGGTTATTTGAGCGAAACCATAACTCAATTCCATCAACTATGAATTCATATTAATCAAGAGGATACACCAACAAGGTGTTATATTCAATCTAAACACAATCGTGCCTAAACTAAAGTCCAACCCAAATTTACTAACTAAAGATTTTGGTCTTAAACACCATTCCGTGGAAAATTCATAACTAATTAATTTTTTTTAGAAAATACGAAACTGGCAGCCATGCGTTCGTAACGAAAAGATCTAGCTTGATGACCTAGGCTAGGTAGGGGAGCCAAACCGATTCAACGAGGGGGGAAAGTGGTTCGCCCATATACGCTTGTCATAACGGCGCTGCCAAACCTCCTACAACTTATACCCAGATTTCCACAATCAAATGAGCCCTAAACTTCATCCCAATGGATATTAACATATTCCTATAAATTAGGAATATAAAGATACATGTTTAATTTTTCTAATTCATTAAAAACCAAACTTAATAATGGGACTCAATCACACTTTTTACAGAATTAATTCACCTTTAATTCTAATACAACTTCTAAAGCCATAATTTAAGATCACATCTTTTAATAGTTTAATCTATGATTTTTTAATTCAAGAACACAATAACTTTCTCATTCTTATATTTCTCTATCAAGAACCTACTTTTCATATGGGATTTAATCATCAAGATCATATGGAATCATCATAATTTTTCATTCCTTCTCAAAAAAGATTTAACATATTAATCCCACCCCAAAATTGGATTCAATTATACCAATTATGATATGACATAAATAACTATATAAATAACATTAATCAAGTCACTCACGTACCTTAGATTTGAAGAAGACTTCGAATCTTCCTTTGTATGTTGTTTGAAGCCTAGTAATTTCCTTGAAAACTTCTTCTCCAATTGGCCTCCCTTGATTTTCTTTGTGTTTCCTCCTATTTTCTTCCCAATACCTCTCTTGGATGTTTGATTATGTAAAGTTCCTTCCCATAAGCCTATAATATCTTATTTTAAGACCCTAATCCCTAAATTAGGGTAACTAGTGATATTAAATTGACCCGAAAACACCCGTACGAGTCTCGACTAGTCTAAAAAGCTCCTGACACCCGATCACTACCCCTGGGTACTTAATTTTGACTATTTCAACCTATTCTAGATCAACTGTGCTCTTGAAATCACCATTCGAGTCACCTATCATCAATTTACCATCTTATTCCCAACACAACCCTACATGCGCATCCCGAATAAGATCCTGTCGACCTGTCTCTTTTACCCTCTTACGACGTACAATAAAATAATAGAATTTCATTTACTTATCACGCAAGTGAATATGATAAGATATAAATATTGAATCAATATTAGCTTATATATATATATATATGTGTGTGTGTGTGTGTGTGTGTAAATTAAATTGACCCAAATACGCCCGTATGGATCCCGATTAGTCTAAAAAGCTCCCGACACCCGATCATTACTCCCGGGTTCTTAATTTTGACTATTTCAACCAATTCTGGATCAACTGTGCTCTTGAATCACCATTCGAGTCACCTATCATCAATTTACCGTCTTATTCCCAACACAACCCTACATGCATGTCCCGAATAAGATCTTGTCGGCCCGTCGCTTTTACCCACTTACGACGTACAATAAAATAATAGAATTTCATTTACTTATCACGCAAGTGAATATGATAACATATAAATATTAGATCAATATTAGCTTATATATATATATATATATATATATCCAATTCACTTTTTTTTTAATTTAATTAAATTACCGCGACATGTGTAATTTAATTATTTGAAAAAATACGGGGTGTTACATACTTCCCCCCTTACAAAGGAATTACTTCCTCAAAATTTGAAAAAGTCTGGGGCTAAAACCTTCGGGTAGTTATTCATACCACACCCTCACGTTCCCAAAGTTACGTCCTGGATACATTTTAGTGTCCCCACTATACTCCCACTAATGGTACTCTCAAGCCATAAGGCCTATACACTAGTGTTCAAAATTAATGACCAGTCAATTGTAGTCATTTTTCACTGATATGCTACATCATCCTTCTTAACGTCTCATCTTGGCGACTATACACAACAAATTTTAATCCTGATAAAATATCTAATACGATGAGCTTATACACCTCCACCCTATCATTTCAAGGTCGAAGAAATGTCCAAACATTTGTAGATGCCAACTCTCACTTTTTTCCAATCAACATAATTCTTCTCATGTGATTCGTCTACACTTAACCCAATTCTCAAACTTCGAAAACTTTGGTTTGCGACGATGTAACTCTTACGGCGTTCCTCTTTTATACAAAATTACCCTTGATTTACTCAATCCTTTCCGAAAGACTCTGAATCACGTTTGACCTGAGAAGTTTTTTCATTCTATCACCCTTAACCAATTAGAAGGCGAACGACAAGTTTTTCGGCACAAAGCCTAAAAAGGAGTCTTGCCAATAATAGATTGGTACGAGTTATTACACGTAACTCTACCCATGATAATTACTCCTGCCCATTACTCACAAATCCAGAATGCACATCCCTTGCATTCTCCAGCATCTTAGTCATTACTCCCCGGTCTATGGGAAATATGCCTTACTCACAACATAACTTCGTCCCCATTACCTCATGAAAATCCCTATCAGAGGTGGGACCTAAAGGTCTTGTATCGATCCATAAAAATGTTGGGCGGCACTCTGTTCCGACTTATTCCCTTTCTCCTATGAAATATTGGGCACACTGCCCGATAGTGTAACCCACCCAAAGTAGCCATAACTGTTCAATCTCGATCAACCAATTCTACAACCCAAAGGAGATTTTGACCTTTCAGTGATGTTAGTAACCTAACACCAAACTCCATCAGTTTTCCCACCCATTTTGTCACTGGGATCACCAAGTATTGTGAAATTTCTGGTTGATCGTCTCAAACCAACCTTTTCCCCTCTAACGAGTGGTGCACCTGAAGACAAATTCATTATTTCTCTCTCCACACTGGTACACACTCTCCGTATCCCATGTTATGTGGTACATCTTACTCCCCTTCCCGGGGTATGCCAAAATCGTGACCCATTCGTCCGCTCCACAACTGCACACTTTGCGGGTCTTTCTGGTCTGGTAACATCAATATCCTATTTTTGCGCAAGCCATCCTCAGGACTTGAATGAGTTCGACTCCACTCTAATTCCCAAAACTGTTGGATCCTCCCTTAGCCAGATAGATCCCTCGCCCGTGTCTCCTAGTCTTTCAACCATCTCAGGTGTGATCTCCCTTCTCTTCTTATCATATATAGCCGAACTATCTTCATCCTCGAACGAAGTTTAGTCCATCTTATTTTTCCAATTCTTCTTCTAACTCCCCCCCGGGCATATGTTTCAACACATGTATTACCACATCCCCTTATCCCGAACGATTTTAAAAATTAGCCTCACCCGGGCACCTATAAACCATATATCCCGTGCATATCCGCATAATTATATTATACGTACTATTCATATGACCAACTTAACTCTGCACGCTCATCATGGCTGTACAATATACTCGATTACTCTACTAATCGTGAATTAATTATTCTCGAGATTTCCCTACCTGTCAACTTAATATGCAAAATTTCCCTAACGCTTCCTACACAACACTACCCTGCTCCGCTAGCCTTATATGACATTATAGCTTGTAGCTCAAAGTGTTTCCTCCACACGTACATAAATTAATGTTCACATAACCAATGCCCTAGAATCCAATAATGTCTCCTAACAAGGAATTCCCCCGGTGCACTATCACCTCGCATTGTCGGTCATCAAGATCCTTTGGCCCAAAACATATAACTGGGACATTAAAAATCCTGTCCCCAGACATATAAGTCTGATTCTATATTCCCACCTCTCTAAAGGAGTCATATAATACGGCGCTCTCACTATCACTAAGTCTTTAACACTAAATCAATAACGAGCTCAATCTCTCCGCACGATGGTAAATCGTATACACCCTGAATCTAATCAGTAAAGTACCTACGCACTGGGATCGAATATGACGGGACAACTATACTTTGAAGTCTCCCCTACAATATACTGCATACTCAGGCTTGACCTTCTTTCAGGATGAAACATCACAAAAATAACGCATCCTTACCTGGAACAATGAACACGATAGCCTTACTATAACTGCCCACTATCGCTCAACCATCGCTAACCAGTCCATACCCAAGATAACATCTTACTCGAATAACGTACCTCTCTTAAATGAGTAAATACACAAAAAGCATATCCTCTTAGTGTTCACAACAACTCCACCATAGATGGAACTAAAAAGAGCCCCGTTACCCAATGGTAAATATACATATACACATAGTAGTGATACTAGCGATAAACCCAATAAACCCATTTCATGCACGAATCTAGTATTAACCATAATACGGTGATACACCCATGTCACGTAAAACTTCCCCATTTACCCAAGGATAAAAATCGTACCTTCATTCACTAATGGCACTAGCTGCTCAACTGGTTCTTGGATGTAATACTCGCCTCTAAACTGTCCCAAACACTGTTGTGATTGTTTCCCCTACTGGGCACCTTTCCCCTGTCCCTTATCTCGTTGTGGGAAAGATCGACACATATTGTCTTCTCTCCACATATAAAACACCTCCTCGTGAAAACCCCATCTCTGGTCCCACTAGGTATGTCGACGCTGCTTTACTCTTTAGCCCTGGTAGCCTCAACTCTGATGGCTACCCCAATTTTTCCCCTAGTTCTGGTGGCTTTGTAGAATACATTTCTAGCTCTGATGCTCCCGTCAGAACCCAGATTCACTTGGTCCTAATTCCCTTCATCTGAATCTCTTAAATGGGTCCCTCTACTGGTTATCCTCTATGTGGTTTCCCACTAACACCAATACATCCAGTCTTGCTCTGCTGGTTAGACTCTTCAATTCTCTTGGGTCCCTTCATATGGAAGCATCGATATTGACCTTATAAAAGTATGTCATTGATGACAATAACGTAAGTTGTCCTGATGGATTTCCCCATCAATGCTGGCATATTCTACCCATGGGCCCATCATCAACTTAGGACCCTTTGTCTTTCTCCTTCGTATCCACCTCGTCGGGTATGAAGACAAGCACATTCTTCCTCATACTCGACCACTGTCCAAATCTTCTGTATTAAGTACTGAAATTTCCTTCGTGTCTCTATTTAAACAACAGATGAATGGATTTTCGGTCAAATCGCACCCTAAATTTCTCAATATTCATGGCATCTCTCCTCGGATGTGGTAATTAACTCCCGTTACTATAACATTGCTCCTATGAGCTTAAAAATCGTCTAAAATTAAATCCTGAGTGTCATTGCACTCCATCTTTCCAATTGCCTTTGGATGTTCTCCTCCAATTGGCTAGCTAACACACATCCGCAGTGTCCCCAAACTTTCACAGATGGCCCTCTGAAAAGCCCTTCGACTCTCTCCCATATTGACGGAACTGAGTGAGTTTGAATTGGTGCCACCCTCTGCTGTGGTGGTACTTGGGGAAACTACTGCGCCCTAGCGATCATCGCAACATTTACTTTCTGAGCAATAATAATGGTGACTCCTACTGCAGTCACTATTTTTGTAAGACTCCGAGGCTTCAGACGAGTCTCTTCTCCTGCAGTCCTACTAATAACCCTCGTTAGTCGTCCTATATTATTCGGTAAACGAAGCCCAACCGAACTCATTTATGATTCTCTTTAACTATATGCAGTAGTGGGAGAATGTAAATCGCAATATGAATCAACAGTTCTAAGCATAAGGCTCTACATCAAAGAGAAAGCAATGCCGAAAACATAGCAAGTCTGCACAGATCCTAAGGACACTAGATCCTGATACTCTAATACCAAATGTGACATCCCACCTATTTCAATAATGGGTGATCAATCCTCTATTAAAATAAACCAGTAATCTCACCTGGTTCATTCTTCGCATCATTATTAAAAATATTTTAACTACCAACCACCTATTATTTAAATAAGCTGGTGCCAAATTTTATCTTTCATTAATTATTGAAAATTAAACCATTCACTACAAACCATTCAATGGAACCAAATTAAAAATAAACTATCATTGTAATAAAGTTTAAGGCGAATAAATTAAAATCTAAATACCTAATATATCATCGGTTACAAAACAATCCTATTCAATCCTCACTAGCTTAATTAAATAAAAACTGAATGTAAAGAGTCTGATAAAAGGGGAAAAAATTCCATTCACATGTGAAATGGAACCTAACTAGAATACCAAAGATAGAATCGACTACTCCTAAACCTGTAAGCCTCCACACCTGCTCCAGCTCCTTAAATCCGGTAAAGAGTGATCAAGTTTGGCATCCCTATGACTGGACACCTAAAAGTTTTGAAAATATTTGATATGGGTCAGAGCCCAAAACCATTTGAAAACATTTAGCAAGTGAATAAAATGAATTAATACATATGTCCTGCAATATTTTATATTTAAACCGGTTTTGCACTCTTATGAGATACCCCTCGCCCCTCATCTTTAGTGCACACCTAAGGCATGTATTTTAAATACCCTAGTTACACTACCCTGCCTAACTAGTACCTGAACATTAATCTTAGTCCCATACGCTAACCTTGTACCCCAAACAGCGTGACATACTTTTGTTCTATGCTCTAATTACAAATTAGCTATCACACAAGCTAAATGATTTTAAATTTCATCTTAATTAATCCACATAACTTCACCCAAGTTATTCCTTCCATACTCACATATTAATATCATTCACCCGTATATAATTATAACACTTATATAGGTATATTCATATCACGTATTGTTCACACACACACACACACACACACACACACACACACACACACACACACACACACACACACACACATATATATATATATATATATATATATATATATATATATAGAGAGAGAGAGAGAGAGAGAGAGAGAGAGATAGGAAGGCTCACCTACATTATGCACTATACATCACACCGTACATTACACCTAATTCTAGGACCTAGAAAACCTTTGTTTCAAATTTTATATTTTTCTCTTGAAATTAACCTTCCAATGAACACACATGAAAAAAACTAGGCAAAATACATTTTGTAGCTATTTTTAAAAAACCCACAAAAAACTGCTGGCGCAGACCCTTATAAATAAGGTATTTGTAGCAGTTTTTATGATTTTTTTAAAAATAGTTACAAAATGTATTTTGACCTAATTTTTTGTATATGGGTTGATTAGAAGGTTAATTTCAGGGAAAAAAAATATAAAATTTGAATTTTTTTTAGGGCCTGTAATTAAGCGTGATGCATGGATGCTGTATAAAGCATGATGTAGGTGATATATATATATATATATATATATATATATATATATATATATATATATATATATATATATATATATATATATATATATATATATATATATATATATATATGTATAATCACAACCCTTGCGAGTATTTTCTCGCTGGGTGCGAAATCACTATCATGCTATCAAGCTCCAGGTATGTCCACCACAACCTGGGCAATCGGGTCAGAATCACACCACAAAACCTAAAATGAAATCGAAAATTAGAGGCAGTTATGGTCTTAAGTCCATGGGTTATAAAAATACCACATTATTTCACGGAACTCCAAACCTACATAGCGTTGTTGTGCACAGACCTATGACTCAGGGGAACAATACTACCTCTGCTGGGATTTGCCAGAGTGACCTCCCATGATGCACAACCTCCACCGATAGCATATTCGCTAGGAAGGGTATGTTTCGCATAAATATCATACATGCAGATATTATTATTCATATATACACTGTTCTTATACCCGTGTGTATATATATATATATATATATATATATAGGGAGAGGTTCAGATGTGAACATAAAATATGAACATTTTAATGTACCTTAACGAAAAAGACCCAATAACCCATTAATTTTAATTCTTATGATGTAATTGGTCCGCAGCAGCGACAACGAACACGTGTACCATAAGGGCTTCCATGGTGGGGTTAGGGGTGGATCGACACGCTTGTCCGTTGCCACTAGCGTGGACCAATTATAGCATAGGAAGTAAAATTAATTGGTTGTTGGTTTTCTTTTTGTCAAGGTTTATCAAAATGTTCAACTTTTATGTTCAGATCTGAACCTCTCCATATATATATATATATAATAATGCTCCTGTGCGGACTAGTCCGCATTTTAAGAATGCGGACTGGACATGTGTCACCTAACGGCGCGCTGAGAAATTATCGCCTAAATTATAGGCACACTCTCTCTCTTTTCTGGGCTCACCGCCAGGTGACACTTGTCCGGTCCGCATTCTTAAAATGCGGACTAGTCCGCACAAGAGCAGGACTGTATATATATATATATATATATATATGTCCCCCAATCCATGCCCAAATTGCTAAAATAATGCCATAATGCCATAATTCCATTTTTAATTAAATATCTTCTTAATTTGGATAACCTCCCATATACTCGCATGAGTTCATATAAATCACCCGGACATTTTCCCAGTCCTAACCTGACCTAAACCTAAAAGGGTTGTTCGAGCGGAATCATAACTCAATTTCATCAACTATAAATTCATTTGAATCAAGATGATACACCAAAAATGTGTTATAATCAATCTAAACACAGTCGTGCCTAAACTAAAGTCCAACCGGAAATTACTAACTAAAGATTTTGGCCTTGGACACCCTTTCCCTAGAAAATTCATAACTAATTTAAAAAAATCAGGAAATACAAAATTGGCGATCACGCGTTCATAACGAAAAGCTCTAGCGTCATGACCTAGGCTAAGTAGGGAAGCTGAAACGGTTTGGCTTCACCCCTGTACTCTGGCCTTGATGGGGATGCCAAACCTCCTACGACTTATACCTAGATTTCAACCCCCAAATAAGACCCAAACTTTATCCCAATGCATATAATCATATTCCTATTAATTACCAACATAAAGGCACATGTTTTATTGTTCCAATTCATCAAAAACCAAACTAAATAATAGGACTCAATCACCATTTTTCCAGAATTAATTCACCCTTAATTCTAATACAATTTCTAAAGCCATAATTAAAGTTAACATCTTTTAGTAGTTCGATTTCATAATTTTCAATACAAGAAGACAATATAACTTTCTGATTCTTAGGTTTCTGTATTAAGAACCTACTTTTCACATGGGATTTAATCATTAAGATCATATGAAATCATCACAATTTTTCATTCCTTCTTAAAAATCCATTTAACATATTAATCCCACCCCAAAATTGGTTTCAATTCTACCAATTATTATATGACATAAATAACTACACAAATAACATTAAGAACATCATTACCTTTCCTTATAATTGAAGAAGACTCTGAATCCTCCTTTTTATGTTGATTTAAGCCTAGTAATTTCCTTCAAAAAATCTTCTCGAATTGACCTCCCTTGATTTTCTTTGTGTTTCCTCCTCTTTTCTCCCCAATACCTCTCTTAGATGTTTTATTATGTAAAGTGGCTACCCACAAGCCTTTAATATCTTATTTTAAAACCCTAATCCCAATATTAGGTTAACTAGTGACGTTACTATGTCCCAAATACGCCCGTATGGATCCCGACTAGTCTAAAAAGATCCCGACACCCAATCACTACCCCTGGGTACTTAATTTTGAATATTTCAACCTATTCCGGATCAACCGTGTACTCAAAATCACCATCCGAGTCACTTATAATCAATTTACCGTATTATTCCCAACACGACCCTACACGCACGTCCCGAATATGATCTTGTCGACTCGTCGCTTGTAGCCACTTACAATGTAATGTAAAATAATACAATTTTATTTACTTATCATACAAGTAAATATGATAACACAAAAATATTAGATCAATATTCGCTAATTATAATATATTCAATTCATTTTATTTTTTAATTTAATTAAATTACTACGACATGTGTAATTTAAATATTCCCCAAAATACGGGGTGTTACATTCATACCACCACGGAATTCCACAAATTCTCATTTAAATTGTAGTGCAAAACCACATTTGTTGCAGAGTAATAAATACGAGATTAGGAAACTTTTGTTGTCATATTATTTATATCATTGTAGTTGAGCAACTCCATGGGCTCTGTCTTGTGCCTTCCCAACTATCACGTTGCTATTGCTGTATATTAAATTCGTCTCATTCATGTTCTGTGATTACGGTGTGAAAAATGATACAAGTCATCATGATATGCCTAAATCCTCACGATACCAAAGAATATCCAGACATTTTACAATGAAGAAAAGATAAAGAAAAACACAAAAATCTCATTCCACAACTGTATGCTTGCCTTATTGACATTGTGTGAAGTAATTTAGTTTTACGATCTTCCATTCTATCATTATTTTAACAAAAATGGATCATTGTGGATAGATTTCATTACTGAGTTATTGACTTGTGTCATACTATCATTCATTAATAATATAATTGCATTCAATTGGGCTTCCGTGTATGAGCTTCTTGAAAATGTCCAATTAGTTGATGATGTTTAAATTGTTGTTTGAATCCGACATACTCAAAAGTTCATTACAAAACCCAAGGTTGTGATCACCTATGGCCGCCAGCATATTCGTAACCTTTTGTGATGACCTCGATGTGTCCCCTATCAAGCCACTAGATAATTTTTCCTTTCCCAAGGCATTTTGGTCTATGCTAGCTAAGATAACTATGAAACCATATTGCTCTCTTTTTATGAGCAATCACCAAACATACTGAGATGTAGGTGTCCTTAGGTACTAAATCGGATACACGACGTATACATCATTTCAAAATATCTCGTACTTGAGCATTCAGAAAATTACGCTCATTTTCTACACAATAAAAAAACTTCAATTTACACACGTATCTCACTTCTTTATGAAATAACCATTGTAAAAAGATATACCCTAAAAGATACAAAGGAACAAAGAGCATTCCATGAGAAAATAGGGATCAAATATTTTGGTACCATAAGATAGGGCTGCATCAAAATAATCTTTCATTAATCTTCAATGTCCTCCCTCTTTATATCTATCAATGACCTTTTGTTCGCAAATGGAGTCCTAACAACGAGAGCACTTTTTTCGGGTCAACATCTTAAATTTGTGGAATTTTAGTCCCCATCTAACAAAGCATTTGTTTATCATAATCGTCATCATCGAATGACTCGCCAAGAAATTTGTCGAGAGTCTCACCGGGTGAAGAAGTCATATCGAAATAGTTATTAAAAATGACTATTGGTCAAGTAGTATTTCAACTTCTACAGATGCCATGGTGCATGACAATTTATTAGTCGAGTGAAAATATCCAATGCTTAATGCCCAAGAGCAGCCACCAATTTTTGGTGTAGAAAAATGTATTGGAGAAATTTGGTAAGGTAAAACGTTTCAATGCCTTGGAGGTGGTTTAAGGACATTGTTACTTAAAAAATTTCATATAGAAAATAAAAATTTGGAGTTATGCTTAAAATACAAAATCAACATATATATATATATATATATATATATATATATATATATATATATATATATATATATATATATATATATATATATATAGTCATGCTCATGTGTCCACTAAGTTTGCACATCATTTTTTTAAAATAGTAAAAAGCAGTGAAAGTTTGACCGATTTTTTAAAAATAGCAAAAAAGGTTTTTTTTAGCTGATTTTTTTTTACATGGGTCCGTTGAAATGTTTAAATATCACATAAACAAAATCAACTCAATTTTTTTTAATGCTTTAAAAAAATTAGTGTGCGCCAGCACTGTGCAAACTTAATGTGCACATGAGCCTGCCTCTCTCTCTCTCTCTATATATATATACAGAGAGAGAAAGAGAAGAAGAAGGTTCTCCTACATCATACCTAATTCTAGGCCAATTTTTTTTTCCAAATTTGTTATTTTCTCTTCAAATTTTTTATTTTTGACCCAAAATTGTAAATTAACCAATGTAAATTATCTTATTATTAATGTTTGGTTATAATAATGACCCGACTCAAAAATGAACAAATTCAAGTTTATTCATAAAAAATATCTGCCTATTTCACCAAAAATATGTAATTTCATAATGTACGATTAACATTAGCTTTAGTCTTTAGTAAACTACTGCAATACTCTCTCTCTCTCTCTCGTGCGCCTGCGCACTCATAAAGCTTCCCCTTTGCTCAAAATGTAATCTGATTGTAAATCTTTTACTGGCAGAAAATATAACAAGAGTGAAGAACAATTACACAATATAAATTTGTTTAGGTTGAGTTTTTGACACACACATGTACTAACCTTAAATATGGTAATAGATTGTTGATGTTGAAATTTGAAAACTTTCTACTATCATATATATGTATATATGCAAGAGAGGGGACACAACATGTTCATAAGCATATATGCCCCTGCAATTTAGAAAATTATCTATATACCATTTTTAAATTTAAAATATCTTTGCACACAATACAATATAACTTTATCCCCTGCACTTAGATCAAGAAATTAAAAGTTACCAAGTTTTAATTTTTCATGTAATTAATCGTGAAGATTTGCATTTCTATGGTATATTTTCCAGACATGATACAACCTACATGGCATGAATAAAATATCACAATACGAATACGAATGGCACAATTCATTATTGTGACATGAACCCAGTTGCACATCATGTCAAAATATAAAACAAAAAACACAACTTCATACAAGACACAGACAAAATATTTTTTTTTTATAAAATACAATATTATATTGTTTTCACTTATATGTTTATCGTCTTTATTGCTGAAATTTTTATCATATATTTCTCCACTAGAGTAAAACCATAGCCCCGTATTTTATATGTGAACGTGCAGACGTTGCTGGCAATACGTGAGGCAATAAAGTCTACTGATTACCAAAATAAACGTAATGTTAATCATCAAGAAGTAGGATGGGATTTCAGTAATTATAGAATTCTGTCAATTGGTACTGGTTCACAAAAACGAGAAGGTGGACTCGACATAAACACGGGTGCTTTTTTTGAGTGGATATGCCCAGACAAAGGTAGCGCACCAGTGTTGGATGTATTGTTTAGAGCTTCAGATGACATGGTCGACGTTTACACTTCATTTTTCCTAGGCGAAAACAATTCTCGAAATAATTACCTTCGAATTCAGGTCTCTCTCTCTCCCCCTCTCCACACACACAAAAAAACATATATCTATATAATATGAGACAATGCTGTTATGAATAGTAACTCATGCATGATAAACATGCATGGTATTTTATGTATTGCATGCTTGCATGCATACACATACATATATGCATGCATGCATACATACATACATTATTATTTTATTATTAAAATATTTAAAAAAAATATATTTTTTGAAATATTTTTTTGAACTTTACCCCTAATTTTAGTTCACCCCTGAATTTTCAGTTCTTAACATCAAATCCTTCTAACTTTTAAAACTACCTATTTTACCATATATATATATATATATATATATATATATATATATATATAGAGAGAGAGAGAGAGAGAGAGAGAGAGAGAGAGAGAGAGAGAGTCAGGCTCATGTACACACTAAGTTTACATATTATTTTTTTTAAATAGTAAAAAAAATAATTTTCAATTGATTTTTTTGTGTGATATTTAAACATTTCAACAGACCCATGTAAAGAAATCAGCTAAAAAAAACTTTTTTTGCTATTTTTAACAAATCGGTCAAACTTTCGCTATTTTTAAGCACTTTAAAAGTTGTGAAAGTTTGACAAATTTTTTAAAAGTAGCAAAAAACATTTTTTCAAGCTGATTTTTTTTACATGGGTCCGTTGAAATGTTTAAATATCATATAAAAACAAATCAACTCAAAAATATTTTTTTTAATGCTTTAAAAAAATTGGTGTGCGCCAGCACTGTGCAAACTTAGTGTGCACAGGCGCCTGCCTCTCTCTCTCTCTCTCTCTCTCTATATATATATATATATATATATATATAATGCTCTTGTGGGGACTAGTCCGCATTTTATGAATACGGATCGGACTTGTGTCACCTAACGGTGTGCCTAGAAATTATTGCCTAAATTATAGGTACATTCTCTTTCTTTTATGGGTCACCACCAGGTGATACATGTCCGGTTCACATTTTTAAAATACAAACTAATCCACACAAGAACATAACTATATAACTATATAACTATATAACTATATAACTATATATATATATATATATATATATATATATACACACACACATTCTGCATTCTCACACATATATATTGATAGTTTTGTCCTCACATGTACAATATTAGAAACCCAAGTTCATGGGGGTGATGTGAAAGCAAAGTTCAAGCGAAAAGGTGTATTATCCTTGTTTTTTTTAATTAACATTATCTCTGCCGAATTTTATCAAATTACTAGACCATTTAATGGCTAATATACATATTCGATAAACATAATTTTCAATAGTTGAAACTTTTGATTATTATCGTACCCACTATTACTTTCTAGTTAAAAATAAAAAAATTGCATGTAGGACTACACATTGTTGGAAGCCAAGGTGGATGACGTGAGTGAACCTTATCTTAAAACGCTGAAAGAAACTGCAGAAAAGCTATTAGCGAGAGAAATTTCAATCCCCAACCCAGAGACCGGATTACATGAAGTAAATGATGGTTCTCTTCCGACCGGATTGCCTACTAATGAGCATAAGCTCAAGAAGTAAGAAAACTACATATGCATCCTCACTAAAAAGGGTTATTTACATTTTTGAGACCTAGTACTAATGGGCAATTATAGATTAGGGTTTTAAGTTTTTCATACCGTGATATTGGAAAAAAAATGATGTCTCTAAAACATCAAATCTCTGATGTCTTAAATTTATGATTGGTTAGTGCCGATGAGACATACCAATATCATTTGATTGATGGGATCTGCGCCAGCGAATTGACCAATAACTAATCTAAAGCATCAAAATTTTAATGTTTTAGAGACATCAATTGTTTTTTTCCCCATGACATTGGTGTCCGTTTTCACCTTTTATGAGGTTACTATTATTAGGAAATGTCAGAATGAGAATTTCCTACCATTATGTTTTTTTCCCCAAAAATGATAAAACATACAAATGATTTCCAAAACGATCTAGAATACAAGACTGATTTGAAAAACCATATTCTCGTACGAAGTGGTACTCGCTACATGCACTTAAATAACAATGAGCAAGAATTTCCAGACCAACCCTATATTGTGGCACACTTTGAAAATATTTTAGTGGTGTTTTTTTCCATCTAAATCGTGTTGTTAACTGATCGTTTTGACACTGACCCTTTTTATATTTTTTGGGGAACTTTTTAGCATTTAAAAGGGTCACAAAAGTGAGAATGGAATCCAAAGTACAAATTTGCAAAACTTTGACCCCTGCCTAAAACTAAGCATAAATATTGAACAACAAAGTGATTATAACCCTACGAAAAATATGTGTACGCACAAATATATATATATATATATATATATATATATATATATATATAGAGAGAGAGAGAGAGAGAGAGAGAGAGAGAGAGAGAGAGATATTTCTGTCCCCACTAAGTTTGCACATCATTTGCTTAAAATAGTAAAAAAAATAATTTCGAGCTAACTTTTTTTGTGTGATATTTAAACATTTCAAGGAACCCATATAAAAAAATTCAGCTCAAAAAAACCTTTTTTTGCTATATTTAAAAAATCGGTCAAACTTTCGTTGCTTTTAAGCACTTTAAAAGCTGCGAAAGTTTGACCGATTTTTTTAAAATAGCAATTTTTTTTTAGTTGAATTTTTTATATGGGTCCGTTGAAATATTTAAATTTCACATAAAAAAAATTTAACTCAATTATTTTTAATATTTAAAAAAATTGGTGTGCGCTAGCACGTGTGCAAACTTAGTGTGCACATGAGCCTCTCTCTCTCTCTCTCTCTCTATATATATATATATATATATATATATTGAAATTAATTTAACACCCATATTTCATGCATACTCTTACACAAGGTTGTCAATATTATTCTTGCAGCTTTTTGGAATTTCTGCACACCAGAAAGAATCATAATGGGGCAATTGTGTAATCTAATGGAGAATGTGTTAAATAAATAACAATGATGACTTTCTTGTCGAATGCAAATATAAATAATATTTACTACTTGATTTTATTTTCTTCCAAACATCAAAGTATTGTATAATACAATTGCTTGTAATAAAGAATGTTGATAATAAAGTTTTTTTTTTATTTTTTATTTTTTATTATTATTATTATTATTATTATTATTATTATTATTATTATTATTATTATTATTATTATTATTATTATTATTATTATTATTATTATTATTGTTGTTGTTGTTATTGTTGTTGTTGTTGTTGTTGTTGTTGTTGTTGTTGAAGCAGTTGTTCGAATTTCATATCATATGCAATTGAAACAAGTTCTTGCTAATGGTAAAAAGGGGGATTTGAATGTAGGGTTTGTTCTTATTTTACCGGAGGCGTTTGAATTAGCTCATACCGATCGTATTTCTCCTGAGATGAAGAAATATAGGCAATTTGTCTTTTCAGAGATCGAACTTACAATTTCTTTGAATTAATAATCTATATATCGCATGCACGATGCCTTATACCCCCGTGCACATGACGGACCTTGAGTTTTAAAACCTTCTATAAATAGGCCTATTTCAATCATTTTTCATGATATATGAGTTCATATTTACTTCTCTAACACTTGGAGAGTATTTTCAATGTAGGGATCATTTCAATTGCTTTTTTTTTATTCAAATTCACTTGTTCCACCCAAAATTGAGTGAAAGCCTAGATCTATATATAATACCCCATAATACCCCATATTTCTGTGTATATTTATTTAATTAATTTGAGGAATTAATTAGAGAAAAATTACCTTTTAATTAAATTACGCGAGTAAAGTAATTTAATGCTATTAGATAATAATTTTGAAAATTAAATATTAACCGAGAGACAGATACTGATTAATATTGCATTATGATTTTTACTAAGTGCAAATAGTAAATAATTGATAATTATGGTTATACGGCATAGCGAGTGATATGTGCGTATTTTATTAATAATGGTTATACGACAAAGCGAGTGATATGTGCGTATTTTATTTTATATCACCGGGAGTCGCGTGTAGACTATTTTGAGGTGAGAAATGAGACATATATTTTAAGTGACTCGGATATAATTTAGAGGTCACGAATGATTCCGTATGGGTCAAAATAGTCGGCATAGGCTACCAGGGTATAGTTTGTGTCTCGGGTCAATTTTTGATCAAACCGGAACCTTTTAAGGGCATTTCAATCATTTTACAAAAAGTGGTTAAGGGACCTATGAAATTTAGAGTCATATATCTGATAATTAGAGACCGGGGTTAGGGCTCACAACACAAAAGATTTGAGAAGCCATTAGAGAGAAGAGAACCAATTTTCAAAGCTTAAAGAGGGATTTTGAAGATGGTGAACAAATCTTGTGCCTCAAGGCAATTCCAAAGGAAGATTGGAGAAGGAAACAATCAATCATCAACCAAGAACCACAAAATCAGATCAATCAAACAAAGGAAAGTGTTTATTGAAAATGAAATTGATGTTATAATATCCATGTGTAGGGGTTTCATGAATAAATTGATTTTATTGAAAAATCTTGGATGAAAAGTGTGAATTGAATACATATTAGGGATATGTTTGTATGTAGTTGTGTTAATAACTATAGAGGACTTGAAATCAGAAGAAAATATGATTGTTTCTACGAATAGAAATTTGAGTTTGTGATAATCACACTTGAAGAGCATAAAAAAAATCTAAGGTTGAGGATGATATTTAGATTTTGATGATTCTTGGGTTGATTCTATAATCATTCGATAATGTTTTTTATGCTAAGAATGATTTCTATACATTTGGTTAATGTTTAGTTATGTTGGGAGAGATTTCCATGAGGTTTAATGACTGTTTGATGGGGTGAACATGGTGAAAAAATTAGAGAAGACGAAGCTGTACCAGTTTAATCGATCGATCGACCTATGAATGTCGATCGATCGACCAAATCCTTCGATCGATCGACCTAGGTAGAATTTAGATCCTTTTGTTTGTTGAGTTTTCTACGATTTCCAGCATTGAAGAGGAACCTTAGGAGTGATATTATACTTATGTAGGGACTTGATAAAGATTAGTAGGGTGTAGTTAAGGTCTATTAAGGTCATTGGGTGTAGGACTTAGAGCATGGACCAAAAGGGATAGCCGATTGAGAGATAGATCGAGAAATTTAGGAATTTATCTGCGAAGAGGGAGTAAACTTTAATTCAACATGTATGTTGATGTAAAAATTTAGATTATCTCTAATTTACCAATCACAGATAAAATAAATAAGATACAAAGATTTTTAAAGTGGTTCAGCCTTGTAAGAATGGCCTACGTCCACTGTTTTTGTTATTGCTGACTGTTTTCTTGGAATTCTCGATAATAGATTTACCAAGAAATTTCGAGTCCCCCTCTAATGAGGAGGTTACAATGTATTTATATCCTTGAGGCTGTAAATGTGAAAGGACATTGCGCTGTTATCTAGTAGACATGTACATTTGTACGATAATAATGAGCATTTAATGCACAGTCGTCTATTTGATTTTCTTGTTCTGCACGCTAAGTTACTCGGGCCGCCTGAGTTGCTCGGACCGCTTTAGTTGCTCGGTATGCATGAGTTGCTATGGGGCGCTTGAGTAGCTGGTGGTAGTGGATTGATCGGTAGATATATTTGTAATTGCCACGTTGGTTAACACGCGTCTTCAAATGATGTGTCCACGTCAGCAGATTAAATTTGGTATCAACAGAAGCCCCCAATGTTTCATAGTTTGATGTTGGAGAAAATTATGGAACATTCTGCTTGAAAGCTGCATAGATTATTGGTTTGTATGGTTTTTAAGAAAGCATTCGTTGTACCTAACACCTTTTTGAGTGCATAATATCAGTCCTCATAAATATTTTGAATTTTCATGACCGCTTCGATATTTGTGCTCCTTTTCTTCTTTTAGCCGCCGGGTATGCAAACGTCCTCCTTTGTAATCATTAATTTTCTCTATTCCCGAGGTAAAGTATTTAAGCGCGGCAGAATTCCTATCGTTTTTCACTTTTCAAATTTGTATCTTTGAACTCTTCATTTTCTCTCATCTTGTGCCTTCGTTCTTTCCATCGTTCATTGTCACCTGATCTCTTTTTCTCTGTAAGATTTTCTTCCCTTTCTTTTATTTACATTGTTCATCATGGTTTATCTTATTGAGTCACTGGACAAATTTCGATCTGAATTTTCAATCCCTTCGTGGGTTATTTTGGAAGAACTTTCTGATTATTTTTCTTTGGTTGAGGGACATTGGTTCCCAAGTCTCTTTGTGGCCAAATGTGGTTTTTCTTTTCCTCTAAATCCCTTATATTTGGAATTCTGTCAATATTTTGACGTTGTTCCTGCAAGAATAGCTCCAAATACCTAGAGGATAGTTAATGGTGTACATAGATTGAATCAAATCCATGGAACCCGTTTTGGGATTCCAGAGATTATGTACTGCTATAGATGGGTTGTTAGTGGTTCCACATTATATTTAAAAACTAGATTTTTGAATAGGTCTTTAGTTGTTAATCTTCCAGATGCCAATAGGGATTATTTTGAACATGGGGTTGTTATGAAAAATTGGCAACACGCTCCATTAAATGGAGATGATGTATATCAAGGTCTCAGGTGTCCCCCTTATGGCAATGGAATAGGTTGTTTTTATTTTTTGAAATCTTATTTTCTGTGTGTTTGATAAAATGTATCACTGACATTTTCTTTTGTTTATTACAGTTGACAGTAAAAGAAAACCTCCAAAAGAAGCTGATGCTAATTTAAAGCATTTGAAAATTATCTGGGATTTGCACCAATCTGTCGCCGAGGAACATATTAGATCCGCTTCCTTCTTATTGCAATACAAAAGCTATACTTCCTCTTTTACTGCTCGTCCTCGTCCAGTGGTGGTTAATTTTGACCAAGTGCCAGCCTCTGAGACTGGTGTGGAAGGTTCTTCCTCTGAGTCAAGTGTTCCCATCAGCAACTTAATGAAGAAAAGAAGAGATCCTGCCTTTTTTGACAAGTCTGCCTCTACGGCTGGAGAGGCAAAGAAAAGTAAACAAGATGTCCCAGAAGAAGGGATAAGAAACATTGATGCACCCCCTCCTGCTGCTACCAAGAAAGTTGCTGAGAAGCCACCTGTGGCTCCGAGCAAGGTTGTTGCTATCTCTCCTCCAAGTGAGGTTATTGTCATTTCACCAACCAAGACAACGTCTTTAGTTGAAAATGTTGGTGCTCCTCCGAGGAGGCTAAAGAAAAGGTCTTCTGAGAGACCTGCTGAACCTGTCTCTCAACCTTTAAATGTTGAAGGTGGTGTTTCAATTTTTGTGGATCCGAGCTCTGCTATGAGTTTGGTGAGATCTTGGACTATCCCAGAAGTCTAAGGCATTGAAGACTCCCTTTCTCGTCAGAGAATTACAACCCTTGCTGCTCAACACATCGCCTCAGTAAGTTTTGTTAATTTGAATCATTCACTTTCTACTATTATGTTCATATATTGACCTAATGTTATTTCGTTTTTCAGCTGGTGACGTATTTCAACAGCATCTTGAATAAGGATGAAACTATCAAGGCTTCAATCTCCTCGGGAGGTGTAGAGGAAGCTTTTGTTGGGCTGACCCAATCCCTGAAAGATTCTCGTAAAAAATACGAGGAAAATAAAGTTTCATGGGAGAAACAATTCCAGTTCGTTGAGTAAGAAAGAAATCAGAATGTGAATGCCTCCAAGGATTTGGAGAAGAAGTTGACGGAGTATGAGCAGAGCAACAAAGTCTTTGAACAAAATAATAAGGAGCTGGAAGTTAAGCTCAAGTCTGCTGAAGAGGAAGTTATTAGACTTCAAGATGTTGGGCGTTAGAAACTGGAGGTGGAGGAGAAATTGAAACCTGCCGAAGAGCTCCTTAGGGAAAGGACCTCCTCGGAGAAGGCAAAAAGGAAGAAGGCAGTTAAAAAGTCTTTCAGCGCTGGTTGGGACAAGGGCTAAAACAAGGGCCTAGCTGCCATGTCCTCTCAAATGGAGTACGCAGGTGTCAAATTCTTTAGGGATGGATGGGTGGCTGCATTGAAAGAGATGAAAGTTGTTGAGAATTCTGAATTGTTCCAGCAACACACTCATGGACCTCTTCCATCTCCTGGAGAAGAAGAAGAGGATGAAGCTGCCTCAGATGAATCTTCAATGATGACTGGAGATCAGGTCCTTGCCGTTCCTGTTGCTCATCTTTCTGAGCAGCCCCAACCAACCAATACTTCTGTCGAGCAGCTAATCCTGCCTTCCGAGCAACCAGCCTCTTCCTCAAAACCTTATGAGGAAATCATAGGTAACAAAGAGAAGGTGTAGAGTTGCTCGGGTGTTTATTTTGTTATTCTATGACTTGTAACCTTAGATTTTGTATATTCCCCTTATGATGAAATAAAAATTCGAACTTTGGTTATTTATCTTGGCTTTCTCTTTTACTTGTTCTGTCTGCACCCTTATTGATTCTTTTTATTTCTTCTCTTTGTTAGTTTATGGTCAGGATGGAGCTCTTATCAGCTCATGACACATAATTAATGAAGAAATGCAACGACTATTTTAAAGCTGGTCATGCTGATCTAAATGAGGATCAGATACTTGACATCCTTGGTTTAGATGCTTCTGAACGAGCAGTAGAACCTTACCAATGCCTGAAATGTTTGCTCGATCGTGCAGTTGTCAACAATGTGGCTTACTATGAGATGATTCAAGATCTCCAAGGAACGATCGAGGAACTTCAGTTGCAATACAAAGAGTCCTCCACACTTTTGTATTGGGGATATGAGAGAAAATATCAGCAATTGAGTGCTGATAAAGGATATGATAAATTCATCTCTGCTTATGAGAAGAAAGAGAGCGTTCTGAAGCTTGAGGTTGAAGAACACAGACATATTTCTAAGTTATTGGAACAGGAGAACATCGCCTTGCAGGAAGAAATAAAACAACTAAAATCTGCTGCATCTTCCTCGGGAGCCTTGGTCCCTGTTAATGATGAGGATTTCTCTTTCTTAGAGGTAGAAAATGCCAACTTCCGAGATGAGTTGGAAACTTTGAAAAGAGCTGGACCCTCCACCTCTACTCTGTAGGGGGAATGTTTAATTTATAGCTTTTGTGTTGACTGTTGGAACAGTCAATCGAAATTAACTGTAAAAAATAGTTAATCAGTTAAACGAAATTAACTGTTGACTGTTGGCAATAATTGCCAACAGTTTATTAATTAATTAATTAATTTCGTAATTAATTAATAATTAAACCCCAGAAAGTTAAATAAATTCGGCCCAAAAAAGTAGGAGATTTTTATAAGCCCAAGCCCAAGCCCCAAGCCCAAGCCCAAGCCCGAACCGAACCGAGCCGAGCCGGCCGGACGGACGCGCGCGTGCGTGTGTGAACTTTTGACCGAAAGTCAACCCGTGCATAACTTAGGTCATCTCCCCTTCAAAGAGTTGGGATACCCCCAAGGCATCCAAGCCTTAGTCCATACTTGGGGTGTTATTAAGTCATCAAAATTCCACTACTCTTTCAATGTGGGACAAGAGTTAAAACACACCCAATTCATTAACTTTCATTGCTTTGTGAGTCACTTTGGGAACATAATTATCATTCATAACTTATTGAAATTGGACATATGAATATACTACGTTAATCTCCTTGCGGATGTGAACGCGTTCGTATATGGTCCCACAATTTTTGTAGTGTGGGTCCCATCTAAATTTGAGCTCGAAGTTGCTCAAAAATCTGTCCAGATTGACAGCTTTATAATACCCATTTAAGTCCAATTTTCCAACAATCCCCCACATGAATGATAAATCGCTATAAATAAAACAAAACAGATGCTGATGCAGATGCAGACACAAGTCGAGTAAAACTGAAGACTTATTGCATCGGGAGAAGTATCCTAGTGGCCTTGAACTTTCCTTAGTGATATACTATCGGATTTACTTGGTTAATCAGTAGACTTCACGTCCTTGAACCGTCAACCATTTTTGTAAACCTAGACAACAGTATTCACACAACAATTCTGTGTTCTCACGTTTGTGTTCATTTTGGCCGTGAGCACCACTTGGTTCCGCAAGTATTTTAGAGAATATGCCTTTCATTATTCTCATAGAAGTGACCCCCTTCTTACTTATGTAGGTGACTTCCATAAAGAGTATTCTTCAATACCCCACTTAGACGTACTAAGATATAGATGTCATTAAAAGCATAACTTATCCTAATTTCACGACAGATATGCACCGTCTCATCTTTGGAATGGATAGGATGATATATCCTCTAGTGCATACTGAATACAACATAGTTCGGCTTGCCCATTGAACCTAGATCTTGGGATCTCCAGTCAGCTAGGTTGGGTTGCCACTATATTGATTCTTATTTATTTATAGGCTTTAGACCCATTCCTCTCGATGATCTTTCAACTTGCTCTCGGTTTAAACCTTTCGTTAGTGAATCCGATATATTATCTTTTGACTTTACATAGTCAATTGAGATAATTCCGTTTGAGAGAAGTTGTCCAAAGGTATTGTGTCTACGACAAATATGTCGTGACTTTCCGTTATACATGTGATTTTGTGCCCTTCCAATCGCTGATTGGCTATCACAATGTATACATATTGCGGGCACAGGTTTAGACCAATTTGGAACAACCTCTAAGAAATTTTGAAGCCATTCGGCTTCTTCTCTAGCTTTGTCTAGTGCAATGAATTCAGATTCCATTGTCGATCTGGCAATGCACGTTTTTTTTGAGGATTTCCAAGATACGGTTGCACCTCCGAGGGTAAACACATACCCACTCGTAGACTTAGAGTCTTTTGTATCAGATATCCAATTTGCATAGCAATGTCCTTCAAGAATAGTTGGATATTTTGAGTAATGCAATCCATAGTTTTGAGTATATTTTAAATAACCCAAAACTCTCAATATTGCTTTCCAGTGATCTCTTCCTGGATTACTCGTAAATCGACTTAGCTTACTTATTGAGTATGCTATGTCCGGTCGCGTACAGTTCATGATATACATTAAACTGCCGATAATACAAGAATATTCTAGTTGAGATATGCTTTCACCATTATTTCTTGCTAGATGTAAATTTACATCCACAGGTTTCTTGGTAGGACTAATATCATACTTCTTGAATTTTTCAAGTACTTTCTCAATGTAATTAGATTGAGATAATATAAGTCCATCCGATGTTCTAAAAATTTTAATTCCTAATATAACATCGGTGATTCCCAAATCTTTCATGTCAAATCTACTACTCAACATTTGTTTTGTAGTTTTGACAATTTCCAAGTTACTACCCATGATAAGCATATCATCAACATAGAGGCATACAATGACATATCCATTATGAATGTATTTAAAGTAAACACATTTATCGCATTCATTAATTTTGAAACCATTTGATAACATTGCATTATCAAAATTTTCATGCCATTGCTTAGGTGCTTGTTTTAATCCATATAGTGATTTAACAAGCTTACATACTTTTCCTTCTTGTCCGGGAGCTTTGAATCCTTCAGGTTGCTCCATATAAATTTCCTCGTCTAGTTCACCGTTTAAGAATTCAGTTTTTACATCCATTTGATGTATTTCAAGTGCATTAATAGCAGCTATTGCTATTAACATCCGAATGGACGTTATTCTTGTTACCGGTGAATATGTGTCGAAGTAATCCAACCCTTCCTTTTGCCTATATCCTTTAGCTACAAGTCTAGCTTTATATTTATCAATTGATCCATCGGCCTTCAATTTCTTTTTGAAGATCCATTTATAACCTAACGGTTTTGAACCTGCTGGAAGATCCACTAGTTCCCATGTATGATTTTGTAATATGGATTCAATTTCACTATTAATTGCTTCTTTCCAATTGGAAGCATCGGGTAAGGATATAGCTTCTTTATACGATTGAGGTTCATTTTCTAACAAATATGTTAGAAAATCTGGATTGAAAGAAGTCGAGGTTTTTTGCTCTTTTACTACGTCTTGGTTCATCCTCTATTGATTCAATAGGTTGATGAGTACCACTTTTAGTAGCTTGATTTGTCCTTTTAGAAGGACCAGATTCTCGGGTCATGTTATACGGAAATTCATTTTCAAAAAATGAAGCATCCCTCGATTCAATAACCGTATTTACATGAATGTCCGAAATCTCAGATTCACAAACTAGAAATCGATATGCATTGCTATTAGTAGCATAACCGATGAATACACAATCCACGGTTTTTGGCCCTATTCTTACCTTTTTAGGTTTAGGAACCATCGCTTTGGCTAAGCACCCCCACACTTGCAAATATTTATAGGAAGGTCTTCGACCTTTCCATAATTCGTAAGGTGTCTTGTGAGTCTTTTTGTGAGGTACTTTATTGAGAATGTAATTAGCAGAAAATAAGGCTCCCCCCCATAAATTTTGTGGAGCTCCTGAACTTAATAACAGTGAGTTCATCATTTCTTTCAAAGTACAGTTTTTACGTTCAGCAACACCATTCGATTGAGGAGAATAAGGAGCGGTTGTTTGATGAATAATCCCATTTTCAGAACAAAATTCCTCAAATGGATATTCATATTCACCCCCTCTATCACTCCTAATAGCCTTTATCGTTTTGCTTAATTGATTCTCAACTTCATTCTTATATTGTTTAAATACATTAATAGCCTCATCTTTACTATGTAACAAATATACATAGCAATATTTTGTGCAATCGTCAATAAAATTAATAAAATACTTTTTCCCACCTCTAGTTTGAACAAATTTCAAATCACAAATATCGGTGTGAATTAAATCTAAAGGTTCAGTTCTCCTTTCAATAGAATGGAAAGGTAATCTAGCTAATTTAGATTCCACACAAATTTCACATTTATGATTTTTATCAATATTAAATTTTGGCAAAAATTCCAAGTTAATTAATCTACGCAATGTATCAAAATTAACATGTCCCAATCTAGCATGCCAAATATTAGATGACTCAATCAAGTAAGAAGAACTAGCAATTTCAATCATTGAAACAGATGTTTTAGGGGTTACAGTAAGAACATTCAGTTTAAAGAGCCCCTCATTTAGGTAGCCCTTTCCTACATACATGTCATTTTTAGACAACACAAAGCGATCAGACACAAACACAAGCTTGAAACCATTTTTAGTAAGGAGAGATCCAGAAATCAGATTCTTTCGGATATCAGGCACGTGAAGAACATTGTTGAGAGTAAGTTCCTTTCCAGAAGTCATTTTCAAACCAATCTTTCCTTGTCCCACCACCTTAGAAGTGGAAGAATTTCCCATAAAAAGGTTCTCCTCATTTTCCAAAGGCTTATAGGTGGAGAACATCCATTTGTTTGCACAAATGTGTCGTGTGGCTCCAGTGTCCACCCATCATTCCTTGGTATTTCCAACCAAGTTACATTCAGAGATAACGGCAGAAAGATTCATATCCGCCAAATCATTGGTGATATTCTCACCCTCAGTCATATTTGCTTGAGAGTTATTTTTATTTTGCTTCTTAGGCTTACGACACTCACTTGAGCGGTGTCCCGGTTTACCACAATTGTAGCATTTGTCTTTGAACTTTTTCTTGTTATGTTTGGAAGTGCCTTCCCCATCATACTTTAGTTTGTTCTTTTTAGGAACTTCCACGACATGGACCTTTGTTTCCATCGGATTCTTCCCACTTTTCTTTTGAGACTCACGGTTGTCTTCTTCAATTCTTAGCCGGACCACCAACTCGTCCATATTCATCTCCTTACGCTTGTGCTTGAGATAGTTTTTGAACAAAGTCCAAGAAGGTGGCAACTTTTCAACAATTGCAGCAACTTGGAAAGTTTAACTAATTGACATTCCTTCAGCATGAATGTCGTGGAGGATCACTTGGAATTCTTGCACTTGCGAGATCACAGATTTAGAATCAACCATTTTGAAGTCCAGAAAAGGCCCAACGATAAATTTCTTCATCCCAGCATCTTCAGTTTTATACTTCTTTTCCAAAGAATTCCATAATTCCTTTGAAGTTTTGATAGTGCAATAGATATGGTACAATGTCTTGTCCAAGTAGGCCAAAATATAATTTCGGCATAAGTAGCCCGAGTGCTTCCAAGCATCGACAGCAACAACCTTTTCAGCGTCATCTCCTTTTTGAATAGAGGGACAATCTTCATATACAAACCTGCCCAGTTGGCAGGTAGTGAGATAGAAGTACATTTGTCCTTGCCAACATTTGAAGTCAGCTCCAATGAACTTTTTCCATTTCTCCTCGTGTTGCATAGATACGGGTGCAGTCACATTTGTGTTGGTGACAATCAGTTTCGTCGGAGTAGTGTTCATACTTTGTGATTCCATTTCTGTTACAAAAACAGAATTTTTATCAATGATAAAATTCATATATAATGAATTAATCAAAACAGAATACAAAATTCTGTGCACCAATTTCCTCCAAAATTAATTCACAATAAATGAATTCCAAAAGAATTCAAATAATAATTCAGAATTAAAGTATAATATAAAACAGAATTCCGTACAAAACAGAATTAAAATTTTAAAATCTGTGTTACACTAATTTTTAATAATAAAAAGAATTCCGTACAAAACAGAATTATAATTTAAGATTAAAAAAATATATAGATAAACAGATTTTAACAAGAGTATACAAATAAAATTTTATTTTCTAAAACAGAATATAAAAACAGTATAGAAATTAATTTCTATATCAAAACTGTTTTACTAATTTCTACAATAAAGCAGTAAATTAATTCATTTTATTCTGTCAAAACATATTTATTTCCAACAAAAAAAAAATTCTGTAATAAAAAAAATTCTGTACACTAAAAAACAGTAGAACTTAATAAATTTGTCTTAAGATTGTTATGTCTACTATTTATAAATAACAATTGTATAGAATTATGAACAATTAATATAATGACAGAATTGAAACGGTATTATAGAAATGAAATACTTACTAGAATTTGCAGAAATAATATTAGAATAGAAGAAATAATCCGAGCTCTGTTTAGAACAGTGTCCTTAAGACAAATTTATTCCCTCCGCAAAGTGCCAAAGGTAATGAATAATTGTCTCCCAAGATAGAACGGATTTCCAAATTAATCAAGTAGCACAACAATGATTAATTTCTTCGAACACAATTCTGTGTTTATACTCAACCAGACCAAAGAGATGATATGCAGGAATGTATGCAGTAGCAATAGAAAAAGGATTTATTTTTCTGAAAAAAGTGGCAGCATAAATTCGAAATTATGGGAGGGCAAATTTTCAGTAGTCAATTCTGTAGGGGGAATGTTTAATTTATAGCTTTTGTGTTGACTGTTGGAACAATCAACCGAAATTAACTGTCAAAAACAGTTAATCAGTTAAACGAAATTAACTGTTGACTGTTGGCAATAACTGCCAACAGTTTAATATTTAATTAATTAATAATTAAAGTCCAGAAAGTTAAATAAATTCGGCCCAAAAACGTAGGAGATTTTTATAAGCCCGAGCCCGCCGGATGGGACTTTTGACCGAAAGTCAACCCGTGCATAGCTTAGGTCATCTCCCCTGCAAAGAGTTGGGATACCCCCAAGGCATCCAAGCGTTAGTCCATACTTGGGGTGTTATTAAATCATCAAAATTCCACTACTCTTCCAATGTGGGACAAGAGTTAAAACACACCCAATTCATTAACTTTCATTGCTTTGTGAGTCACTTTGGGAACATAATTATCATTCATAACTTATTGAAATTGGACATATGAATATAATACGTTAATCTCCTTGCGGAGGTGAACGCGTTCGTATATGGTCCCAAAATTTCCGTAGTGTGGGTCCCACCTAAATTTGAGCTCAAAGTTACTCAAAAATCTGTCCAGATTGACAGCTTTATAATACCCATTTAAGTCCAATTTTCTAACCCTTGTAACCCATAAATTCGGACAGAGACGCTACAATTTCTCATGATATCAAATACAACTAAGATACCTATATTTATAGAATACAAAAACTACATCCAATGAATTGTGGTTTGTTCTCAGTACAACGCTCTCATCTCCATCAAACACCAGAATTATCACCATTCACAATCATCTCCATGAGTTTGATAAAATAGATGACTCCATAACCACTTATCTCACTCATGCCAAACAATACGCAGATGAACTAGCTGTTATTGGACACCCTCTTCATCCAGCAGACTTTAATATCTTTGTGTTAAGGGGTCTTCGACCCAAATTTAAGGACCTTATAACAACGTTATTTTCTCATCCCGAACCTATCACTTATGCTAAACTTTACCGCCTCCTTCTCACTCATGAGTTTTTAAACAAAGACTCACTTACCAAACTTTCTATCACATCTTCCACTCCAACTGAACCCCCTGCTGATCTACACACATCTCCACCTTTTGCTCATTATTCTCGTCGTGGTGGTGGATACTCTTCATATAAGGGTTTTTGTGGTGTCCATTCCTACCATAGTCATAGTAACCGCGGTCGACGTGGGTGTTATAGAAGGCACTATATGGACTCAAGCAAGCTCCAAGAGCTTGGTATAGCAGGTTAGACGCGTATCTTCATCAAAGTGGGTGTTATAGAAGTGACAGCGAGCCAACATTGTATGTGAAGGTGACAAGTACTGGTGATATTCTCATTATATGTGTTTATGTAGATGATATTATATATACATCATCCTCTAACACTCTTGTCAAGGAATTCAAAGGAAACATGATGCGAGAATTTGACATGACAGATTTGGGACCTTTGCATTACTTTCTTGGCATCCAAGTTCAGCAAACAGATGAAGGTATTCTTTTTTGCCAAGAAAAGTATGCACGATATTTGTTGAAGAAGTTTAATATGATGGGTTATAAAACCTCCTCTACTCCCAAGAACCCAAATGAGAAGCTACATGCGGAAGATGGGAATGCAAGGGCCGATGAAAGATTATTTAGGAGCATAACTGGAGGTTTGATGTACCTAACCAACACTCAGCCAGACATAGTGTTTTCTGTTAGTATACTGTCGAGGTTTATGCTCACACCGACAATGCACCATCTCGGAACAACAAAGAGAATCCTTCGATATGTGTGGGAAACTAGCGACTAAGGGATTTGGTACAAGCCAACTACTGACTTCGGTTTAATTAGTTTTACTAATAGTGACTGGGCAGGTTTTATGGATGACAGGAAAAGCATGAGTGGGTTTGTATTCACTCTTGGCTCTGGAGATGTGTCATGGTCTTCAAAGAAACAAGCAAGTGTTGCATTATCATCCTCAGAAGAAGAGTACATAGCAGCCTCATCTACAACTTGTCAATCAATTTGGATGTCGGAGAATTTTGGAAGATTTACATCAAGTTCAAGGAGCAACCACAAAGATTTACCATGACAACAAGGCCACCATCTCTATGACTAAGAACGCCGTCTTCCATGGGAGAACAAAGCACATTGAACTCCGACATCATTTCATTCGAGAAGTTGTTGTTGAAGGCATGGTAATAATGAAGCATTGCTCAACCAATGATCAAATTGCGAATGGATTTACGAAGGCTCTCTCGTATCCTAAGTTTGTGAAATTCCGACCCTCTCTTGGTGTTTCCAGTTTTGCATCAAGGTGGGCTAATGAAAGTGATCCAAAACAGGTTGTGGCGTGATTGTTGACTGTTTCAATGTTAGACAATTAGTAGGAGTCTAATTATTTGACTGTTTCAATGTTAGTCAGTTAGTAGGAGTATTTGCTAGCTACAAATAAGGAGAAGTCCTAGTCTAGTGGGAGTCCAAGTCTTAGTGGGTTAGTTCCTATAATTTTGCCCACGTGGGTTGTTTACTTTATTATAAATAGTTCTATGTTAGCAGTTGTTCTGTATTGAAGTAACGAGAATTTCTTTCCAACAATAAATCGTTTCCTTCATTCTTATTTCTGTGTTGAAATAGAATTAGCTCTTTTTACTAATAGTCCCGCCTCAGCTTTCTAACCCGTTAAATACCCATTTTAATTCCAACTCTTCCACCCTACAGTTTCGGCCTACCCCTTATCTTCCCACCCTTATCCCTTTAGGCCTCGTTTGATACGCCGTATAAGGGCTCCGGATAGGATAGGATAAGAGTCGGATTGGATAGGATAATGATGGACGGTATAAGGCTTATTCCAATACTGAGTTTGGAACACTTCCGAATAAGAGGACGGGATGAAATATAATAATATAGTCATGTGTTTGAAATGCTTCGGATGGGATTAATTTATCTCCAATTTTCCAAAAATACCCTTCTTTTGTATTTAATAATAAAAAAATATATTGTTATCACATATTTTAACTCAATAACATAATATTTAATTCCACGTGGGATGTTAAAAAAATAATATTATGAGATGAAAATATGTATCTGTATTTGTATTTATAATTTGTACACACGCAATCACTAGTAATCACTTACACGCATACAAAAACCATGTGTACATAAACTAGCCGTAAAAAATAATGAGATAGTAAAACTGGTTGCTTACTATCTTCTCTTTCGATTCAAAATAAATCAGTTGCAGAAAATTGCTTGAAGTCACAACTGAATAACATCGATTTACCCAAAATAGTCGCCGGAAACATACAGAAACAAATAAATTGAATTATACACAGCTTTCAACTTGTCTAGCATATAGGTTAATAATACATTAAAAAAAATATGTGTAACAAAATATTAGCGGTGAATTAACAACACATAACTTTCAACTTGTCTAGTAGGTGAGTTAACATAATATTTGCATCGATTTAAACCAAAATAGTAGTTCATGATAAAGCAACAAATAGACAAAAATAGGAAAAAAAATGAGGAGGTTACCTATCGTGATGAAAAATAAGAATGGAGAGTTATGTGAATCAAAGGGATCACCGACTGCTATCTAATACTTGAGATGATGCAAGCTGCGTGTGTTTTTTTATAACTTAATAAGGGTAGAGTAGTAATTTTTAATCAAATTTTGACACCGTATAATTTTATACGACCTTAGAGGTGGGATTTTTTTATCCCACTCCTTATGGGATAAGGAGCTCACTTTGGATAACTTATTCCATATCGTATCCCATCCTAAATTACACCAAACATTGGATTGGATAATTTTATCCAATACGAACCTCTTATACGGCGCATCAAACGAGGCCTTAGTTCCTCCCCATCCGCTCTCTCTCCAAACATAAACTTCCCATCTCCTCGTGTCAGTGATCTTCCAATAACCCATATGTCATTCAACTTCATATCGACCTCGACATTCCTAAACCTCCTCCTACACGTACCATCTCAAGACTCTCCAAAACATGTCCACACCTAATTTCCCCTTGTCTTCTTCCTGTCCATATGCACTTATCTCTACTTCTCATTCATTTTCTAAGCCTTCATGCTTCACTACTGCCAATAAATTACCTGAATAGTGCCATGTGATGCATGATGAATTTAGTTCTTTACTTCACAGTAACATGTGGTCTCTTATCTATCCCACCTCTCGTATGAATGTTATCAGTTGCAAATGGGTGTATCGTATCAAGTACAAAGTCGACGGTACTATTGAGCACCATAAAGAAGGCCTTGTAGCCAAAGGCTATCATCAATAACTCGATGTTGACTATGCTGAAACAACTAGCCCGATTATTAAACCAACGGCTTTCTAACTTGTTCTCTTTATTGTTGTCACTCGTCAATGGTCTATACGTCAATTTGACATCAACAATGCCTTCCCGCATGGCCTTTTTATTGAGGATGTTTACATGCAACAACCACCTGGTTTTGTTGAATAAAACTCGGCTTGACTTTGTCTGTAAATTATATCTATCATTATATGGATTAAAACAGTCTCTGCGTGCATGGTTTTCACGCTTACATCACTTTCTCACTTCACATGGGTTTCAACCATCTATAAAGAATTTGTCTATATTCATTTTTCCATCCGGGTCGACTGTTTTTTATGTTCTCATTTATGTTGACGATATACTCATCACACGTAATGTTCCCACTGAAATTCAATGTTTAATTAATAAATTGGCGCTACTTTTTCAATTAAAGATCTAGTTCATATTTCTTTCTTTCTCGGTGTTACTTCTTTCTCTACGCCACATGGTTTATATCTCCATCAACAATAATATATTTATAAGATTCTTGACAAATTTGGGTTATTCTCATGCAAACCCGTTCTCTCCCCTTGCACCCCAGAATCTAAACTTTCCACCATTAGTGGAACTTCCTTCCATGATCCTAGCAAATTTCATTAAATTTGGCCCCCCTTAAACATCTTACATTAACATGCCTGGATCTTACCTATTCCGTTAACAAAGTTTGTCAATTCATGAACAATCCTTCTGATGATCAGTGGCTTGCTGTCAAACATATTCCATGCTATTTAAAGCATATAATGTCGCTCGGGTTATTCTTTAGCAAACATTCTCCATGCACTCTCCGGGCTTGTTCTGATTCCGACTGGACTGGCTTGGTTGATGGTCTCCAATCTATGGGTGGGTTTGCCATTTACTTAGGCTCTAATTTATTCTCATGGCCCCCTCGTAAACAACGAGATGTTGCTTGGTCATCAATAATTTTGGAATACAAATCCTTTTGCAGATGCTGCAGTCGAAGTTACATGGTTACAATTGCTCCTTAAAGAGTTATGCATGCCTCTTCACATCCTTCCAATTTTGTGGTGTGACAACATTGGAGCTACTTATCTTTTCGCTAATCCCATTTTTTATTCAAGCATGAAACATATTGGAATTTAATTTCATTTTGTATGCGATAAGGCGGCTAATCGATATCTTCAACTTCAGTTCATATCCACTCATGATCAAATTTCCGATGTTATGAATAAAGGTCTTGCTTCGGCTCGATTTTTGATTTTACATGACAAGTTGAAAGTTCATTATCATTCACCATTAACTTAAAGGGGAATCTTAGAGATATTATCACTTGTGTAACTAGAAGAGAACTTATAGGATATCTATAACCCATTTAAACACATTTTAATGTGTTATTCAGTGTGCATACACGTGTATGAATAGTAGCCAAAACATCACTTTATTGATGAGCCAAGGTAATATAAATTCAACCGTTTATTCTTCTACTTCCTTTTATGTCTTTATTGTTAAAATCTTACAAAAGGACGAGAAATCACAATATGTGATTCTTTGGTCCATAAATTAATTTGTTTGAACTTTAGGACGCTAAAATGCATAATATAAGAGTATAATCTTTTAACAAATAAAACAGAAAATAAAGACATGAAGGTTTTTATTCCTTATTTTTCTTTAAATAGTAATTTGAAGCTTGATAAACCATAAAATAAATTATGAAAGTTGAAAATGAAAGCAATTTTCCATAAATGGTATTTGACTTAAAGGCGCAATTTATTTTGATTTGCGGTAAAAAAGAAGATTGAAATGTGAATTTTAGTATTATTATAAAGATGGACATTTAAATGGGAAGAAAAGTTCGTTAAATGGGATGGAGAAGAGTTACTTAATATTAAAGTACTTCGAAAGTATGGTAATGAATTATTATAAGTCATGGAATTTAAAAAGGCTAGACAAGTAACTATGAGGGTTAACATGCCGCTCCCATGTGATTAGTTAGAATATGGACAATTCGTTCAAATTAAAATTTCCATAGCCGAGTCTTTCATATTTAGGCAATCATATTGGAGTGTCATCTTAATCATATTTTGAGTAGGGTCAACAAATCTGTACCAACAGTAAGCTATTGTAGAGGGGATAGAAAAAGACGAGCGATCTTTGATTTATCAAGAAATTTTGTAAGTACATCCAATTAAATGTATTATTAAGTTAATCTACTAAAATATGACAGATATTTATAGGCACCCATTTTGTGAATATCCTATTTCAGTGGATTAACTTATTATTATTTTTTTTTTGTGTGGATTTACTTATAGAATTAATTAATGTATCCAAGATTGCCAAATAGACTTTGAGATGAATTCTGCCTCTTCATAGGAGGGGTGAAGTAGTTTGAGTTGGATTGTCTCTTTTCATAATGCACGTGTTTCCATCTCTAAGGGAAAATTATTAGACCATCATTAGGAGATCTCAAATTGACGTGGCATTTTAATACAAATTTGGCCGATATAAATGATCTATTATACATAGTCTCTCTCTCTCTCTCTCTCACACACACACACACACACACACGTAACACATTAATCATTCTCTTTGAATATTAGAATCACATGAGTAATTTAGAACATACATTTCATACTTATGTATTTATCTAATACTAATAAATATTTAGATTATACACTTATAGGACTTAAAATAATATTGATTATAAATATAGGACAATAAACATTTCATTTTCATTTTTAGTCCTTATTTTCAAATTATCGACTGACATAGTATGCTGTGTTTGGTTGACGCTTTATGAATATGAGTGCAATTAAAATTATAAATAAAATATTTATTGTCCTATTTTCAGAATACATAATATAGTAAGTTTTAAATTTATTAATATTTTATTTTGTTGCAGCAAGCCTACTTTGCCCCCCGCCCCCGCTGGGGAATCTTATTCCGGTGCAGCTTGGAGAAGGATAACCTACTGGGCTAAAGCTACTGGGAGTTTTGTTTTTGAACCGTTTTATGATGGGAAACGATTTAGGGAGGTGGCTGAAAAAGAGCTACAAGATGTGAATTTGAAGGAAACAGTAGCTAATATTGTTATTCCAACATATGATATCGCAGCACTAAAACCAAAAATCTACTCCACTCGACTGGTATTTTATGTTTCAATGACTTTATTTATATAAAGTTTGTTTTCTATCAAATTTTAATTCTAAGGGGGTGGGACACAAGATTTTTTTAAAGTTAACATTACTATCAAAATAGAAGTGAACAAGTTCATAATACTAGAGGTGGAAACTAAAGATTAGGAGTAACAATTTTAAAAACGACACGAAAACATGACACAAAACGACACAAAATTGATCGAAATTGACACGATATGTCATGTTCGTGTCGAATTTTTTTTGACACGAAATCATATCGTGTCGTGTTCGTGTCAAAATTATGAATTGTGTTATCATGTCGTATCGTGTTAATCGTGTTTTTATTCGGATTTTCGTGTCTATTTATGTTTAATTTCGAGTGAAATTTTAAGAATTCGTGTTATCCGTGTCGTGTTATGTCGTTTTTATTTGGATCGTATTTGTATCAACTAAAAAAAATACGAATTCGTGTCGTGTCGTGTCGGCTCTAAACATGACCTAAATACACGAATTGTTACGCCTACATAAGATGCAGGACTATCGACATTGATTGTAACGAAATAATGGGTTTAATTTCCCTTAGAAAAAAAGTAGGGGTAGGGATTAAGAAGATGGAAAAATAGAGAAGAAAAAGAAGGAAAAAGTTACCCTTAGAAACATAAAGGGGTGTGTATAAATATCATTTGGATAATTCTACTTACGCTCTTAAGCTTCCCTAAAACCCTTATCGGTATTGTATATATTTTTAATTAGTTTACTCCTAGCGTGATATGGTATTTAGAATTACTTGCCCCCAAATTTTAATATGAGGCGTTAAATAAAAAATTAATATTTTATAATTGAACTTCTAAGATTTAAGTCAACATACAATTAGTACATGGTACAAATAGGAAGATCCAAAAGTTTTATTTAATACACTTTTTACCTTTTAGTTTCATAATTATATTAATTATACTCCTACAGTTTTCATAGTGATATAGTTTGATGATGATCATCGTATATATTTTTTAAGGTGATTTCATATGAATATATAATAATAGTAACTCATTCACAGGCAAGGAAAGATAAGTCCGGAGTCAAATTAGCAGATGTAGTGGTGAGTTCAGCTTCTGCTCCATTTTCTTCCCTCCCTCAAAATTTAATGCTGATGGAAAGGAATACAAGCTCATTGACGGTGGAATGGCGGCTAACAACCCTGTGAGTTTTCAATAAATACATGTGATATATATATATATGTTTCACACAAATATCATACACACAAATATTATTATTTATGTTTACAGTGTCCCTATACTCGTGTCTTTGTCCCTCTCTCTCTCTCTCTCTCTCTCTCTATCTATCTATCTATCTATCTATCTATCTATCTATCTATATATATATATATATATATATATATATATATATATATATATATATATATATAGTGACATAATTCCATTTTTAATAATATATTTGCTCAACTTGGATAACCTCGCGCATACTCGAATGAGTTCATAAAAATCACCTGGATATTTTTTCAGTCCTAACCTGATCCAAACCAAAAAGGGTTATTTGAGCGAAACCATAACTCAATTCCATCAACTATGAATTCATATTAATCAAGAGGATACACCAACAAGGTGTTATATTCAATCTAAACACAATCATGCCTAAACTAAAGTCCAACCCAAATTTACTAACTAAAGATTTTGGTCTTAAACACCATTCCGTGGAAAATTCATAACTAATTAAATTTTTTTAGAAAATACGAAACTGGCAGCCATGCATTCGTAACGAAAAGATCTGTCTTGATGACCTAGGCTAGGTAGGGGAGCCAAACCGATTCAACGAGGGGGGAAAGTGGTTCGCCCATAAACGCTTGTCATAACGGCGCTGCCAAACCTCCTACAACTTATACCCAGATTTCCAAAATCAAATGAGCCCTAAACTTCATCCCAATGGATATTAACATATTCCTATAAATTAGGAATATAAAGATACATGTTTAATTTTTCTAATTCATTAAAAACCAAACTTAATAATGGGACTCAATCAGACTTTTTACAGAATTAATTCACCTTTAATTCTAATACAACTTCTAAAGCCATAATTTAAGATCACATCTTTTAATAGTTCAATCTCAGATTTTTTAATTCAAGAACACAATAACTTTCTCATTCTTATATTTCTCTATCAAGAACCTACTTTTCATATGGGATTTAATCATCAAGATCATATGGAATCATCATAATTTTTCATTCCTTCTCAAAAAAGATTTAACATATTAATCCCACCCCAAAATTGGATTCAATTCTACCAATTATGATATGACATAAATAACTATATAAATGACATTAATCAAGTCATTCACGTACCTTAGATTTGAAGAAGACTTCGAATCTTCCTTTGTATGTTGTTTGAAGCCTAGTAATTTCCTTGAAAACTTCTTCTCCAATTGGCCTCCCTTGATTTTCTTTGTGTTTCCTCCTATTTTCTTCCCAATACCTCTCTTGGATGTTTGATTATGTAAAGTTCCTTCCCATAAGCCTATAATCTCTTATTTTAAGACCCTAATCCCTAAATTAGGGTAACTAGTGATATTAAATTGACCCGAATACGCCCGTACGAGTCCCGACTAGTCTAAAAAGCTCCTGACACCCGATCACTACCCCTGGGTACTTAATTTTGACTATTTCAACCTATCCTAGATCAACTATGCTCTTGAAATCACCATTCGAATCACCTATCATCAATTTACCATCTTATTCCCAACACAACCCTACATGCGCATCCCGAATAAGATCCTGTCGACCTGTCTCTTTTACCCTCTTACGACGTACAATAAAATAATAGAATTTCATTTACTTATCACGCAAGTGAATATGATAACATATAAATATTAGATCAATATTAGCTTATATATATATATATATGTGTGTGTGTGTGTGTGTGTATAAATTAAATTGACCCATATACGCCCGTATGGATCCCGATTAGTCTAAAAAGCTCCCGACACCCGATCATTACTCCCGGGTTCTTAATTTTGACTATTTCAACCTATTCTGGATGAACTGTGCTCTTGAATCACCATCCGAGTCACCTATCATCAATTTACCGTCTTATTCCCAACACAACCCTACATGCACGTTCCGAATAAGATCTTGTCGACCCGTCGCTTTTACCCACTTACGACGTACAATAAAATAATAGAATTTCATTTACTTATCACGCAAGTGAATATGATAACATATAAATATTAGATCAATATTAGCTTATATATATATATATATATATCCAATTCACTTTTTTTTAATTTAATTAAATTACCGCGACATGTGTAATTTAATTATTTGAAAAAATACGGGGTGTTACATACTTCCCCCCTTACAAAGGAATTTCTTCCTCAAAATTTGAAAAAGTCTGGGGCTAAAACCTTCGGGTAGTTATTCATACCACACCCTCACGTTCCCAAAGTTACGTCCTGGATACATTTTAGTGTCCCCACTATACTCCCACTAATGGTACTCTCAATCCAGGAGGCCTATACACTAGTGTTCAAAATTAATGACCAGTCAATTGTAGTCACTTTTCACTGATATGCTACATCATACTTCTTAACGTCTCATCTTGGCGACTATACACAACACATTCCAATCCTGATAAAATATCTAATACGATGAGCTTATACACCTCCACCCTATCATTTCAAGGTCGAAGAAATGTCCAAACATTTGTAGATGCCAACTCTCACTTTTTTCCAATCAACATAATTCTTCTCATGTGATTCGTCTACACTTAACCCAATTCTCAAACTTCGAAAACTTTGGTTTGCGACGATGTAACTCTTACGGCGTTCCTCTTTTATACAAAATTACCCTTGATTTACTCAATCCTTTCCGAAAGACTCTGAATCACGTTTGACCTGAGAAGTTTGTCATTCTACCACCTTTAACCAATTAGAAGGCGAACGACAAGGTTTTCGGCACAAAGCCTAAAAAGGAGTCTTGCCAATAATAGATTGGTACGAGTTATTACACGTAACTCTACCCATGATAATTACTCCTGCCCATTACTCACAAATCCATAATGCACATCCCTTGCATTCTCCAGCATCTTAGTCATCTCTGTTATTTACTCCCCGGTCTATGGGAAATATGCCTTACTCACAACGTAACTTCGTCCCCATTACCTCATGCAAATCCCTATCAGAGGTGGGACGTAAAGGTCTTGTATCGATCCATAAAAATGTTGGGCGGCACTCTGTTCCGACTTATTCCCTTTCTCCTATGAAATATTGGGCACACTGCCCGATAGTGTAACCCACCCAAAGTAGCCATAACTGTTCAATCTCGATCAACCAATTCTACAACCCAAAGGTGATTTTGACCTTTCAGTGATGTTAGTAACCTAACACCAAACTCCATCAGTTTTCCCACCCATTTTGTCACTGGGATCACCAAGTATTGTGAAATTTCTTGTTGATCGTCTCGAACCAACTTTTCCCCTCTAACGAGTGGTGCACCTGAAGACAAATTCATTATTTCTCTCTCCACACTGGTACACACTCTCCGTATCCCATGTTATGTGGTACATCTTACTCCCCTTCCCGGGGTATGCCAAAATCGTGGCCCATTCGTCCGCTCCACAACTGCACACTTTGCGGGTCTTTCTCGTCTGGTAACATCAATATCCTATTTTTGCGCAAGCCATCCTCAAGACTTGAATGAGTTCGACTCCACTCTAATTCCCAAAACTGTTGGATCCTCCCTTAGCCAGATAGATCCCTCGCCCGTGTCTCCTAGTCTTTCAACCATCTTAGGTGTGATCGCCCTTATCTTCTTATCATATATAGCCTAACTATCTTCATCCTCGAACGAAGTTTAGTCCATCTTATTTTTCCAATTCTGCTTCTAACTCCCCCCCCGGGCATAGGTTTCAACACATGTATTACCACGTCCCCTTATCCCGAACGATTTTAAAAATCAGCCTCACCAAGGCACCCATAAACCATATATCCCGTGCATATCCGCATAATTATATTATACGTACTATTCATATGACCAACTTAACTCCGCACGCTCATCATGGCTGTACAGTATACTCGATTACTCTACTAATCATGAATTAATTATTCTCGAGATTTCCCTACCTGTCAACTTAATATGCAAAATTTCCCTAACGCTTCCTACACAACACTACCCTGCTCCGCTAGCCTTATATGACATTATAGCTTGTAGCTCAAAGTGTTTCCTCCACACGTACATAAATTGATGTTCACATAACCAATGCCCTAGAATCCAATAATGTCTCCTAACAAGGAATTCCCCCGGTGCACTATCACCTCGCATTGTCGGTCATCAAGATCCTTTGGCCCAAAACATATAACTGGGACATTAAAAATCCTGTCCCTAGACATATAAGTCTGATTCTATATTCCCACCTCTCTAAAGGAGTCATATAATACGGCGCTCTCACTATCACTAAGTCTTTAACACTAAATCAATAATGAGCTCAGTCTCTCCGCACGATGGTAAATCGTATACACCCTGAATCTAATCAGTAAAGTCCCTACGCACTGGGATCAAATATGACGGGACAACTATACTTTGAAGTCTCCCCTACAATATACTGCATACTCAGGCTTGACCTTCTTTCAGGATGAAACATCACAAAAATAACACATCCTTACCTGGAACAATGAACACGATAGCCTTACTATAACTGCCCACTATCGCTCAACCATCGCTAACCAGTCCATACCCAAGATAACATCTTACTCGAATAACGTACCTCTCTTAAATGAGTAAATACACAAAAAGCATATCCTCTTAGTGTTCACAACAACTCCACCATAGATGGAACTAAAAAGAGCCCCGTTACCCAATGGTAAATATACATATACACATAGTAGTGATACTAGCGATAAACCCAATAAACCCATTTCATGCACGAATCTAGTATTAACCATAATACGGTGATACACCCATGTCACGTAAAACTTCCCCATTTACCCAAGGATAAAAATCGTACCTTCATTCACCAATGGCAGTAGCTGCTCAACTGGTTCTTGGATGTAATACTCGCCTCTAAACTGTCCCAAACACTGCTGTGATTGTTTCCCCTACTGGGCACCTTTCCCCTGTCCCTTATCTCGTTGTGGGAAAGATCGACACATATTATCTTCTCTCCACATATAAAACACCTCCTCGTGAAAACCCCATCTCTGGCCCCACTAGGTATGTCGACGCTGCTTTACTCTTTAGCCCTGGTAGCCGCAACTCTGATGGCTACCCCAATTTTTCCCTTAGTTCTGGTGGCTTTGTAGAATACATTTCTAGCTCTGATGCCCCCGTCAGAACCCAGATTCACTTGGTCCTAATTCCCTTCATTCGAATCTCTTAAATGGGTCCCTCTACTGGTTATCCTCTATGTGGTTTCCCACTAACACCAATACATCCAGTCTTGCTCTGCTGGTTAGACTCTCCAATTCTCTTGGGTCCCTTCATATGGAAGCATTGATATTGACCTTATAAAATTATGTCATTGATGACAATAACGTAAGTTGTCTTGATGGATTTCCCCATCAATGCTGGCATATTCTACCCATGGGCCCATCATTAACTTAGGACCCTTTGTCTTTCTCCTTCGTATCCACCTCGTCGGGTATGAAGACAAGCACATTCTTCCTCATACTCGACCACTGTCCAAATCTTCTGTATTAAGTACTAAAATTTCCTTCGTGTCTCTATTTAAACAACAAATGAAAGGATTTTCGGTCAAATCGCACCCTAAATTTCTCAATATTCATGGCATCTCTCCTCGGATGTGGTAATTAACTCCCGTTACTATAACATTGCTCCTATGAGCTTAAAAATTGTCTAAAATTAAATCCTGAGTGTCATTGCACTCCATCTTTCCAATTTCCTTTGGATGTTCTCCTCCAATTGGCTAGCTAACACACATCCGCAGTGTCCCTAAACTATCACAGATGGCCCTCTGAAAATCCCTTCGACTCTCTCCTATATTGACGGAACTGAGTGAGTTTGAATTGGTGCCACCCTCTGCTGTGGTGGTACTTGGGGAAACTACTGCGCCCTAGCGATCATCGCAACATTTACTTTCTGAGCAATAATAATGGTGACTCCTACTGCAGTCACTATTTTTGTAAGCCTCCGAGGCTTCAGACGAGTCTCTTCTCCTGCAGTCCTACTAATAACCCTCGTTAGTCGTCCTATATTATTCGGTAAACAAAGCCCAACCGAACTCATATATGATTCTCTTTAACTATATGCAGTAGTGGGAGAATGTAAATCGCAATATGAATCAATAGTTCTAAGCATAAGGCTCTACATCAAAGAGAAAGCAATGTTGAAAACATAGCAAGTCTGCACAGATCCTAAGGACACTAGATCCTGATACTCTAATACCAAATGTGACATCCCACCTATTTCAATAATGGGTGATCAATCCTCTATTAAAATAAACCAGTAATCTCACCTGGTTCATTCTTAGCATCATTATTAAAAATATTTTAACTACCAACCACCTATTATTTAAACAAGCTGGTGCCAAATTTTATCTTTCATTAATTATCGAAAATTAAACCATTCACTACAAACCATTCAATGGAACCAAATTAAAAATAAACTATCATTGTAATAAAGTTTAAGGCGAATAAATTAAAATCTAAATACCTAATATATCATCGGTTACAAAACAATCCTATTCAATCCTCACTAGCTTAATTAAATAAAAACTGAATGTAAAGAGTCTGATAAAAGGGTAAACAATTCCATTCACATGTGAAATGGAACCTAACTAGAATACCAAAGATAGAATCGACTACTCCTAAACCTGTAAGCCTCCACACCTGCTCCAGCTCCTTAAATCCGGTAAAGAGTGATCAAGTTTGGCATCCCTATGACTGGACACCTAAAAGTTTTGAAAATATTTGATATGGGTCAGAGCCCAAAACCATTTGAAAACATTTAGCAAGTGAATAAAATGAATTAATACATATGTCCTGTAATCTTTTATATTTAAACTGGTTTTGCACTCTTATGAGATACCCCTCGCCCCTCATCTTTAGTGCACACCTAAGGCATGTATTTTAAATACCCTAGTTACACTACCCTGCCTAACTAGTACCTGAACATTAATCTTAGTCCCATACGCTAACCTTGTACCCCAAACTGCGTCACATACTTTTGTTCTATGCTCTAATTACAAATTAGCTATCACACAAACTAAATCATTTTAAATTTCATCTTAATTAATCCACATAACTTCACCCAAGTTATTCCTTCCATACTCACATATTAATATCATTCACCCGTATATAATTATAACATTTATATAGGTATATTCATATCACGTATTGTTCACACACACACACACACACACACACACACACACACATATATATATATATATATATATATATATATATATATATATATATATATATATATATATATATATATATAGAGAGAGAGAGAGAGAGAGAGAGAGAGAGAGAGATAGGAAGGCTCACCTACATTATGCACTATACATTACACCGTACATCACACCTAATTCTAGGACCTAGAAAACCTTTGTTTCAAATTTTATATTTTTCTCTTGAAATTAACCTTCCAATCAACACACATGAAAAAAACTAGGTCAAAATACATTTTGTAGCTATTTTTAAAAAACCCACAAAAAACTGCTGGCGCAGACCCTTATAAATAAGGTATTTGTAGCAGTTTTTTATGGATTTTTTAAAAATAGTTACAAAATGTATTTTGACCTAATTTTTTGCATATGGGTTGATTAGAAGGTTAATTTCAAGGAAAAAAATATAAAATTTGAATTTTTTTTAGGGCCTGTAATTAAGCGTGATGCATGGATGCTGTATAAAGCATGATGTAGGTGATCCTTATCCTCACTATATATGTATAATCACAACCCTTGCGAGTATTTTCTCGCTGGGTGCGAAATCACTATCATGCTATCAAGCTCCATGAATGTCCACCACAACCTGGGCAATCGGGTCAGAATCACACCACAAAACCTAAAATGAAATCGAAAATTAGAGGCAGTTATGGTCTTAAGTCCATGGGTTATAAAAATACCACATTATTTCACGGAACTCCAAACCTACATAGCGTTGTCGTGCACAGACCTATGACTCAGGGGAACAATACTACCTCTGCTGGGATTTGCCAGAGTTACCTCCCATGATGCACAACCTCCACCGATAGCATATTCGCTAGGAAGGGTATGTTTCGCATAAATATCATACATGCAGATATTATTATTCATATATACACTGTTCTTATACCCGTGTGTGTATATATATATATATATAGGGAGAGGTTCAGATGTGAACATAAAATATGAACATTTTAATGTACCTTAACGAAAAAGACCTAATAACCCATTAATTTTAATTCTTATGATGTAATTGGTCCGCAGCAGTGACAACGAACACGTGTACCATAAGGGCTTCCATGGTGGGGTTAGGGGTGGATCGACACGCTTGTCCGTTGCCACTAGCGTGGACCAATTATAACATAGGAAGTAAAATTAATTGGTTGTTGGTTTTCTTTTTGTCAAGGTTTATCAAAATGTTCAACTTTTATGTTCAGATCTGAACCTCTCCATATATATATATATATATATATATATATATATATATATATATAAAATAATGCTCCTGTGCGGACTAGTCCGCATTTTAAGAATGCGGACTGGACATGTGTCACCTAACGGCGCGCTGAGAAATTATCGCCTAAATTATAGGCACACTCTCTCTCTTTTCTGGGCTCACCGCCAGGTGACACATGTCCGGTCCGCATTCTTAAAATGCGGACTAGTCCGCACAAGAGCAGGACTGTATATATATATATATATATATATATATATATATATATATATATATATGTCCCCCAATCCATGCCCAAATTGCTAAAATAATGCCATAATGCCATAATTCCATTTTTAATTAAATATCTTCTTAATTTGGATAACCTCCCATATACTCGCATGAGTTCATATAAATCACCCGGACATTTTCCCAGTCCTAACCTGACCTAAACCTAAAAGGGTTGTTCGAGCGGAATCATAACTCAATTTCATCAACTATAAATTCATTTGAATCAAGATGATACACCAAAAATGTGTTATAATCAATCTAAACACAGTCGTGCCTAAACTAAAGTCCAACCGGAAATTACTAACTAAAGATTTTGGCCTTGGACACCCTTTCCCTAGAAAATTCATAACTAATTTAAAAAAATCAGGAAATACAAAATTGGCGATCACGCGTTCATAACGAAAAGCTCTAGCGTCATGACCTAGGCTAAGTAGGGAAGCTGAAACGGTTTGGCTTCACCCCTGTACTCTGGCCTTGATGGGGATGCCAAACCTCCTACGACTTATACCTAGATTTCAACCCCCAAATAAGACCCAAACTTTATCCCAATGCATATAATCATATTCCTATTAATTACCAACATAAAGGCACATGTTTTATTGTTCCAATTCATCAAAAACCAAACTAAATAATAGGACTCAATCACCATTTTTCCAGAATTAATTCACCCTTAATTCTAATACAATTTCTAAAGCCATAATTAAAGTTAACATCTTTTAGTAGTTCGATTTCATAATTTTCAATACAAGAAGACAATATAACTTTCTGATTCTTAGGTTTCTGTATTAAGAACCTACTTTTCACATGGGATTTAATCATTAAGATCATATGAAATCATCACAATTTTTCATTCCTTCTTAAAAATCCTTTTAACATATTAATCCCACCCCAAAATTGGTTTCAATTCTACCAATTATTATATGACATAAATAACTACACAAATAACATTAAGAACATCATTCCCTTTCCTTATAATTGAAGAAGACTCTGAATCCTCCTTTTTATGTTGATTTAAGCCTAGTAATTTCCTTCAAAAAATCTTCTCGAATTGGCCTCCCTTGATTTTCTTTGTGTTTCCTCCTCTTTTCTCCCCAATACCTCTCTTAGAGAATACACCCGTATGGACCCCGTAAAGTGGCTACCCACAAGCCTTTAATATCTTATTTTAAAACCCTAATCCCAAAATTAGGTTAACTAGTGACATTACTATGTCCCAAATACGCCCGTATGGATCCCGACTAGTCTAAAAAGATCCCGACACCCAATCACTACCCCTGGGTACTTAATTTTGAATATTTCAGCCTATTCCGGATCAACCGTGTACTCAAAATCACCATCCGAGTCACTTATAATCAATTTACCAGATTATTCCCAACACGACCCTACACGCGCGTCCCGAATATGATCTTGTCGACTCGTCGCTTTTAGTCACTTTCAATGTAATGTAAAATAATACAATTTTATTTACTTATCATACAAGTAAATATGATAACACAAAAATATTAGATCAATATTCACTAATTATAATATATTCAATTCATTTTATTTTTTAATTTAATTAAATTACTGCGACATGTGTAATTTAAATATTCCCCAAAATACGGGGTGTTACATTCATACCACCACGGAATTCCACAAATGCTCATTTAAATTGTAGTGCAAAACCACATTTGTTGCAGAGTAATAAATACGAGATTAGGAAACTTTTGTTGTCATATTATTTATATCATTGTAGTTGAGCAACTCCATGGGCTCTATCTTGCGCCTTCCCAACTATCACGTTGCTATTGCTGTATATTAAATTCGTCTCATTCATGTTCTGTGATTACGGTGTGAAAAATGATACAAGTCATCATGATATGCCTAAATCCTCACGATACCAAAGAATATCCAGACATTTTACAATGAAGAAAAGATAAAGAAAAACACAAAAATCTCATTCCACAACTGTATGCTTGCCTTATTGACATTGTGTGAAGTAATTTAGTTTTACGATCTTCCATTCTATCATTATTTTAACAAAAATGGATCATTGTGGATAGATTTCATTACTGAGTTATTGACTTGTGTCATACTATCATTCATTAATACTATAATTGCATTCAATTGGGCTTCCGTGTATGAGCTTCTTGAAAATGTCCAATTAGTTGATGATGTTTAAATTGTTGTTTGAATCCGACATACTCAAAAGTTCATTACAAAACCCAAGGTTGTGATCACCTATGGCCGCCAGCATATTCGTAACCTTTTGTGATGACCTCGATGTGTCCCCTATCAAGCCACTAGATAATTTTTCCTTTCCCAAGGCATTTTGGTCTATGCTAGCTAAGATAAATATGAAACCATATTGCTCTCTTTTTATGAGCAATCACCAAACATACTGAGATGTAGGTGTCCTTAGGTACTAAATCGGATACACGACGTATACATCATTTCAAAATATCTCGTACTTGAGCATTCAGAAAATTACGCTCATTTTCTACACAATAAAAAAACTTCAATTTACACACGTATCTCACTTCTTTATGAAATAACCATTGTAAAAAGATATACCCTAAAAGATACAAAGGAACAAAGAGCATTCCATGAGAAAATAGGGATAAAATATTTTGGTACCATAAGATAGGGCTGCATCAAAATAATCTTTCATTAATCTTCAATGTCCTCCCTCTTTATATCTATCAATGACCTTTTGTTCGCAAATGGAGTCCTAACAACGAGAGCACTTTTTTCGGGTCAACATCTTAAATTTGTGGAATTTTAGTCCCCATCTAACAAAGCATTTGTTTATCATAATCGTCATCATCGAATGACTCGCCAAGAAATTTGTCGAGAGTCTCACCGGGTGAAGAAGTCATATCGAAATAGTTGTTAAAAATGACTATTGGTCAAGTAGTATTTCAACTTCTACAGATGCCATGGTGCATGACAATTTATTAGTCGAGTGAAAATATCCAATGCTTAATGCCCAAGAGCAGCCACCAATTTTTGGTGTAGAAAAATGTATTGGAGAAATTTGGTAAGGTAAAACGTTTCAATGCCTTGGAGGTGGTTTAAGGACATTGTTACTTAAAAAAGTTCATATAGAAAATAAAAATTTGGAGTTATGCTTAAAATACAAAATCAACATATATATATATATATATATATATATATATATATATATATATATATATATATATATATAGTCATGCTCATGTGTCCACTAAGTTTGCACATCATTTTTTTAAAATAGTAAAAAGCAGTGAAAGTTTGACCGATTTTTTAAAAATAGCAAAAAAGGTTTTTTTTAGCTGATTTTTTTTTACATGGGTCCGTTGAAATGTTTAAATATCACATAAACAAAATCAACTCAATTTTTTTTAATGCTTTAAAAAAATTAGTGTGCGCCAGCACTGTGCAAACTTAATGTGCACATGAGCCTGCCTCTCTCTCTCTCTATATATATATATACAGAGAGAGAAAGAGAAGAAGAAGGTTCTCCTACATCATACCTAATTCTAGGCCAATTTTTTTTTCCAAATTTGTTATTTTCTCTTCAAATTTTTTATTTTTGACCCAAAATTGTAAATTAACCAATGTAAATTATCTTATTATTAATGTTTGGTTATAATAATGACTCGACTCAAAAATGAACAAATTCAAGTTTATTCATAAAAAATATCTGCCTATTTCACCAAAAATATGTAATTTCATAATGTACGATTAACATTAGCTTTAGTCTTTAGTAAACTACTGCAATACTCTCTCTCTCTCTCGTGCGCCTGCGCACTCATAAAGCTTCCCCTTTGCTCAAAATGTAATCTGATTGTAAATCTTTTACTGGCAGAAAATATAACAAGAGTGAAGAACAATTACACAATATAAATTTGTTTAGGTTGAGTTTTTGACACACACATGTACTAACCTTAAATATGGTAATAGATTGTTGATGTTGAAATTTGAAAACTTTCTACTATCATATATATGTATATATACAAGAGAGGGGACACAACATGTTCATAAGCATATATGCCCCTGCAATTTAGAAAATTATCTATATACCATTTTTAAATTTAAAATATCTTTGCACACAATACAATATAACTTTATCCCCTGCACTTAGATCAAGAAATTAAAAGTTACCAACTTTTAATTTTTCATGTAATTAATCGTGAAGATTTGCATTTCTATGGTATATTTTCCAGACATGATACAACCTACATGGCATGAATAAAATATCACAATACGAATACGAATGGCACAATTCATTATTGTGACATGAACCCAGTTGCACATCATGTCAAAATATAAAACAAAAAACACAACTTCATACAAGACACAGACAAAATAATTTTTTTTTATAAAATACAATATTATATTGTTTTCACTTATATGTTTATCGTCTTTATTGCTGAAATTTTTATCATATATTTCTCCACTAGAGTAAAACCATAGCCCCGTATTTTATATGTGAACGTGCAGACGTTGCTGGCAATACGTGAGGCAATAAAGTCTACTGATTACCAAAATAAACGTAATGTTAATCATCAAGAAGTAGGATGGGATTTCAGTAATTATAGAATTCTGTCAATTGGTACTGGTTCACAAAAACGAGAAGGTGGACTCGACATAAACACGGGTGCTTTTTTTGAGTGGATATGCCCAGACAAAGGTAGCGCACCAGTGTTGGATGTATTGTTTAGAGCTTCAGATGACATGGTCGACGTTTACACTTCATTTTTCCTAGGCGAAAACAATTCTCGAAATAATTACCTTCGAATTCAGGTCTCTCTCTCTCCCCCTCTCCACACACACACAAAAACATATATCTATATAATATGAGACAATGATGTTATGAATAGTAACTCATGCATGATAAACATACATGGTATTTTATGTATTGCATGATTGCATACATACACATACATATATGCATGCATGCATACATACATACATTATTATTAAAATATTTAAAAAAATATTTTTTAATTTTTTTTTCTTGAAATAGTTTTTTTTAAAAAAATCATATTTTTTTGAACTTTACCCCTAATTTTAGTTCACCCCTGAATTTTCAGTTCTTAACATCAAATCCTTCTAACTTTTAAAACTACCTATTTTACCATATATATATATATATATATATATATATATATATATATATATATATATATATATATATAGAGAGAGAGAGAGAGAGAGAGAGAGAGAGAGAGAGAGTCAGGCTCATGTACACACTAAGTTTACATATTATTTTTTTTAAATAGTAAAAAAAATAATTTTCAATTGATTTTTTTGTGTGATATTTAAACATTTCAACAGACCCATGTAAAGAAATCAGCTAAAAAAAACTTTTTTTGCTATTTTTAACAAATCGGTCAAACTTTCGCTATTTTTAAGCACTTTAAAAGTTGTGAAAGTTTGACAAATTTTTTAAAAATAGCAAAAAACATTTTTTCAAGCTGATTTTTTTTACATGGGTCCGTTGAAATGTTTAAATATCATATAAAAAAAAATCAACTCAAAAATATTTTTTTTAATGCTTTAAAAAAATTGGTGTGCTCCAGCACTGTGCAAACTTAGTGTGCACAGGCGCCTGCCTCTCTTTCTCTCTCTCTCTCTCTCTCTCTCTATATATATATATATATATATATATATATATATATATATATATATATATATATATATATATATATATATATATATATATATATATAATGCTCTTGTGGGGACTAGTCCGCATTTTATGAATACGGATCGGACTTGTGTCACCTAACGGTGTGCCTAGAAATTATTGCCTAAATTATAGGTACATCCTCTTTCTTTTATGGGTCACTACCAGGTGATACATGTCCGGTTCACATTTTTAAAATAAAAACTAATCCACACAAGAACATAACTATATAACTATATAACTATATAACTATATATATATATATATATACGCACACACACATTCTGCATTCTCACACATATATATTGATAGTTTTGTCCTCACATGTACAATATTAGAGACCCAAGTTCATGGGGGTGATGTGAAAGCAAAGTTCAAGCGAAAAGGTGTATTATCCTTGTTTTTTTTTAATTAACATTATCTCTGCCGAATTTTATCAAATTACTAGACCATTTAATGGCTAATATACATATTCGATAAACATAATTGTCAATAGTTGAAACTTTTGATTATTATCGTACCCACTATTACTTTCTAGTTAAAAATAAAAAAATTGCATGTAGGACTACACATTGTTGGAAGCCAAGGTGGATGACGTGAGTGAACCTTATCTTAAAACGCTGAAAGAAACTGCAGAAAAGCTATTAGCGACAGAAATTTCAATCCCCAACCCAGAGACCGGATTACATGAAGTAAATGATGGTTCTCTTCAGACCGGATTGCCTACTAATGAACATAAGCTCAAGGAGTAAGAAAACTACATATGCATCCTCACTAAAAAGGGTTATTTACATTTTTGAGACCTAGTACTAATGGGCAATTATAGATTAGGGTTTTAAGTTTTTCATACCGTGATATTGGGAAAAAAAAATGATGTCTCTAAAACATCAAATCTCTGATGTCTTAGATTTATGATTGGTTAGTGCCGATGGGACATACCAATATCATTTGATCGATGGGATCTGCGCCAGCGAATTGACCAATAACTAATCTAAAGCATCAAAATTTTAATGTTTTAGAGACATCAATTTTTTTTTCCCATGACATTGGTGTCCGTTTTCACCTTTTATGAGGTTACTATTATTAGGAAATGTCAGAATGAGTCCTACCATTATGTTTTTTTCCCCAAAAATGATAAAAAATACAAATGATTTCCAAAACGATCTAGAATACAAGACTGATTTGAAAAACCATATTCTCGTACGAAGTGGTACTCGCTACATGCACTTAAATAACAATGAGCAAGAATTTCCAGACCAACCCTATATTGTGGGACACTTTGAAAAATATTTTAGTGGTGTTTTTTTCCATCTAAATCGTGTTGTTAACTGATCGTTTTGACACTGACCCTTTTTATATTTTTTGGGGAACTTTTTATCATTTAAAAGGGTCACAAAAGTGAGAATGGAACCCAAAGTACAAATTTGCAAAACTTTGACCCCTTCCTAAAACTAAGCATAAATATTGAACAACAAAGTGATTATAACCCTACGAAAAATATGTGTACACACAAATATATATATATATATATATATATATATATATATATATATATATATATATAGAGAGAGAGAGAGAGAGAGAGAGAGATTTCTGTCCCCACTAAGTTTGCACATCATTTGTTTAAAATTGTAAAAAAAAAAATTTCGAGCTAACTTTTTTTGTGTGATATTTAAACACTTCAAGGAACCCATATAAAAAAATTCAGCTCAAAAAAACATTTTTTGCTATATTTAAAAAATCGGTCAAACTTTCGTTGCTTTTAAGCACTTTAAAAGCTGCGAAAGTTTGACCGATTTTTTTAAAATAGCAAATTTTTTTTAGTTGAATTTTTTATATGGGTCCGTTGAAATATTTAAATTTCACATAAAAAAAATTAACTCAATTATTTTTAATATTTAAAAAAATTGGTGTGCGCCAGCACGTGTGCAAACTTAGTGTGCACAGGAGCCTCTCTCTTTCTCTCTCTCTCTCTCTCTCTCTATATATATATATATATATATATATATATATATATATATTTATATTGAAATTAATTTAACACCCATATTTCATGCATACTCTTACACAAGGTTGTCAATATTATTCTTGCAGCTTTTTGGAATTTCTGCACACAAGAAAGAATCATAATGGGGCAATTGTGTAATCTAATGGAGAATGTGTTAAATAAATAACAATGATGACTTTCTTGCGGAATGCAAATATAACTAATATTTACTACTCGATTTTATTTTCTTTCAAACATCAAAGTATTGTATAATACAATTGCTTGTAATAAAGAATGTTGATAATAAAGTTGTTTATTATTATTATTATTATTATTATTATTATTATTATTATTATTATTATTATTATTATTATTATTGTTGTTGTTGTTGTTGTTGTTGTTGTTGTTGTTGTTGTTGTTGTTGTTGAAGCAGTTGTTCGAATTTCTTATCATATGCAATTGAAACAAGTTCTTGATAATGGTAAAAAGGGGGATTTGAATGTAGGGTTTGTTCTTATTTTACCGGAGGCGTTTGAATTAGCTCATACCGATCGTATTTCTCATGAGATGAAGAAATATAGGCAATTTGTCTTTTCAGAGATCGAACTTACAATTTCTTTGAATTAATAATCTATATATACTCTAAATTTTTGCTCTTAATATTTAGAAGTGATTGTGATACCAAAGTTTTAAAATTTTCACTATACTCATGTGACTACTTACAATTCAATCTAATTTATTTAATTAATTTGACAAAAAGTCCTTTAAAAAAATTTATTTAACATTTGCTAAAAGTCATTTTATTCTTCTATGAAGTCCCTCACAATATAAAGTACTCACAAAAAATATCCCATCTCTTATAATAACCATATAAACCCTAAACATTCCCCTAAAAAAATGTTGCAAACATAGAGGATGAATTTTATGGAACATAAAAAATAGGGTGGACTAACGAAAAATATACTTATCTAATAAATTAAAATATGTTCTGAAGAAGGGAGGTTGGAGAAAATTTGTAAAAAGTTAAATTTATTTATTGTTGTTAGTACCAAATCATCCCCGGGAAAAAATAAAATTAAACTCAGCCTTAAGATATGAGAACCATCTTACAGCTTTTATTCTCTCAATACATAAACATTCCATCTTTTCCCAATATGGAACCAAAAGAGCAATATGACCGCAACGACCAATGCTACATGTAAAAGAGTATTATAAGAAATGACTATTTGACTCGTTTAAAAACAATTCCCCAAATAAATATAATTTTCATAATATAATATAATTAGCATATCGGTACTCACCTTAAACAGTTATTATTAAAACGTAACCTTTTGTATAATTATATTAGTTGTCTTTATTCGATGTCAAATCGTTTGAGTCACGCGTCATTCAAGCCAAAAGTCTTGAATTCTTATAGAGATTATTTAGAGAGCGGGACTCGTTCATTAAACCTCATGAACATTGAACTTTGAAGATCTACTTGGCTTCTCTAGAACACGAACACTTCCATTGCTGGACTTTGAAAACATATATTTTTAACTACGATTTTATGATTGAACGTCTTTGGCAATAGTCACACACCATTTTGATTAAAAAATGTGTTTTTAATTTGAACAAGTAATTTTGATCTTTGAGAAGTGATGTGGAAACCTTGATAAAGACTTGCATTTTATAAAATGTGCTTTTATTAAGACTATGTGATTTGTTGCCTTAATACATTCGTACGACCCTACTTTGCCCCCCTACGCACGACCCTGCACTCTTTTAAGATTTTGAAATATCTTCCTAAAAGCGTGCTATAGCGCAAAATTGACCCTATGTGGATGGCTGAACGTTTTAAGCCTAATTTGAAACTCTGTCTAAAATCGCATGCACGATGCCTTATACCCCCATGCACATGACAGACCTTGAGTCTTAAAACCTTCTATAAATAGGCCTATTTCAATCATTTTTCATGATATATGAGTTCATATTTACTTCTCTAACACTTGGAGAGTATTTTCGATGTTGGGATCATTTCAATTGCTTTTTTTTTATTCAAATTCACTTGTTCCACCCAAAATTGAGTGAAAGCCTAGATCTATATATAATACCCCATAATACCCCATATTTCTGTGTATATTTATTTAATTAATTTGAGGAATTAATTAGAAAAATATTACGTTTTAATTAAATTACGCGAGTAAAGTAATTTAATGCTATTAGATAATGATTTTGAAAATTAAATATTAATCGAGAGACAGATACTGATTAATATTGCATTACGATTTTTACTAAGTGCAAATAGTAAATAATTGATAATTATGGTTATACGACATAGCGAGTGATATGTGCGTATTTTATTAATAATGGTTATACGGCAAAGCGAGTGATATGTGCGTATTTTATTTTATATCACCGGGAGTCGCGTGTAGACTATTTTGAGGTGAGAAATGAGACATATATTTTAAGTGACTCGGATGATAATTTAGAGGTCATGAATGATTCCGTATGGGTCAAAATAGTCGGCATAGGCTACCAGGGTATAGTTTGGGTCTCGGGTCAATTTTTGACCAAACCGGCACCTTTTAAGGGCATTTTAGTCATTTTACAAAAAGTGGTTAAGGGACCTACGAAATTGAGTCATATATCTGATAATTAGAGACTAGGGTTAGGGCTCACAACACAAAAGATTTGAGAGGCCATTAGAGAGAAGAGGACCAATTTTCAAAGCTTAAAGAGGGATTTTGAAGATGGTGAACAAATCTTGTGCCTCAAGGAAATTCGAAAGGAAGATTGGAGAAGGAAACAATCAATCATCAACCAAGAACCACAAAATCAGATCAATCAAACAAAGGAAAGTGTTTATTGAAAATGAAATTGATGTTATAATACCCATGTGTAGGGGTTTCATGAATAAATTGATTTTATTAAAAAATCTTGGATGAAAAGTGTGAGTTGAATACATATTAGGGATATGTTTGTATGTAGTTGTGTTAATAACTATAGAGGACTTGAAATCAGAAGAAAATATGATTGTTTCTACGAATAGAAATTTGAGTTTGTGATAATAACACATGAAGAGCATAAAAAAAATCTAAGATTGAAGATGATATTTAGATTTTGATGATTCTTGGGTTGATTCTGTAATCATTCGATAATGTTTTTATGTTAAGAATGATTTCTATACATTTGGTTAATGTTTTGTTATGTTGGGAGATATTTCCATGAGGTTTAATGACTGTTTGATGGGGTGACCATGGTGAAAAAAATTAGAGAAGACGAAGCTGTACCAGTTTAATCGATCGATCGACCTATGAATGTCGATCGATCGACCAAATCCTTCGATCGATCGACCTAGGTAGAATTTGGATTCTTTTGTTTGTTGAGTTTTCTACGATTTCCAACATTGAAGGGGAACCTTAGGAGTGATATTATACTTATGTAGGGACTTGATAAAGATTAGTAGGGTGTAGTTAAGGTCTATTAAGGTCATTGGGTGTAGGACTTAGAGCATGGACCAAAAGGGATAGCCGATTGAGAGATAGATCGAGAAATTTAGGAATTGAGCTGCGAAGAGGGAGTAAACTTTAATTCAACATGTATGTTGATGTAAAAAATTAGATTATCTCTAATTTACCAATCACAGATAAAATAAATAAGACACAAAGATTTTTAAAGTGGTTTAGCCTTGTAAGAATGGCCTACGTCCACTGTTTTTGTTATTGCTGACTGTTTGCTTGGAATTCTCGATAATAGATTTACCAAGAAATTTCGAGTCCCCCTCTAATGAGGAGATTAAAATGTATTTATAGCCTTGAGGCTGTAAATGTGAAAGGACAATGTGCTGTTATCTAGTAGACATGTACATTTGTACAATAATAATGAGCATTTAATGCACAGTCGTCTATTTGATTTTCTTGTTCTGCACGCTAAGTTACTCGGGCCGCCTGAGTTGCTCGGACCGCTTTAGTTGCTCGGTATGCATGAGTTGCTCGGGGACCATGAGTTGCTCGGGGCGCTTGAGTATCTCGGTGGTAGTGGATTGATCAGTAGATATATTTGTAATTGCCACATTGGTTAACACGCGTCTTCAAATGATGGGTCCACGTCAGCAGATTAAATTTGGTGTCAACAGAAGCCCCCAATGTTTCATAGTTTGATGTTGGAGAAAAGTATGGAACATTCTTCTTGAAAACTGCATAGATTATTGGTTTTTATGGTTTTTAGGAAAGCATTCATTGTACCTAACTCCTTTTTGAGTGCATAATATCAGGCCTCATAAATATTTTGAATTTTCATGACCGCTTCGATATTTGTGCTCCTTTTCTTCTTTTAGGCACCGGGTATGCAAACGTCCTCCTTTGTAATCATTACTTTTCTCTATTCCCGAGGTAAAGTATTTAAGCGCGGCAGAATTCCTATCGTTTTTCACTTTTCAAATCTGTATCTTTGAACTCTTCATTTTCTCTCTATCTTGTGCCTTCGTTCTTTCGATCGTTCATTGTCATCTGATCTCTTTTTCTCTGTAAGATTTTCTTCCCTTTCTTTCATTTACATTGTTCATCATGGTTTATCTTGTTGAGTCACTGGACAAATTTTGGTCTGAATTTTCAATCCCTTCATGGGTTATTTTGGAAGAACTTTCTGATTATTTTTCTTTGGCTGAGGGACATTGGTTCCCAAGTCTCTTTGTGGCCAAATGTGGTTTTTCTTTTCCTCCAAATCCCTTATGTTAGGAATTCTGTCAATATTTTGACGTTGTTCCTGCAAGAATAGCTCCAAATACCTGGAGGATAGTTAATGGTGTACATATATTGAATCAAATCCATGGAACCCGTTTAGGGATTCCCGAGATTATGTACTGCTATAGATGGGTTGTTAGTGATTCCACATTCTATTTAAAAACTAGATTTTTGAATAGGGCTTTAGTTGTTAATCTTCCAGATGCCAATATGGATTATTTTGAACATGGGGTTGTTATGAAAAATTGGCAACACGCTCCATTAAATGGAGATGATGTATATCAAGGTCTCAGGTGTCCCCCTTATGGCAATGGAATAGGTTGTTTTTATTTTTTAAAATCTTATTTTCTGTGTGTTTGATAAAATGTATCACTGACATTTTCTTTTGTTTATTACAGTTAACAGTAAAAGAAAACCTCCAAAAGAAGCTGATGTTAATTTAAAGCATTTGAAACTTATCTGGGATTTGCACCAATCTGTTGCTGAGGAACATATTAGATCTGCTTCCTACTTATTGCAATACAAAAGCTATACTTCCTCTTTTACTGCTCGTCCTCGTCCAGTGGTGGTTAATTTTGACCAAGTGTCAGCCTCTGAGACTAGTGTGGAAGGTTCTTCCTCTGAGTCAAGTGTTCCCATCAGCAACTTAATGAAGAAAAGAAGAGATCCTGCCTTTTTTGACAAGTCTACCTCTACGGCTGGAGAGGCAAAGAAAAGTAAACAAGATGTCCTAGAAGAAGGGATAAGAAACATTGATGCATCCCATCCTGCTGCTACCAAGAAAGTTGCTGAGAAGCCACCTGTGGCTCCGAGCAAGGTTGTTTCTATCTCTCCTCCAAGTGAGGTTATTATCATTTCACCAACCAAGACAACGTCTTTAGTTGAAAATGTTGGTGCTCCTCCGAGGAGGCTAAAGAAAAGGTCTTCTGAGAGACCTGCTGAACCTGTCTCTCAACCTTCAAATGTTGAAGGTGGGGTTTCAATTTTTGTGGATCCTAGCTCTGCTGTGAGTTTGGTGAGATCTTGGACTGTCCCAGAAGTCCAAGGCATTGAAGACTCCCTTTCTCGTCAGAGAATTGCAACCCTTGCTGCTCAACACATCGCCTCAGTAAGTTTTGTTAATTTGAAGCATTCACTTTATAATATTATGTTCATATATTGACCTAATGTTATTTCATTTTTCAGCTGGTGATATATTTCAACAGCATCTTGAATAAGGATGAAGCTATCAAGGCTTCAATCTCCTCGGGAGGTGTAGAGGAAGTTTTTATTGGGCTGACCCAATCCCTGAAAGATTCTCGTCAGAAATACGAGGAAAATAAAGTTACTTGGGAGAAATAATTCCAGTTCGCTGAGTAAGAAAGAAATCAGGATGTGAATGCCTCCAAGGATTTGGAGAAGAAGTTGACGGAGTATGAGCAGAGAAACAAAGTCTTTGAACAAAATAATAAGGAGCTGGAAGTTAAGCTCAAGTCTGCTGAAGAGGAAGTTGTTAGACTTCAAGATATTGGGCGTCAGAAACTGGAGGTGGAGGAGAAATTGAAAGCTGCCGAAGAGCTCCTTAGGGAAAGGACCTCCTCGGAGAAGGCAAAAAGGAAGAAGGCAGTTAAAAAGTCTTTCGGCGCTGGTTGGGACAAGGGATAAAACAAGGGCCTAGCTTCCATGTCCTCTCAAATGGAGTACGCAGGTGTCAAATTCTTTAGGGATGGATGGGTGGCTGCATTGAAAGAGATGAAAGTTGCTGAGAATTCTGAATTGTTCCAGCAACACACTCATGGCCTTCCTCCCTCTCCTGGAGAAGAAGAAGAGGATGAAGCTTCCTTAGACGAATCTTCAATGATGACTGGAGATCAGGTCCTTGCCGTTCCTATTGCTCATCTTTCCGAGCAACCCCAACCAACCAATACTTCTGCCGAGCAGCTAATCCTGCCTTCCGAGCAACCAACCTCTTCCTCAAAACCTTCTGAGGAAATCATAGGAAACAAAGAGAAGGTGTAGCGTTGCTCGGGTGTTTATTTTGTTATTCTATGACTTGTAACCTTAGATTTTGTATATTCCCCTTATCATGAAATAAAAATTCAAACTTTGGTTATTTATCTTGGCTTTCTCTTTTACTTGTTCTGTCTGCACCCTTATTGATTCTTTTTATTTCTTATCTTTGTTAGTTTATGGTCAGGATGGAGCTCTTATCAGCTCATGACACATAATTAATGAAGAAATGCAACGACTATTTTAAAGCTGGTCATGCTGATCTAAATGAGGCTCAGATACTTGACATCCTTGGTTTATATGCTTCTGAACGAGCAGTAGAATCTTACCAATACCTGAAATGTTTGCTTGATCGTGCAGTTGCCAACAATGTGGCTTACTATGAGATGATTCAAGATCTCCAAGGAACGATCGAGGAACTTCAGTTGCACTACAAAAAGTCCTCCACACTTTTGTATCGGGGATATAAGAGAAAATATCAGCAATTGAGTGCTGATAAAGGATATGATAAATTCATCTCTGCTTATGAGAAGAAAGAGAGCGTTCTGAAGCTTGAGGTTGAAGAACACAGACATATTGCTAAGTTGTTGGAACAGGAGAACATCGCCTTGTAGGAAGAAATAAAACAACTGAAATCTGCTGCATCTTCCTCGGGAGCCTTGGTCCCTGTTAATGATGAGGATTTATCTTTCTTAGAGGTAGAAAATGCCAACTTGCGAGATGAGTTGGAAACTTTGAAAAGAGCTGGACCCTCCACCTCTACTCATGGACGAGCAAGATCTTCTTCTCGGGGATGAGCAAGGACTGGTCGGGTTTCTATTGAAGAAGCAAGAACTCAAGAAGCCTTGGAGAATCAGGCATTTCAGTTGGTGGCGAAGAATCAAGCTTTGGCAAAGATGTCCAAGCAAATCTTGAACCTCAGCGAATAACTCTCTACCCAGAGCTCTGTCTTGGAAAATAAAGAACTTCTGGTGAAGAATCTCCACGAGCAACTGGAGAGGTTAACTTTCCAATTTCATAAATAACCCAGAGAGTTTTGGATGGCTGGATACACTGAATCCCTTTATCATCTTGATGCTCGAATCCAGTAGTCAAATAACGAAGGGTATAAGCAGGGATGGTTGAATGCCATGTGTGTGCTTCAATTGGAGCAGGGTCATTACTTATGGGATTATTATGAGCCTGGAGTGTTCGATTTGCCCATGCTTCCTTTTAAGCTCGATTTTAGTTGGATTCCTGCTCGTGCAATTCCTCGATGCTTGATTTCCAAGTGTCTCGGCGATTACAGTCTTCACGCTAACTTTGAGATATCTCTCCCAGAACATTTACTTGATCGTCCATCTGTAATGAATGTTAGAATTCTGAGAGATGTAAATTTTATAAATTCTCCTTATGCCTTAGATGATCCTCCTGCTGGAGTAGAACCTGTTTCAAAGGCAGAAGGGAAAAAACCAATAGAATAGGATTTTTATGTAATAAAGTGTACATCATATATAATTTTACTTGATTTAAATGAAGAAATTTTTAGTCTTTTGCCATTTTATTTGCTTCTAAGTAATTTGCAAAATGTCTTTGTTTGTGCATATTTTGATATGTACATTCTGTTTTATTTTTGGATAATAGAACTTCTCCTATCTATTATTTGATTATAGTGACTTGTCACTTTTTGGGCCTAAGCAATGAAATGATTTGCATCCTATATTTCTGCTTAATTTAACCAACCGAAGTTGATTATAATTAACTTACCGACCAACCGGAGTTGGTGGTAATTGATTTGCCTATCTACCTGAGTTGGTGGTAATTTGTTGGCCGACTAACCTGAGTTGGTGGTAATTTGTTCCCGACCAACCAGAATTGGAGGAGATTGATTCCCGACCAATCGGAGTTGGAGGAGATTGATTTGCCGACCAACCGGAGTTGGTGTAAATTTATTTGCCGACCAACCGACCAATCGGAGTTGGAGGTAATTTATTCCCGACCAACCGGAGTTGGAGTAGAGTGATTCTCGACCAACTGGAGTTGGAGGAGATTGATTCCCGACCAACCGGAGTTGGAGGAGATTGATTTGCCGACCAACCGAAGTTGGAGGTAATTGATTTGCCGACCAACCGGATTTTGTTCCCGACCAACTGAAGTTGGAGGAGAGTGATTCCCGACCAACCGGAGTTGGAGAAAATTGATTCCCGACCAACCGGAGTTGGAGGAGATTGATTCTGAACTTGATGTGTAGTGTGTAGCACTAATACTCCAAAAAATTTCAACAAAAGAGAGAAACTCGGTAAAACATTCAATACTTTATTCATACTGAAGCAACTTCATTACATAGGAATTTCAATTACTGATAATACTTGCGCAGATGCTCTGTATTCCATGCATTCTTAAATTCTTCTCCTTCCAATGTTTTGATCCTGTATGTCCCTGGACGAACAACTTCTGTTACGCTGTAGGGCCCATGCCAGTTGGCTTCTAATTTGTTATTCTTTTGTATTACTTTCTTCAACACATAATCCCCTTCTTTCAAATCACACTTTTTCACTCTTTTGTTATAGAACAAAGCTGTTTGTTATTAATATGCTGCGTTCCTGATTGTTGCTTCCTCTATAACTTCTTCGAGCATATACAGGTCTAATCTTCTCATCAAATCACTGATAGGATAATTGAAATTAAGCACCCTATGCGTGGGTAGACCTAATTCAACAGGTATGACAACCTCACTCCCAAACGCTAACATGTATGGAGATTCTCCTGTTGCTGTTCGTGGGGTGGTACGATAAATCCACAACACAAAATGTAGCTCGTTAATCTAGTTTCCTTTATCATCATTTAGTTATTTTATCAAATCGTTCAATAGCGTTCTATTTGTCACTTCAGTTTGCCCAATGCTTTGGGGATGGCCTGGTGCAGAGTAGATCTTCAACACATTGTATTGATGACAACACGCATCAAACTCCTCGTTATCAAACTGGGTTCCATGGTCGGTAATGAATGCATATGGGAGACCATATCTGCAGATGATATTCTTCCAAATGAATTGATAGACTTTGTCGTATGTCATATCAATGAGAGGATCAGCTTCCACCCATTTTGTAAAATAATCCACAACAACCACAAGGTATTTAAATCTTCTCGTGGTCGTTGGAAGTGTCCCAACCAAGTCTATCTCCCACATGGCAAATGGCCAAGGGGATGTAATGGGTGTTAATAATGCTTGGGGAGTTATTCGGATAGAAGAGAAACATTGACATTTATCACACTTCTTGGCATAAGCTACACAATCATCTCTCATCGTCGGCCAGTAATACCCCTGCGTTGTTATTCTTCGTAAAAGTGTCTGACCTGCCACATGGGCTCCATAAGATCCTTCATGAACCTCTTCGATCAAATCTTTTACTTCGGAGGGGTGGACACATCTTTGTAGCCCTGCTATGATTCCTCTTCTATATAAGATGCCATTTGTCAATATATAACGAGCAGCTTTAAACTTCAGTTTTTTGGCTGCAAGTTTATCAGTTGGCAAAGCCCCCTCTTAAATATAGGCCCTGATGGGATCCATCCAATATGGTCCCAAGTCGAGGGCAATAAAGTTCACCACCAAATCCTCATCTATACTCCGATCAATCAGGATTTCTATTGGGATTGTTCTTCGTAGCTCGGTGCGTGTGGCTGATGCTAACCGAGCTAATGCGTCTGCTCTTGCATTCTCCAGTCTTGGTATTTTGATCAACTAAATTGCAATAAAGCTCGATACAACCTCCATTGCTTTTCCATGATACTTGATCATTAATTCTCCTTTTGCTGCATACGTCCCTAAATTTTGATTTACGATTAACTGTGAGTCATTGAATACAACGACCTGCTCTGCCTTCATGTTTTTTGCCAAATTGATACCCATGATCATAGCTTCATATTCAGCCTCATTATTAGAAGCCTTAAATTGAAAGCTCAGAGCATACTCCACATCAATTTCATCCGGGCTATTTAAAATAATCCCTGCTCCACTGCCTGTAGTGCAAGAAGAGCCATCCACATATAAATTCCATATAGGTACTTCATCATCAAATTTTTGATCAAATATTGTTCCTCGGTGGAATATCTGGTGCTTCCTTTTGTCCTCCTTCAACACTTCTCGTTGCTCGTTGATCATCCTCTCTTGCTCATCCCTCGACGTAAGTTGGTCGGGTTTAAATTTGATGATCCTGTAACATCAACAGGCTGGTCAGTATTCAACTTCTGCTCTTCAAAGGTGTCTTCTTGAGTAAACTTTGCAATAAAGTCCGCTACTGCCTACCCTTTGAGCGACGATCTAGGTTTATAAATTATATCATATTCACCCAGTTCTACTGCCCAGTACATCAATCTTCCTGATTTATGCAGAGCTCTGGTTTATGCAGAGCTTGCCTTAATGGCATATATGTATACACCACTATAGTATGGGCTTGAAAGTATGGCCTCATCCTTCTGCTTGCTTCGATTAGTGCCAGTTCCAGTGCCAGTGCCAATTTCTCCAACCTTGGATATCTGATCTCTGCTCCTCGAAAAGCCTTGCTAGTGTAATAAATTGGTTTTTGCACTCCATCCTCCAATCTTATCAATGCCGAGCTCACCGCATTTGATAAAACTGCCAGGTATAAGTATAGTTTTTCTCCCATCATTGGTCTGAACAACAATGGAGGTGTCCCCAAATATTTCTTCAATTCTTGAAAAGCCTCCTCTCATTCTTCATTCCATTCAAAAGTTTTTCAGAGTGTTTTAAAGAATGGTAGGCATCTGTCAGTTGCTCATGACACAAACCTATTAAGTGCTGCAACTCGTCCTGTGAGATTTTGTACTTCCTTCTTCATCGTTGGAGATCGTAGCTCTAATAGAGCTTTGATCTTTTCAGTGTTCGCCTCAATTCCTCGTTGATTAACAATATATCCGAGAAACATGCCTTCTCGTAATTCGAATATGCATTTGGTGGGATATCATTCAGCTTCATTTGATATTTCTCTAGTTGATTAAAGGTCTGACTTAAGTCAACTAGATGATCAGAAACTTTCTTGCCCTTCGTTAGCATATCGTCAAAGTAAACCTCCATGTTATGACTGATTTTCTCCGCAAACACCTTGTTCATCAACCGCTGATATGTTGCACCTGCATTTTTAAGTCCAAAAGGCATAACATTATAGCAATAAGTTCCCCTAGAGGTGATAAAAGAGGTACTCTCCCTATCCCCAGGCTTCATTTTAATCTGGTTGTACCCAGAGTAAGCATCCATGAAACTCAACAATTCATGCCCCGAGGTAGCATCTACCAGCTGATCGATTCGAGGCAAAGGAAAATGATCTTTTGGGCAGGCTTTATTAAGATCAGTGAAGTCCACACACATCCTTCACTTGTTGTTTTTCTTCTTCACCATTACTACATTTGCTAGCCAATCAGGATATTTGACATCCTTAATAAAAAAGGCTTTTTGTAGTTTCTCTACTTCTTCCTGTATAGCTTGGTTCTTTTCAGGACTGAACACTCTTCTTTGCTGCTTTACTGGCTTTATTTCCTTATTCACATTGAGCTTGTGACACAAGAAATTCGGATCTATCCCTGGCATGTCTTCATGACTCCATGGCAAATTCTGCTTTCTACACCTTAGAAATGCTATTAGTTCTTGCCTTATCGATGCATCCAGTGAAGCACCAATTTGAGTTGTTCGTTCTGGATGCTCGTCGTCCAGAATAATATTTTTAGTAGCCTCCATGACCTGGCCTTTAATGAGCTGAGACTCATCTCTAGGGTCTAAAGTTTCAATCTCCGCATCTTTTACTTTATCCACCTGATAAGTAATAGTCTTCTTCCTGGATTCTACACGCTCCTCCTGCTCAGCAGATGAATAGTACCATTCCCGAGCTATTTTTTGGTCGCCTTTCACCACTCCTACTCCAAAGTTGGTTGGGAATTTTAGACATTGATGTACAGTAGATGGTACTGCTTCGAACTTATTCAAACCTACCCTTCCCATGATGATATTGTAAGCTGATTGGACATTTTTATCCATTAGGAAAAAGCGTACTCTTTCTGTTCGACAAGCAGGCCATGTACCGATAAGCATATCCAACTTAATCGTCCCAAGTGGAAAAACTTTCTCGCCAGTAAAACCAAGGAGGGGCCTATGATATGGATCCAACTGGGCTAGCTTCAGATTCAAACTATCAAAGCATGAATAAAACATGATGTCTGTCGAGCTACCATTATCCACCAGTACTCGCGAAATCACCACTTCCTTTATTCTCATCTTGATCACCAATGGGTCATTATGAGGATATAATACACCTGCCAGGTCGTTCTTGGAGAAACCAATGACCAACTTGTCTTTATTCACCTTCCTCGAGCGATCATCTTCAGTCAGATTTATTCGCTGAATGTACGAGCAAGCTTGAGCCTCATTGAGGTAAGATTTCCTCTCTTCAGTTATATCCCCACCTCCTGCATCTCCACCTGTAATTATATTACATTCAAATAATCCAAAATGGATTGAAAATACCTCACGTTTTGGCTGCTTTGGTCTTTTGGGGAGATCGGGATCATCTTGGTCATCTTCTAGGTCTTCTTCATGACTTCTCTTCTTGTCTTCTTTTGCTCGTCGAGGAGATATAGATCTATGCCTTGTTCGGTCATTGACCTTTCCACCATTTCGACGATCAACATACTTGGTCAATTTTCCCTACCTGATGAGCTCTTCAATTTCATTCTGGAGAACTATACAGTTTTTGGTCGTGTGACCATGGTCTTTATGGAACTCGTAATATTTGGATTTATTCCTCTTATCAGGATCCGCCTTCATTTTTTCTGGCTAGTATAGTTTCCAAATTTCTTCAACTGTTCCAATGCTTGCTTTGATTTCGACGGCCTGTTGTCACCATTATTCTTCGGATCCTTCTTTTCAGTCTTACCATCTTCAACTTTGACCTCCTTATTGTCTGCATTCTTCTTCGCAGCCATAGCTTCCTCGACATTCATGATTTTGGTTGCTTTTGCCAGCAGTTTCGCCATGGTTCTGGGTGGATCTTTGGCTAAAGTGTAGTACAATTTATTTGGCAATAGCCCACTCATCAGAGGAGTAATTGCTGTCTTCTCCTCATAATTAATTACCTCGAGCTTCTCATTATTGAAACGAGTAATATAATCCCTGGTGCTTTCACCGGTCTTCTGTCTAACACTCAGCAAGTGCGCTACTCGTTTGACTGGTTTTGCTCCAAAACAGAAGTTCCCTATAAATAGCTCTGCCAGTTGAAGGAAAGTTGCAATCTTCCCCCGAGGAAGGTTGTTGTACCATATTTGAGCTGATCCGGTAAGAGTTCCTGAGAATGCCCTGCATTTCATCTCGTCTGGAACTGCATAAATGTCAGTAGTAGCCTGGTGTTGTTCTATATGAAGGACAAGATCATTTTTTCCATCATACTTAGGTGTTACTACAGGAGCTTTGAATTTTGATGGTGTGGGAAAATCCACAATTACTTGTACAAATGGTGTCCCTTGGATAAAAGTTCTTTGTAGAGTATTCTTGGCCTTAGCCATTTCCCCTAGTCTGTCTTCCAACCTATGAATAGAGCCTTTCCATGCATCATTTCCCTCCTCGGGCCTATTTGTTCGAGTGACTAATCGCATTGAATTATCCTCTTGGGATCTTTCATTACGAGCAGTTGGTCGTGATTGGGCAGAGCCTTCTCTTAGATCGGATGGTCGTTGAGAGTTCCTCGACACAATCCTAGGGGGACTTTTATTCCTACTAGGGACCAAACGATAAAAAGGAGAGACTCTACTCAACCTTTTAAGAGCACTGGTCCTTTCTATAGGTAAAGTGACATTTTGTTGAGTATTTATAGCTCGTACTGAGGAAGTTCGACCAGGCTGATAAGAAGGATCATTAGATCTCTTAGTTTGATATGAATTGGTGCGTCTGGATCGAGATTCCTCAGAGAATAATGTTCTCCTAGTTCGCGAAGAGGGTAAACAAATATTTTTCTGAACACTTTGTTGTCCTGATTGAGTAGGCGCTCTGCCTTGAACAGTTTGTATAAGTTGTCGCATGGCTGTTTGTCCTTAGGCTAAACTAGCCATTATGCCAGCCAGATCTGACACATTTGGGGGAATGGATGAATTTGGAGGGATCCCAGCGTTTCGATTATTGGATTTCGGATTATCAGCCATTGATGATGAATTATTTTGGTGAAAAACGATAAGTACAGTCGATTTTCCCACAGACGGCGCCAATCTGTTGATGTAAAAAATTAAATTATCTCTAATTTACCAATCATAGATAAAATAAATAAGATAAAAAGATTTTTAAAGTGGTTCAACCTTGTAAGAATGGCCTACGTCCATTGTTTTTGTTATTGCTGACTGTTTGCTTGGAATTCTCGATAATAGATTTACCAAGAAATTCTGAGTCCCCCTTTAATGAGGAGGTTACAATGTATTTATAGCCTTGAGGCTGTAAATGTGAAAGGACAATGCGCTGTTATCTAGTAGACATGTACATTTGTACGATAATAATGAGCATTTAATTCACAGTCGTCTCTTTGATATTCTTGTTCTGCACGCTAAGTTACTCGGGCCGCCTGAGTTGCTCGGACCGCTTTAATTGCTCGTTATGCATGAGTTTCTCGGGGCGCTTGAGTAGCTCAGGGTGCTTGAGTAGCTCGGTGGCAGTGGATTGATCAGTAGATATATTTGTAATTGCCACGTTGGTTGACACGCGTCTTCAAATGATGGGTCCACGTCAGCAAATTAAATTTGATATCAACAATGTATATCAGTAGGTTAAAGATTGTAACTACTGAATTTATATAACAAGGGGTTACGTAACCCTAGAGTTGTGTGAATACTCCTATATATAAGATGGTGAGATAAATCGTAAAGTAAATAGTACGGCGAGTATGTGAGAGATATATACAACGTACTACTATGTATTATCGGGTTGTGTGAATACCTATTGATGCATAATACTACATAGGTTGTGTGAACACCTAAAGTATACTATATATATATATATATATATATATATATATATATATATATATATATATATATATATATATATTGGTGATCGAGGTGTGATTTCGACCCAATATAATCAATGACTCTTGGTGATCGAGGTATGATTTTGAGCTAAGAGATATAAATCACTAGTAGTGATCGAGGTAGGATTTCGAGCCAATAACCCCTAAAATGTGATACAAAGAGGTGATTATATAGCATGTGTTTATAGTATATATATTGTTTGTGAAATATATATACCTAAAGTGTGCTTAATTATGTATTGGGATCGGTGATTATCCGGACCAATACATGAAAGCTCGATTTGGGGTCGATGATTATTTAGACCAAATTAAAGATAAATAATATTGGGGTCTATGATTATCCGGACCAATGTACATATTAACATTTACGTTGGGGTCGAGGGTTATCCGGACTAATGTAAATGATAGGATGATTGGGCTTGATGATTATCTGGACCAATAATCCTGTAGTATATATTATGCATGAAATATATACTTCATGATATTCTACTTATGTGTGGAAGTAGACTTGTGGAGGATATATATATATATATATATATATATATATATATATATATATATATATATATATATATATATATATATACATCTAAATGATAAATTAAGTAGAGAGAAACTTAATTACAAGACAAGAAAAAAATAGATTGGGAATATCTATAGTAATTAAGTGGTGAAGCTTAATTATGGAAGTTGAATGATGATGATAAAATATAGCATATGTGAATGTTATATCAAAACTAAACAATATGCGAGAAATGTTAATAATGAAGCACGTTTTATGGGCAGTACGAAAGAGTTGACCATTGATGAGATCGGTTATATAATTTAGCCCAGATAACTTGGGTATGATAGCTAAGTGGGCTAAGTATAGAACGTTAGATATGCACATTAGATGAGAGGTGAGGAAACTCAAGAGAGAGTGCGTGAACCTAACATGTGTAATCAATAACCGATTTTAATTGCGATAAATTACTTGTTAAATATTTTCAAAATGTTTTGAGTACTAACTCTTGATATAAACTATTTTCAAAACCTTTTAAGTGTCTAGCCACAGGAACACCATACTTGATGGTTTCATTTCAGGGACTCGAAGCTGTAGCACTGTGGATGCTGACAGGATATTGAGTAGCCGATTCTTTTATTCAGATCTAGCATAGGATGTCACTCTTGTATCTCATGTTTGGACATGTGGTCCGTTATCGGTATTACAGCTTCAGTTTTGTATCAGTTTTACTTTGCAGTTTGGACTTGGGTTATTACTTGGTTTTAGTTGTTTTAGCTGATGGTTTATTCGGCATGACTTTAATTCATTTACATATCATTATGGTTTAGATTCTAGTATATTGTGAATGTTGTTTTAGTTTTCAAACTATTTATTTATTCTGTTTAATTGAAAGATAAAATTTGGCACCAGTTTAATTAACTATTAGGCAGTTAATAATCAATTTGGTTTTTCGACAGCGATGCTAAGAATGAACTATATGAGAAACTTGCTTTAATTTGATAAAGGCTTGATCACCCAATCTTTAATTAGGCGGGGTATCACAAATGGTATCAGAGCATTAGGTTCTAGTGTCCATTGGATCTGTATGTCTTACTACAATTTCAACATATCTTTATTTTGGTTTAGATCCCTATCATAGGACCATTGTATCCTTCTATGTATGCGACTTACGTTCCCCTGCTATGAAGTATAGTTGATCTGATTTATTTATGAGTTCGATTAGGCGTGGTACATCAAACACTGTAGGACGATCAACGAAGGGCGTTAGAAGCACTCTTGGAGGAAGGGGCTTAACTTAAGATTGGGAGTCTTCAGGATATGGTAATTTCATTATTAGAACCATAATTATTGTTTGGATAGATGGCGAGCAGGAAAATCACTCGGGGGTGGTAATTTCCCAGACACCGTTGTAGGGAACATTAATACAACTTCGAATTCACCCAACATTGTAGATAGGGATAAAGTCACGTGGACTCTTTTGAAGAGTCACCTATAAGAAATTGGGAAGGAGATAAAGTGTGATGGATAAGTGGATTGAAGAAATCCCAAGTAAATTGTGTAAGGTGGAGTGCAGAGATACCCAAGACTAAATGTGGGATGGAATCCTTGCTCTTAGGGAGAACATTGTGGTGACATGAGTCCAGATTATCAGGTCTGAGAGAAAGACCACCCAGAAATAGCCAGTAGGGGAAGAGAAATGGGAATGACACAAAGAGGTGTCTTACGTGTAAAGAATATGATCACATGTGTGACTCTTGTCCACAGCTAGTTCTGGGACAAGAATAAGATGCCAACTGGGGAAACAAATTATAGAAGTTTTAGTTTGGTTGGGACGAGGGTGTTATGTCCAGAAACCATTTGAGCCGCCAGTGTTATTGATAATTGGATGTATGAGTTATAACCTCGGGTAAATGGGATGGGTTTTGGGTGACACGAGCGAGTCACCATATTTTGTTAGCACTAGATTCACGTGTGGGACGAGTTTAGTTGGTATATCATTGATAGCACCATAATGTATGTATAGTCGCCTTTGTATATAGGGGCTCTCTTTGGTACAATCCGTAGGGAGAGTGGGGGTAGGCACAAGGAGTATATGTATGTCAAAATTACTAGTCCTAGTGATGTATCATACGAGTGTGATATTATCATGAGTATGGAATAATTAGCGATGTGGGTAGAACGATAGAGGGCTATGATAGCAATGCTATTGTATTTGTTAACTGAGGACATGATATGTTGTTTTGGGGTGTCTTACCTGAAAGAGGGTCGAACTCACGTTTATATTATATTATGTTGGAGACTTTAGAGAGCATAAATGTCTCGTAGTAGTTAATCCTGGTGCATAGGGACTTTATGGGTATGATTCAGGAAGTATCGAGTTTGTCGTTGAGCGGAGAGATTGAGCTCATTGGTGGTTTAGAGCTAAGGACTTAGTGATAGTACGAGCGCAGTGTTATATAACTCTTTAAGGATGCGGGAGATGAGAACTGATCAAGTTAACGGGGGAGACATAGGGATTGAGTGTCTCGATTTCATACTTTAAGCCCATGAAACTCAATGACCGACAATGATAGGTGATAACACATTTAGGAAGCTTATTCTTTGAGTTTCGTTGTGAGATGAGATACGCGTGAATCATAATAAACATCAGGGGTAATGAGACATTGATGGACGCTAGGACATTCGAATTGAATAACCATTATTGAACGTATAGAGAAAACACTTTGAGCTGAGAGCTATTATACGATATAAGATTAGTGGAAAATTCCTCTCACCACGAGATGATGAGTGGGATAGTCTGGAGAAGAATTAAATGATAAATTTATGAGGTGATTGAGAATACCCATGTGATATATCCAGGCCGAGGAAGAGAGACTGATATGGAGAAAAGCGTCTTATGTAGGTGATGTTTTTATAAATATGAGCGAGTTATAGGGTGTATGGGTGCCCTGGTCAGTTGGTTTATAAATTTTCCGAGATAGAGGGGCATGGAAATTGATGCGTGTAAAGTATACCTGTGGGGCACTTATCAATTAAGCTAGAATGGAATGATGGATTGAACGTCGTGTGAGAAAGAATATCATCCAAGTATATATATGCAAATAGAGATAGCACACTCGAGATAGGTTAAAAGGCAGTGGGAAGCCATTCAAAGGATATCTTTTGATAAAGAGGAGACCCAACTGTATGGGAAAATAGAGTGGAGCCTTACTCAGTCTAATGTTGAGAGTGGTTTGCGCATAAATAGAATATTGATGACTATGAGGCAAAAAGACCTAAGAAGTGTGCCAGTTGCAAAAAAGTGCACGGGTCGTGACTGTTGGTATACCCCAAGAAAAGAAAGGGAGTATAAAGTACTACTTAATGTGAGATATTATAAGTGGCAATTGATGTTGGGTGAGACATAGTGAGATTGTCTCCGGACCGAATGCACCACTCATAGATGTAAAAAGGTTGGATCGAGATGATCAACCAAAATTTGGTAACAAGCCTACATTTCCAGTAACAGAATGGGTAGGTAAACTGATAAAATTCATTGATGGGCTGTCAACATCGTGACTAGGTCAAGAATTCCTCTCAGTGTATGGAATGGCTTGGCGGAGATGAATTAATTATTATTCTTTCTTTGAAAAGAAGGATTGCACCGGTGCAAGGTGCCTCCCAATATTGTGGTGAATCATTATGTGATCCTGTAATCCCACCTCTGATAGGTTTTATCACGAAGCGATAGGGATAAATTTTTGTTTTGGGCACATTGTATCACCTATAGCCCGAGGGTTAGACGAGAGGTGGTTTATTATGCTGGCTAATGCGAGTAGTGCGTGTGGTGACTTGAAGGGTAGTTGAGGGAATAAATTATCATTTCTAGAGTTGTGTGTAATAAATTGTACTAGTTTACCAGGAACGAGGTAGTTTTTAAGGTTTTGTGTGGAAACTTACACCCTTTGGTTGATTAGAGGGGAGAGGATAATAAGATTTTTGGACTGGCCGTGATTTGGAGTCCGTTGTTAAAAGTGGAGTGAGCCACAAATTAATTTGGGTGGCTTTTTAATGTGGTAAGGGTTACGTTATCGTGAACCGAAGTTTTAAATACTAACATGAGTGGTCAGATGTTATCGTGATTTCTCCCACAAAGGGAGTTTTGTGTTGTGTGAATAAGGGGAATTGGAATTTAGGGTTGTGCGACCTTTTCTCAATATGGAGATGAAAAAGCTAGTATTGAGATCACATGAATGATAGAGCATATCAATATGTAGCGAATTGAGAAAGCTTGTTGATAAACTTGGGCTAGAGTGATTAAGCCTTTTGATAGGTGGGTACTAATAGCAGGTTTATAGTGGAGTGACACTTATGTTTTTAGGATTTGAATTTGGGTACTAGAGGATGTCATGATGTTAAGGATCCTAAGTTTCAGTACCCCTCTTACCCTAATTTCGAGGACAAAATTCCTTTGTAAGGGGGAAAGTATGTAATACCCCGTATTTCTGTGTATCTTTATTTAATTAATTTAAGAAATTAATTAAAAAAATATATTTTAATTAAATTACGCGATTGAAGTAATTTAATGCGATTAGATAATAATTGTGACTATTAAATATTAATCGAGAGATAGATACTGATTAATATTGCATTATGATTTTTACTAAGTGCGAATAGTAAATAATTGATAATTATGGTTATACAACATAACGAGTGATATGTGCATATTTTATTAATTATTGTTATATAGCATAGCGAGTGATATGTGCGTATTACATTAATTATGGTTATACGACAAAGCGAGTGATATGTGCGTATTTTATTAATAATGGTTATACGACATAACAAGTGATATGTGCGTATTTTATTTTATCTCACCGGGAGTCACGTGTAGACTATTTTGAGGTGAGAAATGATAAATACATTTTAAGTGACTCAGATGATAATTAAGAGGTCACGAATGATTCCGGATGGGTCGAAATAGTCGGAATAGGGTATTAAGGGGTACAATTTGGGTCCTGGATCAATTTTTTACCAAATCAACACCTATTTAGGGCGTTTCGGTCATTTTAAAAAAAAGAGGTTACGGGACCTACAAGTTTTAGAGGCATATATGTGATAATTAGATATTGGGGTTAGAGCTCACAACACAAAAGATTTGAGAGGCCATTAAAGATAAGAGAGAACCAATTTTCAAAGCTTAATGAGGGATTTTGAAGATCATGAAGAAATCTTGTGCCTCAAGGCAATTGGAAAGTAAGATTGGAGAAGGAAACAATCAATCATCAACCAAGAGACACAAAATCAGACCAATTAAACAAAGTCAAGTGTTTATTGAAAATCAAATTGTTGTTATAATACCCATGTGTAGGGGTTTCATGAATAGATTGATTTTATTGAAAAATCTTGGGTGAAAAGTGTGAACTGAATACATGTCGGGGATAGGTTTGCATGTAGTTATGTTAATAACTATAGAGGACTTGAAATCAGAAGAAAATATGATTATTTCTATGGATATAAGGAGTTTGTGACAATCACACATGAAGAACATAAAAAAATCTAAGGTTGTAGTTAATATTTAGATTTTGATGATTCTTAGGTTAATTCTATAATCATTCGATAATTTTTTAATGTTAGGAATGATTTCTATACATTTAGTTAATGTTTGGTTATGTTGGGAGAAATTTCAATGAGGTTTAATGACTGTTTGATGGGGTGAACATGGTGAAAAAATTTGGAGAAGACGAAGCTGTACCAGTTCGATCGATCGATCAACTAAATCCTTCGATCGATCGACCCGGGCAGAATTTGGGTTCTTTTGTTGGTTGAGTTTTCAATGATTTCAACATTGGAGGGGAACCTTAGGAGTGATATTATACCTTTGTATGGAATTAATAAAGACCAGTAGGATATAGTTAAGATCCATTAAGGTCATTGGGTGTAGGACTTAGAGCATGGACCGGAAGGGATAACCGATTGAGAGATAGATCGAGAAATTTAGGAATTGAGCTACGGAGATGGAGTAAACACCAATTCAACATGTATATCAGTAGGTTAAAGATGGTTACTACTGAATTTATATAACAAGGGTGTAACCAGGACCCTAGAGTTGTGTGAACACTCCTATATATGCGGTAGTGACATAAATCGTAAATTAAATAGTACGACGAGTATGCGAGAGATATATACAATGTATTAACATGTATTATCGGGTTGTGTGAATACCAATTTATTTATAGTACTAAATAGGTTGTGTGAATACCTAAAGTATATATATATATATATATTGGTGATCGAGGTGTGATTCCAAGCCAATATAATCAATGACTCTTGGTGATCGAGGTATGATTCCGAGCCAAGATATATAAATCACTATTAGTGATCGCGGTAGGATTTTGAGCCAATAACCCCTAAAATGTGATACATGGAGGTGATTATAAGTATGTGTTTATAGTATATATTTTGTGCAAATTATATATATGTAAAGTTTGCTTAATTATGTATTGGGGTCGATGATTATCCGGCCAATACATGAAAGCTCGATTTGGGGTCGATGATTATCCGGACCAAATCGAAGATGAATAATATTGGGGTCGATGATTATACGAACCAATGTACATATGCGTAACATTTACTTTGGGGTCGAGGGATATTCGGACTAATGTAGTTGATAGGATGATTATTGTCGATGATTATTCGGACCAATAAACGTATAGTATATATTGTGCGTGAAATATATAATTCGTGATATTCTACTTATGTGCGGAAGTCGACTTGTAGATGATATATATATATATATATATATATATATACACACACACACACATCTAATTAGTAAATTAAGTAAAGAGAAAATTAATTACAAGACAAGAAAAAAAAATTAGGAATATCTATAGTAAATTAAGTAGTGAAACTCAATTATGGAAGTTGAATGATGATAAATATGAAATTATATATGAATTAAGAAGTGAGACTTGATTACGATGATAAAACATAACATATGTGAATGTTATATGAAAACTGAGTAATATGTGAGAAATGTTAATAACGAAGCGTGATGTATGGGCAGAACGTGAGAGTAGACCATTGATGAGATCGGTTATACACTCTAGTCTAGATAGTTTGGGTATGATAGATAGGTGGGCTAAGTATATAACGTTAGACGTGCACATTAGTTGAGAGGTGAGGAAACTCAAGAGAGTGCGTGAACCTAACATGTGTAATCAATAACCGATTTTAATTGAGATAAATTACTTGTTAAATATTTCAAAATGTTTTGAGTACTAACTCTTGATATAAACTATTTTCAAAACCTTTTAAGTGTCTTGCCACAGGAATGCCATACTCGATGGTTTCATTTTAGCGACTCAACTGTAGCACTGTGGATGATGACAGGATTTTGAGTAGCTGATTCTTTCATTCAGATATAGAATAAAATCTCACTCTTGTATCTCATGTTTGGACATGTGGTCCGTTATCGGTATTACAGTTTCAGTTTTGTATCAGTTTTACTTTGCAGTTTGGACTTGGATTATTACTTGGTTTTGGTTGTTTTAGCCGATGGTTTATTCGGCATGACTTTGATTTATTTACATATCGTAATGGTTTGGATTCTAGTATATTGTGAATGTTGTTTTAGTTTTCAAACTATTTATTTATCCTGTCTAATTGAAAGATAAAATTTGGCACCGGTATAATTAACTATTAGGTGGTTAGTAATCAATTTGATTTTTCGATAGTGATGCTAAGAATGATCCATATGAGAAACCTGTTTTAATTTGATAAATGCATGATCACCCGATATTTAATTAGGCGAGGTGTCACACTATACTCGATCTATGATTTGTGAGGAATTAAAAGTGATTTGAAATCAGATTCACTTAGCCTAGATTTAATATAAACCATTTTATATCTGAATTATTGATCTACACTGTAAGATGTAAAGAGAAGGTCCTTCGAGCTATTGGAGAGTTCAAAGCATGATGAGACTTTAAGGTGGAGCATGTAAATGCTTGTTCGTCCTATGGAGCTTGTGATGGATTGGTCATCGTTAACTGGGGAAAGTTCAATGCTCAAATGTAACTTCTCATGAGTTCATGAGAGAGAGGTGTTTTCTTGAATTACATAAAACCTTTTAAAGTTGAATGATACACATTAGAGTGCGTTGAGGTTTTTAACCGTTTGATAGGTGTGTGTGTGTGTGTGGGGGGGGGGAGGGGGTCTCGCTCCTAAAATCTCTTGGAGATTGTTTGGTTAGTGTTCATGTTGTTTCCTTCATCTCCATCATACACATCACTTAGATCTAGTCTAATCCATCAATTTGATTTTGAGATTTTACATTTAGTGTTAACTGACTTAGATTTCCTGATCGAAGCTATAAATTATTGATCCACGTGTCTCTTGTCACTTCACTTAATTGATCATTATTCTAGGATTGCTAAAATTGATAAGAAAACTAAACAGGAAAATATTGGGCAAACTTATTAATAAACCTATTCAACCCCCCCTTTATGTTTATTTGAGTATAACACTTGTATAGAATACACCAAATCCTTAAATAGTATCAAAGTTATTGCTCTTCTAAGCATTAATATGTTGGAGTTTGATATTGTATTGGCGTGTGTTTTTGTTATTGTTCAACATTCATTGATCTATTATGCTTGTTTTTAGATCTTTCTTTGTGATTGATTGTGGATTAATATAGAGATAAGAGCTCCATGGATAGGCCACTATACCTTTATGGATATTTCTTTGGGAATTGTAAGGTTAATAGGCACACACATTTAAGATGCTAACACGAGAGAGTACGGATGAGTGTTGAAGATGGCTGGAATTTTCATATGATGGAGGAGGATGGAGTGCGATTTAATAAACCATTTTTTGGACCGTACGGAATTTGTGGATTGTAATGACAATTCGATTGTTTTCAGTGTTTTGTTTGCATCTGTGAGTACTTAAGAGTACAACTGACACACCCCAACCCAGTTACTTATCATTAAGTTTGAAAGTCAAAGTGAGTCAAATCATAATTACCTTAACCAAACCATAAACACGATTATCCTTTTCAGTTATTAACATAAATCCATAAAACTAAAACTTTTCCCAATTTTAAAATAATTTTTCTTATTCAAATTTACTAAAAGGGTAAGTAGCCTTAAATTACCCCATATACATTTGACCAAAACCATAGTTTTAAGAATCTCTAGCTAACCCCACCAACCTCTTAGATTTGGCAGTGATATCACAATACCTGAAAACATAAAAATAGGAACCATGGGCAAAATAGTTCAGAGAATGAATCACTACTACACTATTGCATAAAATAAAATGCAATAAATCATATCCATGTGGTAATATATATATATGTATCCGGATCATTCATAAATAATGACCAATTATATACTTATCGGGCTTATTCATAAAGAATGACCAACTATATACTTAGCCAGCTCATTCATAAAGAATGACCAACTTTTCGAATCATGATTCACATATCCTGCCTGCAATAGAAAATTCTCCCCCATTCCGTGTAGGGGAGTAACCTCCCATTTCGGTAAACCAAAATTAACAGTTTCATATTCATAAAATTATGATCATATCCATAACCATGCATAAATACATCTTATGAGTGACTAATATTATGATCTTATCCGTAGCCATGTATAAATGCATCTTACCAGTGAGTGCACTCACCTTGGCCACTTAATGAGTTTTCCCTGGTCCTTATCTGTCACTTGTTCAACTGGTAATCCTTACTTTCCTATCATTATTATAATATTAATGTTGATGCCACTAAAATGGCAGATGATAAATGATGAGGATGAGATTGAAGATGAAGATAAACATTCACATCAAACATATAAGAGACAAAAGGTTTTTAAAGTGGTTCGGCTATGAATAAAGCCTACGTCCACTGTTATTTTATTCCCAGGGGTTTATAATAGCACAATATGGTGTAGAGAGAGAAAGAGGTGTGTATCTTACGTATGGTCTCTTAGTTGTGAGATCCCCCTTATGATCGGGTTACAATGTATTTATAGCCTTGAGGTTGTCAATATGAAAAGGCGATGTGTTGTCATCTAGTAGACATCTATTGATACAGTAGAAATGTACATTAAGGCTCATTAAATGAGTTGTTATCTTCATTATTGCACATTAAATGCATAGTTATCCTTTGATCTAGAGTTGCTCTGAACGCCTTGAGTTGCTCTGCACGCATGGTTGCTCGCTGCTCTGCACAGTTGCTCGTTGCTCTACACAGTTGCTCGTTGCTCTACACAGTTGTTCGTTGCTTTGCATAGTTGCTCGTTGCTCTGCACAGTTGCTCGTTACTTGGTATGCCAGGTGTTGGTTGGTATGCCGACCAACTCTCCTCGGGTGTCGACTAACTCTCCTCGAGTGCCGAACAAGTGTAAATATTACCACGTAGGATGATTGGTGTCCTTTTCTGACTGGTCCTCGTAGATGGAGAATTTTTGTGTCAACAGGATCCCCCAATGCTCCATGCTTAATGGTTCACTGAAAGGATGGAGTATTTATTCTGCAGTGTTGCTCGGTGCTCGTGAAATTCTTGATCTGTCTTCTTGATTTGTTCAACATAAAGTGTATTATCTCCTGGACGACATTGATGCAGGCTGATCGATGGTTGTTAATATTTCTTTTAAGGAACTCTGTTCGTCAAGAAAACATGTGCTATGTATCACCCCTGGGAATTTAGATGCATCCATGTCATATTATGCAGCTTATAGCTTGTCATAATCTTCAAGTATGTTGATTGGTTTGCTAACCGACCAACTGCCTCCTGTGTCGAGCAACTGAGTGCTAACTTCACGTGCTTGATTTTTCTGATTTATGCTCCTCTAAATACTTTGTCAAGTAACATACTAGCTTTTGCACCCAACTCTTCAATCTGATTAGTACCAAGCTAGTGGTGGACTTTGAAAGATTTTCATACAACTTCTTCTTCAATGTTGGTCGAGAGAGTAGTAGTAAAGATCTCAGTGATTTAGATGCTAAATCTGACTCTTGAATGTGCATAATAATTCCTGAATATGCCTCCTGAACTTCAATATGCCTCCTGAACTTCAATATCAAAGCTAATTCCTTAGCAAGAAAAAATAACTCCTTAATATGATTGGTCGGGGCCCCGGCAGTGTAAGTTTGTGGAGTTGAATTTGATGCTCGACTGCATGATGTTATGAGAATGTGCCATCGAATGAATGACTAAATCTGTAATAGAAGCCCCCAAATGTGGAATATGAACTTTGGATGCTTTCTTGGCCTTGAAGTATGTTGGTCTTGCTAGAAAAATAAGGCCGAGGAAATGTTCCCGGAAATGACTCCCTGAGATATTTGCATGCTTGCATTTTCATTTTCTTGGAAATACTTTGTAAGATGCTTTCCTTGTTGTTTGGTGATGAATATATATATGTAGAACGACAAATTGTCCTATTTTGCATAGACAATGAAACTTTCTCCACCTGCTATTTAATTATAGTGACTTGTCACTCTTTGGGACTAAGCAATGGAATGATTTTCATCCCCTATTCCTGCTTAGTTATAGTAATCCCGTTAAGATTACCTTGTTTCCTAGACAGTAGATGCCCCGGGAGGTCATCCATCTTCTTGCCTAGTTTGGTACCAACCAACCGGAGTTAGTGGTAATTGAGTTCCCAACCAACCGGAGTTGGTGGTAATTAAGTTTCCGACCAACCGGAGTTGGTGGTAATTGAGTATATATAGAGAAAAGAATTTTCCTGAATAACAGTTCGTTGGGGATAAAATATAATAAATACTAGAGACCTCCTTGGAGCTGAATATATGATAATAAATATTTTGCCGAGCTCCATTCTAAGATAAAGAATGATTCAGAGTAATAATAAAGTATCTCGCTGATCTGTCGAGGTAAAATTTCATATTGCCGAATAAGAATAATATTTTCCAAAATATAAGAAAATGGTCGAGTACTTTGTCGGGCCTGAATATAAATAAGAATTACCCCGACCAACTATCCGTTAGGGGTGAAATATAATAAATGTTGTTGTTCTCCTCGGAGCTGAATAAGTATCTTATCGAGGCAAAATTTAGCATAATGCCGAGCAAGAATAATATTTTCCAAAACATAAGAATATGGACGAGAACATTGTCGGGTCTGAATAAGAATGACCCAGACCAACTGCCCATTGGGGGTGAATTATAATAACTGTTGTAGTTCTCCTCGGAGCTGAATATGATAATAAGTATCTCGTCGAGCTCCTTGATGAGATGAATATAGAATATGAATCCCAATGGATATGTAGAATAATTTGTCCTTGAGCAGATATCAAAGCAATAATAAAATCAATAGTTCCTTGCTGAGGTGAAATTTCATAATGCCGAGCTATGATAATATTTTTCAGAAGTGTAAGATTGTTTTCAAGCATTCGTCGACACTGAATCTTGTACCTGTAAAAATTAATAACTTTCCCTACCATATGTATAGGCTGAATTGATTAATCATGAGAAAAATTTAGTCAACTAGTCAGTATATATGATATGTATATGCTTGGGCAATAACAATATCAAAAATATGAAATAATATATGTCTGACTGATTTATCGAGGCATATTTTCCTGATGTCGAGTAATAACAGTTTCCAGAAGTTAAGGATTGTGGTTGAGCTTTCGTCGGGATTGAATCATGTCCCTATGGAATTTTAATAAGTTGCTCGAACTCCTGTTGAGACTAGTTCAGATAGTTAGTCATGAGAATAATTATTCAGCCAAACAATATATGATGTGTATCAGCATAAAGCAATAAAAAATTCAAAATATGAAATAATATGGCTTGTGTCATACCGACTATGATGTCATGTGAGCAGATTTTTATAAAAAATGCCAGACATTTTAATTTTAAGTAAAAGACCAAATGTACATTGATTTTTTAGAAATTATTTATCACTCAAGGAATTATTTGAAATTCAGTAGATGCTCAAATATAATTTGGTCTCAAAAATATTTTTCATATGAAGTTTCTGTGATTTAAATCAGCAAATAATCAGTTATGAATTTTAATTTTATGCAAATGCTCAAATATAAGTCTGGTAAAAATATTTCTAAGTTGTTTGTTAAGACTCTTTTATTCAGTAAACATTTTTATAGACTTAAATATATTTAAGTCCCATGCCAAATCTGAAACCCAAAAATTTAGCCGACCAACACTCTGATGTGGTGCTCTTCTTTGCCGACTTAATATTGGCACCGTGAGGTGTCGCCTGAATTTTCTTCTTTGTACAATGGTCCCGACCACCAAGGGTGGAATTTCCAACGATATTGGTCAACGGTTTGAAGGAAATCAACCATAGATCCCAGTGTTCGTCAGCCAATGAGTATCAACAGGTTCATGGATCTACGCAACAATCAAGAAAGAGAAGATAGACGATGTCTTCGACCAGGTATATGAGGTCGGGAAGCCCCCGACCTGTGAAAATTTTGTCACCGACCTGTAGTAAAGTTGCTCCCAACCTAGTTTGTTCGTTATACCAGAATCGCCGACCAACATATAGGAGTTGCCGACCAATAAAATGACCAGGCGAAATTGTCTTGTTCGTAATTTAGATCAAATTAGAGGAGTAATAGTTGATGTTGATGATGTTTGGGATTGAGCATTTAAGAGTTGCCGACCAACTATATAAAAGGTACCGACTTTGGCTGACTTACAGGTCTGATCCCTATAATGTTATCTACGTCTTCTTTTGGTATCCGAGCAGTATCAGATGGTGCCAACTGTTTCCGATCAATAAATAGGAGTTTTCGACCAATAAAGTGTTTTGTCGATCAGATAATATGGTCCATCATTGAGCTGTGGTGACGAGGTAACTTGGTAACAAAAAATATATACCTTGGTAACAAAAAATAATTTGTTGATCTTAAATCCAAGTTTGAGTGAAAAATCCGAAGCGAAAAATCTGGGGACTCGGACTTTTTGTTGTTTCTAGTTCAAATAGTGATCATACAGAGTTGTGACTCTGCTGGATATGAACGGATCTGGTAAATACTTGTTGAAGCCTATAAGTGAGGTGGTTCCTTTTAATAATAAAGATCATGTCTGCTCATCTCTTCCACTTTTTCAGGAGGTAGGCAAATGAATTTTTAGGGACGCTCGTATCACTGTTGATAATTTTTCAATAAAGGGAGAATAGAAATGATGTAGATCAGATTTAACCTGAACTTCTTCACCTATTTCATAGCCTATCTTCTGATGGCCATCATAGGGCTCGATTGGTCGTCTGAGGTCGAAATCCCTTTCTCTTTGAGCTTTGTAGCATTTATTTGGATAAATAGAATTTAGCATTTGCGTAGGTCAGGAAAGAAGGGCTGAACTGGGTTCCACCCGAGAAGACTGGAAGCGTCTTCTTGAAGAATTACAACATCCAGGAGAGAGCGACGTCTATGCTCGGGTTTTAAAGGCCCTGGAGAAGCATAGACGCTGGCTTTCAACTTTAACATGTAATGGGTTTCAGAATGAATCATTATACCTGACCCTGTGATTTGTCATATAAACAAGGTTTCGTGTTGCGACAATAATCTGATATAGTTTTGATCAGAGATATAATTTTAGATCCTCACATGATTGTGAAGAAATCAAATGGTTTCAACAGTTTTTAATAAAGAAAATTTGAAATAGACGGACCCCAATTTTGTTGTTGTAGAGCATTGAAGCCAAAAGGACTGATATCGAATTTATTGCTGATAAGAATTAATCAAATTCAAATAGAACAAATATTAAGGAGAGATCAAGATCTAAAAAAAAACTAAAATTCCCATTTTCGATTCCTTTCGATCGATGGAAAATCCTTTGATATATTGGTAGAATCATTTGAATATTTTTCTTGGTATCAGCATAATTGATACAAGGGGTCATATGTGTTCACCCAGAATTTTTTTTAAGCGACTACACAATTTATAAATCTCTAGTAAATGAAATATCTAAGAAGAGTGACAGATATGTTTGTATAAACTATGTCAATATCTTTAATTAGAGAATGTTTATCCATTCTCAAAATTCTAAGATACATGAATCAAATAATCCAGATTTGATGGCAGATATACATACAAATCAAACTTATGCTGGAAAGTTTATTATGAAAGAGACTTGTTGATGTTTGTTTCATGTCAATCAATATGAGAGATGACATTCAAAGTATCTTATATCTATATATCTCTATATAAGCATGTCTGTATAAAATATATCTGTATAGAATTTTCTTAACATTTGCAATTATGACTACGCAAATTCATGAATATAAATTGATCCAACAATTTATGAATATAAAAGCCTGATTTGCAATATTTTGCAGATTTTGTAAATAAATATGAGACAACTAAATTATGTATATAAACATAAAAATCACGACTAAATCAAAAGATGTATGTATAATTGATTATACGTAGAGAAAATAAAAACTTAGCTTTTGATGGAGAACAATGCTTGTAACACGTTCCCACAGACGACGCCAATCTGTTAAAGACAGAAAATGGCCTCTGCCATTTTAGTGGTGTCAACAGCAGATAAATGATGAGGATGAGGATGAGATTGAAGATGAAGATAAACATTCACATCAAACATATAAGAGACAAAAGGTTTTTAAAGTTGTTCGGCTATGAATAAAGCCTACGTCCACTGTTATTTTATTCCCAGGGGTTTACAATAGCACAATATGGTGTAGAAAGAGAAAGAAGTGTGTATCTTATGTATGGTCTCTTAGTTGTGAGATCCCCCCTATGATGGGGTTACAATGTATTTATAGCCTTGAGGTTGTCAATACGAAAAGGTGATGTGTTGTCATCTAGTAGACATCTATTGATACAGTAGAAATGTACATTAAGTCTCATTAAATGAGTTGTTATCTTCATTATTGCACATTAAATGCATAATTATCCTTTGATATAGAGTTGCTCTGCACGCCTTGAGTTGCTCTGCATGCCAGGTTGCTCGTTTCCCTGCACAGTTGCTTGTTTCTCTGCACAGTTGCTCGTTGCATGGTATGCCAGGTGTTGGTTGGTATGCCGACCAACTCTCCTCGGGTGTTTACTAACTCTCCTCGGGTGTCAAACAAGTGTAAATATTGCCACGTAGGATGATAGGTGTCCTTTTCTGACTGGTTCTCGTAGATGGAGAATTTTTGTGTCAACAATTACGATCATTATAAGAATAGTAAAAATCTAAAGAATAACTTAAGACAGTGAAGGGAATAAGGCAGCGAGGCAGCTCGAGCGAGGCACCTCAAGCGAGGTAGCTCAGCGAGCTTTTGTATTTGAAAAATGTTTCAGGAGGGATCTCTGAAGTAGATGGCGGTTGATAAAGCAATCCTTGATCATAATTTCCAGTATGAATACTACGCCCAACCTGAAACTTGTGATTGGTAGTAAAACACCGATTCTCCCGTTGAAACCTAAGTCTATCTTCTTAGATTTCTCGAGATATTTTCTTAGCCCAGGGAGATCTTCTAGCTAAGTAACTGGTCGATGGGCTCACTCTTTAGCTTTGTTGTATTACTTAGTCATGTTGTATATTTTTATATTGTCTACAACTATAACAATTGTAATGATGTAACGATTATAGCGCTATTCAATGTGAGGTCAAATGGTACTCGCGAGAGACCGGGCCTGGCAGGGCTTGCGAGAGCTTTCATGCTCTATCGGTAGACCTCACCGTGGGAACTTCAGAGCGACTTGGTTTGGAGGATTGAGAAGTGAGGTAGTATTGGGGATTGTCCTGACCATCTTAGATGCACCTGGTAAAACACTGAAAGACCTTTGATCATGGAATCTTAGGCAGAGCAAGCTTGAGTTCCATTGTGCGTTGAGTTATGAACCAAACATCCCTCTACTTAATGTAACATCAACTTCAGGTGATTTCACTAGTGAACTAAGCAATGTAAAATCCTCACTTGAGTAAACCACCGTGGTATTTGGGGTTGTCAGACAGTTAGTGAGCCACCTCTGTGATGACAGCCCCTGAAGCACAGTGGTTAGGAAAAAGGTATGTCTTGGCATTTAATGTTTATAACGTGGAGCTGATTAGTCCATTGGGCATTTAATGTTTGTGACATAAAGTATGAGGGATATCTTTCATAGATGTAAGGACAGAGGCACCTCAGGAGTGGTGTAGGGGGATATTTATGGGCCTTAACCACTTTTAAGGGGGATGATGTTTTTTTAGGGTTCTTTTCTAGAGATTTATTGGCTAGAGAGAAAAGAGATCAGAAAGAAAAAATTATTGCAAACCAGAGCTCTTACTCACCCACCATTGTAATTTATTATGGAGCTTTTAATAGCTAACCGTAGATATTTTAGAGGTTGTTGGCGTATTTGGCTGTTTGCCAAGGTGTATCTTGGGTGCTTACTCCTCTCTCCCTCTGACTGAGTTATTTCTGAGGTTTCTTTATTGTTGTTTGTGTTATACACGAGTGTATTGTGAGTCTAACCTTTGTGTTGATCAAATACAATATTATGTGTTTATTTATGTCTATTGAAGAGTTTTTGGATTATCATTTGTAACCATACTTATAGGGGTTACACCTCAACTAGTATTACCATACTCCCAGGATATAAGGGGACTACCCTCTTACATTTGGCGACTCTACTGGGGAGGTATTCTTCTAGACATATGGCTCAGGATAATATAAACCATGCTATTGACTTTGATTCTATTTAACGTCAAGAAGATCAAGCTGCGAGAGAGATTAAGGTGGCAAGAGATGGGGTCCCTTAAGTTGCGGCCCCTCGGGTGGATGTACCTCCAGTTCAAACGACGATGGGTGTCCCAGGGGCAACGCAAGCTTCCACAAGCGCTGGGATGGGGCCAGCTCAGGTGGACGTCTTCATGACTAAGTTTTATGAGTTTCTACACACCCTCATTTCTTCAATTGTGTTGGGGGGGGATTTGATGCCAGCTCCTTCGTAACTCCAATAGTGGCTCCGATAGCCCCACCAAGTGCAGTCCCAATGGGCACTGCCCCATCGAACATAACACCCACTCCTGTTCCAACGGTTAGAACCCTAGGTGTGACGGGTGTTCCACATATAGTGGCCACCCCAGGTGAAACGAGTGTTCCACCATAGGTCCTTCTGGCCACTCCCCTAACGATTGAGAAAACACCATCATCTGCTCTGGAAGAGATAAGGAAAGAGATGCAGAAAGAAATACTAAAGATGATAAAAGCTTCTTCGCAATCAGCTGGAGAGGTGGCATCAGTGTATGATGATTTTCGTACGCCTTATCCTCAAGAATACAATAATGGGCCCTACTCGAAGGACTAGATTCCCCCCATCTTTGAAAAATACACTAGAAATGGGGGAAACCCGAAAGAGCATATTAAACGCTTCATCGAGAAGTTGGGAGCTCATTGTAATAACAAGAAGCTCAGGTTGCGGGAGTTCTCCAAATCCTTGATCGATAAAGCCTATACTTGGTACTCCCATTTATCGCCAAAAAGTGTTTCAATGTGGAAAGAGACGCACGTGCTATTTGTTCATAAGTTTTTTATGGCAGAAGATGAGTTTACGTTGACTCAGTTAGGTAGGGAGAAGCAATGACCAGGGGAAGATATGGTGGCATATGTACGGAGATGCGAAGAGTGGTCCCTCAATGTGAAGGAGGAGGCCAAATAGTCCAAACTGTTACGGATTTGTGTTGAAGGTTTGCTATCGAAATATGCCTGTCACCTCATTAATGAAACATGCGAAGGATATTTAACAACATTTCTAAAATCAATAAGAAATATATCGTTGGTGGTTTGGACAAAACCGGTCATAGTACCAGGGTTGTTCAGGCAGTTGATCCAACACGTTAAAACACATGGCCAACCCCTACAGGTAGAGTGTGCCGACGGAGGTGAAGGGGCTAAGTAGTCAAAGAAAGATAATAGGAGAAAGTTTTGAAAAGATAGAGAAGACCGACCACCACTGCCTTGCACCATTGAGGAGGTTGTTAGTTTCTATAACACCCTGGTCTAAGGTGGAATGGTGTACGAACCAAAGGGCATTTCGATCGTGGATCTAGATGTACTAACGAGTGTTGATACCAAGTATTGTCAAATCCATTAAAAATTGGGTCATCCAATGGAGAATTGATTCACGCTGAGGAAAATCATCAACAAACACATGAAGACGGGAACTTTGTAGATCCCTCAAGAGAGTGTAAACGCTAACCCCTTCCCACCACAAGGGGAAAATCTAGTGGTTGCTTATGACGAGGAGGCCGAACGAGGAAAAAGGGAACTAGAGTTCCAATAGGAAGACTTTGAAGACACGTTGGAAGATTGCACGAGATGCATGGCCAATGTGCTCATAGCCTATGATGAAGAAAGTGCGAAGGATGTGGAGGAGGTATACAAACTAGAAGGGGAAGAAGTGGACCCAAGTTTAGAGTACCAAGCTATTTTGCGATCGCCCAAGTTCTTGTGGTTCTACGATCAAGTGGGGATACTGAAGGAAAGTCGTTTGGACATAACGCATGCAATTTTGGATATCACAAGGTAGACCGCGGTACCCTCATTAAGATGGAAGGGGCCCATGGCTAGATTGGTGAGAGAGTTCTTGTCCGAAGAAACTATTAGTGATGCCGACAGGGCTGTGAGATTCCCACACAACAGGCCCCTGTACGTGACGGTAAGCATCAACGGGGTAAGCTTTGCAAGGGCTTTAATGGACGGGGGAGTATCAATCAATATCATACCTATCAGTTCCTTCCGGATAGCCAACATTTTTGTGGAAAGACTAATACCAATGCCTTTGGTGATTTTTGACTACGATAATCAATCATCAAAATCTACTGGATATGTGAATATGGGGATTGTGATGGGGAACCTTACCTCGCATATCAAGTTCCACGTGATTGAAAGTGCCACCTCGTACCACCTACTGATAGGGAGGGTATGGATGCATAACCAGGGTCTAGTTCCTTCGACGTATCACTAATGCATGAAAGTAAATGTTATAGGGACTGAGATCATTATACGTTCCATGAAGAAGCCTTTCGGTACCGAAGAAGCTAATTTGGTTGACACATCTTTCTACACAGAGTTGGAGGAAGATTCTAGGGTGTTGATAAGGAGGATGAAATGCACAAAAGTTCCCTCTATCAAAGAAAGGATGGGGCCTATGAATGACCAAAGCAGTGAAGAAGTTCGCTTGGGTTCTCCCAAGAGGCAGTATCTCTTGAGGCAGCTCAAGGATCGAATGGGGACCATGATGGATCCGATGGAACATCAGGTCCAACGACTGATATTCGGGAGATAGACTGGAATAATCCTCAAGAGAGAGGAAGAGAAAAGTAGTTGTAACGATGAGCAAGCAGTTCAAAAAGAAGATCACAGAGGATGGGAGAGTTATTTACCTCATCTGAGGGTGTGATTGGGCAGTCAAAAGACCTGATTTAGGGGCTGATAAAGAGGCTGGCCTGATATATGAATGTTTATTGGTGGACCAGCAGGGGAAATGCATGGTCATTGATAACTCAAATGTACAAGAGTTTGTGGAGGGTGTAGCCGAAGAACCAGATTACATGAAGGATCGCCTAAGGCCCCAGGTGAAAAAGTCGAAATAGTTGAACCTAGATGAAGAAGGAGACGATGAAAAGGCCATTTTCATTTTGAAGGACCTCGGTGCAGAGAAAAGGGGGTCCTTGATTGAGTTGATTCGAGAGTTTAGATATGTCTTCGCATGGAAATACACGAAGAGGGAGGGGCTAGACGAAGAGGTGAGTTGCCACAAACTGATTGTTATGTCTTCAGCCATACTAGTGAAACAAGCCAAAAGAACCTATAAGTCGGAGTTGGATTTGAGGATTAAGGAGGAGGTCTACAGATTATTTGCAGTAGGATTTATTAAGCCAATACAACACCCACATTGGCTATCAAGCATTGTCCCAGTGGGGAAGAAGGACAAGAGCCAAATAATGATCTGTGTGGACTTCAGAGATCTGTACAGAGCCTGCCCAAAAGATGAGTTCCCTCTACCCTCTATTGATAGCTTGATTGATGCAACGACGGGTCATGAAATTTATAGCTTTATGGATGGGTATATGGGATACAACCTGATCAAGATGGATCGAGTAGACGCAAAGAATACAACATTCCCGTTGGGCAACTTCATATACTAGGTGATGCCCTTTGGGTTAAAGAATGCCAGTGCAACATATCAAAGGACAATGATGGACATTTTCCATGATTTCTTTCACAAGTTTTTAGAATCCTATGTGGATGATTTGGTCATCAAGTCGAAAAAGGAAGAGTCCCATCTAAATGACCTGAGGAGGGTGTTCATTTGCTGCTGAAAATACAAGCCGAAGATGAACCTACTGAAGTGTGCTTTAGTGGTCACAATTGGGAAGTTCCTAGGGTTCGTGGTGGATTGACAGGGAGTACAGATGGACTAGGACAAGCAGTGAGCCATCCTGGAAATGCCCTGTCCAAAAACGATGAAGGAACTCAATAGTTTCCTCGGTAAAGTGTCCTATCTTAGGAGAATTGTGCCAGGACTTGCCGAGATAAATCACCCATTGATGGAGTTACTGTGAAAAGGAACGAAGTTCAAATGGGAGGAAGATCACCAGGAGTCTTTGACCAAGATGAAGAAGTTGTTGACCTCTCCACAAACGATGACCCCTCCAAAAGTAGGAGTACCGTTGCAGCTCTACCTCACGTTTACCACCAGGTCCATTGGAGTACTTTTATCATAGGAAGTCGATGGGCAAGAAAGGCCAATTTACTACCTGAGCAGAATCATACATGGACCAGAGGTAAGGTACAATTGTGTAGAAATGCACTGTTTAGCCTTAGTTTTCGTAGCACAAAAACTCAGACATTATATGATGTCTTTTGTGACACCCCGTCTAATTAAATACCGGTGGCTACTGCTTTATTAAATTAATACAGAATATCAAGTTTGTTCAGTCTTAGCATCATTGTCGAAAAATATTTAATTAGTTACTAGTCACCTAATATTTAAAAAGTGAGATGCTAAATTTTATTAATTAAATTAACTCACAACCAATTAATGAATAAAGAACCATTCAACATACACATAAAGAATCTCATATGAATAACCAATGTAATGAAATAAACTCAGTATGGAGTAAATACTCCAATAATAGTCCGAAAGAAAAATAAAGTCTTAATAAAAAAGTCTGAATAAATAAAGCCAACATCTGAAATAAATGAAAGTCTGAAGCTGCTATCTCTGAATAAGAATGGGAACCATGCCCTAACTGATATGAATGACTCCGAAGGAAGCAAAGATATATGTGGAGGCTTCTAATCCCGTGATCTTCTAACTTCCACAGCAGCTACAGCACGTCAACAGAATGGAACTCTTATGCTTGGCGTCCCTGTGGCTAGGCACCTAAATGATTTTTATAAAACAAAATAGATTTGGAAGCAAACGGGTCAGAGCTCGAGGTGAAAATAATTTAAAACAGCAAGTGTTTAATTGCATTAAACAGTAAATATTATACACATGTTAGTACCATGCTCTAACTTGAGCTTCTCACTCCTCAACTACTGTGCACACGTAACGCATGTCGATACCAAATCTTTGTCTATAGGGATTACTATATTGAGCCATCCGTATTACCCAAATACCATAGAATTCCATTACCATTATTTATTAATCAATTTCAAGTAACTTAATACTCATTTTGAATTTCCACAAGTTTACATTATTCTATAGGTCTCATCCTAACTCATCTACCAAGCAACAAGATAGAACAATCTCAAGTATATATTTATATCACTCTCAGTACATATATACAAATATGGCACCCCTAAGCTGAGTTGTGGTGCATGCATACTCTGCCATTGAATCTCGGTACATCTTGTACGTAAGGATCACGAGTTTTGAATCACTCAGGAACTGTATCAATACAAATCAAAACATATTGGAGGCGAACATAGATCAGATACCCATGGGTCATGCACATACATATGCTCCTATAGTCAGCTGACTTATCAACTCACAAATAAGTCTTCACAGTCCTATGTTCTTGAGGTACCAATCTAAAGTCCACCCCAAAGGCACACAAAGACAAGATTGTCCTCCTCCTATAGCCTCCCGTGATAGCAAGTTAGGTAGGTATGTCATACACATAATAATCCTTAGACTAGGTAATAACACAACCTAAGTAATCATCATTTAAACATAAGTATACTCATGTCCTATATTACAAGTTTCATACGTAGTACAGTTTCATCCCGATTATTCTACGTAATATGTTTAGCGAAACCACTCTTGTCGTACACATCTGAGTACTTAAACCTATCCCAAAAGGTTACTAAGTCTCCCACTTATCTCTAAAGTTATTTCAGTAATTTAAAGTCCCCCTACTACTGTCTCTAACCTTAAGTTATTGTTTATCCGAATTAAATATAAGTTCCCATAATTTTCAACCGTATCTCACACGTCGGACACTCGTAAGTTTATCATTTAATCCCAAGCCAAACTAATATTTTTCGGGCCTCAAATACACCCCTACTAACCTTCCCTAAGTCCCAATATATTCAAATAGTGCACACCAATAATTATTAAATTCTGGGATTGGTTAAACCTTAAAAGGAAATTTTAGCACAAATACAGGGGAGTCGATCGATCGAAGGAAAGGGTCTGTAAGGAAATTTTTGTCCATTATCAATTTGTATGTCGTACGACGTTACACCGTTGAAGAAACTCAAGATCGCATATAGATCAACGGATCCGAATATTAAAGCGTCTTCAACATCATAGCCTCTACGAGAATGAACTCGGTAAAATTTTTTTTTTACGTTCCTTAAAGTTCATATTTAGTATTGGGAAATTTTTATAAACTAATTTTTTATAAAAATAAGAAGTAAGTTTTTTCAAGAAAAATGAGGCTTTTAAAAGTTTTTTATTTTTCTGGGAAAACCGGACCGGTCCGCCTCCTTACCGGATCGATCCGCCACCGGACCGGTCTGCCCTCTACCCGGACCGATCCGCCTTGCTTTATCCAGTAGACCACGGACCGATTGCGAACCGAAGAAGCCAAATTTTAAAAGAACCGATCCGAGGTCGGACCGATCCGCCTCCAAGCCGGACCGGTCCGCCTGGGATAAATTCGGCCAGATCTGTTCGAGATTTTTTAGGCTCAAAGTTTTCTTATTTAAGACAACTTTGGGGAGTTATTTTTCAAGACTTTTCAAGACGATTTTCAGAGTCCTAAATACTCGAAGTCTTCACCTTTTTGAGTTCCAAGACTCTTTTTGATTCAAACACAAAAATCCCAATTACTTTTGTGAATCTTTTGGAACCCTAGAACACAATTTTGTTATTGTTCAACCTTTGTGGAGAAGCCGTCTTTCTTCTTCATTGCTGCTCTCCTCGAAAGGGGAAATTTCAGCCGACAAACTTGTGGAGAAGCCGTTTCTCTTCTTCATTGCTGACCATTTGGAGTTCCTGCAGGAGATTTCAGTTGAGAAATCGAAACCGATGCCTGAGGGTATTTCGTATGTCACATTTATTTCATTGTAATTCGTGTAAGCCATTTTCCTACAAATTATAGTGAAATAAAAAGTTTTGCCCCTTTGGGGGATTTTTCCTGAAATCGTTTGTTTTATCCTGCATGCTATATTTTATTTGATAAATCATATAGATGCATGTTTTAGGGTTTAACTAAAATTTGGGAGTAATTAAAATTGGATTTTATTTGAGAAGTCGCAATATTTCCGCTGTAGCTACTCTCTCAGGGTCGATCGATCGATCCATCAGATATTGGCCTACGATTTCTGCATATTTTTGCCCGCGGGTTTAGTAAATTTTAACCCTCAAATCCTCAATTATAATGTCCCAAACTCCAAAATATTTATACCAAAGGTTACACCAATATAAAGACATCAATTATAACATCTTAGAATCATCAAATCATTATGAGTTATCATTTTCTTGGATCAAATCATATATATTTCTTAAAGACCCTATTTCTTTTATTTTCTTCAAGAACATCATATAACTCAACATAAATTCGTTATTATCTACACATGGATCCTGATTTCGTGGTTGCGATATTTCCAGAAGTTAATCTACATGCAAATTCTAACAAGATTAAGATTTAAATCTCCAAATCCATTAATTCATCATTTTTCAAGATTTTTGTCCAATTCCAAACTATCATGGATAATATATACATTGAATTATTGCAAGTTAAATCATTTGCCTCAAATGGAAGTTCTGATCCTTTGGAGAAGATTATATAGGTGATGATGTTATCTTTTTGGTCATAAATCTGGCGGCGGTGGTGGTGGTGCAAGGTGGTTGTTTGTCCTTGGCAACCTTTAGAAACACTTCCTTTCTCTCTACTTCTCTCTCTCAAGTTTGTAGAAGATAATAACCCTAATGATCCTAAGAGTTGGCCGATATATCAAATCTAAATTTCGTACGTCACTATTTATCAAATGGTAAAATGACTAAAATACCCTCCCGAGTTGCCAGTTTGGCCTAAAAATGCCCCAGGACCCAAACTAAACCCCCAGTTAGTCTTTTCTAACTATTTCGATACTTCCGGACACATTGGTGCACTCAAAATAACCATAAGGATGACATAAAAATGACCATGAGTATGACATACCTCGATGTCAACTTCCTTTTCTTCCCAAAACGCATTATCCCCTTCATAGGAGATACTCTCAACAACACCTGGTCTTCCACATTGAACTCTCGAAAGAACCTATTTACGACGTAGCTCTTCTGTCGATCCTGAGAAATCCAAATACGGATTCAAATCATCTCTATCCTGATCGAAGTATCCTGGATTACCTCCGGCTCAAGTAGCTTTTCATCCCACTCCTCTAACCAACATGTTGGAGAAAGATCAGGTCTACCGTATAACACCTCAAATGGATCCATGCTAATCGTAAACTGGTATGAGTTATTATAGGCAAACTCCACTAGTGGGAGATACTGCTTTAATCCCCCGTCAAAATCTAGGATACACATTCATAACATATCCTCTAACTTCTAATTTTTTCGCTTAGTCTGGCCATCGGTTTGTGGGTGATAGGCCGAACTCAGTCGTAACTCCGTACCCATAGCCTCCTGAAAGCTCTACCAGAACCGAGACACAAAAATCTTATCCCTGTCAAACACGATATCAAGGTGCCCCCCTGTGAAGTCTCACTATCTCGTCTATAAAAATCTGAGCGTACTTTACCATGGTGTAGTCCGTCCGAATTGGTGGAAAGTGAGCTACATTGGTCAAATGATCCATAATCACCCATATCGAATCGTGACCTCGCTGAGATGTAGGCAACCCCATGATGAAATCCATGTAGATGCTCTCCCATTTCCACATAGGAACCTATAATGGCTATAAAAGTCCTGTCGGTCTCTGATGGTCCACCTTCACCAGATGACAAGTGGCATATTTTGAAACAACCGTGGTAATATGCTTCTTCATTCCACTCTACTAATACTGTCGCCTTATATCCTGGTATATCTTATCCCCACCAGGATGTACCATAAAATGTGAACCGTGTGACTCTATCATCACCTCGTGTCACAACTCCTCCCCCTCAGGAATAACCAGTCTCCCATTGAAGTGTAACCCTCCATCCGAACCGATGGTGTAAGACTCGCCCCCCTGTGCTAGATGTTGTACTGTCTAATCCTGGAAGAACGGATCCGTTGGCTGAGCTTGTACCACCCTCGTAATAATCTGAGGAGGATCTGTCATAACAGACATAAATGATAGGGCCACTGCATCTTGGTGGCCTAACTCCTTCCATTTCACATTTTATACTTTGTCCACCTCACCTACTGGCCTACGGCTCAACGCGTCTGCTACCACATTAGCCTTCCCCGAGAGGTATTGGATATCGAACTGATAGTCCTTCATAAATTCAAGCCACATGAGCTGATGCATATTCAACTCTTTTTGGGTGAAGAGGTACTATAGTGACTTGTGATCTGTGAATAAGAGAAATTTCTCCCCCAAGATATAATGTCTCCATATTCGAAGTGAAAACACGACTGCCGCTAACTCCAAGTCATGGCTTGGGTAATTCCTCTCATGATGCTTAAGCTTTCGGGAAGCATAAGCTATATCCTGATCCTCCTGCGAAAGCACACCCCAAGTCCCTGTAAAAATGCATCAGTGTAGACTAAATACTCCACTCCCATTCTGGACAATGATAGAACGGGTGTCAAAGTTGACTTGTCCTTCAGCTCATCAAAGGCTAACTGAAAGGCGTCGTCCCAGATGAATGGCACCCCTTTGTGATTCAGGTGTGTCAACAGACTCGCTATTTTTGAGAATCCTCAAATAAACCTTCTGTAGTATCCTGCTAGACCCAAGAAATTATGCATCTCTATCGGTGTCGTGGTATGCCACCACTCCCTCAGCTCTAACATTTTGCCCGGATCTACGGATATACCTTTGTCTGATACAATGTTCCCCCAAAACCGGACCTCCTTCAGCCAAAACCCACACTTCTCATATTTGGCATACAACTCATGTTGGCGCAGTGTCTGCAACACCTGTCGTAAATGCTCAGAATACTCCTCCTCAGTCTGAGAATATATCAGAATGTCATCTATGAAGACAATGACAAATTGATCAAGGAACTCTCTGAACACCCTATTTATCAAGTCCATGAATACGATTGGAGCATTAGTTAGCCCAAATGTCATAACTCCGAACTCGTAGGACCCATATCTCTTCAGTAATGCAGTATTAGACACATTCTGCTCCCTGATACGCAACTGATGGTATCCTGATCTCAAATATATCTTTGACACGAAGGCATCTCCTCGCGACTAATAGAATAAGTCATCCATTCAGAGCAATGGATACTTATTCCGTATTATGAATTTATTCAGCTCTCGGTAACCAATACACAATCATAAAGATCCATCCCTTTTCATCACTAACAGCATGGGAGCATCCCAAGGCGAGGTACTCCTTCGGATGAACCCCCGTCCCAACAGCTGGTTAATATGATCCCATAATTCCCTCATCTCTACCGGAGTTATACGGTAAGGCACGCAGGCTATCGATCGAGTTACTGGCATCAACTCTATAACAAAGTCTATCTCTCTAATAGGTGGCAATCCCGGTATATCCTGGAATACATCAGCGAACTCCCAAACAATAGGAATCGAATCAAGTGGGATTACTACGTCCTTAGAGGTCTCCTCCTCTATGTAATAAAAGTGGGTGGACGATCCTCCCTCAGGACGAGGCATCGCCACCAGAAACATCTCCTGACCCGGTATAGTAAATATAATACTCCTACTAAAGTAATCGATCATAGCCCAATACGCAACGAGCCAATCCATACCGATAATCTCATCATACTCGGTCATATCTAATACTAGTATGTCTGCAGCTAAAATAAATCTCCCAATCTCTATACCTACTCCCAGACATATCAAGAAAATTAGTGTCCCATTCCCCAATGGTGAGTCAACACACGTAACAGTACTATCCGCTGTATGTAGCAACTCCAGGGTGCGTGCAAAACTAGTGTCAATAAAAGAGTGTAAAGCCCTCGTGTCGAACAAAACATGCCCCAAAGTCCCCCGGATAGAAAACATACCCTCAATCGCGGGTGGAGCTTGTGGGATTGTGGCCTGATAAACGTTGTAAACACGCCCATACTGTAACTACCCCTGCTGAATTGGGACCGCTGTTATGGCTAGCAAAGCTGGCATCTGTGGTGGTGCTGGGAGGGCGACGAGAAATATCGGTCTCTAAGGCTCCAATCGAGCACCCTATTACTGCGACTGCGGGAACCTACCCCATTCAGGACAATCATGACGTTTATGGCCAGTTTTACCACATATGAAACACTTTCCACCAAAGTTTCCCCCTCTCTGTCCTTGCTTCCCTCGGCCCTGCTGGCCGTTACCACCTTTCCCTTGGCCCTGCTAGCCCCGTTGATACTGCTACTTTCCCTGATGGCCCTACTATCCCTATTGGACCTGATGGCGATGATGAATCTACTGGCCATGGCTACAACCTCCTTGATTGTGTAAAAAACCTTCATATTTGAGACGCTAATTCTGATCACCTTATCTCTACTGGCCCTTATATGGTTGTACGCCACTGGCACCACTACCTCCTATCCTACCCTGCTGGTTAGACTCCATTACTCTCTTGCTCCCTGTCAGATGGAAGCGGTGGTCCTGGCAGTGAAGTAATGTTGTATTAAGCACATCAACATAGGTCTTTAATGAGAGGTTACTCAGAAGATACTATCAAATCCTCCAAGCAAGGTCATCCATAAACATTTGTATTTTCTTATCCTCAGTAGGTACCTGTGCTGGTACCAGATTAACTAGCCTGGTAAAATCTTCCTCGTACTCAGCTACGGTCTTCCCCTCCTCGGTGTGGTTTAGTAAGTTCCACCTCATCTCAATCTGAACGAAGGAAGGGAAATATTTGCGGTGGGACCGCACCCATAAATCTTGAATAGTAATGACATATCTCTCCTCAGCAGTGGTAATAGACTCCCACCACTACACTGCTGCGTGGGCTAGATTAAATGTAGCTAGTATCTGCCTCTATACATCCATGCATTTATACATCCTCAAGTGCCTCTGGATGTCCTTCTTCCATTGGCTCGCCACTACAATATCGGATCTCCCTGCAAACTCCGGAGGATGTGCCTTTTGAAAGATATCTCTGACACGTTCCCAAGACGACGGGAATGCATGAGCCTGAACTGGGGTCACTACAGGTGCCTGAGGTGGTACCTGCTGCACTACTGCTAAAGCTACATTTCCCTCCTGTGCTACTATAGTGGAAACTTCAACGGCGTTCATAGTACCTTGAACTGGTGCTGGTTGAGGCTCGGGTTGGGCACCCCTGGGAACTCGCAATGCACGTCGAGGAGGCATCTGAAATGAGAGAGAAGCTTAATAAGTCTACAGTTAATATCATAAAATATCTGAAGACGTAAAATGCGCAATCAAAGAATACGACAGTCCTAAAATATAGGGCTCTACATAAAAGAATGCTATGCGGAAAGCATAACAAGCCATACAGATCCTAAAGACTCTAGAACCTGATGCTCTGATACCACCCGTGACACTCAGTCTAATTAAATACCGGGTATATACTCCTTTATTAAATTAATACAGAATATCAAGTTGGTTCAGCCTTAGCAGCATTGTCGAAAACCATTTTATTAATTAAAAAGTGAGATGCCAAATTTTATGAATTAAATTAACTTACAACCAAGTACTAAATAACCAACCATTTAACACACACATAGAGAATCTCATATGAATAACCAATGTAATGAAATAAATCGAGTCTCGAGTAAACACTCCAATAATAGTCCCAAAGCAAAATATAGTCTCAATACAAAAGTCTGAATAAATAAAATCAACATCTGAAATAAATGAAAGTCAGAAACTGCTATCTTTGAATAAGAATGGGAAACATGCCCTAACTGATACGAATGACTCCGAAGGAAGCAAAGATAGATGTGGAGGTGTCTAATACTGAGATCCTCTAACTTCCACAGCAGCTATAACACGTCAACAGAATGGAACTCTTATGCTTGGCGTCCCTGTGGCTGGACACCTAAATGGTTTTTACAAAACAAAATAAATTTGGAAGCAAACGGGTCAGAGCCTGAGGTGAAAATATTTTTAAAAAAATAAGTGTTTAATTTTATTAAATAGTAAATATTATACATATGTTAGTCACGTGCTCTCACTTTAGATTCTCGCCCCTCAACTATTGTTCATGCCTAACACATATTTTCTACCCACCCTAGCTACGCTACCCACCTATCTTGTTGGTACGAAATCTTTGTCTATAGGGATTACTATATTGAGCCATCCGTATTACCCAAATACCATAGAATTCCATTAACATTATTTATTAATCAATTTCAAGTAACTTAATACTCATTTTGAATTTCCACAAGTTTACATTATTCTATAGGTCTCATCCTAATTCATCTACTAAGCAACAACATAGAACAATCTCAAGTATATATATATCACTCTTAGTACATATATACAAATATGGCACCCCAAAGATGAGTTATTGTGCATGCATACTCTGCTATCGAATCTCGGTACATCATGTACACTGTGACACCCCGCCTAATTAAATACCGGGCGATCACTCCTTTATTAAATTAAATCAAGGTGAACAGTTTGGTTCATTCTTAGCATCCCTGTCGTAAAAATAAACTTTCCAATTTAACACCCTAAATAATTAAGCTAAGTGTCAAAACCATATTTAAACATTACTTTCCAAATTTTTATTTAAAGAAAATGATTTATTTATTTATTAACAACATTTCAACAATTAAGAATCACACCACAATAAACCTGGAACACAATCCAATTAATTTAAAACATTCGTCAATTGAATGTCAACATGCGAAATATAAAGTAACGCAATTCAAACTGAATAAATCCCATAGTGACAATACTAGAAATAACTGGAAATACAAATGTCCCAATAACAATGAAATAATGGAAAGGGCGACACGTGTCCAATAAATGAGAATGCTAGAAGTGGAGTCAATAAAGGAAGATGTCTACGCAAGTGACCTGCAACTCCCACCTAAGCTGCAGCACGTTCCTTTCAAGGGATCCTAAGCAAGACGCCCCTGTGGCTGGGCACCTAAAATATATACATATATATACAAGAGAGAGAGAGAGAAAACGGGTCAGAGCCCGAAAGTTTGTTTAATTTAAAATAAGTTTAGCAAGTATTTAAATTGATACAGGCCAATGCAACAACATATTAGAGCGACACTCTCTTGAGAAATTCTCACCTCTCTTCTAATGTGCACGCCTATCTTACTAACCTTCCCAACCTTTTATCTTATCATTTATCGCACTAATCTTCCCAATGATTTAACTTATCTTAGATTACTCGTAAGATTCAACATTTAACAATTCCATTTCGAAAAGGGTATTTCAATTAGTAACCAAAGTTCTCCATTTTAACTTTATAAAATCAATAAAGTTTTCCAGTGTCATATTATACTTACTCAAAACAAGTATTTATTATTTGAGTCATCAACCATGTCCTACTTATCAAATCACAGTAGGAAGTTTCAATTTCCAAATCTCATATATGTATTAACTACTCGTATAATATATATAAAATAACGGCACCCCAAATAAAACTATGGTGCGTGCATACTTCTACTATCCAAACCCCATACCACTCATATCAAGGGGAATACAAATTCGGAATCACTCTCGAACTGTATTAACACATACACAAACAATGTCGAGGCGAAGCATAGATTCCAAGTCTCTAAGAGGATGGCACATACTCGCGTCTCTTAGGACCGTCTGAACTATCAATTCGATAGCCTGTACCAAGGATATCTATCTTTTAGGGTACAAGTCAATATCCCCCATAAAGGCCCCATCGAGATAAGACTGTCCCAGCGCGGTAACCTCAAGGATAGCAAGTAGCGCGATATGTTTTTCACATGTATATAATTTATGTACACACAATCATATAAATATACCACTTTTATCATATTAATATAGGTTCCTCTCGTCACCCATAATTACAACATTTATCCTTAATTTCACATTATTAGTATTACGTATAATCTCTAACCTTAACTCGAAGGGTTTTCTCACTTATTACGTGACACTCGTGGACTCTATCCTTCCAAGTAGAAAATTCAGTAGGTATACCTCTATTCACTATCGTAGCTATTCGCCGTAATATCTCACTTGAAATACGTAGTTTCATCGTTCATTATATAATTATCCCAAAAGCAAAATTCTCGTCTTATAATAAAGTTCCCAACACTTATTCATATGTCCTACTGGTCTTTCCTATCTCCCAAAACATTCTATTAAGAATACCCAAGAATTATTTCACGATAAATTTAGTTTAACTAATTAAACAAGGGAAATAGGAGTCTGCCAGGAGGGGTCGATCGATCGAGGTCTGGGACTTGATCGATCGAAGCTCTATGCTCGATCGATCGATCAAGCAGGTGTTTTGATTTCTACAGAATTGCAGTTACGGGTTCTAACACTTTTCTTCATCCAAATCCATATTTTTCTAAACCCAAACGTCCCAAAATGCTACTACTAACATTATAACAATATATCAGATGTTTCCAACGTAAGGCATGGGTATTTCTATCATTTAATCAAGGATTAACAACCCCAAAAGTTAATTAATTATCAAGGACACTTAAGTTCTCTTAAACAGGTTTCTAACCAATTTTCTTCAGAAATTCCTTCTTATAATTATCAAGATTTCGTGGTTACATTCCTCTACATGGCAAGGCTCCCAGAATTTTCATATAAATCAATACTACATGGATTTTCCTATCACAAATTGGGTTTTCTTCCATATTTTTCATCTCTAATCATTCCTTAACTAATATGAAAATTGCACCAACAAAAATACGCAAGATAAATACTTGCCTGGGATTTTCAGAAGTCTGGTTTGCAGATGAATCCGGTGTGGTTGCGTTCCCCGTCTCGCGATCTACGTGTTGGCGGTGACGGCGGTGCAAACGGGTGACTTTTTGGCCTTGAATTGCCTTGAGAGCCTTCTCCTCTCTTCTCCAATGGCCGTACTAGGGTTCTGAATATTCTAACCTTAAATCGTTAACCTAAATGGCTGATATAGGTTGCTGATTTTCGTGGGCTTAATTACCCAAATATGTAAAATGACTAAAATGCCCTCCCGGCGTACTAATTAGGCCGAAAAACGCCCAGAGACCCAAACTACACCCCCGGGTACACTTTTCTGACTATCTCGACCCTTACGGATGCGTTGGCGCACTCAAAACGACCATACGGGCAACTTATAAAATATTCACTTTTTATTTATCAAAATTTAGTCCTGACGCGACACGATCACGTTCCGACTTAAATCTCCGAAATTGTCATTTAAATCACTCATGACATTCAATATAACCAATATAATATATTACTTTGCTCATTCGTAATATTCAACAAATTTCCCATAATTACTAACTCTCGTCACGTTAATAATTATAACATAATTAATTTCCGAATTTTTATTAAATAATTACTCACATTAAATTCAATAAATCCCCAAATTAATATAGCATAAAATACGGGGTATTACATACATAAGGATAAGGAGTTTCAAATCACTCAGGAACTGTATCAATACAAATCACACATATTAGAGGTGAACATAGATCACATACCTACGGGTCACGCACATACCTACGCTCCCATAGTCAGCTGACTTATCAACTCACAAATAAGTCTTCAGAGTCCCGTGCTCTTGAGGTACCAATCTAAAGTTCCCCCCGAAGGCACACAAAGACAAGATTGTCCTCCTCCTACAACCTCCCGTAATAGCAAGTATGGTTGGTATGTCATACACATAATAATCCATATACCAGGTAATAACACAACCTAAGTAATCATCATTTAAATATAGGTACACTCCTGTCCTATATTACAAGTTTTATACGTAGTATAGTTTCATCCCGATTATTCTACGTAATATCTTTAGCGCGACCACTCTCGTCGTAGACATTCGAGTACTTAAACATATCCCAAAAAGTTACTAAGTCTCCCATTTGTCTCTAAGGTTATTTAAGTAATTTAAAGTCCCCCTACTAATGTCTCTAACCTTAAGTTATTGTTTATTCGAATTAAATACAAGTTCCCATAATTTCCAACCGTATGTCACATGTCGGACACTCGTAAGTTTATCATTTAATCCCAAAACAAACTAATATTTTTTGGGCCTCAAACACACCCCTACTGACCTTCCCTAAGTCCCTATTTCTTCTATTTTCTTCAAGAACATCATATAACTCAACATAAATTCGCAATTCTCAACACATGGATCATGATTTCATGGCTGCTATAGTTCCAGGAGTTAATCTACATGCAAAACCTACCAAGATTAAGATTTAGATCTACATATCTATTAATTGATCATTTTAAGGTTTTTCTCCAATTCTAAACTATCATGAATGATATATACACTGAATTATTGCAAGTTAAATCACTTGCCTCAAATGGAAGTTCTGATCCTTTGGAGAAGATGATATAAGTGATGATGTTCTCTTTTCGATCACAAATCCGATAGTGGTGGTGGTGCAAGGTGGTTGTTTGGCCCTAACAACCTTTAGAAACCCTTCCTTTTTCTCTTTTTCTCTTTCTTAAGTTTGTAGCTGCCAATAACCCTAATGATCCTAAGATTTGGCTGATATACCTAACCTAAATTTCGTAGGTCACTATTCATCAAATTGTAAAATGACTAAAATACCCTCCCGGGTTACCGGTTTGGCCTAAAAAAGCTCCCGGACACAAACTAAACCCTCAGGTTGTCTTTTCTGACTATTTTGATACTTCCGGACACATTGAAGCACTAAAAATGACCATAAGGATGATATAAAAATAAACTACTTTATAATCCATTAAATTGGTCTCGACTCGACTGGTACGCGCAACCCAACTTAATTTCTAAAACTGTCGTATTTTCCACCCGTGATAATTTTAATAAGTTCATAATCATATATTAATATATTCACTCAGTAATATTCAACATAATTATCATAATCAAATACTAACTCTCGTTTTGCTAGTATTTAACTCCAGATTAATTACCAATTAATTTACCATTTAATTCAGTTAATCCTATAATTACAATTAGTAAAAATACGGGGTATTACATCTTTCACAATTCACATCGTGAAAATATGTGACCTAATTAAATTTTATTGGTAAGAACTATTTTGATTGGGAGAGCAGCTAGGTGGTTTCTCATCCTTTCAGAATATGACCTAAAGTGTGTGGTTCCTCGCGCGATCAAGGGCCAGGTATATGCAGATTTATTGGCAATCTTTCCATCAAGGGTATTTGAGCCACTCCAAGAGAACATCCCAGGGGATGATTTGCAGACAAACTTTATGGAGGCCGATCTGGAAGAATGGACGATGCAATTCGATGGTTCATCGATATAAAAGAAATGAGGGGTAGGGGTTATCTTTTCTAAAGGAAAGGAGGAATTTTGCCTTTCCTATAAATTGTATTTCCCTTTCTCCAACAATGAAGAAGAGTATGAGGCATTAGTATTGGGGTTGCTGGAGTCCCTTTGAAAGGGAATTCGTTCACTGTGCATCAAAGGCGATTCCAACTTAGTTGTTCAACAAGTGAATGGGGAATATGCATTGAAGCACCTCAGTTTAGCGCCCTACAGAATGATCATCCAATGATTGATTAATCAGTTCCATCAAGTGAAGATAAGAAGTTATCCTAGAACTATGAATAGACATGCTCATACCTATGCACCATTGCTAAAAAGTTAGCTATAAAGACCGATTCAACTACTGTGGTGATCCAATGAAGAACAAACCTATCGTTTATGCAATAAATCCTACCCATGGAATGTGATTCGGATTGGAGGGGCAAAATCAGAAAGAAGTTAGAGTCTGGGGAAGGCAAGATGGAACCAAAAGTGCTGGCGTAATACTTCATCAATTATGGTAACCTCTACTTTAGGAATGCGGGAGGATGGTTGTCAAGATGTGTCGGCCTAGAAGAAGTAGAATAAAGATTGAAGAATTCAGAGGGAAGGATACTTTTAGCCAACGATGAAATGAGATGCAACTGAGTTACAACGAAAATGTGATAAGTGCCAACATTTTTTCAAGCAGCTGAATGCCACTTCATTGGAACTCAAAAAGATTGGAGACAACCTTACATTGACTTCATCAAAGACGAAATTGTTCCTTTGGAGAAAATAGATGTGATGGGACTCAAACGAAGGGCTCTACTATTTTACGTCCAAGAGGACCAGTTTTATCGAAGGGGTGATTCAATAGACCATTGGGATGAATCACGAAAGAAGAAGCAATAGAAGTATTGAAGCAAGCTCACGATCCAACTCACATTATTGGGGCCAAGCTATATGATCAATTAATGACTTTGGGGTATTATTGTCTAACCAAGGAGAAAAATTCTGCTGAGTTTGTGCGAAAGTGCAAGGCATGCCAGCTGTATAAAAAATATAATCCATGCCCCATCAGTGGACTTACATTCTTTAGACACTCCTTATACATTTTACACTCAGGCATTTTACCTGGTAGGGGAAATACATCCTTCGTTAATAGGAAAGATTTGGATATTGGTGGAAACATAGTGCTTTACGAAGTGGGCTGAAGCGATACCACTTAGGAGAGAAATGACCGACGTGGTAGCTAATTTTATTAGAGAGTACATAATCTATCATTTTGGGATCCCAAAAGTCATCCCCTCTGATAAAGGAACCCTTTTCATCAATAAATAGGTAACGGTGCTCACCGACAGACACTCCATCATCCATCATACCTCAACTGTGGCATACCCCAAGGGAAATGGCCAAGCCGAAGCGACTAACAAGACGTTGGCTAATATTTTAGCTAAAATGATGGAAGAGTTCCCTGGATCCTGGGATGACTAGATCCCAGCAGTACTGTGGCCCTACTGAAAGACCAAGAGAAAGCCCATAGTATATAGATCGTTCTGTCTTGTATATGGAGCAGAGGAAATTCTACCAATAGAGTTAGAAGCCCTGCGAAATAGCATTCTCCCCCAAGGAAAACTCGTACAACTGGAAGTGTTAGACGAGCACAGAGATAACGCGATACAATACTTCTAAATGTACACGAAATAACTCTCAAGGGAATATGATAACATAGTGAGAACAAGGAAGTTCGTTGAAGGAGACCTCATTTTAAAAGCAGTTATGAAGAACATCAGAAGGCTCCCTCTCCCTAAGTTTGCTGTGAATTGGGAGGGACCTTTCATTGTGAATCAGGCTCACGATTCAGGTTACTATTTAATTTCAAAGATGGAAGAAGATAAACCATTCAAGATTAATAACAAATGGCTGAAGGCCTATAAGTAAGTAACCTTAGAATATAGATGTATTTGGTTTCTATGTATACACAAATCACTTTGAAGTTATATTTATTTTTGTAACTGGAGTTTGATTGAAGATTGCAAGAGTTTTAATTTGTGCAAGAGATAGAAGAGTAGTTATAACATAAAGAGATGGTAAGATAAACATGGGCTTCTTTATCATTCATATAATTGGAAATGCATTACAAAATTGGGAACTACCGCCCTAGAGTTACATATAAAAAGGGGATTTTTTTATAAGGCATTGGGAGTCATCAACCTAAGAGGAACCACAAGTCTGGGGAAGAAAAAAAATCCCCAGGTAAGCCTGAAGAGGCTTCCAAGCATGTTCTCGGTACACTAATATGAACCTTAAGTCTTTCCTGAACTTGGGCACGCTCAATGAGGAGTCTTTTGTGTTGCAGCACGGAGAGACTCTTCGATGGTATGTTCCTCTCGATCAACTTACTCCAATAATGGCACCAGCTCAGCCAGCTTTGCCTCTTCAGTTTGTTAGGCCTCCAGATGCTTCTGAAGTACCTCCCTATGGTACACTAACTCACGGCTCTTCAAAATCTTCAAGTGACTAGTCAACAGTCGAATTGAAAGCCATATCTACCCAACTCCTTTAAATTGGCCAAGTATTGGTTAATAAGGGGACTGTGAGGTTTAGAGTTTGGTTATTAGCAATCTTTGCAATAATGGTCGCCATACCCTAAAGTCTGAAACCCATTAATGCTATGATTGAATCCATAAAAGTATAGGTATGAAAAGTCGCAATGTGTTATATGATAGCATGATGACACGACGGGACTTGGGGAGATTGACAAAGCACCAGGAGGCAGAACTCTAAAGGAGCCATTGTGGGCAGAGAAATCTCATAACCAGACTCACTATCATCTGGAACATTAGTCGTGGAACCTTGATCATTATGGCTGGACTCCTCAGAACTAGCTGGTTCCCAATGAGGCGAGACAACAGGCGAAGGGACATATTGAGTTTGTTCTTCACCAAGAAGGGACTCCCTAGCAACCTGAGATGAGAAAAAAGAAAAGAATGAGCTTGATGAAAAATCTTAACAAGTGGTTTTTATTGTTAAGTCACCGTTAGTGGTGGAGGTTGATGAAAAATCTTAACAAGTGATTTTCATTGTTAATTCACCATTACTGGTGGATTTTGATGGAAAATCTTAACAAGTGGTTTTCATTGTTAAGTCACCGTTACTGGTGGAGTTTGATGAAAAATCTTAATAAGTGGTTTACATGGTTAAGTCACCGTTACTGGTGGAGTTTAATGAAAAATATTAACAAGTGATTTTCATTGTTAGGTCACCGTTACTGGTGGAGTTTGAAGAAAAAATCTTAACAAGTGGTTTTCATTGTTAAGTCATCGTTACTGGTGGAGTTTGATGAAAAATCTTCACCAAGTGTTTTCATTGTTAGGTAAGCATTTTTAAAATGAGATGTATATATTGTGGTGGTTGATTGTTACACATGAATAACGAAAGAATATGTGCAATAAAAGAAAAGGCACTAGTTTTCTCAATGGCAATGGCAGGAGAGATATCTGTAGGAGCTGTAACGCCCAAACCCTTTGGGCTCTCAGTAGAACGTTCATGCAGAGGAACATGAACTGAGGTACCTTAGCCGTTAAGGGGAATAAGTGCTAAGGCTAGAGAAAAATACCCTGAATTAGTGGGGATATGGGGAGACATGGATGACTCTGCAGCCAGAGGAACCCCCAGATGAACCTGTCCTAGCCTCAGGCACACGTAAATCCTTGAGTTGAAATGGGGGAGTCAAAGTGGGAGAAAGGTGTAATAACAAAGTTAAATGTAACATATAAGAGATTAAACATTTGAAGGGGCAAGGTAAATGTTTATACTTACCTCAATTATATTGGAGAAAGAATAAAAACCAGATATTGGCCTCAACAGAGGAAGCTGAAGAAGAGATTCAACGACGGCTGAGGCTAATCGGGATCTAGTTCTACCCTAAAATAGGTCAAGAGACTTAGTAAATATGGAGGCAAAAGAAATTTAAGGGATAATCAAGTTATTACCTCTAGAGGGATACTAGAGTCAATGGGAACAATGTCCAGAGGAACCACCAAAAGGGCAGATGGCACAGAAGAAGCCAAAGGAGTTTCCTCTGGCTAGGAAGAAGCTCCAATGATTTCCAGAGGAGCAGCAGCTCCCCTAGCAGCATCCTCTGCATGCCTGGAGGCAGAAAGACGTGAGTAGAAGAGCCTGTACATTAGAAAATGGGGATGTGATACATCGAACAAAGCGCTCTCAAAGCGTCCTCCTACAATGGGGCTCACAGGAGGACTCAGTCCTTCTTCTTCGACATGCTGCACAAAAGGGTTAGAAAATACACTCAGTATACTAAAAAATGACTAAGTACAAAAAAAGAAGTTACCTCTTATTCAGGAGGGGGAGAATGGGATGATATGACCATTGACGTAGAAGGTTGAGAAGGAACTAAAGAATCCCTATCGATTTGGCCTTAGTCGGCGTCAGGACTGTCATTCACAGTTATAGCTTCAGTTGCTAGTTTATTCCGAGTCTTTGCTTAGAGTATTCTTTCTAGCACCAGAAGCACTAAGAAGTGAGGGAACTCTTGTACTCTTCCTTCGGTTCCAGTAGCAGGAGGAATGAAAGGAGTGTGTCGGTGAAATTCAGTGTTTATTCGTTCCACCTCAGCTTGAACTTTCTTACTTAATTCCTCACTCACTTCGACAGACATAGGAGGAGGAACGGAGGCAATGGGGAATGCATCCAAAGGAGCTTGAGGTTGAGGTTGGGACTTGAACTTTAAAGAAGTCCCACTCTTATATCTCTTAATCCTTTGGGCCAGTGTCTTTGAAGGTCCTTCGCTAAGAGCTGCACCGATTGAAACACCCTCACCAGAAATATCCTCACAAGGGGAAGGGTGTTTTAGGATTAGAACATTATTGGGGTTGGACGTGGCAGTGGGGATCATGGGGCAATAAGTAGGTCGCTCGCTGGGAGGATCTTTAGGAGTCTTTCTCAGAGGGAACTCAACCCCAAGAACAGAGTTGCCATTGAGGCCTAATTCCAAAGCAGGGAAAGAGACAACTGGGGGATACTGAGGGGGACTTTGAATAAATTCACGAATTCTGGTCAGTTGCATTGACTAGAATTTTATGGTAAACAAAGTGGACACATCCCCTTTCTTGGTGGCACTGGAGATGGTAACCCGACCATCCATAGTAGAAGTTACGCCAAGTACAGAAGTAGAAAGGTAGAAAGTACAGGCCTCAACAAAAGTAGCCTCTCATTTGTTAACTGAAATACAGGTCGAGGAGCCCCTTTGAAAACGATAGATTTTCTCAATCAGTGCTCTGATACCACTTGTTGGAACACGAGGCCCCAATTTTTAAAATCTTACCACAAAAAGTAATTTCAATTTCCTTTCAAAGATGCGGAAGCGAGATGGTTCAATTAAACAAATTAACTAAGTTTAATTTCTTTCCAAATTAAAATTAAACCAAGTGAAATAAGATTAAATCCACACATATTTTAATTTCACTTAAACCAAATTAATTTAACTCAAGTCCTAGAAATTTGTCTAAGTCATATTTTCAATATTACCAATTTAGGCCAAACCAATTTTAACAAGTTAAATGATGACTTGAATCAAATTAACATTTACCCAAATAATTATGTAGCACCAAATAAAACATGAGTAGTGATTTAAGCCAATTTTATCTTTTTACCTAAGCATGCATTCTAGGTGATTTTGTAAAAGATAAAATAAATAATTAACCACTACGCCGCGATGTACGAGGAAAAACCCACAACGGGAAACAACCTGGTACAGCCCTAGCCTCAAATCCACTCAGTACGGTTTTACAAATACAAGACAATAAGACTTACAACACTCGACTTGACTCCGTCCAAGCCTCGACGCTTCTTCTTGTACACACCTCTGCCTAGCGAATAACCACGGAGCTCCACCGTGGTCTCGAAATCCACCGATCGGACTTTTTCTGGTCATCGTCACCCAAACAAGGAGCCTTGCTCCAAGTGGGTATGTCACAACAAACAAGCTTCTTCTTTTATGGGATGTAGAAGAAAAACCCAAACTCTCTTTTACGGTAGAGATGAATCCGGGGCCAAACAAATTCTCCAAGCAAGATGTATATATATATAGATAGAAACTTGGATTAAAACATTGTTTATTGGGTGTAAACTTGGTTTTGTTCTTTAAATAAATCAATTTAAATAAAAAACACCAAGGGAAATTTATATGAAAGAATTAAGCTCTCAAAAACTCACTAAGAGATAGAAAAAGTTCTTTGAAAAATTCTGTTTCTGAAGTCATTAAATTATGTGAAAGAATAGTGGGACAAAGTAGTGGGAAAGTGCCAAAAAATCGTTCCCGTCGAAATCTTGTTCGAACAACATTTCGTTCAAACGAATGATCTAACGAAGTTCCAATGGCAAGTCATTGGCAAACCTTGTTCGAACGACAATATCGAACGAAAAACCAGAAAGCTTAAAAATTCGATTTTAGCCCAGAAAATTTATTTTAAAGTTTTAAATAAACCTTCTGAAAATAAACCTTAGTTTAAAATAAAAGTACACCCAATATAAAATTATTCCAGGTTTCCCTATATAGATATAAAAATGAAACCATACCCTTGGAGATTGTGGAATATGATGTTGATGACGTAGAAACATAGCACTTGAAACTAGTATGTCATAGGCTTGAAGGATGGTCAAGTATTCTTTCCTATGACTCAAATGTTTTTGTTCGGAATTGAGCCAAAACAACAAGGGACTCAATTGGAAATTTGAGTCCTTATACCCTTGATAAAAACAAACTGCCTGCTACATCGATCTGGGTTGTAAGGTTCTCGAGTACATCCCCACTCGATGAATGAAGAAAGGAACCCAGGGATGAACAAAAGCACCACAGCTTGCGAAGGATCTTCTACAATTGCAACGAAAGTGACTATTCTAACTACAGAAGAGAAAAAAATCCAAGTGTGGGCAAAGGTTGATTACTCATATGGCCTCATGACGAAGGAGTTCAAATGGTAAAAAATTCCAATTATATCTTTTTGGCTTTATTTTTTGTGAAAGCACAGGAGGCGAGGGGGTTTGATGCCTTGGCTAAGCGGATAAGGAATAGATTTGGAGACAATAATTGGAAAATGGGTGTAAAGGAAACCCGTTAAAATAATGGTGTTGGCAAAATTGGCTAGGTTGTAACAGCCAACGGACCATTCCATGTCATGATGGGTCCGATCCAACCAAGAGTAGAGGGATCTTAGAGCAATAGTGGCCAGAGGAAGATTGAAACCTTTGGCTAAATGAATGGAGATGTTTATGAGGTCACTCCTAGGCTGGTCGTTGGGATTTCTAGTCAAGAAGAAATGGGAGAGCAAAATAAGTATGTAGGATAGTAATTCTTAGGATGTACCTTTACCATTGACTGTGACAGAAGTGCATCCTTTGCACTAGGAGCTTAGAAGAAATAACTAATTAGGGGAGTAAATGTAGCTTTATTGGAAGACCCAATGTAGTGTCAGCAAATTCGATCTAACTCTGCTCGATCATCAGCTTCCTCGGCATCCAAGGCCTCATCAAGATAAGCAAACTCACCCATGGGATCAAACCCAAGCATCTCATAAATATCTTTTAAAGAAATGATAAACTTTCCCGAGGCAGCAAATAAGGTGTGAGTTGTGATGTTCCATCTAGAGACCAACACCTGGAGTGCAGCCTTGTGTTTGGAGATAGTCAACTCTCCAAACCAGTTGGCTCGATGAAGACCAACTTAGGTAAGAGATGCAGCGTGGGGTCTTTGCATATGTGCATGCCAGGTGGCGAAATGAGATGGAGATCCCCCAGCTGCTTTGAAATCAATCTAGGAGCAAGGAAAGTCACCACGATCCAATCTGAAGCACAAAGTCCCCTATGGAGGGAGAAAACCCCATTTAGCTGACTCTTCATCTTCATCACCCAATAACAAAGGGTCATACTTGGCTGAAAAACTGCAAGTCTTTTACGTTTCATAAAAATTATCATCCTTACCAAAAATAGTAGAATGATGGTAGAAATGTAGCTGTTCCTGGCACAACGCCAGTAAGGTGGTGGCAGGGTCAGGCGCAATGGCAGTTGTAGATGGAGCACTGTCGGTGGGATCATTTGGAGTGTTGGAAGAACCCATGACAAACAGTGGCAAGAAAAAATCTTATAAGGAAGAAGGAGGAGGTTAAAAGTGGTAGAGTATAGTCGCTAGAGGCGGTGAACAAGGCAAAGAAAGAAAGAACAAGAAGATAAACTTAGTAACAATGGTGGTTTAATGTTTTCTCTCTCTAAAACCTCTGGGAGTTTAAAGAAGATGAAGGCAAGGTAAATTAAAATGACTAAGTGTTTGAATAATAGCCGTTTGATTTTTTTTTAAGTTGTCTTTTGAGTTTCCCACCACCGCACGTACAAAGCTTCCCTCAATTATTTCAAATGCACACGTGGTACTTTGTGGTGTGCCCTAACAGTTGAAAGGACAATACCACATCATTAATGAAGTGATGCATGGGTAATAAACAAGGTTGCTTTCAAAACAAGTTATGATTTTGGTGCCAGTATTTTTTGTCAGGTGCATCCGATATCCTACAACGCAGAAGCTGTTACTACAATTCAAAAAGCTTCGATGACCCCTCGCCACAAGTCCAAATGGGGTTAGCTTTGACTCAGGCACATTGGGGAGAATTTTATTTTTCGAACAAGATGAAACGATGACGCAACACAGTACAAATGAGAAAGTACCTTCAACTTGGGGGAATTTCGTTTGGAGAATTTACGCACGAGAATTCCAACGTTAGAGAAAAGGCCCCACGCAGCGCAGTACAAAAAGTTCACGATGTACCCTCGTTTCAAGCCTGTTCGGAGTTATTTCTGGCTTCGGTACATCGGGGAGAATTTAACTTTTTGAATAACACAAAACGACGAAGAATGGCGGCATGACGAAACCGGGGAGAACTTTATAGTTCAACAGCTACTTTGGGAGAATTTCACAAGTCTAAATGCTAGGAATGTTTGGGAGGAAGATTTCATACCATTAGGGGAAGTCCAAATGCAAATACCAACTTATTACAACGACGCTACATGGTGACACGAAACTGTAAGCACTCACGATGCGCAAAAGACTATGTGCGGAAGTAAACAATTGGCGATTAAACGCAATTTACCTACGAGGTTTACCGGTTATTCTTGGAGGGAGCAATTCAAACTTTTCTTGAATTGTTAACTTTATGAAAACGAATTTAATCTCCAAAGTCAATTAAAAGTCCAAATTATTATCTTTGTTAAATCTAGTTGATTTACAAAATAATAAACTATTCAGTTTTTAGGCGAGTTTCTATTTTATTTAAACCTACTTTTTGTGTGAGGTGATATGCGAAAAATGTAAAGCACGCGGTATTTATTTAACGTCACAAAAACCCTTCCCCGGGAAAAATGGCGGACTCTCCTAAGAGTCACCTAATCTACTTTCACTAAAGCCAAATGAAATAAGAACGATTATATAAACATGCAATAAGACTCAAAGCAAGATAAAAAAAAGAAGCTATTACCTATCTCGACCAAGCTTCTCTCCGCTCTGGTTGCTCTTCTGCAATTATCCTCACAATGCAGCTCTTGTTCACTTTCCTTTCTTCACATATTCACCTCCCCTCAAGCTTCTTTAGCGCAGGTTGGCTCAGTGCCTATTGTCCTAGTTCTTAGTGAAGTATTTGTGTGCACTGTTTTATCCTAGATAACACACCCACACTTATATGGTACAACCGAATGCAATGCAATAATATATCTTTCTCCTAGATATAAGCTACAAGTCTTATGTTCTCTTCTTTTGTTTAAAGCAACCTTTCTTGATTTAACATAATGTTCTCAAACTTTACTTTTCTCTTCTCTAAAAAATAGAACAATCAGAGTTGATCTAATATATACACATCAAAAAGTGTCTACGTGAATAAGTGTTATGTAGTGAGTGATTTCTAAGTGACATGCACATGAATAATCCTAAAATTACTTCAAAGACCAAGTAATCATATTCACAGAAATAATATGACTTCAAATATATTCAATAAAATCAAAAAGTCAAATATTCACAATCTTATTTTTAGAAAACAAATATTAGATTGAATCAGGTTTCAATCTAAAAACTTATCAAGACTATTTTTTCAAATATTTCAGATTAGTCTAAAACAGTCTTAAACACTAAAAAAAATAATATTCAGTCCAGATATTAAATCTTCTCAAATTAGTTCTCATAAAAACTTAGGTTTAACTTTCAAAACCATAAACAATATAAATCTGAATATTACCAAATTATTTTTCTGAAAAATCTGATTTAAAACATTCAACATCTTACAAACAAGCTAAAAACAGAATATTCACACATAAAAATTAATTTTGTGAATCAAGTGTGTGTTGTGTACAAATATTAGATCTAAAGATCGATCTACATAATACACACAAAAGATGAGAGAAATCACTTACAAAAATATATACTCTTGAAAAATCGTAAGTGTAGATTTAGAATGAGAGATGTCCAATCTTCATCTTTGTTTTGACAGAAATCAACCCTTGAATATGACAAAAATAATTCTGGTTTATTCTCTCTCTCTCTCTCTCTAGATATTTTGACAGAGTTTGGCCACTAAAATAAGAGCGGTTCTACATGAACCGCATTGGGACCGCATTTTTGTCTTTTTTTTTTAATTCTTTTGTTTTTATCAGTTTTCTAATATAAAAATAAACAGTTTTTTTTTTAAATGAAAAAAAAAACCGTTTTTATATATAAAAAAAGCAGTTATCCTATTAATATTAATTTTTTTAATTAAAATTAAACAACTGATGTGGGTCCGCGTCAGCGACACTAATTAATCGCGATATTTTATTGAAAAAAATATTGCGATTAATTAGTGCCGCTGGCGCTGACTCACATTCCTGGACCAAAATCATTTGTTGAATGTGGGTCTGCGCCAGCGGCACAAATTAATCGCGATATTTTTTCAATAAAATATCGCAATTAATTAGTGCCGTTGGCGCGGATCCACATTCAACAAATGATTTCGGTCCGAAAATGTTAGTGCCGCTTGCGCGGACCCAAATTAATCGCGATATTTTTTTATTGAAAAAATATCGCGATAAATTAGTGCCGCTCTCGCGGATCCACATTCAACAAATGATGTGGGAGTTGGAATCCGGATTCTCGCTAGCGGGAGTAATCAATCGCGATATCATCATGTTAATAAACATAGTTTATTTTTATTTATGAAAAAAAAATTAATAAAAAATTGTAAAATACTGATTAAAAAAAAACTATTTTTTTTTATTTAATAGAAAAAATATTTCTTTTAATTAAAAAAAACTTTTGTTTTTATAATAATAGAAGAACTGTTTTTTTTAATATAAAAACTGTTTCTATTTTATATCATCTTCTCTTCTTCATCTTCTGAATCTTCATCTTCTGCATTTCTTCTCCATCAGTCCTTATTTCCATCATATTCTTTCCTTATTTCCAGTCCCATACAATCCAGTTCCATAGAATCCCATATAATCCAGTTCCATATAATCCAGTCCCAAACTTTTTATATATTTTTCCTAAATTTATTCATATACTCTAAAAAATCATTCCATATAATCCCCAAAATAATTTCAAATCAATCCCAAATTAGATATAGAAAATCCTCCAAATCAGATCTTGTTAACATGATGGAATTAGGTAGAAAATGGAAGAAATATATTAATATCGGGAAATCAAAAAAACACGGGTCGACTTCAACGACAATTCTCGATTCTTCCGCGCCGATTCAATCGTCGAATCTCGTAATTGACAACTATACCCGTATTTACGACGGAGTATCACATGCGTCGGACGACGAAACTCTGATAATAAACGGAGATAAATTCGAATTTCGGGGGAATTGGACGGGGCCAATGAAATTGTACAAATTGATTGAAGACAGAAAACCGGATATCAAAGCAATTATCGACAGTGTCGATTTTATGTCGAATTTCTTTTCTATGGTGATGCTCAATTCCGATCAATGTATTATGACGGCGATGATCGAACATGGGTGGGACACGACGCATACCTTCTAACTACCATACGTCGAGCTTGCCTTCACTCCGCTCGACTTCACAATGCTTTCCGGTAATAATTTTATTTTATTTCGTTGTACTTATATTCATAATTGTTTCAAAATATGAAAATAATATGTTGTACTTAAATTCAAATTAATTGTTTGAAATATATTTTTAGGTAATTATATTCATAATTATTTAAATATATGACAAAAAAATTAGAAAATGTACCCCCATTTCGATTGTGTCAATATATAAAAATAATTATTTATATTCATAATTATTTTAATATGTGAAAATAATTAGTTGTACTTAAATTCATAATTGATTGTTTAAAATATATTTTTATGGTTTTTATATTCATAATTATTTAAATATATGACAAAAATTTAAAAATATGTACCGGCGTCATAATTGTTTCAAAAAGTGAAAAAATATGTTGTACTTAAATTCATAATTAATCGTTTGAAATATATATTTTGGTAATTATATTCGTAATTATTTAAAAATATGACAAATAAATTGAAAAATGTACCGACATTCCGATTGTGTGAATATATGAAAATAATTATCTATATTCAGAATTGTTTCAATATGTGAAAATAATTTGTTGTACTTAAATTCATAATTGATTGTTTGAAATATATTTTATGGTTTTTATATTCATAATTATTTAAATATATGACAAAATTTAAAAAATATGTACCGGCATCATAATTGTCACAAAATGTGAAAATAATATGTTGTACTTAAATTCATAATTAATTGTTTGAAATATATATTTTGGTAATTATATTCGTAATTATTTAAATATATGACAAAAAAATTCAAAAATGTACCGGCATTCTGATTGTGTGAATATATGAAAATAATTATCTATATTCAGAATTGTTTCATTATGTGAAAATAATTTGTTGTACTTAATTCATAATTGATTGTTTGAAATATATTTTATGATTTTTATATTCATAATTATTTAAATATATGACAAAATTTTAAAAATATGTACCGGCATCATAATTGTTTCAAAATGTGAAAAAAATATGTTGTACTTAAATTCATAATTAATTGTTTGAAATATATATTTTGGTAATTATATTCGTAATTATTTAAATATATGACAAAAAATTGAAAAATGTACCGGCATTCCGATTGTGTGAATATATGAAAATAATTATCTATATTCAGAATTGTTTCAATATGTGAAAATAATTTGTTGTACTTAAATTCATAATTGATGGTTTGAAATATATTTTATGGTTTTTATATTCATAATTATTTAAATATATGACAAAATTTTAAAAATATGTACTGACAGCATAATTGTTTCAAAATGTGAAAATAATATGTTGTACTTAAATTCATAATTAATTGTTTGAAATATATTTTTAGGCAATTATATTCATAATTATTTAAATATATGACAAAAAAATTTAAAAATGTACCCGCATTTCGATTGTGTCAATATATAAAAATAATTATTTATATTCATAATTGTTTCAATATGTGAAAATAATTAGTTGTACTTAAATTCATAATTGATTGTTTGAAATATATTTTATGGTTTTTATATTCATAATTATTTAAATATATGATAAAATTTTAAAAATATGTACCGACATCATAATTGTTTCAAAATGTGAAAATAATATGTTGTACTTAAATTCATAATTAATTGTTTGAAATATACTTTTAGGCAATTATATTCATAATTATTTAAATATATGAAAAAAAAATTAAAAAATGTACCCGTATTTCGATTGTGTCAATATATAAAAATAATTATTTATATTCATAATTGTTTCAATATGTGAAAATAATTAGTTGTACTTAAATTCATAATTGATTGTTTGAAATATATTTTATGGTTTTTATATTCATAATTATTTAAATATATGATAAAATTTTAAAAATATGTACAGGCATCATAATTGTTTCAAAATGTGAAAATAATATGTTGTACTTAAATTCATACTTAACAGTCCCAAATATATTTTATGGTTTTTATATTCATAATTATTTAAATGTATGACAAAAAAATTGAAAAATGTACTCGCATTTCGATTGTGTCAATATATGAAAATAATTATTTATATTCATAATTATTTACTGGTATTTATATTCATAATTATTTAAATATATGACAATTTTTTTTAATTATGTACAGGCATTCCGATTGGACAGGGACGACCCATTCAAAATCTACGAATTGAACAATATACAAATTTTGTTAATACCATCAATGAATTTTTCCCAGAAATTCATATACAAAGATTTACCGGTGCGAGAATTCCTGTTTCTGACCTAAAGAATACATAGAAAATTTTGTAAAGGTTTAACCTTTACCAGATTATATGTCCCCAATCATAGCTCGGGCATTTTGGTTCTATGTATTCGGGAGTGTATTTTTTCCAAATGCTCACTCCACTTCCGACCTCGGCTTTTTACATTATATGGAGGATATTCCTGCCATCGGCACATACGACTGGGGTTCGACTATTTATGCCCGTATTTTATGGTCTTTGGACAAAGTCAGTCGACGATCGTTGACTAGCGTTGAATGCATGTGGAAAATACTTGAGGTATATTTTCGTTTCATCTTATTTAATGAAATTTATGTTTCATTACAATATATGTCAACTTGTTCTAATGAATTAAATTTATTAACAAATTTTGCAGTATTTACATCACGAGTACATGGCCACGACATGTCCTATTCTCGTCGATCCGTCCATTGATGCGTGGCACCACATATTTCTTTGGTTGAGGGGGAACAGAAAGTAAAGGGATCACAGCAGTTTAACATCTCAAGCAATCAACATCAGCTTGAGATGCGGTCACCCGAGTCCATTATATGACATGAATACGAGACTTCTGCCTACCGTGACTCTGATGTCATCTTATATGCTCGTGCGATATCGGGGTTACGGATGATTTGTTGGGATCCCTTATTTAAGGGTTTTTGTTACTTGGGTGATCGGGCCATCCGGTAATTGATTGGGCGGATATGTATAACAGACAACCCACCATCAAGTTTGTGTTGTTCAGAATACGAATTTCAAGCAGCTGCCGCCCAAAATTGGCTTATCGCAAATCAACACATCTGAGATGTGTCACAAGAAGAGTATAATGCATATTAGAAGGCAGTAGCACTCGAGACATTACTACCGCCGATTTCCAGATATGTTAATGTTGATTTGATTGGAGTTGGTTCAGTGGAACCTTCGACGTTGCGAATCCTGCAAGCGCCAGCACCGATAAATGATCCACATGTGTGTGAGACACAGTTCTCTGTGGGTGAATCTACGCACGTATAACCACCGAGGCATAATTGAATGTTTGACGTAGGCCTACCGGAGGGGCTTCATATACTATAGATGTCCCGAGACCTGAGTTTTCAACCAACGCACCTCCAGCTCAATCTTTGACTAAGTTAGAATGGCGACAGTCCTATGTCAAGGCAGAAGATAACATTCGAGGTCTCCATCATTTAATATTACACGAGACACGTCAACGAGAGGATCAACTCAAAGCACATGATGACCGCATTGATGAGTTGGAGCGTAGACTAGCACGTTTTACTATGCCTAGTCGTGGGTTTGAGGAGGGTGGTACTAGTTCTAGTCGTCCGAGCATTTACAGACCACACCTAGCCCCACCCTCTGACCCGGTCCCGACATATGAGACACAACAAGGTTGGGGTAATTTATTTGGGTTTGACCCTTACACGGGTTCACATGCAGATTTAGGTGCGGATTTTGAGTTCAGTCGGGGCGCCACTGATGTATAATGTACAATTGAAAAATGTTATGAATAAATTTTGTATTGTTGTCTCAATTTAATTGTGATGATAAATGTTATGATGTATAATGTCTCATATTTATGAAAAATGTTATGATGTATAATGTCTCATATTCATTTTCATTTATTACACATAGAACGATGACAAATAAATTATTACACTCAAAATATATGGTTTTACTATAATCATCACAACAACTATTACGATTGGACTTTATCATTTATTATTAATATTGAAATAATGACTTAAGTCGTATAAACAATAATACATGATCAAAATGATTATTAGGAGTATGTGTTCAAACGCTTAGGTCGAACCTAGTAGAAGTACAACAATATGGTTTTCCATTGCCCACTAAACATTTAGGTAAGTAAGATCGTTGCGTATCGGAATCAACATATTCTTCGTTGTAGTTTGATATATTTGGTTTGTACTCTTCCCCATCATTTTTATATATGCATTCTGAAAAGTAATCATAACCAGAATTGGTGTAGTCGAAAATATCATTATCTGATGCCAACATAGAGTCGTAATATATGTTAATTAATTATTCTTGAATGTGACGACCTGATAGCATCGCGCGTTGTGTTTTGTGATAACGTTGTAGGTGACTCTCCATCTTCCATATCTCTTCCTCCAATAAATCAAGACAAAACATATCCGTTTCTTCGGGATACGATATTGGCCAAAGTGCGGCAGCCCGATTTTTTGGCACGGATATGTGATGGTAATGGCAAAGCACCTCCAGGTCACACCTTTCATCATATTTATCTAGCCATGTGAGGTGTTCCCAAGGATACACTAATTTGTCTTCAGGTTCTGAATTGGGAGAGATTATGAATATATGACCAAAGTCATAGAGAAAATGTCGAGAAGTATTAATTGGATATGTTTGGAAAATTATTTTTTTCCCATACCAATCGTTACCAGCAATATCTGTGTAAGAGCCATTATAAATGGATGAATAATAGGGAGATGAAGCCATTTTTGAAATATAAGACAATGGTAGATAAAAAATTGTTGCAATCCTTCTAATTTATTTATAGGTAATTTTAAACCTTCGAAGTTATAATTTTATTTTACAAGGGTAAAAAATATTTATAATAATACAAAGGCACACATACCAATGGAACAGATTAATTATACAAAAACTTGCAGGCAATAATAAATTATAATTATATAAAGGCACACATAAAGCTGATAAATTATCACATAGTAATTTTATAATATTATAAAATTATAAAAAGGGACATATAAAGGCACAATAATAACTTGCAGAAGATTGTAGTTATCACATAGTAACTTGATAAATTAACTATAGCAAGATAAAATCTGTAGCACACTTACCTGAAGTACCTGAACCCAATCGTCTGAAGAACCTGAACCCAAAATGTAGCACACTTACCAATAGCAAGATAAAATCTGTAGCACACTTACCAAGATAATATCGGTAGCACATACCAAAATATGAATATCATAATGTATATTTACATACGGTAAATTACTTACACATGCAATCCAAAAGGACACAAATATTATTGACGCTGAACGAGCGCACTGATCTAGATGATTTTGTATTGCACACTTACCAATAGGATACAGAAATTAACATTTTACCTATATTATCTATACCACACTTATCTGTAGCACAGTTATCTGTAGCACACTTACTTATATAAGATTTTACCAATAATTATAAATACCTGTGTACCATAAAAATATACAGGTAGAGTATAATATTTCATCTACATCTAAATTAATTTGTAACCATATTATATTATAGACTCCTCTAGTTCTAGCGATGAGGGACGAAATCTTTTGCTCCAATATGCACAATTTAACGAAGGTGGATCATCCGATGATTCAGACAAGGAAATGATTATTATGATGGAGATTACTCGATGGTGTGCTGAAAAAAATATAATTCGCGATGGTAAAGAACTCAAAACGAGACGTCGAGTGAATCTTAGGAAAGAAAGAGGACATGCAAAACTATGGGAAGATTACTTTGGGGAAGATAAGGTATATAACGAGTATTTTTTCCGAAAGAGATTCAGGATGAGGTATAGTGTTTTCAATCGCATCCTAGAATCTATTTGCCTTTATGATAACTACTTTGTTCAGAAGAATGATGCTTGCGGTCGTCAAGGTTTAAGCTCTCATCAGAAAGTGTTGGGGGCAACTCAACTGTTAGCTAATGGGGGTTCCCATGATGTGTGGTCTGAGCAGTACATTATGAGTGAAACCACTCTATTAGAAACTGTTATTAGATTTATAGAGGGAATTGTACAAATTTTCGATCCCCAGTACGGCAGAAATCCGACACAAGGCGACGTTACAAGGTTACTTGAATAAAATGCAAATAGAGGTTTCATAGGAATGCTAGGCAGCATTGATTGCATGCACTGGCGTTGGAAAAATTTCCCCATAGCATGGCACACTCAATATAGTGGACGTAAAGAGTCACCTACTATAATCCTTGAAGCGATTGCCTCGTACGACCTTCGGATTTAGAAATCGTTCTTCGATGTGCATGGTTCTTACAACGATTTAAATGTGTTGCACTAGTCTAACATCTTCCAGGAATTGCGTAATGGAAGGGAAGCTCCCATTAATTACACTATTAATGGAAATTCATACGACATGGGGTACTACCTTGGTGATGGCATTTACCCTCCCTACGCTACAATAGTTAAAACTTTTAGGAACCAAAAAGGGATTACACAAAAACAGAAATTATTTTGCAAGTACCATGAAGCGTGTAAAAAAGATGTTGAACGAGCTTTTGGTGTACTACAAGCCCGATTCACTTTTGTTCGGGAACCTTGTAAATTATGGAATAAGGCATCACTATCAACCATAATGAAATCTTGCATTATAATGCACAATATGATTATTGACGATGAACGTCGAGATTGTCCATGGCAAAATGAATACGAACAGAATGATGTAACACCTCATGTTTTGAGGGTCCAAACTAATTTCTACGACTACCTCACGCGGGATGCAAAGATAAGAGATGCAACTAAACATCAACAATTACGGAATGATTTAGTGGAGCACATTTGGAACACCCACGGTGATGAAATGGTGGGTTGAAGATATGTTAACATATTTCTGATATTAATTGTGGCTATTCGGTTTATTAGTTACATTTTCAATTCTTAATTGTACGATTTTTAATTTGTAATTGTAGGACTATTGTATTGAAACTAAAATTAATAAACAGTACTCACATTAAATATATTTAAACGTTGACATTTGATTTAGTAAAATGCAAATTGGGTCAGTGTACATATACTGAAAGTAAATGACAAAAATCAAATAACGAGGATTCAATACAACTATAATAAATACTACTAGTCATTAATTGAACCGCTTGACGACCCGGCATAGTTTGATTGTAACTCAAAAATCACAGCTTCGGTGGCAGTAACCATCGCTGTTAGGTCGTTGAAACTTTTATAATGAAACTGCTTTTGCATATCATTCATATTGTTCATATCTAGCTCCATGATGTACGACTGTTCTCGGCCTAGGCGCACGAGCTGATCTTATTTTTTGGTGATCTGATCTTATTTTTTGGTGAGTTGATCAGCTCACTTCATCTCGATGAACACATCCATTTGAGAGTCAAATTTAAGGGCACGATTATTCTTCCACTCTTGCTTGCTTTTAAACATTGCATTGAAGTCTTCGTAATGTTTGAGTACTGACGTGTTACAATCCAAGCTGTCAGAACACGCTCGTTGACGTGCACGTTATTTCTCGCCTTTCCTGCCTGGGGGTCTATCCTGTACGTCTCGTACCCCCCGAGTGTCATCTTCGCGTACAGGTGTAGGGCTGTCTTCGTTCCCCCCTGTGTTTTCCAAGTCAAATTTTGGTAAATCTTTTAAAATTTGATACCAGTTATCGAGCGTAAAATGTTTGTTGGTTTCTACGCGGTACACGTCGCGTGCATTAGTAACCGCTTGGAATTCGTTCGTCCCGCTTCCCATATTCTTGATTTGGTAAGAAATCTTTGCAATATATAGTATTATTTGATGCGATATATGATTATAACGTGTTGATAGCATGGATCTCGTACAAGTAATTGTAATTCCATGCGTGACATTATACTCATCTTTCACGGTGTCCCAAAATGTCCCCGATGATATTGAGTTTCCTTCAATACTTCGGGTTGTATATTTTGCATAAATGGTATGTAATACTTCGTCCTCAAAAGGAGTCATATTAGGTTGTCGAGGTGTACCAGAACTAATTGTTTGAGAGGAAGACATGTTTTCTGTAGAAATAAAATATATTAAGAATGAAAATAAGAAAATGACACAGAGGAAATTATACTGTCAAAATTTATAAAGGGTGAGAATAAAAATTTGGGAGGAAGTTTGGGTTCTATTTATAAAGAAAACTGTCCAACGGCGTTAGATTTACCAAGCAGTAAAAAGAACTTCCTACGAACTTCTTTTGTTCGCAGGAATTCTTACGAGCTTCTAAAGTTCGTAGAAATTTCCTATGAACAAAAGAAGTCCGTAGGAACTTCTTACGGATAAAAGAAGTTCGTAGGAAGTTCCTACGAGGATCAGAAGTTCGTACGAAGTTTTTACTGATTTCGTACCCATCCAGTAACTTTGCAAATCCTCTACCTTTTCTGTTTCCAATTTTGCCAACTAACTATCCCCATTGTACGTCTATCAATTGGTAATTTTATAATTTTTTTTGTCCAAACTCTCCACCATTGTGGATGCTCTAAGGCCACGCATACTATATAATATATAAAGCATACAGACGCATAAAAAAACGTAAGCATACGCATATAATATAAAATAACACTCCAACATATATCATCATGCCCAAAGAAACTACCAGCTAAGGGGTCACATCTCTAAAGACATATGGTGTCCTTTTAGGGTTGTAAAACCAAAGTGACTAGAGCCTTCAGATGGGACAGTACACCCAAAGAAAAAACTTGCATGAAATGGTACATAACCTTGACAGCCAAGGGTCTAACCAGCCACAAACAAAGGGCCACGCATGAACTGTTTAAATAATAGCCCATACGTACATATGCGCCCATAAGCCATATTCAGTTACACGCTAACGAGAATATAAGTATATATAACAGAACACAAACATGAATATATATATATATAAATACACACACACACACACACAAATATAAAATATAATTATCTGACTGACACGCATAAAAAATTCCGACATTTTATTTAAGAAAAATATTAAAGATAAATTTCAAAATAAATTTTAAACAGTTTCCCTAAAATATCTTTTACTTCAAAAATTAATTCTGCAAATTTGATTCTTTAAAAATATTTAGTGTCAAAACTTTTACTTTCAAAAATATTTATTCTTATAAAAAATTCAAATTAAAATTTTGAACTAAAAAGACTTTATTATGACGAAACACAGAACTATCATAAGATATGATAAACAAAAATGCAAATGCAACGTGGTGTCGTGTCCTATATGACATAATAAATCCTATGAGCCATAGAGTGTGAAAAATTACATTTTTCTGAAATGACGGACTGAATCGAGAGCTCATTTGATCTAAACGAACATAGAGAACTTGACGTCGATAGGCGAGACACAATCCTAATTACATAAATATTTTGTGAAAATTCACATCCAACTAGATGAAGGCCGATATAGATACAACATGGAAAGCAAACCCTAGGCGTGCTCTATATAGGTACCTTCAAAATAAACAATTGGACTAATTTTGACAAAACCCTTGAGTACATCAAATGATATACTAAGGTAAAATAAATCCTAATATATCCTATACAAAAGAGTATCTAACTACCCACCCATCCTAGAAATGAAAAGACTCAACTCAGGATGACCAACAAGAATACCTGCAAAACATAAATACACTTTCGGCCAAAAAATCAAGTTAGCAGCACTTGCTCTACCAAAATATTTAAATGATAGAATTAAATGTGTAGGAACTAACAAAACAGAATATGTATTAAGAATATCAACAACAAAAAATAAGAATATGTACTCAACTCTCCCCCATTTTGGATAAATTATACAATGGTAAGATGAAGGAAAAAGTAAGTGTTTATAATCTGCAAAATAAGTGCCTCCTATATTAAACACGGCTTTAAGAAATACCGGTTATTAGTAGATATATTTACCCTAAAACCTCGGAGATCTAGTAATCAAAGTGCAGAATAAACACAAGCTAAAATTCAAGTACAATCTCTCCAATTAAATGTTGAAGTTACTTCTAAACAAGAGTTATCATAAGGCATAGAAAGCATATCAACAAGCTGAAAATCACAAGCAATAGACGGAACTACCCTAATTTGTTTATGATTTTTTGGAGCATTAAACTGGCAAGAATATCCATTAGCGTCACAATACTTGGTAACTCCATTTTGATTCAACTCACCTCCCCCATCACTGAATAAATCTAAGGGTTTGGCGGTGTGTTTTTTAACCTTCTTGTGAGGAGACTTAATGATTTTCTCACTCTCGCAAGCGTCACATACATTAGTTGGACATTTCTTCGACTTTAAAAAATCCATTTGAGGTTTCAAGTCACAAGTCCTAATCCAAATAGGCAAAGTTTTAAAATGTTTTTGTGCTTTTCGGAATTTAGGATAAGATTTATCTTTCGAAAATGTTTTCTTATAGACATGAGGCCTAGAGTTATTAAAGAAATGATTTCAATTATTATTAGTGCGCTACCTAGGAAAATTTGTAAATCGCTTCACATTTTGATTATGATTTTTAAAATGAATACCTTTCTTTCAATTACTGCGGAATTCTCAGTTTTGGTGACCAAAAACATCACATCTAGTACAAAATTTACTAGATGTAGATAGGTCTGATTGGTAGTGTTTTTCCTATAAATGCTTGATAGATTCATTACGAATAAATGGTTTAGGAGGTCTATAGAGTCTCTTGGCAGGAGGAAAATATTTTTATGTAGACGGTCCTACAAAGTTCTCTATGAAATTTTCAATGTCACTTTCATAATTACTTTCAATTAAAACTTGTTTTCCTTTATCCTTTTCAGAAAGCTTACTTTCCAACGAAAGATCCATTTCTTCTTGGGCTTTTACAAAGAAGATTGGTCTACTTGGATCAACTTTTTTAAGGGGACCCTCATATCCAAATCCTCTCTATCACCATTATAACGTTGTTCAATAAGTATTTTCTCAAGGTCAAAACATTTTATATCACGACTACAACACATTTTGAAAGTTGTTTCACAAACTTGTTTGGATTTTTCAACTTGCAAAATTGATTCATTATGTTTTTCTTCCAAAGAAGACAAATTTTCATTTAAAGTCGTAATCTGAAATTTAAAGTCAAGTGACTGTTTTTCAAAATCAGTTTTGACATTGGTCATTTCGATGGAATTTTGTTGAACGATCTTATATTAATTCTCTAAGGTCTCACTAAGCATTTTTACCAAATTTGATAATTCTTGTCTATTTTGAAAAGTCCCGACATACAATTTCGAGTATTCATCATAGCCAGTGTGAATTGTTGCTATCATCAGATTTAGTATCATATAAGGCATGTTTAGCATCAATCGGAGCAGTTATTTCAAGCATAAAAGGTTATTTAGCTATCAAAGATTTAGCAGCATCAATCAAATCACGTACTTCATCATTATCGCAATTATCTTCGGAATCAGTCATTCCTGCTGAGTACATGTCTCCGCAACAGTCATAAACTTCTCCTAAAAATGCAAGGCAATTTGATTCAGAATTTCCTTGGTTATCTTCTGATTCAGAATCAGAAGAGTCATCTCAAGTTTTAGTTATGTGCGCCTTGTGTTGTTTAGAATTCTTGGATTGTGTCTTAGACCAACACTTAGCAATAAAGTGACCGAGTTTTCCACAATTGTGAGAAGCCAATTCAGATTTATCAGCCTTGCTACTTTTACTATCATAATCAGAAGTTCTCTTCGATGTTCTATTATGGTGTCTGGTGAAATGACTAGATTGATTATTCACTTGCGTACATCTCTTTGCAATAGCATTTCTTTGCTCCAAAAGTTTCTTAAATTGAGAGGACATAACAGTAAGTTGATTGTCAATCTTATCAATTTCATCCGATTCCACATCAGAGCCATCATCAGACTCAGATTGTTGTTTAACTACCTTATGCTTATTTTTATTTGGATAGGCAGTTTTAAAAGAAACTTTAGAAGTATTGATCTACTCATTCTTAGCATAAGATGTGAGAATCTTCTTAAAGGCTGATTCAATTTCCATAGTTCTCAATTTAGAGCTTAGCAATTCAGGTGTGAGAGATGGGTCATTAATCTCTTCAATGATATAACGTTTATGGTAAAATATAGGGGCAAGGGATCTTAAATTTTAGAACACACATCTTTATCAGAATATTCAATACCATTCACATGCAATTGGGTAATGGTATCAATCAAACGCACATAAAAATCATCAAATGGTTCATTATCGTTCATAACTAGCATATTGTATTTTCGAACCAACATTTGTGTTTTACATTTCTTTACTCTATCGTCACCCTTGTGTGCAATAACTAAATTATCCCAAGAATCCTTACTAGTAGTGCAATGATATATACGTTTCAATTCATTTTCACTCACACTCATGAAAATCGCATTTTTGCTCTTTTTATTGAAATTGCTTATCTTTTTCTGATCAGCACTTAATTCAGATATTCTAAGTTTTCTAAAGATAATGCTACCTTCTGCTATAGGAGTAGTGGGGTGCCTATAACCATTTTTAATTAAATCACAAACATCATCTCCTAATTTGCATTCAATGAATGCTACCATTCTAATTTTCCAATATGGAAAATTCGTGCCATCGAAAATAAGTGGTCTACTGAAATTTCCTAACCTAAGTAACTGACTAGAATCTTCCATTAAAATAAGGTAAAAAGAGTTTGACCAATTTTTTAAAAATAGATCTTTTTAAAGTCTAGCTCTGATACCATTTGTAAGCACCCATGATGCGCAAAAAGACTATGTGCGGAAGTAAACAATTGACGATTTAACGCAATTTACCTACGAGTTTTACCGATTATTCTAGGAGGGACCAATTCAAACTTTTCTTGAATTGTTAACTTTATGAAAACGAATATAATTTCCAAAGTCAATTAAAAGCCCAAATTATTATCTTTGCTAAATCTAGGTGATTTAAAAAATAATAAACTATTCAGTTTTTAGGTGAGTTTCTATTTTATTTAAACTTACTTTTTCGTGTAAGGTGATATGCAAAAAATGTAAAGCACAAGATATTTATTTAACGTCGCAAAAATCCTTCCTCTGGAAAAATGCCAGACTCTCCTAAGAGTCACTTAATCTACTTTCACTAAAACCAAACGAAATAGGAATGATTATACAAACATACATCAAGACGCAAAGCAAGATAAATCCTAACAAGATGTTACCTATCTCGACCAAGCTTCTCTTTGCTATGGTTGCTCTTTCGCAATTATCCTCACAATGCAACTCTTGTTCAATTTACTTTCTTCACGTCTTCACCTCCTCTCAAGCTTCTTTGCACAAGTTGGCTTAATGCCTATTGTCCTCACAATTCAACAATATATCTTTCTGCTAGATATCAGCTACAACTCTTATGTTCTTTTCTCTTGTTTAAATCAACCTTTCTTGATTTAACACAATGTTCTCAAACTTTTCTTTTCTCTTTTCTCAAAAATAGAACAATAAGAGTTGATCTAATATATACACATAAAAAATTGTCTACGTGAATAAGTGTTGTGTAGTGAGTGATTTTTAAGTTACATGCACATGAATAATCTTGAAATCACTTCAAAGACCAAGAATCATATTCACAGAAATAATATGACTTCAAATATATTCAATAAAATCAGAAAGTCAAATATTCACAATCTTATTTTTCAGAAAACAAATATTAGATTAAATCAGGTTTTAATCTAAAAACTTATCAAGACTATGTTTACAAGTATTTCAGATTAGTCTAAAACAGTCTTAAACACTCAAAAAAATAATATCCAGTCCAGATATTAAATCTTCTCAAATTTGTTCTAAAAAAAACTTAGGTTTAACATTCTAAACCACAAATAATATAAATCTGAATATTACCAAATTATTTTTCTGAAAAATCTGTTTTAAAACATTCAAGATCTTACAAACAGGATAAAAACAAAATATTCTCACATAAAAATTAATTTCGTGAATCAAGTGTTTGTTGTGTAAAAATATTAGATCTAATGACTGATCTACATAATACACACAAAAGATGAGATAAAATTATAAGTGTAGATTTAAAATGAGAGATGTCCAATCTTCATTTTTGTTTTGACAGAAATCAACCCTTGAAGATGACAAAAATAATTCTGGTTTATTCTCTCTAGAAATTTTGACAGAGTTTGGCCATAAAAATATTTTTTTTGGACTCTCAAAAATGATATCCAAAGGGTTCTATTTATAGAGTGCACAAGTGTGTGCTGATTGGTGTAAAAAAGATTCACATGGATTACCAAAGAATACACAACAACCATTGATAAAATATTTTGTCAATGGGCGAGACACAATCCTAATTACAAACATATTTTGTCAAAATTCACGTCCAACTAGATGAAGGCCTATATAGCTAAATCACGAAAAGCAAACCCTAGGTGTGCTCTATATAGGTACCTTTCAGGAACAGTGCAGACATATGAGAGTTTAACCTTTGAACAGTTAGATCGGATAATCATCAACTTCCTCAGATATTTCAAAGAATTCTAATAGCAAGTGAAAAAGACAAAACGACTGAGGCGCAACGACATAAAACGTTGCAATGTCCCCTCGCCATTCATTAACAATGGCAGAAGTTGTAACGAAGATAGAGATGCAATAATTTTTTCACCAGAAGGGGGTTCATCGGATTGAGAAGCTTTTCGTAAAGACATTTCTTATTAGCACAACAAATGTCTACACGAAGGGGTAAATATATGGGGGGATTAAAGATAATCTCGGGATTAGAAATAATCCCCCTGCTAATACAATAGGCTCAAGGGAATTAGGCAGCGAGGCAGCTCAACGAGGTAGCTCGAGCGAAGCAACTCAAGTGAGGTAGCTCAGTGTGGCAGCCCAGGGAGATCTTCCAGCAAAGTAACTGGTCGAGAGGGCTCACTCTTTTGCTTTGTTATCTTAGTCATATTGTATCTTTTTATATTGGCTAGAGCTATAACGATTGTAATGATGTAACGATTATAACACTATTCAGTGTGAGGTCAACCGGTACTCGCGAGAGACCAGGCCTAGCAGGGACTAGGAGAGTTTTAATGCTCTATCGGGGGACCTCCCCGTGGGAACTTCCGAGGGACTTGGTTTGGACTATTGATAAGTGAGAAAGAATTGGGGCTTGTCCTGACTATCTTAGATACACCTAGTAAAACACCGAAAGACCTTTTATCACGGAATCATGGGCGGAGCATCCTTGAGTTCCATTTTGCGTTGAGTTGTGAACCAAACAGCCCTCTACTTAATTTCACATCTACTTTAGGTGATGTCACTAGCCAGATAAGCAATGCCAAATCCGCACTTGAGTAAACCATCATGGTATTTGGGAATGTCAGACAGTTGGTGAGCCCCCTCTGTGATGACAGCCCCGTGACACACAGTGGTTAGGCAAAAGGCATGTCTTGGCATTTAATGTTAATGACGTGGAGCTGACTAGTCCATCCAACATCTAATGTTTGTGACATAAAGTATGAGGGATGTCTTTCACAACTTTAAGGACATCTGCACCTCGGGAGTGGGGTGTGTGTGTGTGGGGGGGAGGGGGGGGGGGGGGGTTATTTATGGGCCTTAACCACTTTTGAGGGGGATGATGTTTTTTAGGGTTCTTTTCTAGAGTTTTATTGGCTAAAGAGAAAAGTTTATTGCAAACCAGACCTCTTACTCACCCACCACTGTCATTTATTGTGAAGCTTTAAATAGCTAACCAGAGATCTTTTAGAGGTGGTTGGTGTCTTTGGCTTCCTGCCAAGGTGTATATAGGGTGCTTAATCATATCTCCTTCTGATTGAGTTATTTTTGAGTCTCCTTTATTGTTGTTTGGGTTACAAATGAGTGTATTGTGAGTCCAATTTGTTTGTTGATCAAATACAATAATGTGTGTTTATTTGTGTCCATCAAAGAGTTTTTGGATTATCATTTATCACCATACGTATAGGGGTTACACCTCAACTAGTATTATCATAATCCCAGGCTACAAGGGGACTAAACTCTTAAAAATATTCATAAAATTGTGATCATATCCATAACCATGCATAAATACATATTATGAGTGAGTAATATTCTGATCTTATCCATACCCATGTAGAAATGCATCTTACCAGTGAGTACACTCACCTTGGCCACTTAATGGGTTTTCCATGGGTCCTTATCTGGAACTTGTTCAACTGGTAATCCTTACTTTCCTATCGTTCTTATAATATTAGTATCATCATAAGAATAGTAAAAATCCAAAGAATAACTTAAGCGTAAATCAATTCATAAACATCATAAGATCTCAATCAAATCATTTATCATAAATGAAATCCTATCTAAATTCATGTTAAGAAATTTAACATACCCAAATCATAGACCAAACATATTTTAATTTTTTCTTGGTAATTATATCCTTAACATATTAGGTTCCCAATACAAAAGATGACACACCATTTCAAATTTTATAGACCAAGATATGCCCATTTCTTCACTATATAGCAAATTTGCCCTAAAGGCTCCTCTATCATTCAGTCAACTTAAAGAAATTTTCATAATTTTTCTATATAATAACTTTTTATGATCTTCCACCAAATTTCAATAAACATATTGAATAATACAAAATTAAAGTTTCATTATTTTTATAGTCCATTTACTATGTGAAGCAAAACGTCAAACACCTAGTATGCACACTTATACTTTTGGAGAAGATTCTATACTTAAACTTCAAACTATCCCCCGAGATTCATTTATGTGTATTTTTACATATTTTTTTTAGATATAACAGTTATATGTAAGTTTAGTTTCATATCCAACTATAATCAATCGATTCCATTATGTATTCACAATGATACACCGGTTTGATTAACATAATGATTTCACCCTTAGTTGTATGAATTCAACATGCTTCACACATACAACCTACACATACCCATATACATACAACAAAACATATCCCCTTGTCCCCAAATATGATCTTTAATATCATATAAAACAACTTATATAATGTAAACAATGAAATTTATAAGTTAAATCTTACCTAAGCACCCTTGGATACATAAGCTTGCTTATCTCTCGATTATCTTCCTTAATCCTTTACTAATTCACCTTAACCTCTCTTTCTTTCATAGAAAACCTCAACCCACTTGAAATTCGGATATAAATTAAGAATAAAGGAGAATTTAAGGTCTTTAAGTCAGCATAGGGTCACCTCCCCTTAGTCAATCTAAATATATGATGTGGAGCCATATAAGACAAAATATCATTTAAAGCTAAATGATCACTTTACCCTGTGTTCGTAAAAAGACAATATCTTCTCACTCGAATGTCCGTTTGATGCACCGTCTATTGTGTTAACAACCTAACTCATATATATACAACTATTTAGTTTTTACCTTAAGTCAATTTTTATATTATAATGGTCAAAACTAGTATCCAACATGAACATTCCTACCGAAACTTCAAAATTTGTGTGTGTAGCTAATTCGATATTTCATGAGTCATGAAAGTAGGATTAGACTAAACGTAATAACTTAACACTATATACGCCAATAACACATTATCCCCATACCATAAGGTAAGCATGATTTATCATAATTATATTCGGGTTGTCACAACTTTCCCTCAAAAAATTTTGTCCTCGAAATTTAGTATGGATTTCACTTACCAAACAATAGAGGATACTATTTCCTCATGATATATTCCCTTTCCCAAGTTGCTTATTTAATTTCTTGGATTCTCCACGACACTTTAACTAAGAGACTAACTTTATTCCTTAATACTTTCTCCTTTTGATCAATAATTCCCACCGGTTCCTCGATGCACGACAAATCTTCTTTCACAATATCTCCAGTTTCTTTATCATTTACATGTAAGGATAATCACACTACACCAAAATGGGTAAATTGGCACCCTTACAGCGGCTAGCCTTTTCACGGTCATTGACCGTGACAAAAAAACACGCATTTTTTGTCACAATCATTGACCGTGACAAGTCCGTGACAACGACTTGTCACGATCAATGACCGTGATAAGTTTCGTGACAAATGTACTTGTCTCGAACTTGTCACGGTCATTGACCGTGACAATCCTTATACTATTGTCACGGTCAAGGACCGTGACACGTCCATGATAAATGTCCTAGTAAAAAAACCCTTTCCCCTTCTTTTTTTCTCCCGTCGATTCTTCCCTCCTTTTTTCTCTCTCTACGCTGCTCTCTCTCTCTCTCTATCTCTCTCTCTCTCTCTCTCTCTCTCTCTCTCTACTTTCAGGTTAGTTTCTCTCTCTCTCTCTTCCATTTATATATATGTGTGTGTGTATATATATATATATATATGTGTGTGTATATATATGTGCGTGTGTGTGTGTATGTGTGTGTGCGTGTGTGTGGTGGGTGGGGGAAGGGGGTGGGGGGAGGGGTAAGGGATGGGGGGATGTTTGTTTGTGTGTATGGTGTGTGTGCATGCGTGTGTGTGTAGTGGTGTGTGTGCGTGTGTGTGTGTGTGGTGGGAGAAGGGGGTGGGGCAGGGTAGCGGGGGGTAGGGTTGGGTGGATGGGTGGTGGGGTAGGGGTGGGGGGATGCATGTGTGTGTGTGTGTGAATGTGCGCTGGTGTGTGTGTGTATGTGCACGTGTGTGTATATGTGTGTGTAGTGTACGTGTATGTGCGTGTTTGTGCGTAATGTCCCTTGTAGACGAATTGATTGGTTATTAATTCTTTAGTAAATTAATATATGATTACCCCTCATTGTAAATTAGTAAATTAATATATGATTAATTACGAAAGTAGGATTGCCCCTCATTGTAAATTAGTAAATTAATAATTGTATACTTTAATTGTTAGTTTAAATGATGAAAATAATTAATTGAGTAGATGAATTAGACGGAGTACGGGATACACATTTGTTGTTGACATTGTTTTTGAATTATAGTGGATCGATGTTGGGTTGGTTAGTTTTAAAAGTGGCATAACCACTGGATTATTGTCCATATGGGGGAGGGATTTTTCAACTTTTTTTGAAAATTACTTTGTATATTGAACAATATATATATATATATATATATATATATATATATATATATATATGGTATGATAATTAAATGAAACACGCTTGAAATTACATATAGTGCACATAGATACTAGCCTTCTAGTTCTTATGCGTTCGCATTCAATAGTCCTTAGACCCGTTCGAGAGTCATTACCCCTGTAATGAGATCCCTTGAATTATCCCGTTTGGACAATTTGGGACTGCATAATTTCTGTATAATATTCTTAATGGCTTAAAGTTGTTACTTTTGGAGGAACTTTCTGTTATAAATTAAATTTGAATTTGAAATTTAAGTTTTATTTATACTAATCCATGAATATACGCTTCTTACCTTTAATAGGTGATTAGTGCATAGTTATTTGGGGTGTCCTATTTGTGGAGAGGAGACTCAATCTCTTCGTCTATCCTTTAGCTCAAAAAATGAAACGAGAATTCTCTTCATATCCAAACACTAAGAAATGCCATAATCCTATGGAGTGATGCTCCGTAAATTCCTTCCAACCGTTGTGTAGCCAAACATCACCAGTTGAAGTTGTCAATTCCACTTTCCATACCCCACCACTTGGAACCTCTAGCAAAACATGGAAAAATATGAAAAGTGGAATTGACAACTTCAACTGGTGATGTTTGGATCCACAATGGTTGGAAGGAATTTTCAGAGCATAACTCCATAGGATTATGGCATTGCTTAGTGTTCACATATGAAGGAAATTATATTTGACTCGATTACCCGAGGTACATTAGTTGGAAGGAGGTGCTATATGAGCTCAAGTTAGCTGTTTGGGTGGCACTACAAGTAATGTATTTATATTTACATTATATTATTTCGATTTCAATTTCATTTATGAAATTTTATTTCTGATTGTGTTTGGTTAGGGATTTATTAAATCGAATCGCAACTCAATGCGAAATGAATTTCTTGTCGAATTCTTGTCTCTCTTTCTTTAACGATAACTTACTTTGACTATGGATTTAGATTCTGTAATCGACGGATATGAATCGTTAAAGAATCGTCTGCACAATTTTGGTGGAATTTTTTTTCACTCGATGAATTTGAATTCTTTTAAGATTAGTCATGCACAATTTCGATACATTTTATTTTTTATTGTGAATGAATTATAATATTAAACTATGCTTTGTCATTTTTTTTTCTTGCTTTAGCTTAATTATATTATTATTAATATTTGCTTGTTGTTAGCCCACCCCTTATGATAATCCTGGCTACGCCCTTTGTTATGCCACATGTTTATTTTAGCTTCTTCGAAGGATTTCCAACGTAAAGTCTCTTTCATTATCATGTTCTACCATGTTGGTAAGCTATAATATCTCTGCTTTTGTTGCTTGTATAAATGACTATATTTTTTAGATTTATCACTTTTGAATTCATTTATAAAATCTCTCTTGTGCAATGTCTTGCAGTGGCTGATTCTTATAGTGGAACTGGAACTGAAAATTGGTGCTGGATTTCCTCAAAAGTTGTCCTCTTCTAGAGGTTCTTATCTTTGAGGTATGTCAAGGGTTCATAACATCACTTCCAGCTAAATAGTTTATAGATTTGAGATAATTGATGTTGATGTTGTTTCCTCTTATATTAGGGTTTTTCATTTTTTTCTGAACAAATCGGGACATCGTGGCTGGAATGGTATATACCTGATTGTTTGATATCACACCTGAAGACAATCGAAATTACGGGATTGGGGTCGAACAATGGAGTTGAACAGTTGAGGTACTTTGTGGAAATTGCCGAAGTTTTAGAGAAGACTATAATAAATATGAAGGGTGGTGTTGAACAATTAAAGCTTCCAAAGTGTTCAAAGCACATGATTAGTAAAATAAGTAAATTAATAAGAACATTGAAACGACAAAAATATAGCATGACGCGAAGCTGTCCCGTTTGCATATTGTTTCTATTTTGAATGTTTATTTGCATTATCTCTAGTTTATTTGGAGATATGATGTTTTAACAGGTACAACGTTGCTATCACAGGTACAACTATACTGCTGGGCAGTTGTAGTGGCCATACTGCCTAGTAGATTTTGTTTCAATTCTGCCCAGAATTGTCACGGTCAATGATCGTGACAATTTTTTTTTATAAACTGTCACGGACTTGTCACTGTCCTAAACTGTGACAAAACTTATCACGGTTAGGGACCGTGACATGACCGTGAAAATTCTAACAATCTTTTCACGGTCCATGATCGTGACAAATTGTCTCACCCAGAATTGTCACGGTCATTGACCTTGACAAGTTGAACTCATCAAGGTCAATGACCGTGATAATTCGGCAGATTTGGTGTAGTGTCATCTAATAATTTATTATCAATGAAAACCAATTCCCAACACATATATTACTTCATACCTTTATATATATATATATGTCGAATATTCACATATAATAGATTATCAGTTGTATCATCATTTATTTACAATGAGTGAACATTCTTAACAAACCTAGTATCATTCTTTACATTCCTCCCTTCATTCCAATAGTCTATCCTTATCATCGTGTAATATTTTAAATAATAAATATCATATTACCAAACTAGCTTTTTACACAACATATTTCCCTCTTCTATCCAACACCAAATACATGTGTTTGACTTTAACTACTTTTCGTATCCTTTATAAAGTTAAGAGTATGTTAAATATCATCGTTACAATTTCTCAATTTAAATATAGCCTCACTACTTTTCATATATCGAAACTGAACAATCATTCACTAAATGTTTATTCTTAACCAAGATTTCATATTCACTTTCATGTATATTGTGCATTTATGAACTATGAACTCAATATAAGTTCTCACTGTATTCCCCTTTTCAGTATCGTTTGATTGTTCTTTAACTAAACATACAATGACCTTTACAAGTCATTTATCAAATATAATAACTTTACAATCATAATCTTATCCCAATCCTTATTAACATTATATTCTTATGCAATATCATTAATACACTCATCTTACCCGCTTGGTAACATGGATGTTAAACGTAACATCATCACTTAAAACTTTACCATACTCACCAACCCCATAATACTTCTGTAACTATTATATGTCGTATTTCTTTCAAATAACATGTACAAATACCTTAATATATCACATTATGGTACCTCACATAGCACATTATCCTTACACATACTTCTTAGTGACTCCGTATAATGTCAATCATATTCATTATATGTCATACTCTTAGTGATAACACGTACATATAATGACAATTACAACTCAATATCCCCCCAACTAGTTGTTGATATTCAAATTCAACTAGCTTCTTTCTCATACTCATACATTATTCCTTATTAATCATTAGTTAAAGTTTAGATCTCATTTATGTGACACACTGCCTAATTAAATACCAGGTGATCAGTCCTTTATTAAATTAAAATCAAGGTGAACGGTTGGTTCATTCTTAGCATCACTGTCGCAAATTAAAGTTTCCAATTTAAACACCCTACATAATTAAGCTAAGTGTCAAAACAAATTAAACCTTATTTCTATTTTTTTAATTCCATTAAGAAAACCTTTTCAATAATTAACAGTTTACGAATCGTATAAATATTAAAGATGTCAAGGAACACACAAGAATTTAACCATTCAGATAAACCAATACCAAGTCTAAAAACTACAAATGAAATCATCCTGACACGAATTACATCCCAAAGAGTACTATATACTGAAAAATAAAAATCTCTGACAATCCAACTGAATAAGGAAACGGGTGACACATGCCCTAACTAATCAGAGCTATAATAAGAGTGGAGATAATCAATGAGGTCGTCTAAGTAATGGCCTGCAACTCCCACCTAAGTTGCAGCGCATCCATTTCAAGAAATCAAAGCATGACGCCCCTGTGGCTGGGCACCTGTAATATATACATATATATACAAGAGAAGAGAAATAACAGGAAACGGGTCAGAGCCCGAGTGTGAAACAGTTTTAAAAATAGTTTAGCAAGTATTTAAAAAGCTTACCGGCAAATGTAACAACCATATTAGTAAGCGACACTTTCTTGAGAAATTCTCACCCCTCCTTTAGTGTGCACGCCTACCGTACCAGTAATCTCTGAAGTTTATTCTAGCTTAACTTTACCATAAGATTTCACTTCGATGAATACTATGGCTAAGATAATTAATTTCTTAAAATTAAGCTCTCTCATATATCTTATGTTATTTAAAATAACCCAATGATGTCACAAAAGTCTCAAACACTTTAAGTAAAGTTGGAGTATTTATTCATTACTTAACTACTTTTATGCACAGTAGAAAGTTCCCATACTTAAGTATATATATATGTAAGTCACTCATATAGTATTGTGGTGACAATTATTATGCTACACAAGTAGATAGGAGAAAGGCAATCACCAAGCAAGAGTAAGGAATATAAAATGAAAATCACACAAAAAAGGATGTACGTGGTTCAGCGAATAAGTGCCTACGTCCACGGTGGTGCAGTCGGTATTATTTCTTTATACTCCGGTGAGTGGTTACATAGAATACAACTTGTCCTTTGCCCCAGACTTAGGGTTCAATATATATATGTTCATTTTAGTAAGTGGGGGAGTTGGACTCCCCCACGTCTTCCATCTATCCCTTGAACCTCCCTTAATGGGAACGTGGGAAGAAAATGGATCATAATCAAAATAAGAGATGGGGGGGGGGGTCTAGACTTTGGGCCGCCAGAATTGGGCTACTCGTCTAGGCCCATCGTCTTAATTTCGGGTGTCCACAATTGCCCCTAAGTTTATTGGGCCATGTTTTGGGGCTCAATAAATTTAAATGATTTGCCATAATGGCTGCTTCGTATCTCGTGTAACTTTTCAAAAGTTGGAGAACTGATTTTGGCGGCATCCGCTTCGAGGTCTGTGCATTATGATTAACAACACTTAAAGGTTTTATAGAATAATTACTTTTCGTCCGTTGTTTCAACCTTCCCAGCATTCTTCCCTTCCCTATGAGCTCTAGCGATTCGTACTTTCTTCCATCAGTCTCCATTCTCATCACTTCCCTGTTATTCGGGTTTGTGCTTCTTCATCATTCGAGTCGAACTTCCATCTTGTAAGTCTCCTGTGCCCTTTCTTCATACTTTTTCTTTAAATTTGTAGTTTTCTAGGGTTTTCCGATGGCGAGGATTGGGAATAGGTCGGTCTCTGAATTTAGGAAGTTTTATAACATCCCAAAGTGGGTAGATATTGAGTGATACACTTACCACCTAGAAACATTAGAGATATAGAGGATGCCCATTGGCTCCATGTTTTGTTGCTTTCCCAAGGGGGACTCACTTTTCCTCCCAACGATTTGTTCTTGGACTTCTTTGGCTATTTCAATATTGTTCCTGCACAATGCTCACCCAATGTGTGGAAAATAATTAATGTCATCCATAGAATAAATCAATTATATGGTACCAAGTTAGGGCTTGGTAAGGTCTGCCTTTTCTATTCTTTTTCTCGAAACAGTTCTGGTGTCCTCTACCTCAAAGCCATGAGTCCTGATAAGGTATTGGTAGAAAACCTACCTGATTCCCATAAGGACTATTGGCAAGAGGGCTTCCTTGCAAGAAATTGGAAGTTTTCTCCCCAGTTTGAAGGGTCGAGGTCTAATAGGTTCTTTATTCCCTTTTATGGGGAAGAATACATAGGTAGACTTTGCTCTGCTCTTTTAATTTTTATTGACTTGTGATCTTTCTGACTTTTCTCTATTTTGTCTTCAGCGAAGTCAAAGAATTTGGAACCTGCTCTCAGCGAGGTTCGTATCTCCGAATTGGTAAAGGCCTGGAATATCAGGGGGCCTTTAGCTAACGACGAGCATCCTCGGTCTGCTACTTTTATGCTCGAATACAAGAACATTGGCTCCAATTTTATAGCGAGGCTGGTAGACAGTATCCCTGAGTTTGATACTTCTGAAGAGACTGCTGCGGATCCTATCCAGTTGGAAGAGGAGGAGAGAAGCTCTGAAAGCGATATCGCGGGTGGTACTGAAGGTAATTTGGGTGAAGAAATCTCCAATAGTAGCATTTCCTCCGAGTGTGGGGAAGTTTCTGAAGTTCGAGGGTCGTCGAGCACATCTAGCAGTTCGAGCGAGGAGATGGCTCCTCCAAGGAAGAACTTAATTCGGGATGATGATGATGAAGATCATGTGCTCCTCGCCCAGAGGTCGAAGAAGTATACTTCTAGCTCTGGGGCCGTGGCTACTGGTTCTCGATCTTTTGCTCAAGAGCAGGAGAAAAAGAGGAAAGAAGAAGAGCAAGTGAGAGAGAGAGAGATAAAAAAGGAAGAAGAGATGAAGAAGATGGAGGAGAAAAATAAGGTGGAGGAGAAGAAGAAGATAGAGAATGAGAAAGAGGAGGAGGGTGGAAGCGAGGACGAAGGCTGGGTAGGCCTTAGTCCCGGTGTCCGCGCTGCCCGAGGGGGCTTCTGTTGTAATTTCTCCTCAGTTGGCCCTCGCACTGCTCAAGAGAGCTGTCCCCCCTGCTGATCGCCAAAGGGCGCTGGGGTCTGATCAACTGGCCCTACAGGCTAGCCAGAGGCTGTCTTTGGTAAGATCATTTCTTTTCTCTAATGTTTTAATGAATTCTATCATTTTCTTCTTCTAATGTCTTCTTCTTCTTGCAGTTTGTGACCGACTTTGCCATTCTCTATCGTTCTCGCGATGAGCTGGTGAAGAGAAATGTTGAATTAGAGCAACAAAATAAGGCCTTGAAGTTAAAGGGCGCAGAGCTCGAGGCTGTCTTTAAAGTCGTTGATGCTGCTCGGATTTCATCCGATCTGGCTCTTGCTACAGCCAACCGAGAGAAGGACACGACAGTTAAAGAGCTGTGAGAAGCCTACGACCTGGTTTGCTCGAGCAAGCTGGCTGTCACAGAGGAGAACAAGGTTCTGATCGAGCAGTTAAAGGAGAAGGAGTCCCAGGCATCCACCATGAAGGAGGATTCATATAACTCCGGGTGGACTGCTGCATATGAAGATGCTGAGGTTCAGATAGGCTACATTAGCCGTTTGAACTTCAAAAAGGGTTGGAACAACGCCCTTTTAGCTGCTGGGGTTGATATCGACTCTCCTCTGTTGGACGAGCACGACCCGGGTCCGAAGCCGACTGTGGATGAAGATGCTCCTGCCCCTGCTCTTGAGGGTGTTGATCCTGTCTCCCAGTCCCTTGTTGTGGCGACAGAGGTTACCCCTGCTGAAGGCGGTTCTCCTGCTGATGCTGATAAAGGGAAGCAGCCATCGACCTCAGAGCAACCCAAGGTTGCTAACTAGTTGTCTTCTAGGATTACTTTGTATTTTCTCTTTTTTCTGTCTGTAAATTTTATTTTTGCTGCTCAATGTACTTTTAATCCTTATCAATGAAAATGTTTCTTTTTCCCAGTGCACTGATTCTGTCTTTCTTTTCGATGTCTTCTTATGTCTTGTAGTTGGTTGATGTAGAAGAGTATATTCCTACCACATCTCAATTATGTAGGACCCTTGGTCCTAATGCGAGTCCTCAGGTTCGCCAGGCCTTTGTTAAGCTTTGCAAATCCCTTAGGTCTAGGAATCAAAAGTATAAGCATCAGTCTGAGTTTGTGGCCAAGTTGAAGGAAAGGCTCTAGGAGATGTAAGAGGTTGGTGCTTCAGTGCAAGAAGAGATGAATGCGTTGAGAGAAAAGCTCCTCGATGCTTCTGAGATCAACCAGGTTGGTGAGATGCTTCAGCAAGAAAATGAAGCTTTAAGGAAAGAGGTCTCGCGTCTTAGGGAACACGCGCCGAGAACTGCTCCTTCAGTGTTGCGAGGCTCTTCATCAACACAAGCTAGGGCTGGCTCGAGTGATGTTCCCCCTGTGCAGCAAGGTTCTTCATCGATGCGAGCTAGGGCTGGCTCGAGCAATGTTCCCCTTATACTGCGAGGTTCTTTATCGACGCGAGCTGGCAGGAGCACTAGGAGCTGAGATAGGGAAATGGAAGAGCTTCAAGAGAGGGAAATGGAAGAGCTTCGTGGTGATGTCCAACGAGCATATGTGATCACTGCTGGGCTTCAGAGGGATTTTACTCGGTTGAGGCACCTGTTTAAGAAAGGACCCCATCGGGTATGGGCCGACGGTTATGACCAGTGTTGGCAAGATGCTCCGACTAGGCTGAAAGAGTTTGAGGAGCTCGCCTTCATCAGGGGGTGGTTGAGTGCATTGAGGGAGATGCAAGTTCTAAGGAATTCAATGCTCTGGTATCGCTATGAAATCTCCCCTTTCGCTCGGATGCCCAATCCATTTCGGAGAGATGATCAATGGATACCCATTGATGCCATCTCTCGACAGCTGCTGGAGTCGGATGCTAACGATGTTTAGGAGGGGTTAACCCCTCATCCTGATGACGGACGAAGGGCCTAAGTGGCTGATTACCTTGCTCAGAGGCCTCATCCTCATTAGGATTTCGCTAGTAGCTTCTCTGTATACTTTTTGTAGTGTAAATGCTTTGGGCGAGCTCGCCGACTAAACATATATCACCATTGTTGTAAATATGATGAATTAATATAATTTATGTTTTGGGCTAATTCAGCCGACTAAACAAGTGCATTATATTCTCCAAGTTCTTACTCCTTTGTGATCTTCTAAGTTTGTATTATCACGCAAGTGTCCTCCCAGTCCAGTATAACATCAAGATACCATTGTGAACCACTTTACCTTTTAGGTCATGTCGTCACACTCCCTTAGGCCTAAGTGTGGCAATTGGCGAGGACACACCTGGTATTGGATATTCCATTCAATCAGGATTTTATATAGCCAAAGAAGGTTTGGTGACCAGTTTAGATTTGACCATTTTGACTAAGGATCTCCTGTAGGGCTTCATATATTGCCAGGGGCAATGTCAAGAGGTCTTTCGTGTTTCATAACGACAACCTGAGGAGGGACAATTCCCTGCTATGATGTGATGATCAATGTGTCTGTTATTTAGAAAAGATGTGCGATAAAGCTCGTATAGCTATTACTTATTAGAATGCAACCGTTTTAAATATCTTTCATTAATGACAAGGAAAATAAACTTCTAGTTCCATAAAAAAAGAATAAAAGAAGGAGCTAAAAATATAATTTCTTGAGATTGGCTGCGTTCCATGCTCGTGGTATTTCTCTGCCTTCCATCGTTTCCAAATGATAGGCGCCCTGCAGATCGTCTCTTGTTATATTGAAGGATCCTTCCCAGTTTGGTCCCAGCTTGCCATCTGATGGTTTTACTGCGCTGCCCAGGACTTTCCTCAGGACGTAGTCCCCAACTCGGAATGTCCTTGGGTTGACCCTTTTATTGTAATGTCTTGAGAACTGTTGCTGATAGTTCGCTAGTTTTACTAGGGCTAACTCTTGTTGCTCGTCAGCTAGGTCGAGCCCAGCGAGCAATGATGCATCATTATGGCCCTGGTCGATAAGGTTGGATCTCATTGTTGGCAAACCTGCTTCTAGTGGAATAACTGCTTCCATCCCACATGTCAGTGAAAATGGGGTTTCTCCTATTACTCGTCGTGGAGTGGTTCGATAAGCCCATAGAATGTGTGTAATTCATTTACCCATGCACCTTTGGCTCGCTCCAATCGCTTCTTTAATCCGTCGATCACAGTTCTCTTGGAAGCCTCAGCTTGGCCATTGCTCTGAGGGTAGGCCACTGAGCTGTAGTGGTGTCTGATTCTGTGTTCGTTACAGAAACTCTGAAAAGAGCCGCTTTCAAACTGTGTTCCGTTATCGGTGATGATGGTTCTAGGGATGCCAAAACGAGTGATTATGTTTCTCCATATGAATCTTATCATATCTGCATCTTGAATGTTTGCTAGGGGTTCCGCCTCGATCCATTTAGTGAAGTAGTTAGTTGAAACCAACATATATTTACGATGTCAATTACCCATTGGGAGAATGTCCATGGGTTAGTCAGTGATTTTAGGTCGCTAGCTGGTTGGTGGACCATAGGAGCGTGAAGTTGGCATTTCAGGCACTTGCGAATGTACATCACGGAGTCCCTTTGCATATATGGCCACCAATAGCCTTCATTCATTGCTCAGAAAGCTAGAGACCTTCCTCCGATATGACTTCCACAGACTCCTTCGTGAAGCTCATGTAGCACTTACTCAATATTCCCTGGGTAAACGCATTGGAGGTAGGGTCCGGAGAAGGATTTCTTATACAAGTTGCCCTCTGGGGATAAGTGAAAGCGAGCAGCTTTGACTCTTATCTGGTGGGAAGTCTTCTTATCATCCGGGAGCGTGCCATCCTTCAAATAGTCCCTTAAAGGGTCCATCCAACTGGGAGTTGATCCCACCTGGAGTACCTGTTCCACGTCTGGTGGCTTTCTGCCGCCGTTAATGCTCGGATGAGTGAGGAAATCGATGGGGATGGTTCTTTTTAGGTCAGAGTCGACTGTCGAACTCAGGGCTGTTAGGGCATCAACATGGCTATTTTCCCATCTGGGAAACTGGTGGACATTGATCTCTTCGAAGCTCTCCATTAGTTTTTTCACTAAGGCGAGGTAAGCTGCCATTCTTTTATCTTTTGCATTGTAGTCTTCACTTATCTGATTGGAGTCTAATTGGGAATCGTTGAACACCTGTAAATGCTTTGCCCCCAAAGTGCGTGCCTTCTGGAGGCCGTCTATTAGGGCTTCATATTTTGCTTCATTCTTGGAGGCTGCAAATCCAAGCCTGATTCCTTGTTTAAGGATTGTATTCTCTGGAGTAATGAGGACAATGCCTATCCCTGCCCCCTTTGAGTTGGAGGCTCCATCAACAAACAGTTTTTAGGTTTCATCTATCGTTTGGTTCTCCTTTTGCCTTGTTGGTTGAGGTTGGTTGGAAGGTTCCTCGCCGTGAATTCAGCTATGAAATCAGTAAGGATCTGCCCCTTGATTGCGTTCCTTGGTTAAAATTGGATGTCAAATCGCTCAAGCTCGACTGACCATTTAGACAGTCTGCCCGACAAATCCGCTTTCCTTAGGATTACCTTAAGGGGGTGCGATGTTAGGACGATGATAGTGTGGGCTTTGAAATAGTGCTTCCGCTTTCTTGAAGCCACTACTAGTGCAAAGGCGAGATTCTCTAGTGGTAGGTACCTTTGCTCGGCTTCTAGTAGGGTCTTACTCGCGTAATAAACAGGGTGCTGGATACCTTCAACCTCGCATATTAATGCAGAGCTGACAGTGTGGTTAGAAACGGAGAGGTACAGGTACAAAGAATCTGTTTGCCGTGGTGTGATGAGCTGTGGTGGAGAGCTTAAGTAAACTTTGATATCATTCAATGCTCGCGAGCAATCTGGGATCCACTCTACCGTTTTGTTCCCCTTTAGAAGCTGGAAGAAAGGCTTACATTTCTCGGAGGATTTAGAGATGAAGCGATTTAAGGAAGCGAGCATCTGTCCGTCCCAGATTGTTTGAGGAGGTTGAACCCTATTAATTTCATCAATCTGGTCTGGGTTAGCCTCTATGCCTCTCTTGCTGACTAAGTACCCAAGAAATTTTCCTGACTGGACACCGAAAGAACACTTGCTCGCATTAAGTTTCATTCAGTATTTCTTGAGGATTTTGAAGGTGTTTGACAGGTCTGAGAGGTGAATTTATTTCTTCTTGCTTTTAACGAGCATGTCATCGATATAGACCTCTATGGTGTTCCCCATCTGGTCCTTGAATATCTTGGTGACCAGCCGCTGATAGGTTGCCCCTTCATTCTTGAGCCAAAGGGCATGACCTTGTAGCAGTATAATCCGACTATCGTGATGAATGCTGTTTTGTCCTGGTCTGGGGCATATAAGGGGATCTGATGATACCCTGAGTATGCGTCCAGAAAACTCATTCGTTCGTGAGCTGTAGTGGCGTCTACTAGTTGGTCTATTTTTGGGAGGGGGAAACTGTCCTTTGGTCATGCTCTGTTGAGGTCAGTGAAGTCGATGCAAACTCTCCACTTCCCGTTGCTTTTTGGAACCACTACTGGGTTGTATAACCACTTGGGGAATTGTAATTCCCATATGAATCCTGCTTCCAGCAGTTTTTCAACTTCTTTTTCTATCGCTTTTGCCTTCTCGGGTGCGGTTCGCCGTGACTTCTGGGTGATTGGTTTGAAGGTGGGGTCGATATGCAACTGATGAAAGACCATACTAGGATCGATTCCAGGCAGCTCGTATGGTTCCCATGCGAAAACATCTACGTTTCATCTCAACAGTGTTATCAATTCCTTCTGTTCCTGGTCAGTGAGAGATGCTCCAATCGGGAAGACTCTATTACTGTCGCCATCTCTAGCCGTAACTTCTACCAGGTCCTCAACGACCCGTTCAGAGGGGAGGAGCCTGGTCTCCTCTACTCCAGGTCTTCCGTACTTTAATTGTTATTTAGAAGGTGTCAGACCTTCTTTAATTTCCTCACTAGGCTGATCGGCCTTCTTCTCTGGCTTTGGTCGGATGGCTGCTATGAAGCACCTTCTTGCCATCGCTTGATCGTCGTGGATCTCCATTACTCCTCGCTCAGTTACGTACTTGAGTTTCTAATGGTAGGTCGAGGAGACTGCTTTCATTGCATGGAGCCACCCCCTGTCGAGGATGGCTTGGTATGGCGAGTCGATGTCTACCACCAAAAACTCAATCATCTTGGAGACGTTTCTCGCGCGAACTGGCAGTACAATTTTTCCCAGGGGCATAGTTATTTTTCCAGCGAAGCCAACTAAATGGATAATTGATTCCTTCAGGTCGACGACGCTTAACCTCAATTTTCTCAATAGGTCGAGATACATTTCCTCGGATGAGCTTCCTTGGTCGACGAGCAACTTGTCGACGTCAAAGTTAGCTATTATGAGGATAATGATCAAAGCATCGTGATGTGGGGTTCTTATTCCTACCAGATCTTCATCTATAAAAACAATATGCTTATTATAGTTGACGTCATCTGCTCATCGACGCTTTCCTGACTATGACTTTTCTGGATCGATCTGAAAAGCTTGCATTACCGCTGTAAGTTTCTTCATCTCCATCCGAGCTGAATTTATTGGATCTGATTGGCATCAGATGCCCCATGAATCACCGCGAACTCATGTCCAGCGTCATCTTCGAGCACGTTGTCAGGTCTAGCCTCTCTATTGGCAGCCACTTTCTCTGCCTTTTTCTCCACAAACTCGTTTAAATGCCCGTATTGGGCTAGCTCTTCGAGGTAGGACTTAAGAGCGTTGCAATGCTCAGTCTTATGTACCCCCTCTTTGTGAAAGGCACATCTCAGCGCATTGTTCCTTTTTGTGGGATCTCCTCCCATCTTCCTGGGCCACTTGATGAATGGCATGTACTTGATTTTTGCGAGAATTTTGTAAATTGGTTCCTTGAAGACGGTGTTGACCGCCTGAAATTCTTTTGACACATCATTGTTGCCTCCATTCTTGGAGCCATTTTTGCCCCCGTTCTTTCCTCCCTTCTTCTGGTTCTCAGTTTAGTCACTGCCCTTGGCAGTGAGTTTAGCTCGACCTTTTTCCCCTGTACTGAGGCGGGTGACATCTTCCACCTTAGCATACTTCTCGATGCGAGCCATTAGGTCGTCAACAGTCATAGCCTCCTTCTTCATCAGTGATTGGTACAGAAGGGAAGAGCTGGGTAACCCAATTTTGAAAGAGGCCACTGCCACTTGCTCCGAGCAATCCTCGACCTTGTTGAATAACTTCCAGTACCTCTTTGCATAGTCTCGGAGGGTCTCTTGAGGCGTTTTCTTCATTGTCAGCAAAGCATCCATCCTTTTGGGATGGGAGCTACTAGTAATGAATCGCGTCGTAAAGAGCTCAGCCAAAGATTTGAAACTTCTGATGGATCGATGAGAGAGCCTTTCGAACCATTTCTGTGCCACATCATGCAAGCTTGAGGGGAAAATTCGGCACATTAGTGCGTCCCTATGGTTTCAAAGGGTCATGGCCTGCCAGTATTGCCTGACGTGATCGATGGGATCAGTCTTACCGTCATAAATTTTGAACCTTGGAATGGCAAACTTTTTGGGGGCTTCCTCTTCTTCAATTTCCCTCGAGAAAGGTGACTTCATCTGAGTTTTGAGAACTCGCCTAGCGAGTTCTCAGGTCGATCTGGTACCATGATGGGCAGGATGTTGGTCCAACTCCCTTCGGACCAGATTTCGTATGTTATCGTTGCTGCGAGTAGGGCTCTGGTAACGATGAGATTTTCACAGCTGCTCGCGTAGGTCGTCGTCTGATTCGTCTCCCTCCACCTTCTGGGATCCTCGTCTAGGGCTCCTCCCTCAGCTGCGAGACTTGCTCGCTTGAGGGCTAGGAGTGCGGTATGGACGTCTCCTAGTGTCATGATGAAGCTCTCTCTCCAGTCTTTCTAGTCTTATTTTTAGGCGAGCATTCTCAGCCTCGTACTTGCGAGAAGACTCCTTATGCTCGTGCAGCCTTGCCTCATATGCATCAATCAGTCTGGATATCTGCGTGGACCTCGCTGGTCCTTGGCTTTCTTCTAAAGCTGGCCTTTCCAAGCGAGCCCTCTGATCTGAACGTCGAACTTCAGATCTAATTCTGTGAGGAACAGGTGGTTCTTGAATATCCACTGCCTGGGGAGCATTGCTACTGTGACCAGACATTTTAAACTCCTTTCTTGGTGTGGGCTTTTCTCAGGGAAAATGAACACTTTCCACAGACGGCGCCAATTGTGGTGACAATTATTATACAACACAATTAGATAGGAGAAAGGCAATCACCAAGCAAGATTAAGCAATATAAAATGACAATCATACAACAAAGGATGTACGTGGTTCAACGAATAAGTGCCTACGTCCAAGGTGGTGCAGTCGGTATTATTTCTATATACTCCGGTGAGTGGTTACATAGAATACAACTTGTCCTTTGCCCCGGACTTAGGGTTCAATATATACATGTTCATTTTATTAAGTGGGGGAGTTGGACTCCCCCACGTCTTCCATCTATCCCTTGAACCTTCCTTAATGGGAACGTGGGAAGAAAACGGATCATAATCAAAATAAGAGATGGGGGGTCTAGACTTTGGGCCGCCAGAATTGGGCTACTTGTCTAGTCCCATCATCTTAATTTCGGGTGCCCACAAATATATATACTATCTGCACCCCACATAAGATCTATGGTGCTGTCATACTCTGCTATCAAGTACCCTTATCACTCGTACTAAGGGAAATACTAGTTCAAAATTACTCTCAAACTGTATTAACACAAAATACATACAATTGGAGGTGAAGTATAGTTCCAAGTCACTAAGAGGTCAGCACATACCCTCACGTATATTAGGACCATCTGACTATCACTCAAATAGCCTGTATCAAGGATACTATCTTCTAGGGTACGAGTCGTTATCCCCCATAAAGGCCCAATTGAGATAAGACTGTCCCGACGCGGAAAGCCCCATGATAGAAAGTAGATCGGGTATATATATATATATATATATATATATAGTCACATTTCTAAATTAGGTGTGCCCACGACCCATAATTTTAATTATCCGTCCTTAGCACATTTCACTCGATCAATTCGCATAACGGACTCGTCACTTTTTTTTCTCTTATATAAGTTACTCCATACTTACTTCTCATCTCTCGAAGTATTATATCACCCTAAGTATAATTTCAGTAGGCACTCTCACTTAACTTCTGGTCTAACTCCCTTACGGTCTCGATCTTTTATTAAACGCATGCATGATTTCTTCTACATATGAATAACCCCTCATTAACCCATAATCTCATCCTACATTAAATTTCACTCAATGGGGTCTACATAGACCCTACTAGTCTTCTCTATATCCCATTATGTTCTAACAATAGAAATTAAGGGGTTCTACACATTTTTACCGGATTAAACCAACAGAGAAATATGTGCAGCTTTCTAGGAGGGGTCGATCGATCGATGTAAGGGGGTCGATCGATCGATGTTCTTGATCGATCAATCGATCGATCAAGCTGTTATGACGAAACCTGCTATTTTCCAATTATGGGTTTACCTCTACAACCTCAACCAAATCTCCAAAAACGATTCCCAAACTCCCAATTAATTATACTACAAGTACCATATACCTAATTACATGATTTCTACGTAAAACTTGTCCGAATTAATCAAGTATCATGATTTAATGGGGTAAAATTCACATAAACTACAAGAATCCTAATTTTCCTTTAGTTTCCATTCTTTCAATTCTTTCCCAGATTTCTTGCTTCTAAACCCATACAAATTCGTGGCTTATCCTCTAAATGTGATTTAGATGTCCAGAATACGTCTACTTCCTCTACAACATATGATTTGAAATCTCCAAAAATATAATTTCTTTTATGAAACATGCTCTAAACAATCCTAGACTAACATGATTGAAACATTAACTAAAAATAAAGAAAGATAAATACTTGCCTGGAATTTGGGTTTCTTATTTGTGGACGAAATAGGTATAATTGCGTTCCTCGTCGCGCGATCTTCGCTTTGGTGCTGGTGGCGGTGCAAACGGGTGAGTCTTTGGCGTTGAATTGCTTGGAAAGCTCTCCAACTCCTTCTCTAATGTCCGTTCTATGATTTTGCATTTGTTAACCCTAGAAGATAACTCCTAAAGGCTGATATATCCTTAGGAAATTCGTGGGTTTAATTACCCAAAAATATAAAATGTCTGTCAATTGGGTTTAAAAACACACCGAGACCCAAACTAAACCCCCGGGTACATTATTTTGACTATTTCGACCCTTCCGGACACATTGCCGCACTCGAAATGACCATACAGGTGACTTATAATTTATTCACTTTTAACAATAATAATTTAGTCCTGACACGACACAGGCGCGTCCCGACTTAAATTTTCATAATTTCCATTTTATTCACTTGTGATAATTTTTATAAAATCAGTCTTATATATTACTTTACTCTTTTAGTAATATTCGATAAATTCCCAATAATTACTACCTCTCGTCACGCTAGTAACTATTTAAATAAATTTCTGGATTAATATTAAATTAACATCTCAATTTAAATTTAATAAATCCCCAAATTTTAAAAGCCATAAAAATACGGGGCATTATAATTTATTTATTAAATGTGAAAATCTCATTTAGCCCCGATTATATTTTATCGCAAGGTCATCACACCCCATCATACTTCATTTATATATTACCATAGCCACAACCCATTAGGTTTTGAGTATAAGTATACACTCTCCTCCTCTTTTCTTATTTAATAACTCCTACTCGATTATCATATACACTAGGTATCAATAATTTTTCACCCTTCATTCCCAAATACATCTTCCTCTCTCATAAATAATTCTTACCTTTCATATGATAAGAAATTCGTTGCCATTATACACAACACATGCTCCTAAAAGGATTCCTTAATATTTTAAAATTCCATCTCTTTAACACCGCATCTCTACTTTACTATTCATATAAGTATCCCAGAAAATCACCAGAGTAATATCCACTACATATACTCATACTATTAAAGACGTGCATCTCAAATCTCATTACAATTACTAATATCAGACCATTTCACATATTAAATTTAAACATATACAATTACTAATATCCGTCTTTCTCCTTTACAATGTAAATCTTCATTTTATATAGCGATTTAAGTCTCAACATAATCATGTAATTATAATTCTCCTGACTTCTCATCCTTCAATAGAATATGGGTTCCCGTACCTCACTCTCCCACATAAATGGGGAGCGCACCAAACCATGGCTTAATAAGTGACATGACTCAAATCCACATATACCATTATAGGAAAAGATAACTTCCAATACTTCAACTTTCGTATACCACATTTTGTCTTTAAAATTTTTCCTTCAATGACATGTTTGTCCATACCATAAATAAAATAATGCAATGATTTATGTTAAAAGACCTGTATTCACTGTCATCCCCGAATAAACCTTAACATCTTATTTCCTTTCCTACAAGATCCTTACATTTCATATCCCGTACAACAATATATATGTAGCTGACAAATGTTAGTTAATAAGCCAATTTACTAATGACTTTAAACTATTTCTACTTCCACTGCCAAATCTAGGCGCTACTAACCCCATAACCTCTAAAACCTAGGCTCTGATACCAAAGTTGACACACACCAACCCAGTTACTTATCATTAAGTTTGAAAGTCAAAGTGAGTCAAATCATAATTACCTTAACCAAATCATAAACATGAGTATCCTTTTTTAGTTATTAACATGAATCCATAAAACTAAAACTTTCCATAATTTGAAAATAATTTTGATTATTCAAATTTACTGAAAAGGGTAAGTAGGCTTAAATTACCCCACTTAAGTTTGACCAAAACCATGGTTTTATGCATCCCTGGATGACCCCACGGACCTCCTAGATTTGGCAGTGATATCACAATACCTGAAAAATATAAACATAGGAACTGTGAGCAAAATAACTCAGCAAATGCATTACTACTGTACTATTGCATAAAATTAAATGCAACAAATCATATCCATGTGGTAATATATATACACACACACACTTATCCGGCTCATTCATAAAGAATGACCAATTATATACTTATCCGGCTCATTTCATAAAGAATGACCAACTATGTATTTATCCGGCACTGAAAGGTGGAATCCCCGGGTTTTAATAATGGCAAATTAAAATATAATTTCCTTTTAAATAAATGCAGAAGCGTTGAGATGGTTTCAACATTCAAATATAACAACAAGTTTTAATTTCTCAAAACAAATTAAAACATAATTCAAGTCCTAGAATTTGCCTAAGTCATGATTATTCATTTGAAACAAAGTTAGGCGAAACCAATTTTAGCAAAAGACTTGAATAAACCAATTTTACCCAATATTAAATTAAAGTCCCAATTTAAATTAGTGTGATTGTAAAACCAAATTTTATCTTGAAATTAATCTAGCATGCGTTCTAAGTGATATAGAGCAAGATAAAATCAACAGTCACACAACACCGCGATGTACGAGGAAAAACCCACTAACGGGAAAAAACCTCGGGACGGCCCTAGCCTCAAATCCACTAAAAACGGTATTACAAAATACAAGACAAAAGACTTACTTCCTAAACTCGAACCCTCTCAAGCCGTGATGCTTCTTCTTGTATCGACCTCCAATTAGCGGATAACCAACGGAGCTCCACCGCGGTCTCGGACTCCCACCGATCGGGCAATTAGGCACACCGTCACCCTAACATGGAGCCTTTCTCCAAATGGGTAGAAATGAAACGAACTTCTCTTCAATTCGGTGTAGAGAAAAAAAAACGGTGCCAAACCAATCTCCAAGTAATTAATATTTATATAGAAGCTTGGAGAAACAATTGGGTGTAAACTAGAGTGTGTATGAAATTTTTCTTGAAAGAATTACACTCAAAACATGAACATTTTCCTAAAACTATTTTTGCTCTCAAACTCTCTCTAGGAGATAAACTAAGTTGTAAAAGTTGTCTTGGAAAATGTGTTTCCCGCACATAATAATGTATGAAAAAAGTTGGTTGAAAACCAAGTGGAGGAGTGGGGAAAAACTGCAAAAAACTGTTCCCGCTGGAATCTCGTTCGAACGAACGTGATTCTCGTTCGAACGAGACTTCTAACGAGTTACCAGCCTGGGCTCGTTAGAAGTTCGTTAGATACCTCGTTAGAACGAACATTCGTTCGAACGACATATCGAAAGACTGACCAGTTAGGGTCGTTGGCAAAACTCATTCGAACGAAACTGGTTCGAACGACAAAACTCGTTCGAACGAAACTACTGGTTCGAACGAAAAAAAATCGTTCGAACGACATTTCTAACGAACGAGCAGAAAGTTGTAAAAATTCAATTTTTGGCCCAAAAACTTTTATATACTTATATTAAAGTTCTATTTGATTCTTTCTGAAAATAAAATGCAGTTTTTAATATACCTAACACCCAATACAATTTGTTCCAAGCTCCTATATAAATATAATTACATTCATACCTTGGGAGCATGGAACCTTAGTTGATGACGTAGAAACGAGGCATGCAAACCGGCATTTTGATGAAGCTTTAAATTCTTTGCCGCTACGTCTTCAATACATAATTCATAGGCTTGAGAATATTACAAATAAATACTATCCTATGAAAAAATGTTTTTGTCCGGAATTGAGCCAAAACTATATATGGACTCAATTGGAAATTTGTGTCCTTACAAATCTCCCCCTTTGGCTATTCCGGGACAAAAACCAAACAAAAATCCTAAAGGGCCGTCAAGCTCACTAGACTCAAAAACATAACCCGCCCAAACTTGACTCAACCCAAGGATCAAACGCTTTGCCATAGAAAGATGCCGCTTTAGAATAATTCCTGCACACTCAAGCAAACTCATCAAATGCATAGGGAATATCAAGATATTAAATGCAATTAATTAATTACTCCCCCTAAATTCTCCCCCAAACTAAGATACGATAATAATAGGATTAGATACCATTTCTCCCCCTATCATCATTCTCCCCCTTTTTTGTTCGGGAATAAGCAAAGGATAAAGAAGTAATAAAGAGCATGTGAAAGCTTAAAGTGATAAGACATTAAAGCATATGGGCAATTAAAGCAAGGCAAAGACAAACAGATATCATATATATATATACTTTAAATATACCAAGAAGTACATGCATATATAGATAGATATAAACACACACATGACACAAAATACAATAAGTTTGCACACTCGTATGGCAAAAATGTGTCATATGGAAACGGAAGTGTAGGGGTGTGAACTAGCAACAAGTAAATTTAGACCCAAACACTTAAGAAACGTTCACGGAGTTCTCATTTGATTGCAAACTTCATCACAGTTAAATATAACCTCATGTGACAATATAAAGATTGAACTCAATGAACAAACATACACAATGCATACAAGCCTAGCATGATGATGATTCTACAAACCAAATATAGTCATGACATTAAAGACAACTAGGATAAACAGACATTGTGCAAACCGTTGATATACCATCCAATTCTCCCTTAATGAGCATATATATTCTTTTATTACTGAATGAATATATCAAACAAACATAGGCCTTGGCAATTTATTTCTTTTTAATGCCAAATATTCTGTTTTTAGGCCTTTGGATCACGTATTTCTTTTAGATACAATCAACGGTGGCTTACTATCGCAAAGGATTTAATTCATCCTTTCGGAGCCCTTCCCCGTGCATATATTAATTTATCATGTTTTCCTTTTTCACACAAATCTCACATGCAACGGATTTTGACATGCACTAGTCCTCCTAGGTCATAGATATGCAGATAACTAGATTGATAGGAGAACACCTCAAAAAGCTCAAATATAACATGTGACATTAAGATTTCAAAAGAGCTCGTGCATGTGTGAATAGAGGCATATAGAAATAGAATCCATTTAAACAATACAAAATCCAACTACTCCATATAAAACATGGTAAAGAACATTTTAAGGATTGAAAATCTAAACCAAAAGTTCTAGCCACATGGGAGCGTAAATGATGGGATTCAAAAACAAGTATATGCCACATAAAGTGTGTCAAACAAAAATACACACCAAACAAAATCTTTTTGAGTTTTTAACATTTTTAGTTACAAAGAAAGATATATACTCAAAAGACTAAAAAAAAATCATTTGTATTTTTCATTAAGCATAAATGAAATAAATAAAACTCAAATGATAAACAAAAATCTTTTTATATTTTGCAGTTAAATCAAACACAAAAAAATAATACAAAAAGATAAACAAGTCATAATTTTAGCATATGATATACATGAGGCAAAGACTAGAAAATGACTAAACAAGCATACATTTAGCATATGAATATAGCATGAAGTACAAATTCTAAAGTATGCAAACACTAACACATTCATCCTTTAGATTTAGCAAGGGAGGAAGGATGTGAAAGTAAAGGAGAATCAAAATCCCTATTTTGTAAGGAAACCAAGTCGGATTTCCTAACCCAAATTAATGAAGCATGACTATCTTGGGGTGTAGGAACGTTAGCTATCGTGGTTGCTTTACTATGGGATTTTCTAGGAATTCGTTTAAGATCAAAACAAAATTTCTTAAGATGACCTTTTCAACCACAATGTGAACAAGTGAAAACATGTCGAAAAGATTTACCTAAGGAGTGATCTTGAAATTCATTCCTAGTAGATTCTCCTAAAATGTTGGTTTTGACTTTAGGATTAAATTCATTACAAGTATTGAAGCCTAAACCAAAAGTGTCATTTTTAACTTGGACCGTTCCTAACATTTTATCAAGTTTTTTCGAACGACATTCCAAATCAAATTTGACATTACTAGAATCTTTTAATTTATTTTCCAATTCTAAAATGTTAGATTCTAGTAAAAAATTTTGCTCTTCAAAAGCAAGAAGCTCCTTTTTCAAGGATTCCATTAAACCCCTAAGGCTATCTCTCTCACCTTCTACATAGTTAAGCTTCTCTTGAAGAGTACTCTCACGTGTCCTAAGGTCTTCTATTAAGGCACTTTCATCAATGACCTAGACACTCTCTCTCAAACTCGCTTCTAACTTCAAATTCGCTTTTTTCAATTTAATAGATTCTTTATATAATTCATGGAAAGCATTTTGAAGTTCACTCTCATCAACCTCATCTTCATTTTCACTATCTCTTTCTTCTTCACTCTCACTATCATAAAAAATAAGAGAATCATGTACAATGACCTTGGAAGTGGCATGTGCTATTATTTCATCATTCGATGAGTTCTCATTATCACTCACATGTCTAGCCATAAAAGCCACAAAATTTTTCTTAGTGGGGGAATCGGGCTTTTCTTCCTTATCACTATCACTAAGGGTTGCATTATATGAAATAGGTCGCTTACCATCTTTCCTTAGTTTAGTGGGGCACTCATAAGCCCTATGGCCATAACCTTCACAACCAAAACACTTATTAGACTCGTCCCTATCTAAATGTTCATTACTAGGTTTAGGGATTTTCTCGGCTTTAGAAATCTTCTCGCTTTTATCATGTTTAGAAGTATCAAATTTCTTAAAATCATTTTTAACTTTATCTTTGTTAAATTTAAGAAATTTTCTAAATTTACGAGCAAACAAAGCCATGTCTTCCGAGTCACTATCACTATCGCTCTCTACTACTTGTTTGACCTCTTTACGGGCTTTTAAAACAACACCCTTTTCAATTTTCTTTTCAGTTTTAGAGGGAAACATATCCAGTTCATAGGTTTGTAAATCACCTACAAGCTCTTCTAATTTCGTAGAGGCTAAAGTGGGTAAAGAATTTAAAACGGTCACTTTAGGAATAAATCTATCGGGTAGGGACCTTAAAATTTTCTTTACTACACGGTCGTCAGGTATTTTCTCTCCCAAGTTAAAGGATTAATTAACAATATCAGAAAGTCTAGCATAAAATTTATCAAAAGTTTCTTTTTCATCCATTTTGATAGTTTCAAATTGAGTGGTGAGGTTTTGGAGTTTTGAAGCTTTAACGACACTAGTTCCTTCATGAGTTAATTGTAAAATATCCCAAGCTTCTTTAGCGGTTTCACACGTCACAATACGGCGGAATTCATCTGGTGTGACAGCACTAAACAAAGCATTTAAACCACGGGAATTAAAATTTGCTAGCTTAAACTCATTTTCAGTCCATCTATCGATGGGTTTGGGAACACGTTCATTTTCAATTAGATGAGTTGGTGGGGAGTACCCGGTAACAACATACATCCAAACACATTCATCGATAGATTTAAGTGCCGATTTCATTCGCGCTTTCCAATACGCGTAGTTAGAACCATCAAAAATAGGAAATTTTGAAAATGGGGAAAAATCCATTTTAGCCAAAAATTAAAGAATCTTAACGAAATAATTTATCGTTTTTGGCTTTGATACCAATTTGAAAGGTGGAATCCCCGGGTTTTAATAATGGCAAATTAAAATATAATTTCCTTTTAAATAAATGCGGAAGCGTTGAGATGGTTTCAACATTCAAATATAACAAGTTTTAATTTCTCAAAACAAATTAAAACATAATTCAAGTCCTAGAATTTGCCTAAGTCATGATTATTCATTTGAAACAAAGTTAGGCGAAACCAATTTTAGCAAAAGACTTGAATAAACCAATTTTACCCAATATTAAATTAAAGTCCCAATTTAAATTAGTGTGATTGTAAAACCAAATTTTATCTTAAAATTAATCTAGCATGCGTTCTAAGTGATATAGAGTAAGATAAAATCAACAGTCACACAACACCGCAATGTACGAGGAAAAACCCACTAACGGGAAAAAACCTCGGGACGGCCCTAGCCTCAAATCCACTAAAAACGATATTACAAAATACAAGACAAAAGACTTACTTCCTAAACTCGAACCCTCTCAAGCCGTGATGCTTCTTCTTGTATCGACCTCCAATTAGCGGATAACCAACGGAGCTCCATCGCGGTCTCGGACTCCCACCGATCGGGCAACTAGGCACACCGTCACCCTAACATGGAGCCTTTCTCCAAATGGGTAGAAATGAAACGAACTTCTCTTCAATTCGGTGTATAGAAAAAAAAAACGGTGCCAAACCAATCTCCAAGTAATTAATATTTATATAGAAGCTTGGATAAACAATTGGGTGTAAACTAGAGTGTGTATGAAATTTTTCTTGAAAGAATTACACTCAAAACATGAACATTTTCCTAAAACTATTTTTGCTCTCAAACTGTCTCTAGGAGATAAACTAAGTTGTAAAAGTTGTCTTGGAAAATGTGTTTCCCGCACATAATAATGTATGAAAAAAGTTGGTTGAAAACCAAGTGGAGGAGTGGGGAAAAACTGCAAAAAACTGTTCCCGCTGGAATCTCGTTCGAACGAACTTGATTCTCGTTCGAACGAGACTTCTAACGAGTGACCAGCCTGGGCTCGTTAGAAGTTCGTTAGATACCTCGTTAGAATGAACATTCGTTCGAACGACATATCGAACGACATATCGAACGACTGACCAGTTAGGGTCGTAGGCAAAACTCGTTCGAACGAAACTGGTTCGAACGACAAAACTCATTCGAACGAAAAAAACTCGTTCGAACGACATTTCTAACGAACGACCAGAAAGTTGTAAAAATTCAATTTTTGGCCCAGAAACTTTTATATACTTATATTAAAGTTCTATTTGATTCTTTCTGAAAATAAAATGCAGTTTTTAATATACCTAACACCCAATACAATTTGTTCCAAGCTCCTATATAAATATAATTACATTCATACCTTGGGAGCATGGAACCTTAGTTGATGACGTAGAAACGAGGCACGCAAACCGGCATTTTGATGAAGCTTTAAATTCTTTGCCGCTACGTCTTCAATACATAATTCATAGGCTTGAGAATATTACAAATAAATACTATCCTATGAAAAAATGTTTTTGTCCGGAATTGAGCCAAAACTATATATGGACTCAATTGGAAATTTGTGTCCTTACAGGCTCATTCATAAAGAATGACCAACTTTCCAAATCATGATTCACATATCCTCTCTGTAATAGACAATTCTCCCTCATTTCGGGTCAGGAAGTAACCTCCCATTTTGATAAATTGAAATGAATAGTTTCATATTAATAACATTATGATCATATCCATACCCATGCATAAATGCATCTTACCAGCGAGTAATAATCTGATCTTATCCATAGCCATGTATAAATGCATATTACCAATGAGTACACTCATCTTGGCCACTTAATGAGTTTTCCCTGGGTCCTTATCTGGCACTTGTTCTACTAGTAATCCTTCATTTAATATCATTCTTATAATATTAGTAGCATCATAATAATAGTAACAATACAAAGAATAACTTAAGCATAACTCAATTCATAAACATAATATGATCATATTCAAATTATTTATCATAAATAAAGTCCTATCTAAATTCCTATTAAGACATTTAACATACCCAAATTACAGCCTAAACATATTTTAATTTTTTCTTGGTATTAGGTACCCAATCCAAAATATGACACATCATTTCAAATTTCCTAGAGCAAGATATGCCCATTTCTTTACTACATAGCAAATTTTCCCTATAAGCTCTTCCATCGTTCAATCAACTTCCATGAATTTTTATAACTGTTTTATATTATAACTTTTTATGATATTCCACCCAATTTCAATAAACATATTGAATAATACAAAATTAAAGTTTCATAATTTTTAGAGTTCATTTGCTATGTCAAGAAAAACGTCAAACACCTGGTATGCGTACTTACACTTTCGAGAAATATTCTATACTTAAACTTCAAACAATCCCCCATGGTTCACTTCTTTGTATTTTTACATAATTTTTGGATATAACAGGTATATATAAGTTTAGTTTCATATCCAACTATAATCAATTTATTCTATTCTATATTCACAAAGATACAGCAGTTTGATTAACATAATGATTTCTCCCTTAGTTATATGAATTCAACATGCTTCACACATACAACCGACACATACCCATATACATACAACAAAACATATCCTGTTGTCCCCCAAAATGATCTTTAATATAATATAAAACAACATATATCATGTAAATAATGAAATTTACAAGTTAAATCTTACCTAAGCACCCTTGGATACATAAGCTTGTTTATCTCTCGATTATGTTCCTTAATCCTTACTAATTCACCCTAACCTCTCTTTCTTTCATGGAAAACCTCAACCCACTTGAAATTCTAATATAAATGATAAATATAGTAGAATTTAAGGTCTTTAAGTCGGCATAAGGGCACCTCCCCTTAGTTCAATCAAAATATAACTTGTTGCGCCATATAAGATAAAGTATCATTTAAAACTAAATGATCACTTTACCCCATGTTCATAAAAAGACGATATCTTATCACTCAAATGTCCGTTTGATTCACCGTTTATTGTGTTACAAACCTAGATCATATATCTACAACTATATAGTTTTTACCTTAAGTCAGTATTTTTAGTATACTGGTCGAAACTAGTCTCCAACATGAACATTCCTACTGAAACTTCGAAATTTGTGTGTGTAACTAATTCGACATTTCATGAGTTAGGAAGGTATAATTAGAATAAACATAATAACTTTACATTATATACACCAATAACACATTATTCTCATAGCATAAGGTAAGCATGATTTATCATAATTATATCTCGGTTGTCACAATAATCGTATTCTTATTTATAAGTTATTGATGGGAACATGTATATCTTCTTGCATATCACACGTGAGGAACTTCTAGCGTGAAGTGAGCTATGTTGAAAATTCCGACTACATTTGAGACGATGCGAATGAGTGAGGAAGAAATCTTTAATTATTACTACATTAGGAGTACCTAAGTAGTAAGTACCTCTCATTCAATATTATTGAGAAAATTCCAGGGAATAAGGTTGTCAAGAAGTTGTTGATAATGCTATCCTTTAGGTTTAGTACCAAACTTGTTATCTTTAATGAGATTAGATTCACCAACAGTTATAGTCTAGAAGAACTTCAGATCACTCTAAACTAATGGTTAATAAGAAAATCTGAGTGTCAAAAATGAAGAAGGATTAAGTGTTTATTGTTGAATCTATGGAGAATGTAAAACGGCGGTGCGCGCTTTTCTATAAAAACCAAAGTAATTTCCTTTTTAGATATGCGAAAGCGTTAGGAAGATGGTTCAATAAAATTAATCAATTAATGTATTCACTTAAACCAATTAATAATCCAAGCCCTAGAATTTTCCTAAGTAAATATTATCAATATTAGCAAATTAGGCGAAACCAAATTTTAGCAAATGACTTGAATTAAATAAACTTTACCCAATATTTAATTTAGTCCCTAATTAAATGAGCGTGATGATTTAAACCGAATTTTATCTTGAATTATTCTATGCATGCGTTCTAAATAAATTATGCAAGATAAAATAAACCAATCACACTACGCCGCGATGTACGAGGAAAAACCCAAGACGGGAAACAACCTCGGACGACCCTAGCCACAAATCCACTAGATACGGAATTACAATTACAAGACAGAGAGACTTACAACGCACGACTCGATCCCTCTCAAGCCTCGATGCTTCTTCTTGTAGAAACCTCTTCCTAGCGAATAACCTTGGAACACCACCTCTGTCTCGGAATCCACCGATAGGACTTTATATGGTCACCGTCACCCGAGCATGGAGCCTTTCTCCGTGTGGGTAAATTAACAACAAAACACTTCTTCTTTCTTTGTGGGTGGTAGAAGCAAAACCCAAAACTTCTCTTCAATTTGGTGTAGAGAAAACCGGTGCCAAACTCCAAGCAATTGATAATTATATGAGAACTTGGAATAAACTCATTTGGGTGTAAATACTAGAGTGATGGAAATTTTTCTCTAAAAATCTCACTCAAAACATGAACATTTTCCTAAACAATTTTTGCTCTCAAACTCTCTCTAAGAGATAAAATAGGATGGAAAAGTTAAGTTGGAAAATGTCCTTCCCGCACATAATAAAGTTTGAAAAAATTGGTTAAAAACCAAGTGGGGAAGTGGGTGCAAAACTGCCAAAAAATTGCCAAAAACTGTTCCTGCGTGGCTTCTCGTTTGAACGAGACTTCTAACGACGTTCCAGATTGAACTCGTTAGAATCTCGTTGGATATCTCGTTAGAACGAACAATCTCGTTCGAACGACATATTGAAGTACGGACCAGTATACTTTAGTGGGAACTCGTTGGCAGGTTCGTTCGAACGACTCTATCGAACGAAAAACCAGAAAGTTTGGAAAATTCGATTTTAGCCCAGAAAACTTTATAAACTTATTTTAAAGTTTTATTTAATACTTTCTAAAAATTAAAACACAGTTTTTACAAAACCTAACACCCAATAAACTTTGTTCCAAGCTCCTATATATATATAATTGCATTCATACCTTGGGAGCATGGAACTATGGTTGATGACGTAGAAATGAGGCACACAAACAGACACATTTGATGAAGCTTTATACTCTTTGCCGCTACGTCTTCAACAAACACTTCATAGGCTTGAGAATATTACAATTAAATGCTATCCTATGAATAAATGTTTTTGTCCGGAATTGAGCCAAAACTATATATGGACTCAATTGGAAATTTGTGTCCTTACAAATCTCCCCTTTTGGCTATTCCGGGACAAAAACCAAGCAAAAATCCTAAAGGGCCGTCAAGCTTTACTAGACTCAAAACATAACCCACCCAAACTTGACTCAACCCAAGGATCAAAGGCTTTGCCGTTTTAACAATGCCGCTTTAGAAGAAATCCTACACACTTAAGCAAACTCATCAAATGCATAGGGAATGTCAAAGTATTAAATGCAATTAATTAATTACTCCCCTAAATTAATTATTCATTTTAGAATTTTTTAAAATTATTTTAGAATTTTCTAGGATTTGTTTTCTATTTTTCTATTTCTTTATTTTGATTTTGAATTTTATTAGTTTTTAATTTTTAATCTCTATTTTATTTTTCTTAGGATTAGACTAAGATACGATAATAATAGGATTAGATACCATTTCTCCCCCTATCATCATTCTCCCCCTTTTTGTTCAGGAATAGGCAAAGGATAAAAAACTAATAAACAACATGTTGAAGCTTAAAGTGATTAGACATGAAAGCATATGGGCAATAAAAGCAAGGCAAAGACAAACAAATAATATATATATATATATATAATATAGTAATATACCAATGAAACACTTGCATATATATATATATATATATATATATATATATATATATATATATATATATATAAACACACATATAACACAAAATACAATAAGTTTGCACACTCGTATGGCAAAAATGTGTCATATGGAGACGTAAGTGTTGGGGTGTGAACTAGCAACAATTAAATTTAGACCCAATCACTTAAACATGTTCACGGAGTTCTCAATTGATTGCAAACTTCATCACATTTAAATATAACCTCATATGACAATATAAATTGAACTCAATGAACAAACATACACAATGCATACAAGCCTAGCATGATGATGATTCTACAAACCAAATATAGTCATGACACTGAAGACAACTAGGATAAACGGACATTGTGCAAACCGTTGATATACCATCCAATTCTCCCTCAATAAGCATATACATTCTTTTGATTTTGAATGAATATATCAAACAAACATAGGCCTTGACAATTGTTTTCTTTTTAATGCCAAATATTCTGTTTTTAGCCCATTGGATCACGTATTTCTTTTAGATCCAATAAACGGTGGCTTACTATCGTAGAGGATTTAATTCATCCTTTCGGAGGCCTTCCCCGTGCACATTTATATTTATCATGTTTTTCATTTTTCACACAAATCTCACGTGAAACGGATTTTGACATGCACTAGTCCTCCTAGGTCATAGATATGTAGATGACTAGATTGGTAGGAGAACACCTCAAAAAGCTCAAATATACATATGAAGTTAAAATTTCAAAAGAGCTCGTGCATGTTTGAATAGAGGCATATAAAAATAGAATCCATTTAAACAATACAAACTCCAACTACTCCATATAAAACATGGTAAAGAACATTTTAAGGATTGAAAATCTAAACCAAAAGTTCTAGCCACGTGGGAGCGTAAAAGATGGGATTCAAACAAAAATATATGCCACATAAAGTGTGTCAAACTAAAATACACACACAAAAAAAATCTTTTTGAGTTTTTGACATTTTTCACCAAAAATAAATATATATACTCAAAAGGATAAACAAAAATCATTTGAATTTTTCATTAAGCTTAAATGAAATAAATAAAACACAAATGATAAACAAAAATCTTTTTATATTTTTCAATTAATTCAAACACAAAAAATAATACAAAAGGATAAACAAGTCATAATTTCTAGCATATGATATGAAATGAGGCAATGACTAGAAAATGACTAAACAAGCATACATTTAGCATGTGAATATAACATTAAGTATAAAAAGATAAAGTATGCAAAACACTAACACATTTATCCTTTAGATTTAGCAAGGGAGAAAGCATGTGAAAGTAACTGAGAATCAAAAATTCTATTTTGCAAAGCAACCAAGTCGGATTTCCTAACCCAAAGTAATGAAGAATGACTATCTTGGGGTGTTGGAATGTTAACAACCGTGGTTACTTTACTATGGGATTTTCTAGGAATTCGTTTAAGATTAAAACAAAATTTCCTAAGATGACCTTTTCGACCACAATGTGTACAAGCAAAAATATGTCTAAAAGATTTACTTACGGAGTGATCTTTAAATGCATTCCTAGTAGATTCTCCTAAATCATTGGTCTTGGATTTATGAGAAGATTCATTACAAGTATTGAAGACTAAACCACAAGTCTCATTTTTAATTTGGACCGTTCCTAACATTTTATCTTGTTTTTCCGAACGACACTCAAAATCAAATTTGACATTACTAGAATCTTTTAATTTATTTTCCAATTCTAAAATGTTAGATTCTAGTAAAACATTTCGCTCTTCAAAAGCAAGAAGCTCCTTTTTTAAGGATTCCATTGAACCCCTAAGGCTATCTCTTTCGCCTTCTACATATTCAAGCTTCTCTTGAAGAGTCCTTTCACGTGTCCTAAGGTCTTCTATTAAAGCACTTTCATCAACGACCTTGACACTTTCTCTTAAACTAGCTTCTAACTTCAAATTATCTCTTTTTAATTTAATAGATTCTTTATAAAGCTCTTGAAAAGCATTTTGAAGTTCACTCACATCAACCTCTTCTTCATTTTCACTCTCTCTTTCTTCTCCACTCTCACTATCATAAAAAACAAGGGAATCATAAACTATGACCTTGGAAGGGTCATGTGTTAAAGTTTCATCAATCGATGAGTTTTCACTATCACTCACATGACTAGCCATAAAAGCCACAAAATATTTCTTAGTGGGGGAATCGGGCTTCTCTTCCTTATCACTATCACTAAGGGTCGTATTATATGAAATGGGTAGCTTACCCTCTTTCCTTAGTTTAGTGGGGCACTCAAACGCCCTATGGCCATAACCTTCACAACCAAACCACTTATTAGACTCGTTCCTATCTAAATTTTCATTACTAGGTTTAGGGATCTTTTCGTCTTTAGGAATCTTCTCCGCTTTAGAAATCTTCTCGTTCTTGTCATGCTTAGAATATTCAAATTTCTTAAAATCATTATTAAATTTATCTTTGTTAATTTTAAGAAATTTTCTAAATTTGTGAGCAAATAAAGCCATGTTTTCTGAGTCACTATCACTATCGCTCTCTACTACTTGTTTGACCTCTTTTCGGGATTTTAAAGCAACGCCCTTTTCGATTTTCTTTTTAGTTTTATAGGGAAACATATCCAGTTCATAGGTTTATAAATCACCTACAAGCTCTTCTAATTTCGTAGAGGCTAAAGTTGGTAAAGAATTTAAAATGGTCACCTTTGGAATAAATCTATCGGGTAAGGACCTTAAAATTTTCTTTACAACACGGTCGTCAGGTATTTTCTCTCCCAAGTTAAAAGATGAATTAACAATATCAGAAAGTCTAGCATAAAATTCATCAAAAGTTTCTTTTTCATTCATTTTGATAGTTTCAAATTGAGTGGTGAGGTATTGGAGTTTCGAAGCTTTAACGACACTAGTTCCTTCATGAGTTAATTGTAAAATATCCCAAGCTTCTTTAGCGATTTCACATGTCATAATACGTCGGAATTCATCCGGTGTGACAGCGCTAAATAAGGCATTTAAACCACGGGAATCGAAATTCACAAGTTTAAACTCATTTTCAGTCCATCTATCGGCGGGTTTGATAACACGTTCATTTTCAACTAAATAAGTTGGTGGGGACCACCCGTTAACAACAGACATCCAAACTCTCTCGTCGATAGATTTTAGTTCCGATCTCATACGCGTTTTCCAATACGCGTAGTTTGAACCATCGAAAATAGGAAATTTTGAAAATGGGGAAAAATCCATTTTAGCCAAAAATTATTTAAGGATCGTTAAAAAAATAATTTATCGTTTTTGGCTCTGATACCAATTTGTAAAACGGCGGTGCGCGCTTTTCTATTAAAACCAAAAAAAATTCCTTTTTAGATATGCGGAATCGTTAGGAAGATGGTTCAATAAAATTAATCAATTAATGTATTCACTTAAACCAATTAATAATCCAAGCCCTAGAATTTATCTAAGTAAATATTAGCAAATTAGGCGAAACCAAATTTTAGCAAATGACTTGAATTAAATAAACTTTACCCAATATTTAATTTAGTCCCTAATTAAATGAGTGTGATGATTTAAACCTAATTTTATCTTGAATTATTCTATGCATGCGTTCTAAATAAATTATGCAAGATAAAATAAACCAATCACACTACGCCGCGATGTACGAGGAAAAAACCAAGACGGGAAACAACCTCGGACGGCCCTAGCCTCAAATACACTAGATACGGAATTACAATTACAAGACAGATAGACTTACAACGCACGACTCGATCCCTCTCAAGCCTCGACGCTTCTTCTTGTAGAAACCTCTTCCTAGCGAATAACCTTGGAACACCACTGCGGTCTCGGAATCCACAGATAGGACTTTATATGGTCACCGTCACCCGGGCATGGAGCCTTTCTCCGTGTGGGTAAATTAACAACAAAACACTTCTTCTTTCTTTGTGGGTGGTAGAAGCAAAACCCAAAACTTCTCTTCAATTCGGTGTAGAGAAAACCGGTGCCAAACTCCAAGCAATTGATAATTATATGAGAACTTGGAATAAACTCATTTGGGTGTAAACACTAGAGTGATGAAAATTTTTCTCTAAAAATCTCACTCAACACATTAACATTTTCCTAAACAATTTTTTCTCTCAAACTCTCTCTAAGAGATAAACTAGGATGGAAAAGTTAAGTTGGAAAATGTCCTTAACGCACATAATAAAGTCTGAAAAAGTTGGTTAAAAATCAAGTGGGGAAGTGGGTGCAAAACTGCCAAAAAACTGCCAAAAACTGTTCCCGCCTGGCATCTCGTTCGAACAACATTTCGTTCGAACGAAATCTCGTTCGAACGAGACGTCTAATGACGTTCCAGATTGAACTCATTAGAATCTCGTTAGATATCTCGTTAGAACGAACAATCTCGTTCGAACGACATATCGAACGACAGACCAGTATACTTTGGTGGGAACTCGTTGGCAGGTTCGTTTGAATGACAATCTCGTTCGAACGACTCTATCGAACTAAAAACCAGAAAGTTTGGAAAATTCGATTTTAGCCCAGAAAACTTTATAAACTTATTTTAAATTTTTAGTTAATACTTTCTGAAAATTAAAACACAGTTTTTACAAAACCTAACACCCACTAAACTTTGTTCCAAGCTCCTATATATATATATAATTGCATTCATACCTTGGGAGCATGGAACTATGGTTGATGGCGTAGAAATGAGGCACACAAACCGGCACATTTGATGAAGCTTTATACTCTTTGCCGCTACGTCTTCAACAAACACTTCATAGGCTTGAGAATATTACAATTAAATGCTATCCTATGAATAAATGTTTTTGTCCGGAATTGAGCCAAAACTATATATGGACTCAATTGGAAATTTGTGTCCTTACAGAGAATATGTCAAGCAAAGGTGATGAAAAACCAAAAGAGAATGTTGAAGTGGACATGCTATTTATTTGCCAAATGGTGTAGAAAATTTTATAAAAACTCTAAAAAGGTTTTCCAAAATAAAAGAAGATTTGATAATAAACCTTACAAATCCACTAGACATAACTCTTATGGTGGGAAGAGGGCTTATACGAGAAACAAGGAGAAATATAAAGACCATTGTTATATTTGTGGTGAGGTGGGACGATACATCAATATTTATCTAACTCACTTGAGAATGAAAAATAAGAGTAAGGAAGTACACAACAAGAAGAAAAAGGTCTACAAAGCTAGATTAAATGACTCCGAAAGTGATTCCAATGAAAACACATCTAGTGAAGAAAGTGGAAGCAAGATTTCTTTTATGGTTAGACTAGATGAGAATGATAAGGTTAATGAATATAGGTGTGATACCCCATAAAATACATAAATATATTGATCAAGTCTAATATAAAAATCATAGAAATTAAAAACTTTAGATAGCATTCTTAATATAATAGATAATCCAAACTGAAAGAATAATGACAAGATAATGAAATACTGATGCCAATCACTGCCAATACAATGCAATCCATATTTGAATATAAAATATGTATATACAAAATCCAACTTTGAATAAGTATACATGTACAACTTGATTGAAAATAAAAGTGTACAATAAAAAAATTATCTACACTTGCTCAACTCCTATATTCCTAGGAGTAATAAATGGAGCATCACTAGAAATGCTCCTCCGACGATTCCGTGTCTACAGGAACTACCAAAACAAGGACATGTAAAAATAGTTTTTAAAAGAAAATGTAAACAACAAACCTATATAGAATAGGATTATAATTAAACCATTATAAATACACATCTTCCTCTAGTGTTTTAATATATTTTAAGTTATTAGTCACCCAACCCAAAAACCTAAAATATAATGTGGTTATAAACCCCGAACCCATATGTAGCCCATGTTATTAATGTCTTACAACATCATTCTTTAATTTATACCGTTAGCAATCATGGGTTAATCTATTTCAATAGAAGTCACACGATGTACTAAGGTCTCAAACCTCAAGGTATTTCTCACAAAATAACCACGTTACCAATAACGTGATCATGTCTGAAATCTATCTATATTTGGCTATCTCATATCGATAATTCAATATACACATCCCTAATTTTGGTAATATGCAAATTCGAAACATAAGTATATAGGTTGGCATCTCCACTATAAGACTTATGCAACTCTAGTACAACATATAAACTAGTACAACTATTTCTGGTACTGCCACAGTAATCACATATGGCAAGATAAAGACTCTACTCACATCTAACATTCCTACCAAGGTACAACCCCCGACATGTAAAATAAATGGTCTACTCACATATCTTCTCTTAACAAAGGACTACTCTTATTGCCTTCGGGGATCTCTCACGCGTACTAGTATAGTCTTAGGTCATACTAAGCCTAATACCTCATAACGACAAGGGATAAATCATAATGTCTACCCATCAGTCATAAAGCCTACCTTAACTAATGCTTATGAAGGATATATACCCATAAACCATCTCAGCCGTGGGGTACCTAGACGTGTGACCTAGGGGTAAATATGATCAAGGAAGATCCCATCTATTAACTTGGGTACTAGTACTGTCTGCGTTGCAGGTGCCTAATCATGGAATCACTTCTTGTATGCTTGCTAATAATAGCTCACACTTGGTATGCATTACACATAAGACTTGTAAGTAATCATAACCAAAACATACATAATCCTCATTAATGGGTTAAGGTAAATCACATATACATACCGAGCCTAACGCTATCGAGTTATACACATCTATAACCTTATATTCATCTTGTAATACATTAATCCTAACCCCACGGGTTCTCGAATCTATGTATAGTCTCACCCTAAAATACACTTAACATCTATACATCAACTATAGTCAATCTAAATTGGCCCTAATCTAAGTTCCCAAGGCATCACTTCTAGGTATCAATCCACACCTAATTTATATAAAACAATCGAATATGATAACAACCCTTCCCTAGGGATTTTTAACCAAATTCCTAATCTCACCCAAAGAATATAACCCGTGATGACCCTCACAATGTCTCTCCTACATCTCGATCAACAACCCACTACTCTATAACTTCCTAATTCCTAACAATATTTGCATTTACTCTTGTATTTTTTAGACAAGATCCTATTTCTAGCATAACCCTCTTTTAAACCAATAATGTCATAATTATTCAAATAACCTCAAGGACCTATCCTTAAAATTTCACATAATTAGAATTCACATCCATTCTATAAGTATAGAAAAACTTAAGGCCAAACAATCTAACCCTAGGTCCTAAAACCCAAAAATTCAATCAAATAAGCAAAAGTCTAGACTATGCAGAACCTGCTAATGTCGATCGAACTATAACAAAGTGTCGACCGATCGATCAACTCTAAACAACCCCAGTTCTCCTGTGTTATAAGATTTTTCATCTTCAACCCCCATTTTTCTCTCTCCATCCCGCATTAATGAGCACAAGACCTTCTTCTAAGCACGTAATCAACATTAAAATGATAAAACCACATCAAAACAACAATTAAAACCTATTTTTATCATTAAAACTCAAGACTAAACTAAGAAATCCAATTCACAATCCAAGAACACTAGCTTGAACAATTTTATCAATCAACTAATGATTTATGGGATCAATTCACATAATCAAAGGGTGTTTAACTAATTGACAATAGAAAAGATGTTATAATCATATTATAATAATTTCAGTTCGAATTAATGAAAGAATCAACAAAATTTGTCATGAAAAATATGCTAATTACTATCTAAAATAGGTTAATCTTGAAATTAATTTAATTAGCCATTCTAGTCAGTTTAGCTCAATTATATTCAAATTTTAATGGATAGATAAAATATTCACGCACATATAATCATAATCATATTCTATATAAACTTGAGTCATGGTTTGTGGTTGAAAACCAAGACAAATCTCCCACTTTCTTCTCTTCTCTCCAGGATCCTTCTCTCTAGTCATTCTAATTATTCTCAATTGTGTTTTATGGTAAATGAGATCCCTAATAGCCTCTCAAACCTCTTTAATCCCTTAATTTAGTTGGGATACAAATAGCCCTCACCTTAAAGAATCCCCAAATAGTTTCAAATGACTTAAAACCTTATCTGAGACTTATAATAACCCAATGGGACTTTAAACAATTATTTTAGATTATAAATGGACATTCTACACGTACCATAAGCCAATTACCAAATATACCCAAAATAAATAACTAAAAACTCAGTTATTTAATAATTACCCGATACGAGTCCAAATATAATTAATTAGTTATCATCTCTTAAATCCAATTTCAAATACAATTTAAATAACACATAAAGATATAATAAGTTACATCTAGTCACAACAAGCACGCATAATTACTTTTATTAAATTTAGTAATTCACAAAAAATGCGGGGTATTATAATAGGATTCCCCTTAAGAGTATTGTGCAAAAGAATAAGATCAAATCACCTAGTCATAAGTCACTTAGTGATTCATCGTCATGTAGTAGCATGGGTCCACAAACTTTCATTCCTAGATTAGAGTATAGTGATGAGGACGTCAACGATATTCATGAGGCCTTTGATGAACTCTATTAAAAATCTTTGAAGATAAAAAAATCAAACATGAAGATATTAAATAAAATGAAAACTTTCCAATGTGACATGGTAATAAAGATGAGAAAATACAAGTTTTCAATTGGAACATTTAAAACTCAAGGAAAGAGTTGGTGTTTGGAAAAATAAGAATGATTCTTCAAAAAACCCAAATGAGACCATGTTGAAGGAAAAAAGAAATTGAACTTCAAAAAGAGATTGTGATAGTTTAAAAAAATAAAAATAAAAATAAAATAGAGTTAAAAAATGCCAAAGACTTGAAAATTGAGTTTCTTGATTGAACAAACGTTCTTAATAACATTTTGATGAATCATTACCAAGTGAAACATCAAATGAGGGCATTTACTTATGTTGAACAATCAAAAGAGAAAGTTGTCATTTCAAAATCAATTATTGAGATTTCTTCTTATAATTAAAATAAGGATAAGGAACAAATTCCTAAGTTGAAAAAGAAGGAAATTGATCCTAATTCCACATTATGAAAAATGAAGTTGGTTGCTCATTTTTTGAGAAATAGAATGATATTGATCCTTTTTGTTTTGAGAAGAAGAGAGTTGAGAAAGTTACGATGATAGATCATGGAGTTAACCCTAGTTGTATTTCTTTTTGCACCTGTTATAGTTACAAGAACATTCAAACCAATCTTGTAGGTTTTTGAAGGTGAGGAATGTGAAGTTCATGATTAATGGGAGGAAAGTGTTTCATAGAGATCCTTTTTGTGAACTTAGAGGTGAAATATGAAGTGTTGATACCAAATTTAGTCTGCTGACATGGCTCAATTGAATGAAGACACGTGGCAATCTCCATGGCAACAACAAACACTTTCGAGGAACTTGCACGCTCCGAGGAACCATACTACAATGAGGAACACTGTTTCCCCGAAGAAATCATATTCCCCGAGGAACTCATACGCTCCGAGGAACAAGAACTCTCTGAGGAACTCCTGAGCACCGAGAAGCTTAGGCGGTCCGAGTAACTCAGGCGGTCCGAGCTGCACCTCGAACAAAACATTAATAGCAGGATAACCAACAGTTTGACTGTTCATTAAATGCTTATCATTCAGACGCAAACGCTTAAGGGGCATTGAATGTATTAACCTTTCATATGTACATCATTTAATGTATTACCTTTTCACATTATAGCCTCAGGGCTATAAATACATTGTACAATCGTCATTGTTAGGGGACCGAAATTTCTTGATAGAACTTGTAATCGAGAATTCCCAAACACTTAGCAATAACATAACAGTGGACGTAGGCCATTCTTATAAGGCTGAACCACTTTAAAAATTCTTAGTCTCATTTATTTATGTGTGATTGAATAATTAGATATGATCTAATTTTTTACATCAACTGGAAGGTTTATGAAGAGAGTTGAATTTTTGGTCAAAGAAAGGAGTGTGGTTAGGAGAACGTTTTTCAGACCTATAACACTTTCTCAAACTCCAAGAAATAGGAATAATAATACTATAAGGAATGAGATACGGATACCTAGGAATGTGATAGGTATGCCTAGAGACACTCTTAGAAGGAAAGTTGAGATAGGGATTCCTAAAAAAAGGTGCTTAGAGGAAAGTTACGTTTGTTACTCCCAAGGATCCAGAAGATGCTTTAACAATCACTACATAAGTTATAGTTTGCTTATGATACCTAGGGTTTTCTTGGTATGTCCCCTTCCAAGGAACTTATTCATTTTTAAGGATCAAATCATTTTAGGTGAGAGCTTGAATTGTTGATTTGGTTCGTTTCTCATATTTTGTGAGGAATTTTTCATGCATTCATTAATTCTCATGCATTTTCTTATATGATTGATTCCTTACATGATATGTTTGTATATATATTAAATCATTCATATTTTGAAAGACACCAAACATATTTTTATTTTTTAATTATGTGATTACGTTCTCTGATTCGTATATTTGATGAGTATACTTAACTTCAAGGATGATTAAAGCATGAATTCTTAAATCTGTGATACAAATGTTGGTTATATAAATGATAGGTTAGAATTAACTTGATCAATCATGAAAGTCAAATTTGTTGAAATATTTGGTTGTGATTCACTTTACACAGGCCCTTTAACATTAGTTGATTCATATGATTATCGTTATGTGTATTGTATTTTGTGGTTAACTTAACCATGATTAAATCTTGAGATCTCTTATTGGTGTTTGAAACATTCTATAGTCCATTTGAGAGTTTGTGTGATATATACACTTCGCTTGATGGTGTTAATTAATGAGATGTTTTCATAAATTAAAAAGGCTACCATTGGTGAGGTAATGTTGACTTGAATTTCAGTATCTTCAATAGGTAACTACCAAAGCATGTGTGAAATCCACCATCATAAAAAAAAATATGATGGAAATCACTACACCAAAAACAGGAATTTGGCACGGTTTAAAACTGTGCCAAATCAAATCTGGCACGGTTTTGAACTGTGCCAGAATCAGGTGTTCCAAAATGACCTTTTTTTTCTGGCACGGCTCAAAAGTATGGCAGATTTGGCGAAACAGGAACACTTCTAGCAAACTTTTAAACTGTGCCAGAATTTGATATTTCTGGCACACTTTTGGCACAGTTTTTAACTGTGCCAGATTCAACACAGTTTAAAAAAATTTGGCACAGTTCAAAATCGTGCCAAAATATGATACACTTTTGCCACGGTTTTGAACTATGCCAAATTTTTTTATGAAAAGAAAAAAAATAAATTATTTGAAAGCATAAAAAATCACAAATTAAAAATATTGCACGTTGTTGATAAACTAATGTACATACAAACTTCAAAATATTACAAAGTCTTTAATAGTTCACAAGCCAAAAAAAATTGGGCAGAGTTTCCTCTATTTTTTAGACATTCCAAAACCTGCTAATACAAAACCTGCCTAACATAAAGCCCACACGGCCACAAAATATAATAATTAACTTAAAAAAGCCCGCACGGCCATAAAAGTTAACAATAAAATTACAAAAGCCCGCACGGCCATAACACAAAAAAATGGAATCATGAAAAAACCCCTTGTTGTAAACCATTGAGTTCTCGATGTGTTCCACGTGACTAAATGCCAACGACAAACTGTTATCCTGCAAAAAAATAGGATACAAAAAATATACGATATTAGTAACCCAATAATTCACAAATTTTTTTTACTTAAACTAAAAAATTACATATCGGAGTGGAAATTATCATCATATTCTCAAACCGGGAGACCCAGGACTACACGGTCAGTTCCTTCAAGTTACATGGTCCCGTGCGACGTGTTCGTGCCTCCTATGGGGTCGTTTGGGGGCTGGTTTGGTTTTTCATCCTTTAACGGCTTGTTTTTAAGTTTAAGTGTTGAATTCTGCAAATTATCATTATATTCTCAAACCGGGAGACCCGACACTACGCGGTCAGTTCCTACAAGTTACATTGGTCCCGTGCGAGGTGTTTGTGCCTCATACGGGGTCATTTGGGGACTAGTCTGGGTTTTCACCCTTTAACGGCTTATTTTTAAGTCTAAGTGTGATTTTTGCAAATTATTGTCATATTCTCAAATCGGGAGACCCGATACTACGCGGTCAGTTCCTAAAAGTTACATTGGTCCCGTGTGAGGTGTTCGTGCCTCTTACGGGGTCATTTGGTGGCTGGTTTGGGTTTTCACCCTTTAATGGCTAGTTTTTAAGTTTAAGTGTTGATTTTTGCAAATTATCGTCATATTCTCAAGCCGAAAGACCCGGGACTACGCGGTCAGTTCCTACAAGTTACATTGGTACAGTGCGAGGTGTTCGTGCCTCTTACGGGGTCGTTTGGTGACTGGTTTGGGTTTTCACTCTTTAACATCTTATTTTTAAGTCTAAATGTAATTTTTGCAAAATATCGTTGAAAAAGCGCGGTGAGAAATTTCCTTGTTATATAAAAATACTCGATGATGATGCGGAAGCGTAAAACGGGAGGATGGTTCAACTTTAAACAAAACAACGAATTTGAATTTTCTTGAAACAAATTAAAATTAAACCGAGTGAAGTAAAATTAATCAATTAATATATTCACTTAAACCAATTCATTAATCCAAGTCCTAGAATTTGCCCAAGTCATATTTATCGATATTAGCAAAGTTAGGCGAAACCAAATTTTAGCAAATGACTTGAATCAAATAAACTTTACCCAATATTTAATTTAGTCCAAAATTAAATTCAGTGTGATGATTTAAACCGAATTTTATCTTGAATTATGCTAAGCATGTGTTCTACGTTATTTAAGCAAGATAAAATAAACCAATCACACTACGCCACGATGTACGAGGAAAAACCCAAGACGGGAAACAACCTCGGACGGCCCTAGCCACAAATCCACTAGATACGGAATTACAATTACAAGACATATAGACTTACAACACACGACTCGATCCCTCTCAAGCCCCGATCCTTCTTCTTGTAGAAACCTCTTCCTAGCGTAGAACCTTGGAATACCACCGCGGTCTCAGAATCCACCGATGGGACTTTATATGGTCACCGTCACCCGTTTATGGAGCCTTTCTCCAAGTGGGTAGAATCGCAACAAAACGTCTTCTTCTTTGATGGATGTAGAAGCACACCAAAACTTCTCTTTTAAATGGAAGAGATAAACCGGTGGCAAACTCCAAGCAATTTGATATGTATATAAGAACTTGGATAAACAATATGGGTGTAACACTAGAGTGATGGAAATTTTTCTCTAAAAATCTCACTCAAAACATGAACATTTTCCTAAACAAATTTTGCTCTCAAACTCTCTCTAAGAGATGAAAATAGATTGGAAAAGTTCATTTGGAAAATGTTATTCCCGCACATAATAAAGTCTGAAAAAGTTGGTTAAAAACCAAGTGGGGAAGTGGGTGCAAAACTGCCAAAAAACTGCCAAAAACTGGCATCTCGTTCGAACGACATTTCGTTCGAACGAAATCTCATTCGAACGAGACTTCTAACGACGTTCCAGATTGAACTCGTTAGAATCTCATTAAAAATCTCGTTCGAACGACAATCTCGTTCGAACGACATATCGAACGACATGTCCGTGGCCTAAACTAGAACCTCGTTAGCAAACTCGTTCGAACGACATCTGGTTCGAACGAAAAAACTCGTTCGAACGACATATCTAATGAACCACCAGAAAGTTTGAAAAATTCATTTTTAGCCCAGAAAACTTTATAAACATTTATTTAAAGTTTTAATTAATTCTTTCTTAAAACAAAATGCAGTTTTTATTAAACCTAACACCCAATAAACTTTGTTCCAAGCTCCTATATATATATAATTGCATTCATACATTGGGAGCATGGAACTATGGTTGATGACGTAGAAACGAGGCACGCAAATCGGCATATTGATGAAGATTTATACTCTTGGCCGCTACGTCTTCAACAAACACTTCATAGGCTTGAAAATATTACAATTAAATACTATCCTATGAATAAATGTTTGTGTCCGGAATTGAGCCAAAACTATATATGGACTCAATTGGAAATTTGTGTCCTTACAATCATCATATTCACAAACCGGGAGACCCAGGACTACGCGGTCAGTTCTTACAAGTTACATTGGTCCCGTGCGAGGTGTTCGTGCCTCTCACGGGGTCGTTTGGGGGTTGGTTTCAATTTTCAACCTTTAGCGACTTGTTTTTAAGTTTAAGTGTGATTTTTGCAAATTATCATCATATTCTCAAACCGGGAGACCCGGAACTACGCGGTCAGTTCCTACAAGTTACATGGTCCCGTGCGAGGTGTTCGTGCCTCCTACGTGGTCGTTTGGGGGCTGGTTTGGGCTTTCACTCTTTAACGGCTTGTTTTTAAGTTTAAGTGTTGAATTTTGTAAATTATCCTTATATTCTCAAACCCGGAGACCCGACACTACGCGGTCAGTTCCTATAAGTTACATTGGTCCCGTGCAAGGCGTTTGTGCCTTCTATGGGGTCGTTTGGGGACTAGTCTGGGTTTTGACCCTTTAACGACTTATTTTTATGTTTAAGCGTTGATTTTTGCAAATTATCATCATATTCTCAAACCGGGAGACCCGGGACTACGCGGTCAGTTCCTACAAGTTACATGGTCCCGTGCGAGGTGTTCGTGCCTCCTACGGGGACGTTTGGTGGCTGGTTTAGGTTTTCACCCTTCAACGGCTTATTTTTAAGTCTAAGTGTGATTTTTGAAAATTATCATCATATTCTCAAACCGGGAGACCCAGGACTACGCGATCACTTCCTACAAGTTACATTGGTCCCGTGCGAGGTGTTCATGCCTCTTATGGGGTTGCTTGGTGGCTGGTTTGAGTTTTCACCCTTTCACGGCTTATTTTTAAGTCTAAGTGTGATTTTTGCAAATTATCATCATATTCTCAAATCGGGAGACCCGGGACTATGCGATAAGTTCCTACAAGTTATATTGGTCCCGTGCGAGGTGTTCGTGCCTCTTACGAGGGGCTGGTTTGGGTTTTCACCCTTTAACTTCTTCTTTTTAAGTTGAAGTGTTGATTTTTGCAAATTATCGTCATATTCTCAAATCGGGAGACCCGGGTCTACGCAGTCAGTTCCTACAAGTTACATTAGTCCCGTGCGAGGTGTTCGTGCCTCTTACGGGGTCGTTTGGTGGCTGGTTTGGGTTTTCACCCTTTAACGACTTGTTTTTAAGTGTAAGTGTGATTTTTGCAAATTATCATCATATTCAAAAATCGGGAAACCCGGGACTACGCGGTCAGTTCCTACAAGTTACATTGTCCCGTGCGAGGTGTTCGTGCCTCTTATGGGGTTGTTTGGGGGCTGGTTTGGGTTTTCACCCTTTAACGGCATGTTTTTAAGCCAAATCGACATATTTTGAAATTATCGTTATATTCTCAAACCAGGAGACTCGTGACTACGCGACCAGTTCCTACAAGTTACATGCGAGGTGTTCGTGCCTCTTACGGGGCTATTTGGGGGCTAGTTTATGTTTTCACCCTTTGACGGCCTGTTTTTAAGTCTAAGTGTTATTTTTGCAAATTATCGTCGTATTCTCAAACCGGGAGACCCGTGACTACACGGTCAGTTCCTACAAGCTACATTGGTCCCGTGCGAGGTGTTCGTGCCTCTTACGGGTCTGTTTGGGGGCTGGTTTAGATTTTCTTCCTTTAACGGCTTGTTTCGTTTGTTTATTCATAGAAAATTTTGACATAGTTTCGTTTCTTTATTCATTAAAACCAACCTATTTTAACATTTAAAATAAACTCAAGAGCAGTAGCAAATTCCAAAACCAAACCACCAGCAAATCCCTTCCACCAATTTAACTAAATAAGCTCATAAAGTAAGCCATTTTACGTTTGGTTACTTATTGTCGCTATTTTAGACCGATTTTCTATTTAATGCTACTGCAACTTTTAAGAGAAATTGCTTTTGAAGATATTTGGGAATAGCAGGAAGTAGATTTTTCAAAAAGTCAATATGAAACCATCAACTAAGTAAAGAATTGCAGATACAATAAACGCATAACAAAACTATTAATATATACTCAAAACTTTACCTCGATGAATGTAGTGGTTCAATTCAATCCAACATGTTAGTACTGAAATTTGGAAACCCTACATTTAAATTAGTCAAAAGGTTAATAAATAAAGATAAAAATTTATACTCAACTTCTTAATAGAGAAAAGAATCAAAACCTCATGGCAATAATTGTATATTCATCTCCATCAAATCAATTGTTCAATTCACACTTTTATACTCATCTTACGTACCATTAGGTACCCAAGAAACAACACATCATTTCAAAATCAAACTTCACAACCGTCATAGATAGAAATTAATCCTAAAATACAATTTTGAAACAACCCAAAGTCAAATAAATTAGGGGTTAAAACCTACTTTAGATTTCGATGGTTGGTTCCTTTTTACTTTTACATGTGACGTGATCAATTCAAATATAGATGGAAAGCATTAGATAATAAGAAGATTAAAAATAAGGTAATAATGTGACATGAGTTCTCATTTCCTTACTTTGTATTCAAGAAAATATTGGCATTAGTTCTGTAGATACCTAGACTGTGAATAACACAACCTGTGATTTGTATATAGTATAGAGATTTATACAAACATAAATGGTGTATAACACATGTATAAAAAAACTACAAACATGCCCAAATTTATTATTGTTCATGCTAGATAGTTAGGCATTAAGTACTTATTAGAACTTGAGTGAAATGGAGTGTGAGACTAATCCCAAACAAGGTCAATTCTATAAGGTTTTTATATCATCTAGAATGTATAAACTTATTTATAGACATAATCAAATAATAAGTAAGAAAAGGAGTAGAGAAAGACAGCGCAAGTATATATATATATATATATATATATATATATATATATATATATAATATCACACACACTTATTAAATTAAACAAAACCCAAAACTAATCAACACCGAAAACACAAAAAATCATCACAATCCAAAAAATTATGCCATTAAAAAACATGAGGTTTCCTCCTTACGTATTGCTTCCAATCACTCCCTCCAACCCTAATCATTTTCCTCCATTTTCTAATTCTCCTTTATTCCCTAAATTATTTAGTTATCCACAAAGAGAAAAGTAATAAATACAAATGTCAAACCAAAAATTGAAAGCGTTACAATGTGGTCGATCTCTTTAGTTAATGACATTAAAAATAAAATCAGTACAGAATTGATACCTCTCATACTCAAAAGATGACCTTCTCCTAACTAAATCTTCAGGAGAGTTGAGATCCTCGTGTAATCTTAATAATACTGTTGCCCAGATTATACTCAAATGGGGGGGGGGGGGGGGGGGTGAATTGAGTTTTTTACAAACTTTAATGTCAAATTTATATTTCAGAAAAATATTAAATTTAAATCACTTAAACAAATTTCAGATTTATAAAACTATAAAGAATAAATCCAACAATAACAAATAAATGCAACTAACTAATTTAAACAACTAGAGATGCAGATTTTAACACTCTAGAAATATTAAATTAATTTTCGTATTTAATATTAAGTGATATTCTGAAATTAATTATTTAATTCAAAAATAATTATTTTACCCTTAAAATTAATTAAGTCAAATTTCGGAATTAATTTATTTGCAAGATAGTGTGCTGAAAATATTAACTCAAGCAAGCATGTGCAAATAAATAAATAGAGGTGCGGAAAATAAATGACACCGAAATTTAACGTGGTTCGGCCAAATCCCGGCCTACGTCCACGCGCCTAGAGCCCCTGTCTCCTTTGCGCTTCACTAAACTTGATCAACTTGCGGGTAGGATCAAATCACCGTGTACAACTGTTTGCAAGCTAACTCCGAGCTTCAAACCCCGTGGCCCACTTACGGGTAGGAACCAATTACCGGTACAAACCGAAGCTTCAACAAAGCTTCACAACAAATCTGAATTTTTTTGTAGTACAGAATAAAATACTGAAACTCCTTAAAATACAATTTGTAATTTGAGTTTCTCCTTCTTGAATCAGACTTCAATAAATGATGTTTGAAGTAGGCACAAGTCTTCTTCTTCAATGATTGAGCAGATGATAAAAATTAATTGCTTTCTTGAATGTGTAGCTGAGTAGTAAAATAAATGCTCTCAATAATATTTCAAGTCTGTATCATATTTTCGTTCTTGTTCTGCTACTACACTTCAATGCAGCTCTTACAGCTTTTAAATGTGTCTTCAGATAACTAGCTGTTAGAGACAGCATTTTGAACATTTAATGCTCCTGATTTTCTGGGATGGTGTAGTCTGAAAATAATCTCCAAGACTGATACGCAGATGTTCATTTTTTTTTATCTTCTCAGTATCCTCATTTGAGTATATTTGGATCTGCAAAAAAATATTAGCCCACATGCAAATAGAAATATCTGATATGTAAAGGATATATACATTAAAGTACACCTTTATGCAGCCCTATGATGTCATAGCCTTTGAAAGGCAGATTGAGTGGGTGGCCAAAAGAGATTCAACATACATGCCAAGGCATGGAATGGACACATCAGGTACAAGGGTCAAATCTTCTGACAAAAGAAAAATTAATTTCGGACTGATATAAAAATATATTTCGGAACAGAAAAAAATTAATTTCGAACTGAAATATAAAAATATATTTCGGAACAAAAAAAAAAATAATTTCGGATTAAAAAGCATATCTATTTTTTGAACAGATATAAATGTTAAAAAAATAGTTTGGACCGAAATATAAAGATCGTATATATATATATATATATATATATATATATATATATATATATATACGTTATAATTCTTTGGACTGAAAAAAATACGGACAGACATTAAAACAGTTTCGCACGGATATATGTATCAAAGAAACAATTTCCAAAGATCAATCAATTCAACTAACAATGATGGCATAACTTCAAGTCTAGCAAATGTTTGTGTGGCTAGAAGCATATCACACGAATGACAGGGCATGACCAAATCTAATAGAAAAAGAATAAGGACAAAATAGTTTTCTTACTCATTAAATTAGTATGGGTCCAAGAGTATTTATGGGGAAGTGACATGAGGTGAGCAGGTCCTTTATTCTTTTTCTTTTTATTTAAAAGGTGATGACACAAGAGAAGACTTAGGCACGGATATAGATGACAAGAAAATTCGGATAAGCAAAAGAAATTTCCGGATAAAACGAAACAACTAAAGAAATGGAAAACCGATAGAAAAAAATAGTAAAAAGAATTTTCGGATAAAAAATAAGTAATAGATTTAAAAAAAAAAATTCCAAAAAAAATAAGATAATATATATGAGAACTTCGGACAGCAGGTCTTAAAAATAATTTTCAGTCAGAACAGATATATATATATATATATATATATATATATATATATATATATATATATATATATATATATATATATATTTTAAACGTAACGAACACAGAAAAAAAATATCTCACATGTAGATTTGATATGACTTCTAGTAGGTGCAGCCGAAGGTCTCAAGGGCTGTAGCAGGAGCAGATTTACCTTGTCAAGACATGTCGCATAGTAAGACATCAGTGGTCAAGTCTATGGCCGAAAGTAAGCAGGTCTCTTAAGATTTAATCACACTAACATGGGTACATGTGATGAAGCTAACTGTGAGTCTACAAATAAACTACGAATATTAAGAAGAAGGCAGGGTCATAAAATAATGATGAGATCTCTCCTTTAAAGTACATCCCAAATGTAGATATCTCACCAAATCCAAAATTCTCAACCATTGTTCACGATGATGGGAATGCAGAATATAAAAGTCATGGGATGAATATATATATGTGGATATTCCTAATCTAACCCCATACTCTAATTTAATTGATTCGAACCCAGATAGCATGGCATGGGACAAAATAAGCATAAAAAAATTATAATTCCACTAAGTATGATGTGTATATATATAAAAAATAATACCCGAACTCATAAAAAATTTCTGATTGACATATAAAGAAATATTTGCAGACAGATATATATATAAAAAATTTAGCATAAATAATATAATTTCTTTTCAAAAAAAATATTTTGACAACCAATCACATTGACACAAATAATGTATGCATGAGTGCCTAATGTGTCAAGTGCAAATGTGCAACATACATGAATACCTTTACTCGAATATGTCGTTGAGAGGAGTCGAGGCGAGATTATACAATAATGAATATATATAGAATAACTTAAAAAAAATGTTTGGAATCATCAAAATCAATATATTAAGTTAAACTAAAATGTACATTAATTAAACTAACTTAATTAATTAGGGATAAAATACATTTTGGTTAACAAATACTATTTTTAAAAACACGAACACAGCTACTAATATGGGATAGTGATAATGCAAAAGTAACATAAACAAGCAAACATAAGAGGACTTACAATCCCATTCCAGAAGCAAGTCCATTATCGACAAACATCAAGAGCCGAAAAACAAATACCGTCGTATAGTCCACCTAATTCAATACACTTAGAAATTCATTAATTAGTACAAGAAACTAAGCAGATCCAGTTAGTAAAATTAATAGACCCACCACGATCCATATATGCAATGGATATGTACAAAGATGGCAACGCTTCCAGTTGATTGCAACAATAATTATGATATCCAATTCGTCAAAGAACCAACACAAACAAACCCTTGTAATAAAAATAGTATAGTACAAGCATAAATATATTTCCAAATAACAATGAAGGATACATGCTGGTGGCAAGCATTGATAAGAAGAACCCATCGTACATGAAACACCAGAAATTGGAACGCGTGTTGTAATCGAAATATGAAAAGAAATATACGATGGGTTAAAATAGAGACAAGCGAATTTAGATAGTTAGAGACAAGCGTAATTTCTATTTTTATGATGGGATAAAATAGAAATATAAGAAATATGAAAAGACACGATTGTGTTATAAATAGGGGTCATGGTCCCCAGATCACACAACACCAATCTTCTGATTCCCATTGTCAGAGAGAAATTTAAAGAGGAAATAAAAGTGTTGATCTGGAAGAGCATAAGACCTCAGACTCAGATATTTTAACTTTCTGTCATGGATTCAGGTACGCTTCCGCAAAATCAATATTTATCTTTCTTGATAATACAATATGAATGTTCCTGTTTGTGTGATAGTTTTCACAAAATAGAAATTAATCCATCATGTGGTATCAGAGCTATTTCATGTTGAATTGTTGAGAATATATTAGGAAGGTATTGATATTAATTTTCGGCTCCAAATATTTTTTTTCAAAAAGGTTTAATATTTCAGAAAAAAAATTTGGATTCAGAAATATTCTCGTTTCATTACGATTCCAATGATATAAAATTCATGAAATTTGGACTAGCGGTTGATTTGATGGTAGTGGAAGGTTAAAGGTTCGACTCTAGGTGTTTCATATTTAAGCCTCTTAAATGATGAAAATTATGAAGGATCTCAAGAGGTTTTGAACCCATGACTTTCCAAGTCTGGAGCCAAAAGGGTTTTGAACCCTTGACCTTTCAAATTTAAATTCAAATTTTGGTGTATTTATATATATATTTCGAGATAAATTAATTTAAACAATATGTCACCAAAGTGACCTCTTTTGTTCAAAAAATTAATTTTATTTCAAAATATAAAAAAAATTATGTGCATGTAATTTATGTGAATATTAATCGGCCCAAGGGAAGATTATTTTTTAACAAAATTACATGTGCCACTTTAATAATAAGCACGTGATAATTATTTAGTTTTACATATGAATAATAAATCGGCCCAAAGGAAGAATTATTATTCAATATGTTCTTATTATCAGTGTTTGATTATTACGGAAAGATATCACTTACAAGTTAATATTTTTTCCAAAGATCAAATATTAATAGAGTGTCCGATATCTTAAAATGGGATTTGGCCTTTATTTGAATTTATTTTTGATTTAAGAGTTATATGAGCTAGTTTTATTTGTTTATTGTTCTCTGATTCAGCTATCAGTTCTGACTTCCAACATTACTGTCAGTATTAATTCTATTCCCATGCTTAATGGCATAAACTTTAAGTCATGGCAAGAGAACCTTCATATAGTTCTCGGTGTCATGGATCTGGACCTTGCATTAAGGGTTACTTCTCCTGCACCTCTAACGGATAAAAGTTCCTCTGATGACATAAAGGACTTTGAAAGGTGGGAGAAGTCAAATCGCATGTGTTTGATGATCATAAAGAAGGCCATTCCAGAAGCATTCAGGGGCACAATATCGGAAATGATAAAGACAGCCAAAGAGTTCCTAGAAGAAATTAAGAACAAATTTGCCAAAAATGAAAAGACTGAAACAAGTACACTTTTGGCAAGTCTCATCTCAATGAAATATAAAGGTAATGGGAACATTAGGGAGTACATTATGGAAATGTCTCATCTCGCTTCAAAGTTAAGAGCACTTAAGCTTGATCTCTCTGAGGATTTGCTTGTGCATTTGGTTCTGATATCTCTTCCCACACAATTCAGTCAATTTAAGGTGATCTACAACTGCCAAAAGGAGACTTGGTCTCTTAATGAGCTTATCTCACATTGTGTGCAAGAAGAGGAAAGACTGAAGCAAGATAAGACAGAAAGTGCTCATTTGGCTAGTACTTCCAAGGACAAGGGGAAGAAAAGAAAGAAGGATAAAGAAGCTGCAGTGGTTCCATATCCAAAGAAATAACATAAAGAAAAAACTGTTGATGGTTGTTTCTTCTGTGGAGCTGCGGGACATAGGAAGAAGCAATGTACCAACTATCATGCTTGACGTGTCAAGAAAGGTACACTTCTTAACCTAGTTTGTTCTGAGGTTAATTTGACTTTGGTACCTAAACACACTTTGTGGATAGATTCTAGTGCAACCACTCATATCAGTGTGTCAAGGCAGGGTTGCCTGAGTTGTCGAAAGCCAAATGATGGTGAAAGATACATTTTTGTGGGCGATGGCAAGAAGGTTGAAGTTGAAGGGATATTTAGGTTATTATTGAAGTCTAGTACTTATTTGGATTTGAATGAGACATTTATTATACCGTCATTTAGACGGAATTTGGTTTCTATTTCTGTATTGGGAAAATTTGATTATACTTGTTCCTTTGGAAATAATAAATTTAGTCTTCTTCATAATTCAAATTTGGTTGGTACTGGTTCTTTATCTTATGTAGATAACGTTTATATGCTTGATACTATTGCTTCATATCATGAAACCTTGCAATTAAGTACTCGAAGTATTAAAAGAAAATTAACCAATGAGAATTCTGCATCATTATGGCATAAGAGATTAGGTCACATCTCCCAAAGGATAATTGAAAGACTCGTGTCAGATGGAATTCTAGATTCCCTTGATTTTTCAGATTTTAAAATTTACAAAAATTGCATAAAGGAAAAACTGGCAAACATAAGGAAATCTGGTGCTAATAGGGCTACAGACGTATTAGAACTGATACATACAAATATTTGTGGGCCATTCCCTACGGTTTCATGGAACAGTCAACAATATTTTATCACATTCATAGACGATTTTTCACGTTATTGCTACCTTTATCTCATCCATTAAAAGTCCCAATCTCTGGACGTGCTCAAGTCATTCAAGGCTGAAGTTGAAAATCAACTCAGCAAAAGGATTAAAAGCGTCAGATCTGATCGTGGTGGTGAATACTATGGTAGGTATGACGGTTCAGGTGAACAATGCCCATAACCATTTGCTAAATTCCTAGAGGGGTGCGGTATCGTCCCGCAGTACACCATGCCAGGTTCTCCAAGCATGGATGGTGTTGCTGAAAGGCGAAAAAGAACGCTTAAAGACATGGTAAGGAGTATGATCAGTTACTCTAACTTACCAGATTTACTCTGGGGTGAAGCATTAAAGATTGCCGTGTATATCCTTAACAGAGTACCAACTAAAGCAACTGCTAAAACTCCTTTTTAACTTTGGGCATGCAAGAAACCTAGTCTGAAGCACCTTCATATTTGGGGATGTCCAGCTGAAGCGAGGCCTTATAGGCCACATGAAAAGAAACTGGATTCCAGAACAGTTAGTTACTATTTTGTTGGATACTCTGAAAGATCTAGGGGCTACAAATTTTATGATCCTACTACCAAAATAATTTTTGAGACTGGAAATGCCCGGTTCTTTGAGGACGTTGAGTTTGAAGAGGGGGATAAGGTTAAGGATTTTGGTTTTGAAGAGGAATATGTTGATATTCCCACAGCCGTTATTGACATTTATCAGGATCTAATTCCTGACATTGTTCAAGAAGCAGATCCTAATCAAAACAATATCCAAGAATCTCCCATTCTAGAAGAACAAACTCTACCACCTCCAGAACCTATGCCATTAAGGATATCCACTAGAGAAAGAAGAAGTGTTGTGCCAGATGATTACATCGTATTTCTCAAAGAACATGAGTTTGACATTGGTGCGGTGGAAGATGATCCGATCACCTTCCGTCAAGCCATGGAAAGTTCTAAATCTCAAGAGTGGATTGATTCCATGAATGAGGAGATAAAGTCCATGAAATACGATGACGTTTGGGATCTTGTCCCATTACCTGAAGGTAAAAAAACCCATTGGTTACAAATGGATATTTAAAACCAAGAGGGATTCGAAAGGTGATGTGGAGAGATACAAAGCCCATCTTGTTGCTAAAGGCTTTACACAGAAAAAAGGCATCGATTATAAAGAGACTTTCTCTCCGGTTTCATCGAAAGACTCTTTTAGGATAATAATGGCACTTATGGCGCACTTTGACCTTGAGCTTCATCAGATGGATGTTAAGACTGCGTTTCTCAATGGTGACATTGATGAAACAATATATATGGTGCAACCAGAAAACTTTGTGTCGAGAGATGCAAAGAAAACAGTTTGTAAATTAAAGAAATCCATTTATGGGCTTAACTAAGCTTCTCGTTAATGGTATTACAAGTTTCATCAAGTTTTCATCTTGTTTGGTTTTGAGATGAATCTGGTTGATGATTGTATATACCAAAAGTTCCGTGGGAGTAAGCATATTTACTTGGTTTTATATGTTGATGACATTTTGCTTGCCACCAACGATATAGGTATGTTGCACGAAACCAAGAGATTTCTTTCAAAGAAATTTGAGATGAAAGATCTTGGTAACGCTTATTTTGTGTTGGATATACAAATACACCGAGATCGCTCTCGGAGTGCACTTAGTTTATCAGAAAAGAGCTATATCGAGAAAGTTCTTAAAATATTTGGCATGCATGATTGTAAACCAGGTGACACCCCTGTAGCTAAAGGAGATAAATTTAGTCTCAGTCAATGTCCCAAGAATGATTTTGAGATTCGGGAGATGCAAAAGATTCCTTATGCGTCAGTAGTAGGAAGTCTTATGTATGCTCAAGTATGTAAGCGTCCGGATATTGCGTACATGGTTGGCATATTGGGAAGATACTTAAGTAATTCTGGAAAGGATCATTGGATAGCAGCCAAGCGAGCCATGAGGTACTTACAGAGAACAAAAGACTACATGCTCACCTATCGAAAGTCAGAAAAGTTAGAGATCATCGAATATTCTGACTCCGATTTTGCTGGATGCCAAGATAACATGAAATCTACTTCAGGTTATATCTACTTACTTGCTGGAGGTGCTGTATCGTGGAAGAGTGTTAAGCATTCTAGTATAGCTTCTTCCACCATGGCAGCTGAGTTTGTAGCTTGTTATGAGGCGTCCAATCAAGGAATATGGTTGCGAAATTTTGTCACGGGGCTGTGTATTGTGGATGGAATTGAAAGACCACTTAAGTTATTTTATGACAATAAATCATCAGTACTGTATTCCAACAACAACAGGAGTTCTACGAAGTCAAAGTTTATTGACATTAAGTTCCTAGTTGTAAAAGAAAGAGTTCAGAGTGGACTTATATTTATAGAGCACATTGGAACAAACTCCATGATTACAAATCCGCTGACTAAGGTATTACCACCCAAGGTCTTTCATGAGCACACTGCTCATATGGGTGTAATTTCTTTTCAGGATATGTCAGTTTAGTGGGAGTTTGTATTTTATATGCTTTCATAGACATATTTGATTTAGTGGATATTGTATGGTTATTTACTGCAGTAAAGTATTAAGTTTATATTCACTCTGACTTTATATGGTTTGATCTCACTAAGGTTTAAGGAAGACCAGTCGGAATTAGGCATGTTAAGATCACATTGCATGAAATTTCCATGCTACACATCCACACTTGATCATTGTCATTAGTTGCATTGATATATGTGATCATTGATGGGTCTACTTACGAAATGTGTAATGACGATCGCTTTGATTCTATATTGGTGCAATTAATGGACAAGATTGTTAAGATACATAAAGTTTTGATAGCTAAAACTCATGACCTCATAAAGTATAATTCAAATTTATAAAGTTATATATATATATATATATATATATCCCAAGTGGGAGATTGTTAGAGTAAAATTTAATATATGGGCTTATTTATAAAATAAATATGAATTATAGGCTATCAAATAAAAGTAGGCCAATTAAAGTGATTAATTTAAGTTTTGGGGCCTTACTAATGTATTATTAAAGTATGGATTTTATTGTGTAGAGACAAGCGTAATTTCGATTTTCATGATGGGTTAAAATAGAAATATACGAAATATGAAAAGACACGATTGTGTTATAAATAGGGTTCATGGTCTCCAGATCACACAACACCAATCTTCTGATTCCCATTATCAGAGAGAAATTTAGAGAGGAAATAAAAGTGTTGATCTGGAAGAGCATAGGATCTCAGACTCAGATATTTTAACTTTCTGTCATGGATTCAGGTACGCTTCCGCAAAATCAATATTTATATTTCTTGATAATTCAATATGAATGTTCCTATTTATGTGATAGTTTTCACAAAATAGAAATTAATCCATCACATGGGTCCTCCTCTATTTCCTTATGATCAAGGTTGTTAGGTCTTCTCATGGGATCTCCTTTTCCCAACGGATTTTACTTCAGCTAATCTTTGGGGAGAAACGAGTTTTCTGAAAAAGATCTTTGAAATTATTCTCTATGACGTGAAGACTTAACACGCGGAGGTCAATATAAATTTTGTTTGGGAGAAAATATGGTTCAATATCATTCGTTCTTTGTTTATTTCTCATATTATACGGTTGATTTCTTCACCAAATCTGTTGGGCCTTCTCTTATCTGGTCTTCCATTGCAAAGCTTGAGAGAGAATGTTGGAAACCCTGTATTGGAAACCCTGTATTTATTGTGTGATAGCTCATTAGTGTGGGCTCTCTTTTTAAGAACTTTTTTCCTGTTGGCTTTATATTTCCTTCATCATAAGTCTAATTCTCTCTTTTACATATGAATAAAATTTATGGGCTCTCAATTGAGTAAGCTAAAAATACCAGATGCCTTCTTAACAATTTTACAAGAATAACTGAAACCTGTTTTACCCTGAACAAAATGGGGCCTTAGGATCATAATAGGTTTTAACTAAATGAGCATCAAACTCTTTTATGAGTGAGATAAGACTTTTTGTTATAGAACTCAGTAACACTGCTTATGTATGGACGAATCACCCCTTGAAGAACGTGATGATATTATTATTTAGTAATTCTGGACAATTCTCACAAGTATTTTCCACACTAGGTTGTGTAGACTTCAAAATCCTGCTTGGAACCCATTTTACAAGTTTTGCAAGTAGAGAGTGTACCTATTTTTTAGGCCCTTATATTTATTTACTAATTTTATAAACCTAACAATAAAACCACCTTGGATTAATAGAAGGGATAATGGGCTCTATAAAAATTCAAATCAGTTATGTTAGTGGGTTCTTGAGCTTTTAGACATTGATACAATTATACGGCGGTCTTAAAATGAAAAAAAGGAAAATAAATTATCTATCTTGAGATGCACCCATAAAACTTTGTGTGCCGTTACCTTCAACCTTGATAAAAATCGCATTTGAAGTGCGATGTCGGTACAATTGTTTAAGAAATAAGTTGCGGGCAGGCCAAGATCGAGCAAATGGCTTAGGTTATTTGCAGCCATACCACGATCATTTGCGCCTTCAGCTTGAACACCATTGCTTCACACCTCATATCGTTCTTGTCGAAGGGAAAACTAAATTTCACATTACGGATTTTTTTTTAACATGAAACGTGTCAAAAAAATATTTTACATGATAAAATTCAATATAAGGAGGAAGAAGTGTGACTGAGAAGTTAAATGATGATATTATTAAAATATCCAACCTAAAACCAAATTTAGTAGTGTAGAAGCCATTTGATTTACATTCAAAATGCTTAATTTGTCTGATGTGGATATATCACATTGCCAACACGTCCCTCTCGTGCAGGGGCGTAGCCATGTGGAGGGCTAGGCCGGGATCAAGCCCAGGTCACTTTAAAAAAAAAATTAGTGTAAATTTTAAGGTCTAATACATCACAGCCCACCCAATAAATAAAAAAGTTAGCGCGCCCAAACAATCAAACCTTAATTATCCACTTCAAAAACAAAAAAAAAACTATCCGAACCATTATTTTGGGCATTATTTTGCGCCTATATTTTTTAATTAACATTATTTTTAAGTAAATACTCAAAAATAACCTCAAAAAAATTCCGCTCGGGGGATCCCGTTCCCGAACCCCCGGAAATCAGTGTTAAGTCAGCCCACCCAGATATAAATTCCTAGTTACGCCCCTGCTTTCGTGTATGTAGCCGAATATGCAGACGTATTAGGTGATACGTGGATGAAAATACCTGCTCGCATACTATTTGAAATATCCACTGAAAAAAATGGTAATAAGAAATACTGAATTAATTTATTTGCAAATTCCTTTATGCAAATGCAATGAGCTTTATGCACTTGTTAATAGGGGGGTGCAAAATCCAAACCAAACCGATTAAACCGACCGATCCAATCCAATCCAATCCAGCTACAAAACCGACCTCAATTGGATTGGATTGGATTTTAATTTTCAAAAAATGATTTAATTTGATCGGTTTCGGTTCTTGGATGCAAAACCGATTAGAAAACCGAACCGATCCAATTAAAATGATTGTGGTTATAAAAAATACCCATTCCCAATACCCACCCGATTTAATACCCCATTATATATATTGCTTTTAAAAAAACCCTACCCATTCCCAATACCTACGGCGGCTGATCCCTTACCCCCTTTATTTCCCTTCACTTTCTTTTCCTCTTAGCTGATCTCCTCCCCCTTACTAGCACGCCGATCTCACCCTAACATGGCGACGACACTCAGCTGATCTCCTCCCCCTTACCACCACGCTGATTCGATCTTCTCCCCCTTACAGCGACGACGGTAATTTCTCTCTCTCTCTCTCTCTCTCTCTCTATATATATATATATATATATATATATATATATATATATATACATACAGAATACCACCTGTTGTTATACCCATGAAATCCGAATACCACCTGTTGTTATACCCATGAAATCGAGCCTACTAATATTTGGGTACAAGCTTGGATCTTGGAAGTTTTGGGAAGATTGTGTGAAGGATTTTTTCTGCATATTTTGGGAAGTTGAATGTCCTGTGTTTTTTTGTAGTAATTTAAACTTTTGGCCTACTATAATATTTGGGCTAATAAGCAAGTTTTGGTTGGATTATGAGAAGGCTTGTATGAAGTGTCTATTGTAATTTGTACTAATTTAAATGCTGTAATGGGAAGATTATGTGAGAAGGTTAATTTGTATTTGGTTCTTTTCTTTGGTTTAATGTATTTGTATTAAATTCTAGTTTATTATTTATTATTTGGTTTAAAAAAATCAGGTTTATTATTTATTAAATTCGGGTTTATTATTTATTAACTGGAATTACAATTTATCAACTATGAAATGGATTGGATTGGATTGGATCCAATTGGCTCAGTTAATTGGATTGGATCGGATTGGATCCAAATCTAATCCAACTACGAAAAAATGGGACCCAAATCAGATACTCGAAATCGATTAAAAAAAACCGATCCAATCTAATTACAATTGGATTGGATTGGATATTAACTCAATATCGGTTTGGATTGGATTGCAAAATATAAAAATTGATTTTAATTGGATTGGATTATAGGTCGGTTTCGAACCGATCCACACCCCTACCTGTTAAGACTTGGATATGAGATATTTCTATCACATGTTGAAAACTCTGACCTTTCATCATTATAAATTGTTGGACACATTGCTTTGTCTAAATGGCAATGTTATTGAGCAGGTTATTCGGGCTTGGTTACTCCTTTAAACTGTCTATACAACTTCATGCCTTGGATCGTTCGAGTGAGTGTCCTTATGCTGCCTTTTTCTACAGTGAGATGAAAAGGCCATAACTATCCCATTTAACATTTTTTTTTCTTTCTTTTAAATTTAGTTACACCATTGTACATAGAATTCTCGAATATTTACACCTTTTTCTCCTTTGCATTGTTTAGACATTTATTCTGGGTTAGTCAGAAAAAAATCTTTATTTGTTTCCTTCTTTTGTCCATGTGCGAACTCTTTTTAGCCTTTGGGCATATGTTCTCTGTGCATTGAAACTAGAGATTGAAACACTTAGGAAAGTGTGCAGTTGTAATACTTGAGAAAATTAATATTATGTATGCACGAATTCCGCCCCCTCCCCCCTGCACCCCTTGGGCCCGACCAGTAAAAGAGTGGGAGAGAGAAGATTATCATTTCTTTTTTCCTTTAACCTTTAATAAGGATTTGTCTCCTAATTAGACTAGGTATTAGGTTTCTTAGTTTTACATTCATTCCTTTTATTCATCCTTGCGTAAAAAGAATTGCTCCCTAGGTTAAGGGTACGGTTGTACAGTACCCTCTTGTAAGGCAAACTCCTTACAAGAGGGGAGAATGTTGTGCATGGGTTCCGCCCATTGGTCCTGACCAGCTTGGAGAGAGAAGATTATCAGCTATTTTGTTATTTATCTTTTAATAACGATTTGTCTCCAAGTTAAATTAGATATAAATTTCCTACTTTTATCTCTATTTCATTTTTTCATTTTCCTTGCCTAACAAGGACTGCTCTCCAAATTAGTATAAATAAGGGTCTAGTTCGCTCATTGTAATCAATTTAATTAATTATTAATGAGAAGTTAAGAAGAATTTAATATATATTGTGTTCACATCATTTTTTACTTATCTTTCGGACACCAACTTTTATGAAACATTGGTATATGTTCAAAAAGATATGCCAAATGGTATATTTTCAAAAATTCACGGCGTTTCTGAAGCAATTGTTGCGAAAATGAAGTTCCCCCCCTTTTTTTTATGGACAACAATTGAGCTTTATGTCAGAAATTATCTATGTCGGACTAGATTGGCAAAGTGATAGAAATAACTATCCATTGATAATAGTATTGCTCTTCTGCCAAGGCTATTTGATTGATCCTTGATGTGCTAAAGCTGATTGAATGAAAAGAATCAACTCAATAAATTAGTCCATTGACGTTAGATGATCTTCTTCGGCTAAGACCGTTTGATTGATTCCATGTTGCGCTGAAGTTGAATAGTAGTATGTAGATCCTGGGAGGGAATTTTTGACATCAGCACACAATCATTTTATGTAGTTACATCAACTCTCAATTTTTATCAAAGGATGTAGTTTTTAGTTAATTCTCATTTACATTTTTTGTCTTTAACCACTTATAAATTTGATAGACATTGGTCACAAATTTTATCCAGAGTTCATATATATCATGGTTCAAAGTTTTGGTATCGGTCCCGGTATTGAAAACTCGATTTTTAACTCGGTCGCGGTATTGGGTTATACGCAAAGATATATTATTTAGAGAGCGCAAAAAATTCTGAAAATAATATAGAAAAAAAAAAGATTAACAATATGTACCAATTAAATACGTTTAAACCATGAGAGTGGTCACGAAATGCTCTTATGAATCGTGTAATGATGCAAGCAACAACGATGCTCGATCCCCATCAACGAATTGAACATCTATCCATTTCGTTCAAGTCATTTATCAAGGCATTAAACACGTTGATATGCTTCATCATTTCCTCACCCTTCTTCATCTCGAGTTTGAAGAGTTTTTTCTTGATTTGACGAAGACTTGCCCCAATAAATCTCTTCTAGCTTATCCCACACAAGTTTAGTCGTGGTCTCCGCCGATTCAACACATCATCTATGATAAGCATCTCAATACACGAAGCCGGTCTTTGATAAATGTCAGTCCAGTTGGCATTAGTTATGCCTACCAGTCGTCCCTCTACCCCCAACAATGCTAATTGCAACCTCTGTTGGATAAGAACGCCTTGCAACCGTCTTTGCCATAACCTGAAATTGACTTTCTCATCGAAATCCTTCATGTCCGTCTTCATTGAGAAACTCGATCCATAACTTGGATCCTATCTCTTAGAGCCTACACTCATAGAATTTGATTCGGGAGTACTCTCCACACATTCCATCATTTGGAACAAAAATAAAAGCTATGCTAAAATTACCAAAATTGATTCAAACTCGAACCAAAACAAAATACAGGAAAATAATGCAACCTAAGCTCTGATACCACTTGTTGCGTGAAAGCACAACTATCTCTAGCGACTAAGAAGATAAAACTCAATCGAGAATTTTATCAAATACTTGGTGTGCGAAAAACACCCACAACCTTATTCCTAAAATTAACTACGTGTGCAAACTCAAAACGAATCCAACGAACATCAATGAAGCAACACAATAAACTTATAGGAAACACAATATACGTGGTTCACTGAAGCTTTAGACTACATCCACAAATGGTAGGATATCTTCTTTTATAGATAAATGGCTAGGAACCAATGGTTGCACACACACCTCACTTATCTCTTTCAAAAGTCAATTATTAACCAACCTCGAGCCATGCGCAAAATAGCTCTCTATTTATCTCTAACTTTGATTAGCTCTTAAATATGCCCACTCTCTTGAAAACCAAGAAATGATCTTCAAATTATAGTTTTTCATCGAAATAGGAAATTTGTAAATAAACTAAAACAGAAAGTCAGAGGCCTCCACCTCTATCTCTTTTCAGCCCCAAACATCAAAGGAGAGCCAAAACTAACAGATGGCTGATAACATTTTGTGGGTGAAAGAAAAGGAGTGTTTTGAATCTGAGGTTGAAACCATTCTTGGATTGAGAGTTGAGGTGGTTGATGACTTTTTTGGGTGGTTAAGGGCTTGTTTGTTTTGCAATTATAATTCTATTTTCTGTGTTTAAATACAATTCTGATAAAAATCTTCATTTGGTAACCTGTTTTACACAGAATTATAATATTTCTTTGTTATAATTATGTTTTTCAGAAAACAGGTTTAGGGTGTTTTATAACTTCTGTTTTTTATTTTTCAACTCAGAACTATTCATGCTTAATATATTAAAGTAGTTACACATTAATATATAATACATTAATATGTGTGTAATTCTTATAAATAAAAAATATATATATACATGTACACAAAATTACGTATGGAATAATATAAAGTAAAAGATATTATTAATAGATACATGATACTTATATATAGTTTTGTACATGTATTATTAATGTATGAATTACGATAAAATATATATATAGTACATATGTATTAAAAAGTATTATCAATTCATGTATATATATAATTTTATAGTGAATTATATATGCAATATCATTATATATATATATATATATATATATATATATATATATATATATATATATATATATATATGTCGACTCTAATGCGGACGCAACTTGCAGATGGAATTTTTCGTATTTTTTAAAAATAGTAAAAAAAAAAATTTCGACTTGACTTTTTTCTGTGGTATTTAAACATTCCAGGGGATCCCTATAAAAAAAATCATTTCAAAATGAATTATTTTGCTATTTTTAAAAAATCGGTCAAACATATGTCAGTTTTTAAAGCTCTTTAAAACTGACATATGTTTGACCAATTTTTTAAAAATAGTCGAACATTTCATTTTGAACTGATTTTTTTTATAGGGGTCCCCTGAAATGTTTAAATACCACAGAAAAAAAATCAAGTCGAAATTTCATTGTTTTCTATTTTTAAAAAATACACAAAAATACGTCTGCAAGTTGCGTCCGCATTAGAGCCTGGCTGTGTATATATATATATAAACCTCCCAACATACCTCATTAAATATACCTAAAAATACATGATATTAAATGTACATGTATATAATTTATGATGTATGTATGTATGTATGTATGTATGTATGTATGTATGTATACATTCATATAACATGTATGTATGAAAGTTTTATGTATGTTTTATATATATAGAGACACACACACACACACATATGTATGATATAGAAATATATGTTTGCTAATTTTATCAAATTTTCAAAAAACTGTATTTAAAAACAAGTTTACCAAACACATATCAATAATCATAAACACAAAAAAACTGAATTTTAAAACTGTATTTAAAAATAACGTTTAAATTGAGTTTTCTGAGTAGAGAACCAAATGGGCATAGAGTTTCTTTAGGGAGAGGATGTGCTGAGGTGGAAGAGTAGCGGACAGGGCTTATTCTTTGTTCGAGAGTTCCTCTACGGAGTTGGTAATGTTGATGGATTCCCTTGTTTGTCTAGAAGGCGAAGGCACCGACATAAGTGGCATTATTTACTTAGACTGCAACAAAGTATTCCATTTTTACTGCTGACAGATTGCGTGGGAGGTAGGAATTTGGCTAGCTGTTGTTGGATGCTTAAGGAAGTGAGGTGACAATAAATCATTTTCTTCTGCATTTTTGAGTGATGAGGGGTTTGTGGGAGATCATATTCCCCTCCTTTTGTGGGGGTGAACTTGGTTATGTCTGGGGCATCGATGCTTGGAGGAGTAGTTTGGTTGTTAGGCCTATCTCGAATCTATGGAGACCAGCCTCTATTTGCATTTTCTGGACTTTTTGGAAAGAGAGAAAAATACGGTGTTTTGACGGATTAGAAATATTTGCAGGTAAGTTGCATTGTCTATTGTTGAGCTCTTTGTATTCATGGTTTAAAGAGGAGTTCTTGTTGTGATTCTCCCATTTTGTAAATTTTTGGAGAATTTGGGCTGAGGGTGTAGTTTTTTATTTGATGCTATATTTCGTTGGCCAGGGGAGATTTTAGAATTCCCCCATTCTTTTTGTTCTTTTGGTTTTGTTTTTCTTGTATACACCCTCGTATGCACAATTCTCCCCCTTAGGTGGGGTTTACTAATGACCACCTCGTTTGAAAAAAAATATGAAATCAAACTTCATCTTTTTGTTTAAAGTTATTTTTAGTTAACCCGAAGTAATATCATATTCAGACATAATCACTCAATGTTCAAAACATAGACATAACCCCCTAGATTATACCCAAAGAATCTCTTTTGTGGTTTTAAATTTTGTATTATGTCTAAAAAATGAATTTGGTGGGGGGAGGGGGAGGGAGGCGGGTTATGTCTAAAGACTGTATTGTACCAGTGGGTTATGTTAAAACAACCCCTTTACTTAAATTTAGTAAACTGTATCTATATTTTTCTTTTCAGTCTTTCTTTCAAGAGTTGAGCCAAAGGTGTCTGCTTCTGTAAGGACATAAATTTTCAATTGAGTCCTTGTACTGTTTTGACTTAATTCCATGAACAAAATTGTGTTTGTAATATGTCATAGGGAGATTTTATTTTGTCACGATCCCACTTGGTCTATGACATATTCAATAAATTGAAGACGTTGCGACAAAGCTTCAAAGAATTAATCATGTCGAAGTTTAATTGGTGCAAGTTTATTCGTCTTCAAAGTTAATTGCATTTCGAGACCACACGGATATGAATGCGTATAATTAATGTGCCGAGAATCGTTTTTAAAAAAAGATAAGGATGTAATTTTTATAAAGAAAATATTTTAAAATGTTTTGAAAAGTGTTTTAAATGGTTTACACTACGTTTTATTCTGATAAGCTCGAAATAGAGTTTGACTTATTTGGATCTCTTCTAGAAGAGACATTTTAAACAAAAAGTCAAAAAGTCAAACTAACATGATGGTCGTGCAAACGACATATGTCATTCGTTCGAACGAGATACTTATGTCGCGCGAACGGCGTGGTTATGTCGTTAGAATGACACAGTTTTCGAGACGGAGTGTAATTCCTATTTAAAGCATGGTTTCCTCAGAATTTAAAGGTGTGCATTCTGAAAAAACTATTTACGAGTTTTGTACATGTTTTCTAAGGTTTAAAAAGCTTAAACACATCCTTAGAGTTTGCAAAGATCCGAGTTATCCTTCTTATATGTTTATGTGATCTTGCTGCAACAAGAAGATTTCTTCTACACTTGAACATCAGGGTTTTGTGATGAAGAAAAGATAAGGATTTCTTGTTCAACATCGTATACGTATCAAAGCCATTCGGTGGACACCGAGACATATGTGGAGTCGAGTGTTGTGGAGAGGTATCATGGAAGACGGAATTTCTGCATGACCACTATTGAAGAATGGTAGAAGATAAGAAGGATCCTCAAGACCTGTGGGGATCGAGTCATTGAGTAAAGTTAATCTGTCGTTGTAAAACCTTTATTTATAGTGATTTTCTCGCTTGGGTCATCCGACGTTGTTTTCCCGTTTTGGATTTTTTCCTCGTACATCCGGTGTTGTGAGTATTCTTTACTTTACTTTACTTGCTTTAATCACTGAATGCATGTTTAGGATTAATCAAGATAAAATTGGTTTAAAATAAGAATTGGTTTTTCACAACTTGGTTTAGTGCACATTAAAAGTTGGATAATAAATTGGTCTAATTTGAAACACACATAAGGGCACTCCTCACAAATTTGTATCAGAGCTAGAAAACATATTTTATTTGTTTGTGATCCCGTGTGTTTTCAAAGATGAATTTTGAAAATAACGAACTTTTTCGAACTCCTATTTTTGATGGCACTAATTACACTTACTGGAAGATGAGAATGAGAAGTGCATTAAAATCAATTGATGAGCGTGTGTGACTAGAAGTTGAGAAAGGTTGGACACCCCCTGTCACTATTGTAGGTGAGGTCACTAGTTTAAAGCCTGTCGAGTCATGGACCAAAACTAAATATAGACTTTCACAATATAATTCTAAGAGCTTGCACGTTATTTCTTCACATGTCACACCGGAAGAATATAATAGAATTATGACTAGTGAAACATCAGAAGAGGCTTGGGATATTTAGGCACTCACTCACAAGGGAACTAGCACGGTTAGGGCGTCAAAACTTCAAAATATCACTACACAGTTTGAGACCATTAGGATGTTAGAGAGTGAGACTTTTGATGAGTTTTATGCTAGGTTATCCAATATTGTCAACTCATCGATTAACCTAGGTGAGAAAATTCCTGATAACCGTGTCATTGAGAAAATTCTTAGGTCGTTGCCTAGTAGGTTTGATGCAAAAATGACTATCTTAAACTCATTGGGTAAGTTAGAGTTGACGAAACTAAAAGTGATTGTAGGTGACTTATAAACCTATGAAATCGACCTGATTACCTCCAAGCAAGTGCCTAAGAAAGAAAAGGGTACTGCTTTGAAAACTCGGAAGGAGGAAATCAAAGTTCGGATTCCGATTCTGATTCTGATTTCTACGATGTAGCTTTGTTGGCAAAGAAATGTAAAAAAATTATTAAGTTTCAAAAGAAATCGAAAGATGCCAAGAAAATTGAAAAATTCCAGAACAATAAAGTTGATCCCACCTCTAAGGATAAGTTTGAGAAGCCTAAGAGAGATGATTCAAATAAGTGTTTTGGGTGTGAGGGGTACGGTCACAAAGTTAAGGAGTGTCCCACTAGACTTAAGAAAGAGGGCAAGCAACCCATTGTTTATAGTGGCACCTTAAGTGATAGTGATCTAGAAGAGGGAGAGAGTTCCGCCATTTATCGTAACTTTATTGCGTTTATGGCATGTCATGTGAGCGACGAAGATTCTCATCTGAATGACACTTCCGAGGAGGTTTTGAGTGTATCCCATGTTAGTGAGGGCGTAGAGAGTGACAGGGAGGACATAGATGTGAAAGAATTGCAAAATGCGTTTAATTAGTTGTATGCCCAAATGGTGAAGGTGAAAAAGGCTAACTCAAAATTGCAAGCCAAGTTGAATGAGTGTGCCATAGAAAATAATGATAGTTTGATTGAGGATCTTAGGGCACGAGAGAAGACTCTTAGGGAGAAACTAGAGTATGTCGAGGGTGAGAGAGATAATCTCTGTGGTTTAATGGAGTCTTTGAAAAAATAGATTTGAGCGTTTGAGGAGTCTAGGCATATGATAGAGTCTAGGATTCATGAGTTAGTGGAGAGATTGAGAGACTCGTATAGAGTTAAATTTGATTTGGAGGCTAGGTCGGAGAAGTTAGATAAGATCCTAGGCATCGTCCAAATTAAGGGAGATAGGGTAGGTATAGTTTTTGATGAGAGAGTTGTTCCCATTCCCCCCGCACGTGTGAGAAACATTAGGAAGGTTAGAAAAGGTCCACATATAGGTAATCATTCCCACCATCGCTACACTTGCACGTTTGGTGGTAAGAAAGGTTACCTTAGTCATTATTGTTACGACCTTAGACAAGCTCCTAGGAAGTTTAGGAATAAAGTTTCCATGGTTCCCCAAACCCACATGCGTCGTTTGACACCTACTTGGGTTAGGAAATCGGATTTAGTGGCTTTAGGAATTAATCTTCATGATTCTCATTTGGTTGCACTTGTTTCTTCCCATGCTAAATCTAACGGATGATAGTGTTGCCTTGTTTGTCATATTCTAGTTTGCTTCATGATATATTCATTGCTAGTATAATGACTTGTGTATCATTTTGTATTATAGTTTTTCATTTGTTTGAGTCCTATTGAAAAAATACAAAAAGATTTTGTTTTTGAGATTTTTTTTTGAAAACCCAAATTTTTTTTCTTTTAATTGAATCATAATATGAAAAGCCAAAAATATTTTCTCTTTTTGTTTTTGAGTTTACATGTTTGATGTGACATATTGGTGTGCTTGGACCCCCCATCCTTTCATTATCCATGTGGCTAGGACATTTGGTCATTATTATCGATGCTTAGAATGATCTTAACCATTGTTTATATGGGGTTATTTTGAAATTGATATGCATTTTGATTCGACTTCATACATATGCCAACATTGCACACATGCACGAGTTTATATGGATGTTTGACTTCTCTTGCATATTTGAATTTGGTGAGGCGTTCTTATCTCAATCTTGTCATCTAGGCTTAAGTAGACTTAAGGAGAAGTGTGCATGTAAGAATCGTTTACCGTGAGGATTTGAATTGGCTCCTAATTGAAAAAATGATGAGTGATTCACGAGAAAGGGCTGCGAGAGTTCAAAATTAACTCATCATGAAATCCACTATTTAAAAGAGCCCAAAAGAAAAGGCAACATGCTAAGAAAAGGGCCAATAAGATTTTCTCTAAGTTGAGAATGCTAGAAACCTCAAAAGAACTTGAAAAAGTATATATTTATGAGTGTGTTTGGTTGGAGAAAACTTAAACGGGTTTTCAGAACTAATCTTAATGTTGAAACATTGCACTTTGACGCTATTGTTTGTAGAATCGTCAAAATTCTGGATTTGTGTGCATGTAGTTTCTTTAGTTCAGTAAGCTGACACTTTAATTGTCATATGGCTATGATAAAGTTTGTTGATTTATCGCTATCAATTAGAGCTTCTTGATCTTTTTGATGCGTTGGAATTGTGACTCATTTGTTGTAGTTTCATGCCTATACATTCCATATCCATGTTTAAGCACATCGGTACTATGTTTGCATGTAACTCGCATTTTTAGTTTTTATGCATTTTTGCGGTTTGTGTTAAAAGCCTACTGTTTTAGCACTGTTTTGCTGCTGTCAGGTCCTTCCACAGAGTTTTTCTGGAAATTTTTTCACTGGGAAAAAATATAAGATATTTCTGGGAATCTGTGAAAGTTTGGCATGTCGCGAGATCTCGTTCGAATGACATCTCCATGTCGCGCGAAGTCTCGTTCGAGTGACATCCTCATCTCGTTTGAGCGATATCCCTGGCTCGTTCGAACGATAGCCCAATTTTTTTTTCTTTTGATTGGTTTGCAGTCCACTGGTTTATTTTGGTGATATTTTTGGTACTTGTTGAAGTTTTCTGGACTGAGTGGTTCATATGTAGGTTTTATTGTCTCATATTAATATTTTGCATATAGTCCGTTTATCACACTTGATTAGATTGATATATTCTTTATGTGATTCCATGTGTACTAGATACAGATTTGTCATCTATTGATCATATTTAGCTGGTTGTTTCATAACTATCTAGCGATTTTAAATTGATTCAAATTGGTATAATCTTATGCTAAATACTTATTGATTTGTTTATCTTTTCACTGGATTGTCTATTCGAGACAAAAAGGCGGAGAGATGTATGTGATATAGGGGGGATTTGAGCATGTTTTGGATTACATATTTTATAAATTGGTATTACAAATTGGTAGTTTAAATTTGGTATCATTTTGTTGCTCAATTGTTTAACAAATGATTTTTTTAGAGTTTATTCATATTGGTATCTATTGTTGTTTGGTATCATTTGGATATATATAAATTGGTTTCATTTGTTCCTCAATACTTCACTGGGTATTTGTTTGTCTATTTCATGTGTGTAGGTATGCTTCAGAGATTCGAGATTTCAAGTCTACATCACATTCAAACAGTTCATGCTTACCAGTGCTACATATTCTAGACCGTGTCCTGTAATTTTTGACTTTGGGTTTATGGGATGGGATTTAGGCGTGATACGGCTTGACATCCCAGCTTAGGAATTTAATTGGTTTAGTTTTGCCTCAGAATAGTCAAAGGGGGAGATTTGTAAGGACATAAATTTCCAATCGAGTCCCTGTATTGTTTTGACTTAATTCCGTGAACAAAATTGTGTTTGTAATATGGCATAGAGAGATTTTATTTTGTCACAATCCCACTTGGTCTATGACGTATTGAAGAAATTGAAGATGTTGCGACAAAGCTTCAAAGAATTAATCATGCCGAAGTTTAATTGGTGGAAGTTTATTTATCTTCAAAGTTAATTGCATTCCGAGATCACATATGTATGAATGCATATAATTAATGGTGCTCGGAATTGTTCTTTCAAAAAATATATGGATTTAATTTTTATAAAGAAAATATTTTAATTTTTTTAAAAAAGTGTTTTAAATGGATTACACTACGTTTTATTATGATAAACTTGAAATAGAGTTTGAGTTATTTGGATCTCTTTTGGAAGAGACGTTTTAAACAAAAGTCAAAAAGTTAAACTAACAGGATAGTTGTTCGAACGACATCTGTCCTTCATTCGAATGAGATGCTTATGTCGCGCGAACGACGTGGCTATGTCGTTTGAACAACACAACATTCGATGAGTCATTTAATTCCTATTTAAATCGTGGTTTCGTTTGAATTTAAGGGTGTGCATTTTGGAAAAACTGTTTACGATCCAGTACGATTTTTGCACATTTTTTCTAAGGTTTAAAAAGCTTAAACACATCCTTCATTTCCATATGAATGTTTTCTATCAGTAGCTAGGGTTAAATTCTATTTATCCAATTTAAATGCTTCTTGATGCTGCCTTTTGCTCGCATTTTGATTCAGTACCAATATCCACACACGCGCACACACACTTAACATGAGTATTGTTTTTTTAATAGTACATATCTATCAAGTAGGAAATGATGGGATTTGCGGGCCCTACAGAAAATCATAGTCGGTAAAAGATCAAATATATGAGAATATATGGATGCTGAATACTTGAAGATCTGTAAATATTTTGGCATCATACAACATTTCATTTCATTATAAAGAAGATAACAAAAAAGGTGTTGCAGAGAGGATATAATTATACAATCGTCGAGAGATTAATGTGTATGAGATTGAACAGAAGATTGCGTAATTATCGTGGTTCAAAGTATCACCCGAGTTAACTTGATATCGATCGGGTTGTCTCGGTATTGAAGTCCACCGATCCAATAATGTGATATAGAATGTCTGTTTGTATACTTGCTTTTTATTAATGTTGATCTTATAATATCCCACATTGGGGAGTCAAAGGCTTGCCCCTTAAGATATAAGATATTGGGGCCATTGACAATTGATTTCGAGTTGGGTTCCAACATGAACATTGTAATACAATAAATTTGTTTCTTGTAAAAATAAACAACAAACAAAAGATCAAAATAATGAAACATCAGAGAGGGCAAGGTGCGTATAATTTGATAAGAATCAGGTATTAGATCTTGAACAAGAGATAGGATAACTGATTTACATACTCTTATTAATTGTAAATCACATGTATTAATTAAATTTTTAAAATTTCAATTATTATGATTCCAATTTTTCCAAGATTTGAGGATTAAGATGTACATCAATTCGTGGTTTGTTATTTTTTTAGGTGATACGAAGTTGGTAGAACAGAGTTCAAATTTGTTTTAGTTTCCACTTTCCTCCTAATTTTCTCAACTTCTTCACTAACAGCTCTCTTCATTTAGTGGGCATGTTAATCTGTTTCCTATTAGGAAACAGATTAACATGCCCACTAAACGGTCCTATGTTGTTGAATCTCAAAAAGGTAATTTTGCATAAAATTGCAAATTGCATGAGTTGACTAATTTTTTCCCTCTTAATTAGTATTGATCAAACTTTTTGTATTATTTTAGTAATGGAAAATCTTATGGCAAGATAGGTTCATATTAATATGGTAATTTTATATATCCTTTGTATTTAAAGGCTTTTGTCAAAAAGCGTTGAAGCTGTCAATGATGGAATGCCACTAACTCTTTTTCAAGAAGCTTGTTGTGGGCTAACATCTTGAGCTATTGGAACTTTTTTGTCTCTCCTCTATTTTTGGCAGCGTATTGGATGAGTACTGATGATAAAGGACTGACTGCATAAAAAATGAACTACATAAATGTATTCCATTTTCTCCACCATACGGTGTTTCGAGAGGGTGCAAGTCATTTTAGCGATGTGTAAAGGAACAAGTCATTATACTTACGGCTCAATGGCACTAAGTACTAGTATGCTACTGTCGTATACTCAGAGTTCCAGTTATCTTTTTGAGTCCATTGGTTTAACTGAATGGCAAACACGATTGGGTAAAATCCTCACACCTTGTAGTTGTATATACTATATGCCAAGTATTGAAAATTTTCTCTCTTGTTATTATAGATGTTAATTAGAGAATCTTGAATGGTCTTGTATAGTTTTAAGGTGCGTTTGGAAACCCCAATTCCAAGCTTTGGAAATGGAATTGGGGTTTGAATTCCAATTCCATGTTAGCTAATAAAATGTATTTTGAATTGCTATGGGATTCTAATTCTAAGAATTTCATTTCAGGAAACGGAATTCCAAAGTACAAGTAAATAATTACAAAATTATTTTTTATGGACAGGGCACAAGGGAGATCAACACGAACATACACACAGCTTAACACATATGCGTACATAGTTTCACATCACATACAAAGTTTTAGATTCATGCATACAGTTTGACACACTGCGCATACAATTTAACATCACACTATGCACACTAAGGGTGTTCAAAAAATCGATTGGACCGGCAAACCGAGCAGGACCGAACCGAATCACCCTATTTTTACTGGGTTTTTTTTATCACCGGTTTGGTCTAGTTTTTTTTTTCCAGACATGTCTAGTCGGTCCGGTACTCGGTCCGTCGCATTAAATAACCTGTTTGGACCGACCCGGACCGATTGTTCATATTAATATATATTTTAGTTATATTTTTATATATAAAATAACTTAAATAAAGAGGCAGGGCTACGATCGTCAATAAAAAAATAAAGTCGTTTGCTTCCTGCCCTACTACTAGAAGACTTCTTCGTTTTGTTTTTTGGGTTGTCATTTTTTTCTCTCCTCACTCTCTACGGGTCTACCTACGCCATCTCCATTTCCTCCGGTGCACAACGCAGCAAAAGGCGCTCGGGTCCATCTCCTCTCAAAGCAAACGAGGATTGAGGACCCAATAGCATACGTGCCGCTCGCTTCCATCTCATCTCTCCACTGTCGCTCGCTTCCATCTCCTCACTCTCTCTACGCCATTTCACACGAGGGGTTGTTGCCTTGTGCTGCCTTTTTCTGCCTTGTGAGAGTCTCACGACAAACTCTCTCTGAGAAACAACACAGAACGAGAACACAATTGATTTCAGATTCAAATACTAACTCGATTTTTCTCTGAGTAGAACAGAGGTATGACGAAATCCAAATTTGATTTTTATTATGCTATTATAAACCATATGATCTTGGTTTTAATTTGTATAAACCATATGTTCTGTATAAACCACATTTTTCCCTATTAGCATAGTAATATTTTGGATCAGTTGAGGTGTATTAAACTTTTTAGGTTGGGTTGTTCTATCAAGATAAATTGTATTAAGTTTGGCAGAAATATTATGTTGTTTCACTATTTGGTAGAAATACTATAATAAGATTAGGACCGACAAGTTAGACCGGACTGACCCTATAGAAAACCGAACCGATTAGGGTCGGGTGACCGATACAATCGATCCGGTCTTGGTTCGATTTTTTTTAGGACCGGTTTAATCGGTCTGTCCTAAAAAATCCTAAAAATCGGACTGGACCGGACCACGAACACCCCTAATGCACACAAATCCACTCACACTGCACACCCTCACAGTCTCACACACACACACACACAATTTCACACATTACACACACATAATTTCACATATACACATAAGACCACACAAAATTTCACACACCGCACACACACAGACAGGTTCACACACTGCACTGACACACAAAGTTACACAAACAATACACACACTCAGTGTCATATAGGCATTCATAGGCACTGCACACGCAGTTTCACGGATGGCACGGACACAATTTCACATACATACACAGTTTAATACTGCACAAAATTTCACACACACGCACATAAAGTTACACAGTGAATTAATTAAAACACAAAAATGAATTTAGAGCTCTCATAAAATACCAAATAAATTCCACAACATTACCAAAAAAAATTCTAACATCATGGAATTAGAATTCATTGATGAATTCTAATTCTATGCGTCCAAACACACCCTTAGAACATGTCACGCATAGGAACTGATTTCATGATTTTCATTAGCTAGGCACTGGTCGAAAAAAATATGTGAATGTGATTTCTAGTGATAATTAAAATGGTTTAACTATGATTATGAAAATTCTCTGACATCAGTTGAACCGTAAAATATTGTTCTTTTGTTGTGATCTCGACATAATCTCTTACAAAGGCAATATGGAAATAAAATATCCCACAACTAAGGGTAAAATAGTGAAAGAAACGAGACATGCACACACAAACTTCAATTGTGAATATAAAGTAGACGTGTTGTGGCTCCTGGAGTTTTTCATTTACATACTTTTTCATTTGGTAAACAATGGTATTTTATTTTGGGATATTATATTTTGTTCGCATCAAATATATCATCATACACAGTAGCTAAAAATATATTACTGTTGGTACGCATGTAATAACTTTGACTGGTCCAAGAATTCTACAATGAGGGGCCTAAGCATATATACTTTTTGAGATGGGAAAGCCTTTAAAATATAATGGCATATATACTTTTTTGAGGTCGGAAAGCTAATGAAAATATAATTTTTTTTTCAAAAATTGTCATTATTACAAAACTATCTATCTATCTATCTATCTATCTATCTATCACGCATTTTGTTAAAAGTTTTTTGCATAGTTGTTAGTATATATCTCCCAACACAATACACAATAGTACTATACACATGGTTAATGATACATAACAGATATCTATATTGCAAATGATCTTATTTCCCAAGTGTATCGTTGGGTATCACGATAAGATACGTGATACACAATAATACATAGTCAAAATTGTCATCCCCGCTAGCAAAAATCTCTACTTCCGAACTTTTTTGGGATTCTAATTGTACAACTCTCGTCGCAATCTTTTGGTAAGGACGGGAAGAAAACCCTAGTTTTCTTATCTTGACACACATAAAATTATTGTCAAAAGGTGGGGTATAATAGATTGTATTTAAGATGAACTTATTGTAAAATTTCCCTTTGGATTGGTGTGAATGACACACTGTCTTCTCGGCACAGGCCGAAAGAAGGATGATAGGATCGAAGCTGATGAACTCAACGTGATGATTTCCACTACCTTGTGATTGTTTTTATATTATAAGTCCTATGATATGTGGGAACATTAAAAGTTTAAAGATGTAATGTTAACTCTTCACTATAGTTATTAAAATGAAATTCCATTTTGTTTAACGTATTTGATTCTTACTTTCCTTGTCTCTTTCATGTTATGACAAAGTCAAACAGTTGACCAATAGACTATATAATCATGTCATAAATTTGATTTTAAATTATAATATATTATATAATTTGTTATGGATAACGTTTTCTCTATAGATTTGATTACTTGTAACTAATGTTTACCTGTTTGGCAACTATGCTTGTATATGGTTTGGATACGTGATACATTCCTGATTTGGAAACTACGCTTGTATGTCTCAATATATATATATATATATATATATATATATATATATATATTGCCATCTTTAAAGTGGTGCCAACAAAGATTTGTTCATTAGAATAGTATTTTTACTTTCTGGACTTCAGTATTTTGATAATTTTATCCTTTGTAGAGTAGATATTTTATAATTCTGCCTTAGTAAAATGTAGTTTGCACGTTCCTGTTATCTCGGGTGTGGGTGCTATTTTGGGATTCTTTTCTTTAGCCTGTAGTTTACCATTTGAAAATATTGCCCAAGCCTTGAAATCTTTAAAGCCTGATGCTAATGGGAATTACAACATTGGTTTTTTAGACTGTGCCTCACATTGTCTTAATATAAATGGATCTTCACTCTTCTACACTGGATTTCTCAGGTATTTTTCAGAACCACCCCTAATATCATGATACTCCTCTCTCTCTCAGAGAGAGAGAGAGAGAGATACTCCTACGATAATTTTGTATGGATATTGGTTTTCTAGACTATGCCTCACCTTTTTACCTTACTCCCTAAGATAATGTTGTATTTAGAGATACTCCTTAGATGCTCAATAATTAGACTTAGACCTCGTATGCATATGGTATAAGTGAGTCAATGCATAAGGTATAAGTGGGATGATGAACTTGAGCCAGGGGTTGGGGGGGGGGGGGGGGAAGTTTAGTTTTTCAAAAACAGGGTTTATGACTAATTACGGCATTATCTCAAGGGGAAAGTCAGAAAAACGCTTATATTAATTATTTTCGATACACATTTTTTTTGTAGGAGAACTGGATAATTATAGAAGAAATACAAAAGGTCCAAAAATCCAAAGGATTGTATTACTGTGTAAATGGAGAACTTGAAAACAACTTTGTTCTTAACTTGAAAAGTGGTCAAGCGAAACAAGTTATATGAGATTTTATAACCCTCTTTATTTTGAAGGGAATACAAGTTAAAAGAAGTTATATATACCATGATGACTTAGTTAGAAGGTTTTTTCCCTTGATCAAGTCAAAGGCTAGTTAGTTAAAAGGTTGAGCTGATTTATTGTGTATAGAAATGGTGTTGAATTCTTAAAGAGTAATTTTAGGCTGACACGGGATTTTGACAAATTTTGTGCTCACGTATGCATTGGTTGGTGTTTGTTGTCAACTGATTGACATTCAAGACACTAATGAAAACAGACATAACACATCAATGTATTGCGCAAAATGTGTTTGGCATCGTTTTTGTAGATGCAAACGGAATTGGTTAAACCACACGTTCCTTTTGTGGTGATATCTATATCAAGATTTATATCATTGAGTTATTTGACCCTAATGAAAACAAACAAGACACGTCAATGTGTTGCGCAAAATGGGTCGAAATTATTTTTGTGAGGGAAGACCAAATTGGTGGAATCATGTGTTCCTTTAGTGGTGATATATCTATTAACATTTATATCATTGTGATATTAAGTTTTGGTGAATTTTTGATTCAGTAATATGTTTGTGAAAACTAAGTAATTCTCTCCAAGAGTTTCATACAACAAGCACTGAGCATCACTCACCACACAAAAAGAAGGATACTATTTTAGTAAACATACTATAATGCAATGCTGGTGTTTCTTTAATTTAATTGTTCCCATTGATAGGGCCTTTCTTCTCCCTTTAAGAAAAAATATATATGCAGTTATGTGTTGAACCCCTTTTTTCCTTTTCTACTTGGAAAATTTTGTTGAGCCACTCAAATTCCTCAGCTGATCCAAATCCACATCCTATAAAATAGGGAACTCAGGTTTGATTGAATAATTAAGGAAATAAGAGGTGAAAGAGAAATACAAAAGATTAGATATCCAACATGTAATGTATGACTATTTATAGTTGGTTGGATAACTAGTAGGGGCAAAAATTCATGTTTTTAGGTTCGGTCACGCGCTAACACGGCACAATAAGTTTTTTTTGGACACGAATATGACATGTCTTCGTGTTTTGTTATCTGACCCGAACCTGACACAGCTAACACGATTTCATAAATTTTATACTAAATTAAACATAAGTAGACACAAAAACTCGAATAAAACACGACAAGACACGATAACCCAACTAACACGACTTATAATTTTGGCACAAACATGACATGACACGATTCGTGTCAAAAAATCCCGACACGAATAAGAAATTTTATGTGAATTTCGTATCGTTTCCGTTTCGTTCTGTGTTTTCATGTCATTTTTAAATTTCCGTTCTGTGTTTTAGGTGCCAAAAAATGGGTAAAGATGTAAATTCTGCAAATTGGTGTCCAAATTGTTTTTCAAAAGTTCTCTTTCTAAATAATATATATATATAAAAGAAAAGAACACTGTAAGCCCCTACATTTTTGGAAAACTGAAATTCTCACATCATCATTTTAATTTGGCACGATAAACCCTAAATTTCATTTAGTGCTAATGCTAACGTGGTGTTTGACATGACAGATGATGTGGAAAATGCTTTCATTACAACAAACAAATTATGCCACGTGGAAAATAACAGTAAAAAGATAAATCTTAAGAGTTGAAAATAAAATCGACAAATTGTTTGGAAAAAAAAGAGGCATAAATAAAATCATAAACTTCTTTTAAAATTAACAAAAATAAAAATAAAACATAAAGAAAAAGGAGGAAAAGAAGTTAGCAACTTATTTAAAAAAAAAACTAAAACCAATTATTTCGATTTTGAATGCAACAAAGTTTATTAAAAAAACCGAAAGAAAGAAAGATCTAAAACTGATCGTTTAACAATCCCCCACCCATTGTCATTGTCTAAACCCCTCTAGCATCTCTCTCTCTCTCTCTCTATACACACACACGCACACACACACGCACACACACACACACACACACACACACACACACACACACACACATATATATATATATATATATATATATATATATATATATATATATATATATATATATATATATATATATATATATACATACTATCAGAATGTCAGTGCCTAAAGACACGGAGAAAAATTGACAAAGTGTTGAATCATGTACGGTTAAGTAAAAATAAATATGACACAGATAAGTTTAAATAATTTAAAATTTTGGATAAAATTTTCTTTGGTTATAGGATTATCCCCTATGTTTAAGAAAAAAAAAGTCCAATAACAATGCTAATAGTCCACCCTGGACCTAGCAATAATTATAAACTATTAGATAACACATAATTGTAAAAAATATTAAAAAACTAGGCAAAATTTCCTTTATTTATAGGAATATCCACCCTATTTAATTAATATGAAATAGCCTCAAGCAACAACAATACTATAATAATTATACAATTGTCACAAAAAATATATTAAATGAACATCTAGTTCAATAAACACTAATTTTGTGATCAATAGTTTCTTTCAAGGGTTCGAGGAAATTTTCACTATGAGATAACATCAAGTAGTGCAAGTCCTTCCACAACTCGAATACTGCACAAAATAAACAAACAATCAAATTATCGAAAACATAATTTAATCAAAGGTGTAAGTAAATATTGGGGTTATGTAAACAGGTATTTTTAATACTGTTTTGTATCGATTGTATAAAATAACACTAAAGAGTTGTTGAGTATATTTTGACGTTGTTAGTACGTAATTTATTGTTGGGTTCACAATCTATGTCACTTCCCTTCCCAATAACCTTAATCTAAAAAACAGAACCAAATGACCCAGTACAAAACTATCGCCTAAAAATAGTAAATGTAAACATGTTGATTCTTAAATTTACTCCTCTCAGTGATAACATGTTTATCTTATTTGGTGGTATGTTATTCTAACAACATAAATTCTGATATATAAGTCTTTGTAGAGTATGGATGAAATGCCAATAGATTTGGACAGAATTACTCACCTCATGCCTTAGTACTTTATATTCTTTCTATTGGGGTTTTATAACTTTTTCGTTTATATTAAGCCAACTAAGTTTAAGTGTTGCTAGGAAATGAGAAACAATATGTATAGACACAATATAACATTTGTTGACTACTAAAAAAGGTTATTTAAACCACAAAATGAATAAATTTTAACACATACCTAAGCGCGTGGAAGTGGTGACTCGGATTCAAACATGAATTGCGAAACAAAACAATAAGAGTATATACCTGCGATATAGATTAAAAGACTAAAATAAGTATAAGAATATAATAATTTAATAACAATTAAAAGAATCCAGTATAAACAAACAACAAAAAGGAAATTGCTCAAAATAAAAACCAAATATGTAAACAATTAAGTATACATATGAACCAAATATACTGATGAAAATTAAACCAACCAATAAAATTAAACCAAATCTATGGGAAACAATATACATATGTAAGATGTGGGTTCTTCAAATACAATTAGTATTAAGTGAGGCGAGTCAGAGATAAGAGATCCCAATGTGCTGGTGATGGCCACAGGCGAGTCAGAGATAAGAGATCCCAATGTGCAGACTTATATTAAATAGCCTATTGGCACAATAAATGGATGGGACCATCAGGAAGAGTGGTCGGAGGGAGAAAGAACAAGCACTTTGGGAACAATGAGCGCAAGACAGGAACTTCAAGCTCAGTTAGTGCTCAATGATGATTGTATTAGATGGGTGTGGGGACTTAATGTTTTTCTCGGTAGTTCCCGACTGTGGAGGAATTTGGGCAGCAATTTTAGGCTCCCAATGCTCTCTCCCCCTAACGTGTTCATCTAGTGTATATATATGAGGGGCAAGGCTATTCGAGTAAGTTTGCTTGCGATCAGTTTGATCGGGTGCATTAAATGCACAAGATATTGCATTCAATTCATGGGATCTCATGATTTTGGTGAGAAACCATTCTATTGGCTGGAAGCATTGTGGGAATCAATGAGGAACGTGATATGTCATCTTGAGGCATACTTGAGGATGGCTAAACGGTCAGGTTTGGTGAACTAGGCCTTCCATTCTAAGGATAAACCCACTTAAGTGATACATTTTTGAGTCCCTAAATGCCAGACGTTATGACGTCAGAAAGTGATTTAAACAATGACTTATGTCAGATATTTGGTCACATCAGTCAGGTGGGCTAGTACCTGTTTCGAGGCTGCTCAGCTAGTAGGTGCCTCTAGTGCATTGTCATCTATTTGTTGGTAAGGAGTTATTTTGGGGCAAAGACAAAAGTACCTCGAGGAGGTTCCTTCGAACAAGTAAGCGTTAAGGTGGCTCGGTTGTTGTGGTTCGAGTGACCATTTGTTTCGGATGAAGTTTTGCCCAAGTGTGCCAAGAGGGTTAGTAACTGCATTCCCAACGTTGCTTTGTGTTGTAACAATAGGCCCCCGATTTTAAAATTCTTACACCCGATTTTAAAATTCTTATACTTCAAAATCAATTATTTCCTTTTATGGGATGCAGAAGCGTAGATGATGGTTCAATAAAAACAAATTTTAATTTACTTTAAAATTAAAATTAAACAAAGTTAAATACGATTAATACACACATAACTTGATTTCACTTAAACACAATTAATTAACCCAAGTCCTAAAAATTTGCCTAAGTCATATTTTCAATATTACCAAATAGGCCAAACCAATGTTAACCAATGACTTGAATTAAATAAACATTACCCAAATTTAATTTAGCATTAAATTAAATAAGTAGTGATTAAAAACCAATTTTATCTTTTTACCTAAGCATGTGTTCTAGGTGATTATGCGAAAGATAAAGTTAACAATGAATCACTACGGCATGATGTACGAAGAAAAACCCATAACGAGAATAAACCTTGGATGACCCTAGCGTTAAGTCCACTAAGTATGGTTTTACAATTACAAGACAGATGACTTACTTCCTCAACTCGACCCCTTTCAAGCCTTGACGCGCCTTCTTGTAAACACTTTCGCCTAGTAGACAACCCCGGAACTCCACCGGAATCTTGGACTCACTAATGAGACAATAGGTACACCATCAACCACACATGGTGCCTTTCACCATGTGAGAAAGCCACAACTAAACAACCTTCTTCTTTCTTTTAGGGATGTAGAAGGAAACCCAAACAATCTCTTCAATGCTGTAGAGAAAACCCAGTGCCAAACACTCCAAGCAAGATGTATATATATTGAAACTTGGATTAAACAATATGGGTGAAAACTAAAGTGTAAATGAATTTTTCTTTGAAAAATAGACACTTTAAAACAAGAACTTTTTTCTTTTTCTCTTTTGCTCTCAAACTCTCTCTTGGAGATAAATGTGTATGAAAAAGTTAACTTTCCAAAGTTGGTTCCCACACTTAGATATTCAGTCAAAAGTTAGTGGGGAATGATAATGGGAAAGTGGGTGAAAACTATCAAAAACTGCCATTTAACTGTTCCCGCAAAATCTCGTTCGAACGAGAGTTTTCCTTCAAATAAAGCCTCGTTCGAACGACGTTTTAATGACATTCTAACGAAGTTCTAGTTTCGTTAAAAAATGAACTCGTTAGAAATGTCGTTGGAAATCACGTTCGAACATCCATCTCGTTCGAACGACATTTCGAACGAAGTTACAGAGGCCAAACTGGGAACTCGTTGGCAAACTCGTTCGAACGACATTTGTTTTGAACAAAAAGCTCGTTCGAACGATATATCAAACGAACTTCCAGAAAGTTCGAAATTTTCATTTTTAGCCCAGAAACTTTATAAACTTTATTTAATGTTTTAATTAAATCTTTTTGAAAATAAACAACAGTTTTAATTAAACTTACACCCATTATAAACTGTTCCAAGCTCCTATATATATGTAATGCATTCATACCGTGGGAGCATGGAACCACTATTGATGACGTAGAAATGAGGCACTTAAACTCGACATTTTGATGAAGCTTTATACACTTGGCCGCTACGTCTTCAACAAACACGTCATAGGCTTGAAGAATGATCAATATACTCTATCCTATGACTCAAACGTTTTTGTTCAGAATTGTGCCAAAACTACAGAGGACATAATTGGAAATTTGTATCCTTACACTTTGTTCTCAATCCTCCAAACCATATCCCTGCGAGGTTCCCAAGAGGAGGTTGCTCGATAGATCATGTTAGCTCTCCCATGCCCTTCCAAGAATGGTCCCTCGTGGGTACCAAACAACCTCACTCATCATACATTTATAAGATAAAGTGAATAAAATAGTATTTTATTACTTATCACAAACTATTGTCATCCAAGTGACTTGGATCTACGAATTGGATCCTTCGAACTGGGTAAATTGGAAAATCTTCGAGTTGGGTCCTTCGAGCCACTTATGTGAAGAATCTTTGAGGTGGGTCGTTCGAGCCACTTTTTGTGAAGGCTCTTCGAGGTGGGTCCATAGGGCAGCATTCCTTTTCCTTCTTCGTGAGACAATGAATTTTATTGACTAAGTTAACTACCCTTTGGTGGGGACACCCCTTTACATTTTCCCCTTCATAGAGATATTTATTTATTGCATGAAGAAATTTCTGTACGAAACCCTTTGTTGATCTTCCGTGATTTCCTTGGGGAAAATAAAAAGGTTTATTTAAATTTCCCCTAAAGCTCTTTGTTCCCCAAGGCAGACAAGACTCCAAGCGTGCCTCTTTAAATGGAATTATCGTTTGTTTTTTCATATTGTGACACACGGTAACCCCAAGGTGTGCGCGTGTAGACAATGCTACTAAACCGCGTGTCCCCCTTGAAGCTTCATCATTGCAACCTTTGATTTTCTACAATCGTGTATACTTAACAGACACATAAGCTAAACTTTTCATTATTATGTTTTCCAAATCATCACCTGTTTACTGTCTTTTGAGGTCCGTGTTGCCCCTATAAAAAGGGGTATCCTCATTTCAAACAACGACCTTTGGGTTTCTATTCTCTTGTACAAATATTTTGCAAAATTTTTCTATCTTTACCTCTTTCACTCCTCCAACTTGACTTTTTTTCCCCTTCTCTCTACACTTCCATGGCACCTGTCGTGAAGTGAACCAAATCCTCTAGGAACGCTTCTCCTGAGACACAAGCGTGTTAACACCAATGGGCATGCTACCATTGTGCCCCATACTTCGGTGAGGAAGAGCGCTACTGGCAGACGACGAAGTGGTTTCCCGATGAACTGGCATCGACTAAGGACCCTAAACTGCTAATGGAGGAGGGTGAGGACGTTGAAGACTTTGGGTATATCCCCACTACTACTATTACTCATTTTCATAGTGAACTAGGAGATTTCCCCTATTCGAAGGTGGAGTTTAAAGCTTCCTCTGGTGCTTGCGAGGGGTTGGTCCCTTGGGAGACGTATATATATTCCAATTACTCGGTTTAGTTAGCTCTTGTTGGTATCTCTTACTCTCTCTCGCTGGGTGATCTTACCCTTGCCAAAAATAATACTGCTCTCCAATTTCTTATTTCTCGTTGGAGCCAGAGGTCACACACTTTTGTGGTCGCAAGGGGTGAGTTCACCATCCCCCTAGAAGATGTTTGTGAGTTTCTGGGGTTTGAAGCTGACGATTATGATTCATTTTTTGAGGAGGCCGTCTCCAGCGAGGAGAAAACTTTGAGTGTTTATCTAGAGGCGGTGGTAAAGGATTGCATGGTCACTTACAACAAGTGAACCTATTCTGAAGTGATTCGATACTTTTATTTCATCGAAGAGAAAGATGTTATTAGGGCCTGTGAGGTGTCCAAAGAGAGCCCCCGAGGGAAACAAGTGTTTGAACATCCCACCACAGGAAAGGGATTTGATTCGAAAATAGATTTGGCGGACTATATTTGGGTGATGCTATCAAAAGTCTACCTTCCGGGAAAGCCCCACAACTACCCCCAAAAGGACTTGTAAGGACACAAATTTTCAATTGAGTCCTTTGTAGTTTTGGCTCAATTATGGACAAAAACGTTTGAGTTATAGGATAGAGTTATTGATCATCCTTCAAGTCTATGACGTACTAAAGTTGAAGACGTAGCGGCCAAGTTTAAAGCTTCATCAAAATGCCGAGTTTAAAGTGCCTCGTTTCTACGTCATCAACATGGTTCCATTGCTCCTAAGGTATGAATGCATATATATATATATATATAAAATAAAGTATATAAAGTTTTTGGGCCAAAAATAGAAATTTTCAACTTTCTGGAAGTTCATTCGATATGTCGTTCGAACAAGTTTGTCGTTCGAATAATAATGTTGTTCGAACGAGTTTGCCAACAAATTCCCAGATTGGCCACTGGAATGTTGTTCGAAGTTTCGTTCGAATGAAAACTGATGTTCTAACGAGATTTCCAACGAGATTTCTAACGAGTTCACACTGAAACTTCGTTAGAAGCTCATTCGAACGAGACTTCGTTCGAACGAGATTTGGCGGGAACAATTTTTTGAGCAGTTTTTGACAGTTTTCCCACTTGTTTTCCCCACTAACTTTTTGACAGATTTAATATGTGTGGGAACTAACTTTTTCCACTTAACTTTTTCATACTATTCCATCTCTAAGTGAGTTTGAGAAAAATATTCCAAAAGGGAAAAAGTTCATTGTTTAAGTTTTAGTGTTTTTCAAGAAAAATCGTTTAAACACTTGTTTACACCCATTATTTGATAAAGGTTGTTTGATAAAGGCGAGAATTAATTGTGTCTACAAGAAGTAGCGTCGGGGCTTGAGAGGGATCGAGTCGAGTGTTGTAAGTCTTTCTGTCTTGTATTTGTAAAACCATACTTAGTGGATTTGAGGTTAGGGCCGTCCGAGATTTTTCCCCGTTGTGGGTTTTTCCTCGTACATCACAGCGTAGTGATTCATTGTTTAATTTTATCTTGCTATATCACCTAGAATGCATGCTTAGGTAAAAAGATAAAATTTAGTTTAATCACTACTTATTTAATTTGGTGCTAATTAAATATTGGGTAATGTATAGTTAATTCAAGTCATTTAATTTAATTTGATAGAATTGGTTTGCCCTAATTTGGTAAAATTGGAAAACATGACTTATGAATTTTTCTAGGACTTGGGTTAATTAATTATGTTTAAGTGAAATTTAAATTATGTGTTTTTTTATTTAATTTCACTTGGTTTAATTTTAATTCGGAAAGAAATTAAAATTAATTAATTTATTTTAATTGAACCATCATCACACGCTTCAGCATCTAACAAGGAAATTGATTTTAAAGTATAAGAATTTTAAAATTGGGGTCCTATTGTTATAACAATTGGTATCAGAGCCAAAACGATAAATTATTTTGTTAAAGATCCTTTAAATATTTTTGGCTAAAACGGAATTTTCCCCATTCTCAAAATTTCCTTTTTTCGAGGTTTCTAATTACGCATACTGGAAAGCGCGTATGAAATCGGCACTTAAATCTATCGACGAGATGGTTTGGTTATCTGTAGTTAATGGGTGGACTCCACCAACTCATTTAGTTGATAATCAACGTGTTCCCAAACCGACAGATAGATGGAGTGAGAATGAATTTAAACTTTCAAATTTTAATTCCCGAGGTGTGACACCCTGCCTAATAAAATACGGGGCGATCACTCCTATATCAAATTAAAAGAGGAGTCTCATATGGATCATTCTTAGCATCACTGTCGAAATCCATTTAATTACTAATAACCTATTAGTCCGGTGTCAAAATTTTACTTAACTACTCTTTTTATACAACGACGAATTAAAACATCCACACAATTTATGTGTAAATGAAACTGAAATGAAATACAATAACCGAACACTCGGTCAAAATATGATACAACCAAATCGAATGCCGTACTAAAAGAATAAAGAAATGAAATTGGGCCAGTGGCCGGATTATTCATACAGCACCTCCTATCTAGATTACGACAACCCGCACGCATCCACAGCTGCTGCAACAGACGTCTGACTCGAAATGAGTATCATCCAGGCGTCCCTGTGTTCGGACACCTATATATATATATATATATATATATATAAAACAAGAAAGGGAAAAAGTAGATAAACGGGTCAGAGCCCGAGTTTTGAAATTATTTAGCAAGTGCATAAATGCTTTCTTTTTAGAAAAATAGATTTTATCTCATATTTAAATTGGTATCGCACTCTCATGAGATACCCCTCACCTCTCTTCTAATAGTGCACACCAAACGCACTTAACCTTCTAGTTAAGCTACCCCACTTAACTAATCTAATTCACCCATCTACTAGAAACCTCTACAACCCGAGCACTAAGGGCTAAACTTCTTTCCATTCTCAACACTGGGCTAAGTTCGTGCGTGGGGTGTCTCGCGAAGCGAAATCCAAACAAGGAACCCCCAAATACACTACTACTTGGCAGGGTTAATGGTAGATATCCTTTAGGCCTGTAGCACAAAACTAAAGTATAAATACATACTTATATATTAACATCCATATCATATTCACTTTTATATACATCTTACAATATACATCCGGATATATCTCCCGGAATGAGAAGTCATTTACAAAATATTTACCAATACTTTTCATTTCTATCTCAAAACTTTCCATTTCCTTTCTTCTATCCAGGAAATGTATTTAAAGCAAGTTTTATTATCATAAAAATGCTCTTTCCGTTTTATAACATCCCATTTCCCTTCTTACATCCAGGAAATGTATTTAAAAGCCAATTTTATTATCATAAAAATGCTTTTATATCTTTTATGCTTCCATTTCCCTTCTTCCATCCGGGAAGTGTATCCTAAGCCAATTCATTTATCCCATTTCCCTTCTTCCATCCAGGAAATGTACTTAAAGCCAATTTAGTATCATAAATTGCGTTAATACCAATAATGTCCCACATTACTGAAAATATTTATATTTCATATCATATAACGCGTTCTAAGAGCGCCCGTCCGGGTTTCCCCACTATGCGCGCCCGCAAATGGCTACCATCTTTCAGGGCCTATCATCAAGACAACCTGGGATCCTACAACGCAAGACGTCGGGAAGAGGCCATTTGCCTGCGGGAGAGTCATAACCACACCCAGAATTACCTCAGCAGCGCAGAAAACATACAATAATCACTCATATGGCCTAGGATTATATCCACCCTACATTTATTAGCCATGGGCTTCACCATACGCACGCAACTTCCCTTATGATAGCGACATAGAGAGGTGTGTAACCATAAATTATTATTTATGAAAATCATTTCTTTTCGATTTTGAAAACATTCATTTTTACATTCCCAAAATCATTTATTCTCGTAAACATATATACCTTGTTCTTATCCACAAGGAATATACTATATAATACACATCTGTATCATATCTTATACATACTTTAATCACACAGTATAGATATACCATATATTCCTCCTCGAATATATATAAATGGCCATAATTGCCAATCACATCTAGCGATGACCAATAATCCCAAAGATTCTCTCAAAGAATCATATTCATATACGCATGATACTAAACCCAAAGTATTTCTTTACTTTGATAAGTAATACATAGCTTAATCCCATCTAAGGATTTATTAGATATCTCCAATTATACCATTTTACAGTAAGCGAATATATATATATATATTCCCGATTTATCCTAACTATATCGTAGGATATACTCAATCCACCATCGATTATAATTATGCTTCCTATACGCATAAGTATATAGGCCTAATTGCCCACTAAAATATCCTAGGGATTTCTCTTTCCCGAACAACCTTAAATTTAGTGGGTTATGGATTTCATTTCCATGAACCCAAGGACTACATCTTGTCCATATAATCACCTAGAGGTTCCCACCCTAAGTTAGGAACCCTAAACCTTCAAATTCTACAATTATTCTATTTTCCTCGAAAATATAGTTTAAGGGTTATACATTTAAAACCCTCACCTTGCCCTCCTAATTTTTCCTCAATTAGAGGACTATATACTCCTAAAAGGTCCCTTAAGTTACCCCTTAATTAACCTCGAATCAACACAAATTGGAATCCAACACATCCAATTAACCCTAGGAAAAATTGTCAAGGTTCCTGTAGGGTCGATCGATCGACCCTTCTGCCAGTCGATCGATTGACCATGCCGACGGCTTCTTCTCCAAGAAGCTATTTTCGGCCATTAAAGCTTCCCCAATCTTTTGTCTCCTCACCTAACGTCCTACAACCTCAACCAACTACAAATATACGTGCAATAAGGGTTCTAAACGTCCTAGAACCCTAAATCACCAATTAATTTCAATTAATTTCTAAGTTTCTCCAATTAGGGAATTATAGGGGTTTATTCGTTTTAACTCCCAAAAACCCGTTTTATCCACGAAAACCCAACCCAAAATCTTTAGGGTTTGTTTATACCAACAATGATATGAGATATTTATGCTCAAAATTAAATAAAGCAAGTAAACTCTTGCCTCGTGGATAAAATCTGACGACCTCGAGCCGAATCCCGCGGAGTTTGGTCTGAATCTTCCTTTTCTCCTCTTTTTCTCTCCTCATCACTCTCTTCTCTCTTTTCCTTCTCTTTTCTCCCCCTCTTCCTCTTTATATAGGAAGAAAAGGGTTTTAACCCTTAAAACCCAAAAAAGACTCGTTTACTCGATTACGAGCCCTTTTAATTCTAAAATTCCCCGAAACTCAATTTCAACAATCGAACACTCTTTTCCGACTATCTCGACCATTCCGAGACTCGCGGCGCAGTCAAAATTTCCATCCGAGGTACTTGACCGCAAATCACTATTTCAACCCAAAACAATTAAAAGCGGTACTCCCATTAAAATATTATCTTCTATCGCTTTTCCCCACAACGACGTATCATTAAAATACTCCGAGATATTAACTAAATCCCAAAAGCAACTACATCTCCCATTGACAATCATCTAATCCTTGATAATCCCCAAAATCACTATTTCGATAAATTCCTCAATCTTCCACTTCATATCCAATTATGGAATTTAATTATCTCCAAAAGGACGGGTTGTTACATACTCCCCCCTTGACAACGGAATTTCATCCTCGAAATTCGGATATAACCTAAATCACCAAACTAGGATCACAAATTCCACTACATCTTATTACTTCTAAAATAAAAAAGGTGCTAACACGATGGTCCCTTACCATATTCCACCTACCTCAAGGTGTACTCCAAAGTACTAGATTCACTATAAGCTTATCTAAATTCTATCGACTAACGCACAACATCTACGCGTTACTCCGATGGCTTCTCTTATCGCCAATAAGAGAAACGAATCTATAACTACCGCTTTACATCTTGCAAATATTTAACTTTATATACTACGCCACTTTTATTTCAGGCGGTATATAAACCTCCCTTGATAAGGTGCCCATACACCTTTCTAACCTGTGCACATCAAAATATCTGTTCTGAACGTCTGACGCGTAACTCTCTCTCTAAATGAGGGTCTCCTTTCCTCGGTGTAATAATCACACATGGGTCCTCCCAACCCGTGAAATTCAATTCTCCTAACCTCGGCGCCAATGACTCTACTAAACTTACATCCTAAAAATGCTACGATCTATGTGTCACCCTACCTATGCAAAACGAGTATAATCCTAAATATGTCCCTAGTGCCCAAGTCCCTTATCAACTTCCGACATTTGCTTGGTTTCATGTGTGGGACGTCTCGCAAAGCGAAATCCAGACAAGGAACCCTCTCATTACACTACTCCCTCACGCTGTCGGTCATCGAGATATAATGACCTAAGGCACACAAACGAGACATCCTAAATTCTGCCTCGCTAACCTACAAACGCATACCTACTATTCTATCCTCCCACTTGAGCGAAAAGGTAAATCTAACTAATCAAAATGTTTTCTCTCTGAAAAAGAGTTACGATCATTATACCCAAAATATACTTCCTCAAAATTTTCCTTTTCATTAAGGCCTAGCTATAATCCTCGAGTCAATTTCTCTAAGTCCTACTTCACCCACCCACTTGTGGCGAGAGGACCACTTTAGTGCTTTTCCATAGCACAATATTTCCATAAACATACCGCCATGACATGGCTTATAGTCTATAGTGTTTTATCCACATTATATGACTTTTCCACAAAACCTACATCCTTGCATCCTATAACATCTCTCCACTCCCGACGTCATTAAGATGCATGTGTGGAGCATCTCGCAAAGCAAAATCCAGACAAGGAACCCCTCCACACACTACTACTTAACTTCGTCGGTCATGGAGGTCCATTATTTTCGAATATGAAACCAGGATAATCCTATCCCCTCTTTCAACAAAAGGTGGTCTGAACTCCTATTTCTAACTAAGAGTCACACCACCAAGCGCTCGTACTACACTCAGTCTCTGCGCAATCAATGATGACTTAAACTAATAGCTCAATAATAAATCTTGTGGGCCTTAAACCATATCTATAAGGTCGCCACGCACTCAAGTCATAATAATGAAATATCTGCTCATTGAAGTTTCATTTACCCACAACAATAAAGGCGAACTCAACCTGTATCCAAGAGAGATATCGCAACAACAACCTGTTCCACCCTGGAACCGCGGACACGATAGACTTTCCATCCTTAGCCTGCTATTACTCTGATAATACCATAATGTATTATACTCACCATATTACTATACTCGTATAATATATATAAAATGAGTATCACAAGCAAAATATATATACAAATTATAAATACCCGCCTTTATGGCGAATGAAGGAAAATAAAACTCTGCTACCGTGGAAAAAAACACATAGACATACATGATATAATGTTATCGATACCTCCATAACTCAAATTACACACACGAGTCTAGGACTAACGAACACCGTGACTTTATCTAGTCACGCCAATTATACCTCTTCCTTCTGAGGTGAAACTCATAACATTAAATTTGCCCTGCTCCTTACAATCATCTTACTAGTCCTCTTAACTTCTCCATTAAAAGGAAACTCTGCTACAAGCTTCAACCTTATTCCAATGAATTCCCCGGGTGGATGTCCACCAACGGGGTCCTCAAACATACACATTCTCCATAAGTGTTAACAACACTTCTCTAGTGAGCTTATCTTTCCTGGAAATGACTCATTATTCATTGCACCTAACTCACTTAGGTACAAGGTTCACTTCTCCATATCACTCTTTATCAACTATCGGCCTCTGGACGATCCTTATGTGAATAATTCAAAACAACATTTGTTTCATTCCTGCTGAATCATAGGGAATCACAGTTAAAACTATCCATAAGATCCCTTTCAAACCTTTATCGTCACTGGGAAATTCAACTTCAGTACCACCCTCTATTACGACGGTACTGCGGTTCTCATAACTACTATTCCTTAGCAGTCGTTGTAACCATCCTTAATAATCGCTATAAGGGGAGTGACCTCTACGACGGTCCTAGTCCCCTAACTTCTACCAGCTGCTCCAGCTAAACCCCGCACACGAATCTCGAACGAGAACGCAAAAGATTACTATAATCTTCTAACATGGCAGGAGAATGAAATCTCACAAGAGAAATCAACAATCCTAATCCTGAGGCTCTATAACAAATCGAGAGCAACGCTGAAAGCGTAGTACGTCCGCACAGATTCCTAAGGACACTAAAACGTGATGCTCTGATACCATCTGTGACACCCCGCCTAATAAAATACCGGGCGATCACTCCTATATCAAATTAAAGCAGGAGTCTCATATGGATCATTCTTAGTATAACTGTCGAAAATCCATTTAATTACTAATAACCTATTAGGCAGGTGTCAAAGTTTTACTTAACTACTCTTTTTATACAACTATGTGTAAATGAAACTGAAATGAAAATGAAATGAAATAAAATAACCGAACACTCGGTCAAAATATGATACAACCAAATCGAATGCCGTACTAAAACAATAAAGAAATGCAATTGGGCCAGTGGCCCGATTATTCATACAATACCTCCTATCTAGATTACAAGAATGCTAGCGTCTATCGAGAACCTTCAGGCATCCACAACTGCTGCAGCAGACGTCTGACTCGAAAGGAGTATCATCCAGGCGTCCTTGTGTTTGGACACCTATATATATATATATATATATATATATATATATATATATATATATATATATATATATATATATATATATATATAACAAGAAAGGGAAAAAGTAGATAAACGGGTCAGAGCCCGAGTTTTGAAAATATTTAGCAAGTGCATAAATGCTTTATTTTTAAAAAAATAAATTTTATCTCATATTTAAATTGGTAACGCACTCCCACGAGATACCCCTCGCCTCTCTTCTAATAGTGCACACCTAACGCACTTAACCTTCTAGTTAAGCTACCCCGCCTAACTAATCTAATTCACCCATCTACTAGAAACCTCTACAACCCGAGCACTAAGGGCTAAACTTCTCTCCATTCTCAACACTGCGCTAAGTTCGTGCGTGGGGTGTTTCGCGAAGCGAAATCCAAACAAGGAATCCCCCGATACACTACTACTTGACAGGGTTAATGTTAGTGATCCATTAGGCCCGTAGCATAAAACTAAAGTATAAATACATACTTATATATTAACATCCATATCATATTCATTTTTATATACATCTTACAATATACATCCGGATATATCTCCCGAAATGAGAAGTCATTTAAAAAATATTTACCAATACTTTTCATTTCTATCTCAAAACTTTCCATTTCCTTTCTTTTATCTAGGAAATGTATTTAAAGCAAGTTTTATTATCATAAAAATGCTTTTTCCGTTTTACAACATCCCATTTCCCTTCTTACATCCAGGAAATGTATTTAAAAGCCAATTTTATTCTCATAAAAATGCTTTTATATCTTATATGCTTACATTTACCTTCTTCCATCCGGGAAGTGTATCCGAAGCCAATTCATTTATCCCATTTCCCTTCTTCCATCCAGGAAAGGTACTTAAAGCCAATTTATTATCATAAATTGCTTTAATACCAATAATGTCCCACATTATTGAAAATATTTATATTTCATATCATATAACGCGTTCTAATACTGCCCGTCCGGGTTTTCCCACTGTGCGCGCCCCCAAATGGCTATCATCTTCCAGGGCCTATCATCAAGACAACCTGGGATCCTACAATGCAAGACTTCGGGAAGCGGCCATATGCCCGTGGGAGAGTCATAACCACACGCAGAATTACCTCACCAGCGCAGAAAACATACAATAATCACTCATATGGTTTATGACTATATCCACCCTGCATTCATTAGCCAGGGGGCTTCACCATACGCCCGCAACTTCCCTTATTATAGCAATTTAGAGAGGTGTGTAACCATAAATTATTATTTATGAAAATCATTTCTTTTCCATTTTGAAAACATTCATTTTTGCATTCTCAAAATCATTTATTCTCATAAACATATATACCTTGTTCTTATGCACAAGGAATATACTATATAATACACATACGTATCATATCTTATACATACTTTAATCACATAGTATATATATACCATATATTCCTCCTCGAATATATATAAATGGCCATAATTGCCAATCACATCAAGCGATGACCAATAATCCCAAAGATTCTCTCAAAGAATCATATTCATGAATTCATATACGCATGATACTAAACCCAAAGTATTTCTTTACTTTAATAAGTAACACATACCTTAATCCCATCTATGGATTTATTGGATATCTCCAATTATACCATTTTACAGTAAGCGAATATATATCTATATTCCCGATTTATCCTAACTATATCGTAGGATATACTCAATCCACCATCGATTATAATTATGCTTCCTATACGCATAAGTATATAGGCCTAATTGCCCACTAAAATATCCTAGGGATTTCTCTTTCCCGAACAACCTTAAATTTAGTGGGTTATGGATTTCATTTCCATGAACCCAAGGACTACATCTTGTCCATATAATCACCTAGAGGTCCCCACCCTAAGTTAGGAACCCTAAACCTTCAAATTCTACAATTATTCTATTTTCCTCAAAAATATAGTTTAAGGGTTATACATTTAAAACCCTCACCTTGCCCTCTGAATTTTTCCTCAATTAGAGGACTATATACTCCTAAAAGGTCCCTTAAGTTACCCCTTAATTAACCTCGAATCAACACAAATTGGAATCCAACACATCCAATTAACCCTAGGAAAAATTGTCAAGGTTCCTGTAGGGTTTATCGATCGACCCTTGGTCATCGATCCATCGAGGCTTCGATCGATCGACCTCTGCCAATCGATCGATCGGCCATGCCGGACAGCTTCTTCTCCGAGAAGCTATTTTCAGCCATTAAAGCTTCCCCAAGCTTTTGTCTCCTCACCTAACGTCCTACAACCTCAACCAACTACAAATACACATGTAATAAGGGTTCTAAACGTCCTAGAACCCTAAATCACCAATTAATTTCAATTAATTTCTAAGTTTCTCCAATTAGGTAATTATAGGGGTTTATTCGTTTTAACTCCCGAAAACCCGTTTTATCCACGAAAACCCAACCCAAAATCTTTAGGATTTGTTTATACCAACAATGATATGAGATATTTATGCTCAAAATTAAATAAATCAAGTAAAGACTTGCCTCGTGGATAAAATTCGATGACCTCGAGCCGAATCCCGCGGAGTTTGGCCGGAATCTCCCCTTTTCTCCTCTTTTTCTCTCCTCCTCACTCTATTCTCTCTTTTCCTTCTCTTTTCTCCCCCTCTCCCTCTTTATATAGTAAGAAAAGGGTTTTAATCCTTAAAACCCAAAAATGACCCGTTTACTCGATTACGAGCCCTTTTAATTCTAAAATTCCCCGAAACTGAATTTTGACAATCGAACACCCTTTTCCGACTATCTCGACCATTCCGAGACTCACGGCGCAGTCAAAATTTCCCTCTAAGGTACTTGATCGCAAATCACTATTTCAGCCCAAAATAATTAAAAGCGGTACTCCCATTAAAATATTATCTTCTGTCTCTTTTCCTAACGGTGACATATCATTAAGATACTCCGAGATATTAAATAAATCCCAAAATCAACTACATCACCCATTGGCAATCATCTAATCCTTGAAAGTCCCAAAAATCACTATTTTGAAAAATTCCTCAATCTCCCACTTCATATCTAATTATGGAATTTAATTATCTCCAAAAGGACGGGGTTTTACACGGGGTTTAAACACCTTGTTTAGCGTTGTTAAATCAAATGAATTCCGTCGCATTATGACGTGTGAGACCGCTAAGGAAGAATGGGATATTTATAACTCACTCATGAAGGTACGAGTGGCGTTAAAGCTTCGAAACTCCAAAACCTCACCACTCAATTTGTAACACTCAAAATGAACAGAAAAGAAACTTTTGATGAATTTTATGCTAGACTTTCCGATGTTGTTAATTCATCTTTTAATTTGGGAGAGAAAATACCCGACAACCGAGTAGTATTTTTTTTTTAAGGTCCCTTCCTGATAGATTTATTCCAAAAGTGACCGTTTTAAATTCCTTACCAACTTTAGCCTCTACGAAATTAGAAGAGCTTGTAGGTGATTTACAAACCTATGAAGTGGACATGTTTCCATCTAAAACTGACAAGAAAATTGAAAAGGGTGTTCCTTTAAAAGCCCGAAAAGAGGAAAAACAATTAGTGGAGAGTGAAAGTGATAGTGACTTAGAAAATATGGCTATGTTTTCTTAAAAGTTTAGAAAATTTCTTAAATTTAACAAAGATAAATTTAAAAATGATTTTAAGAAATTTGAAAAATCTACGCATGACAAAGCTGAGAAGATCCCTAAAACTTCTCATGAAAATGTAAGTAGGGACGAGTCGAAAAAATGTTTTGGTTGTGAAGGGTATGGCCATAGGGCATTTGAGTGCCCCACTAAACTAAGGAGAGAGGGTAAGAAACCAATTTCTTTTACTGCAACCCTTAGTGATAGTGATAATGAAGAAGGACCCAATTCCCCTACTAAGCCCAACTTTGTGGCTTTTATGGCTAGTCATGTGAGTGATAGTGATCATTCCTCTATTGATGAGATTTCAACACATGACACTTCCAAGGTCATTGTTTATGATTCCCTTATTTTTTATGGTAGTGAGAGTGATGAAGAAAGAGAGAGTGAAAATAAAGAAGAGGTTAATGTGAGTGAACTTCAAAATGCTTTTCAAGAACTTTACGAAGAATCTATTAAATTAAAAAGAGATAATTTGAAGTTATAAGCAAGTTTAAGAGAGCGTGTCAAGGTCGTTGATGATACTATGTTAGTATAAGACCTTAGGACATGTGAAAAGACTCTTCGATAGAAGATTGAATATGTAGAAGGCGAGAGATATAGCCTTAGAGCTTTAATGTAATCCTTGAAAAATGAGCTTCTTGAGTTTGAAGAGAGAAATGTTTTATTAGAGTCTAATATTTTAGAATTAAAAAATAAATTAAAAGACTCTTGAAAAGTCAAATTTGATTTGTAGTGTAGGTCCAAAAAGCTAGATAAAATCTTAGGCACGGTCCAAATAAAAAATGACACTTGTGGTTTATGCTTCGATACTTGTAATGAATCAACTCATAAAGCCAGAACCAATGTTTTAGGAGAATCGCCTAGGAAAGCCTTTAATGATCATTCCGTAGGTAAGTCTTTCGTCGAGTTTTTAAATGCTCACATTGTGGTCGAAAAGGTCATCTTAGGAAATTTTTTTTGATCTTAAACGAGTTCCTAAAAAATCCAAATGTAAGGCAACCGAAATAGCCAAGATTCCTACACCCCTAGATAGTCATTCATCATTAGTTTGGGTTAGGATATCCGACTTGCTAGCTTTACAAAATAGGGTTTTTGATTCTCATTTACTATCACATGCTTCCTCCCTTGCTAAATCTAAAGGTTGAATGTGTTAGTTTTCTTTGCATACTCTAGATTTTTGCGCTTCATATTATATATCATTGCTAGGTGTATGCATGTTTAGTCATTTTCTAGTCATTGCTTTACTTCATATCTTATGCTAGAAATCATGACTTGTTTATCTTTTGTATTATATTTCTTTTGTTTGCATTAAATGAAAAATACAAAAAGATTTTTGTTTATCATTTGAGTTTTTATCTCTTTGTAATTTAAGCTTGATGAAAAATTCAAATGATTTTTGTTTGTCTTTTGTGTATATATTTCCATTTTTGGTTAAAAATTTCAAAAACTCAAAAAGTTTTTGTCTATGTGTATTTTGGTTTGACACACTTTATGTGGCATATACTTGTGTTTGAATCCCTGATTTTTTGCTCCCATGTGGCTAGAACTTTTGGTTTAGATTGTCAATCCTTATTATGTTCTTTACCATGCTTACATGGAGTAGTTGGATTTTGTGTTGTTTAAATGGATTCTATTTTTATATGCCTCAATTCACACATACACACGCTCTTTTGAAATTTAATCGTCACATGTTATACTTGAGCTTTGTGAGGTGTTCTCCAACCAATCTTGTCATTTACATATTAATGACCTAGGAGGACTAGTGCATGTCAAAATCCGTTGCACGTGAGCTTTATGAGAAATAAAAAATATTATATATAAATGTGCACGGGGAAGGGCTCCGAAAGGATTTATTATCCTTTGCGAATAGTAAGTCACCATTTATTTGGACCTAAAAGAAATTCATGGTCCAAAGGCCTAAAAGAAAATATGGCATTAAAAGAAAAATTATTTGCCAAGGCCTAATTTATTTAGTGGATTTATTCATTCAAAAGAATATTATATATGCTTATTGAGGGAGTTTGGATGATATATCAACGTTTTGCACAATGTCCGTTTATCCTAGTTGTACTTTCAATATCATGACTCTATTGGTTTGTAGAATCATTAACATGCTAGGCTTGTATGCATTGTGTTTGTTTGTTCATTGAGTTCAATTTATATTGTCACATGAGGTTATATTCAAGTGTGATGAAGTTTGTAATCAATTGAGAACTTCGTGAACATGTTTTAAGTGATTGGGTTTAAATTTAATTGTTACTAGTTCACACCCCAACACTTCCATTTCCATATGACACCATTTTGCCTTACGAGTGTGAAAATCTTATCTTATTTTGTGTCATTTTGGTGTTTATATCTATATGTGTGTACTTATGCTTAGATTGTATCTATTGTGTATACATATATATGATATTCTGTTTAAGTCTTTGCCATGTTTAGTTACTCCATTTATGCTTCAATTCATAATTGGTACCTTGTTTGTTGCGTAGTTTGTTTGATATCATATGCTTAGAATCTTATTTGTCTATTTGGTATCATTTGTTTTCGCATCATAGTTGGTATTCATTTGTATGTATTAGTTATGATTTTGTTTCCTATGTTCTTTAATGTTCTCATCACTTTATGCACTATTGCATGTTTAGCTTGTTATCTCATTCTATTTATCCCTTAGTTAGTTTAGAGGGTGTATATGCTTTAATTGGAGGAGATAAGTTAATTTTTTATTCTTTAGCCTTTTTCTATTCCTGAACAAAAAGGGGGAGAACAATAGGGGGAGAAATGGTATCTATTCCTATTATAATCGTATCTTAGTTTGGGGGATATTTATCTTAGAGGGAGACGTCTTTCTAAGTAGGTCATTTGTTTGATAAAGGGAAGAATTAATTTAGGGGGAATAATTATTTAATTGCATTTAATATTTTGATATTCCCTATGCGTTTAATGTGTTTGCTTAAGTGTGTAAGAATTATATTCTAAGTGGCAACTTTCACCAGCAAATATTTTGATCCTTTGGGTTGTTTGAGTCAGGCACTGTATTTTTATTTTGAGTGGGACATTTTTTGAGTCTAGTGAGCTTGATGACCCTTTAGGATTTTTGTTTGGTTTTTGTCCCGGAATAGCCAAAGGTGGAGATTTGTAAGGACACAAATTTCCAATTGAGTCCTTTGTTGTTTTGGCTCAATTCCGGACAAAAACGTTTGAGTCATAGGATAGATTTATTGATCATCCTTCATGTCTATGCCATACTAAAGTTGAAGACGTAGCGCCAAGTTTAAAGCTTCATCAAAATGCCGAGTTTAAAGTGCCTCATTTCTACGTCATCAGCATGGTTCCATTGCTCCTAAGGTATGAATGCATTTTAATATATATATAGAAGCTTGGAACATTTTATATTGGGTGTAGTTTATTTAAAAATGTTGTTTATTTTTAAAAATATTTTATTAAAACTTTAAAATAAAGTATATAAAGTTTCTGGGCCAAAAATAGAATTTTTTAACTTTCTGGAAGTTCGTTCGAAATGTCATTCGAACGAGTTTGTCGTTCGAACGAGTTTGCCAACGAGTTCCCAGATTGGCCACTGGAATGTCGTTCAAAGTTTCGTTCGAATGAAAACTAATGTTCTAACGAGATTTCTAACGAGTTCACATTGGAACATCGTTAGAAGCTTGTTCGAACGAAACTTCGTTCGAACGAGATTTGGCGGGAACAGTTTTTTGGGCAGTTTTTGATAGTTTTTCACACTTATTCGTTTGAAAAATAATGTCATTCGAATGAGTTTGCCAACGAATTCCCAGATTTTCCACTTGAATGACGTTCTAAGTTTCATTCGAACGAAAACTGATGTTCTAACGAGATTTCCAACGAGATTTCTAACGAGTTCACACTAGAACTTTGTTAGAAGCTCGTTCGAACGAGATTTAGCGTGGGCAGTTTTTGACAGTTTTTCCCATTTTCTCACTTGTTTTCCCCACTAACTTTTTGACAGACTTAATATGTATGGGAACTAACTTTTTCCACTTAACTTTTTCATACTATTCAATCTCTAAGTGAGTTTGAGAAAAATTTTCCAAAAGGGAAAAAGTTCATTGTTTAAGTGTTAGTGTATTTCAAGAAAAATTGTTTAAATACTTGTTTACACCCATTGTTTGATAAAGTTTGTTTGATAAAGGGGAGAATTAATTGCGTCTATAAGAAGAAGCGTCGGGGCTTGAGAGGGATCGAGTCGAGTGTTGTAAGTCTTTATGTCTTGTATTTATAAAACCATACTTAGTGGATTTGAGGCTAGGGCCGTCCGAGGTTTTTTCCCGTCGTTGGTTTTTCCTCGTACATCGCGGCGTAGTGATTCATTGTTTAATTTTATCTTGCCATATCACCTAGAATGCATGCTTAGGTAAAAAGATAAAATTTGGTTTAACCCCTACTTGTTTAATTTGGTGCTAATTAAATATTGGGTAATGTATAGTTAATTCAAGTAATTTAATTTAATTTGATAGAATTGGTTTGGCCTAATTTGGTAAAATTGGAAAACATGACTTAGAAAAATTTGTAGGACTTGGGTTAATTAATTATGTTTAAGTGAAATTTAAATTATGTGTGTTTGTATTTAATTTCAGTTGGATTAATTTTAATTTGGAAAGAAATTAAAATTAATTAATTTATTTTAATTGAACCATCATCACACGCTTTCGCATCTGACAAGGAAATTGATTTTAAAGTATAAGAATTTTAAAATTGGGGGCCTATTGTTACAACAGGGCTTAATCACCATGGTTGTTCGGATGGCGAGCGACGTGAAGCTTCCCCTTGCTGCTATCGTTCTTGTCTCTTTATACACTTGGTTGGACCATGTAGCAGCGGATTCTTCACGGAGCATCGGCAAGTTTGATGGTTCTAATTATGCCAACAATATCCTTTTAACAACTTTACTTTACCCCCATTTTCCCAATTATGCTCCTGCGGGCTACTACCCCAATTCTCAGCCTGTAAGGATCCCCCATATTTGTTGCTAGAAGAATAAAAGTGTTAATAAGCCCCTCGTTTCTTTATCAATCGAGTAGAAAGGTTCTTACCTCGCCCCTATGTTAGGGTGGATCATTTTTTTATAAATGACTTTTTTACTGAGGAGGAGCGCACCCCATTGCCCCTATTGATGAAGCTCTTGCTAGGAATTTTCCTGAGAATAGTGTCCCTCGTTTTATAATCTCTTCTTACCTACCCTCATACACAGAGTGGTCTTCCTTTTATTCTGTTTACATCCACCATTGTGTAGCCATTCAATTTGGCTATGACCAAGGAGCCCCTTTATTCAGTTATTTCACCCGTGAAAAACCCACAAACTTTTCTTTTACCTGTGCTAACTATTTGACTTTGGTTGTCATAAGTATGTGTTTCAGTTATCCAGCTAATCCCGTGGTCCTGAGCAAAAAGTCTCGAGGCAAGAGGTCGGCTATGTACCTGAACATTTTTTGGCAAAACCAACTTCTCCATTTTCAAACTAGTATTTTGAAAGACCCCCGGTACCCTGAAGTTGAGAGATTCCCAGCCACAGAGTTGGGTTTAAGAAATTACACCACCTCATCATCTATTTTTTCTCTTAGTATTGCTAACACCAGTGTCCCTTCCGATTTTCCCCCAGTAGTGCCTGTGCACCAAGCAATTGTGAAAAATAAGAAAGCCTCCCTTCAAGTCAAAGTTGTTGTCGTTGCCTCTGGTCCCTCGAGACCGATTGAGAGAACTAAATCCCCATGCATTGCCTCATCCGGGGCAGCGGTTAGGGCCACCCTAAAGGTGCCTTTTAAGAAACTCAAAACCATCCCCCAGCCTCCGACTGACCATATTCCGACCCCAAAGTCGTCCAAGAGGTGTGCTCAATGTTTCATCATCTTCTCCAAACTTGGGAGAATTTTAGTGAAGAAGACAGGGTGTTTATGTTAGCCCAGATGGCTTCTCGGGGTTTCTCATATGCTCATTGCACTGCTAGTAGTGGTAAGAAAAGAAAGGTGATCAGTCCTCTTAAGCTCGTGATGGAGAAATCATCTGAATCCGGTGAGGAAGAACTTCCCTAGGAACATGCTGCTATTGATGCTGGTGGTGATGATAATGAAGATGGGGAGGATTTGGAAAGAGATAAGGTAGTTGAAGAAGAAGAAAAGGAAGAAGAGGAAGAGGAAGAGGAAGAGGAAGATGAAGAGCAAACTTCATTGGTTTGGAGACGTAGGTTGAGGAGAATGGTTTCTCCTTCTAAACCCTCCTCGCCTCCACAAGATTATGAGGTTCCGGAAGATGTGTTGGAGAAAGAAGTAAGCCCCTCGATCATTTTTGCTCTGGATGTTTCTTTTCTTATTTTCTTTTTGTGATAATAACTTCATTCTACTCTTAATCTACCTTTGTCTCCTTTTCAGGTTGATGTGCGAGATAATACGTACGATGATGTTGGAGAGGATCATCCTTTCGAGAGAGCTGCCCCTACTACTTCGCAGGTAATCTCCCATTTTCCCTAGGGGCAGGTATATCTAATTCTTCTTGTGAGTCTAGTAGTGGCTATTCCCCTGATCGCTCTTTTTTGTGCGAGCAAGCTGGTCTTGAGAAGGGTATTCCTGATATGAGAGCTATTGGGGATATACCCAAGTCCCCTGTGCCTGTTTCTTCATTGCCTGTGGTAAGTTCATTTTCCTTACTTGTTTAAGCTATGGTTACTCTTTCAACATGTCGTTATAACTTCTATCTTTCCTTCTTTTTTCATAGGCCCCTATACTTGTTCAAACTACTCCATCAGTTCACCTTCCTTCGAATGACCAAATGCTTGTATCTATGTTCGAACCTTCCATCTCGAACAAGGAAGGCCTAGATCTTTCTTGGATAGGTCTTGGGGAGGACGAGCAGGAGTAGGTTGCTGAAATAGGGGGGGATGTGTGTGACACCCCGACTAATTAAACACCGGGTAGCTACTCCTTTATAAAATTAATTCAAAATGCCAAGTTGGCTCAGTTAATAGCATCACTGTCGAAAACGTTTTATTATTACTAACCACCTGGTATTTAAAAAGTAAGTGCCAAATTTTATTAAATCTTATTAACATGCAACAAGAGTAATGAATAACTAAATAACACCGTTCACCATACTGAAGTGATACGAATAACCATTACAAAATGTAAATAAAACCTGGAGGAAAAACTCCTCAATACAAATCCCACAACTGATAAGTAAACTGAAGGAAATAACTCAAACTGAATACTGAGCAATACATGCTAGAGTTTGAAAACTGAAATGTAAAAATGTCTAATAGAATTGGGCAACATGCCCTACAACTGATAGATGCTGAGACTGGAATCCAAATGAGAGAAGCGTCTACATGCAAATCCCTGTAGCTTCCACAAACAGCTACAGCTCGTCACCTGAATGAGAATCCTATGCTTGGTGTCCTTGTGGCTGGGCACCTAAAAATGGTTTTTCAAGAAAATATATATGAAAGCAAATGGGTCAGAGCCCGAAAGTGGAAATCATTTTAAAAACCTGCAAGTGCTTTAAAAACATTTAAAACATTAAATGCAAAGTACATGTTAGGACGTACACTCACATTATATTCTCACCTCTCGTCTATCTGTGCACTCCTAACGTAAGTACCCATCTATAACGACCCATACCACTAGCTAACTGACAACATAACTAGCTAGACTGCCAAAGGTTCTACCCATATGCTTGGTTCCATAACATAATAACGCTCGTAATTAAAATAGGGATTTAACGTAAACTCAGTTACTAAATATGCCGTATATATAAGTATCAGTTAACTCCTTATATATCTCGAAACAATACCGTGATACATTTACAAGATTAACATGAGGATTCCCATTAATTAAATGTATATATTCACATCATAAATATACGATACAAGCACCCCGCAATCTAGGCTGTGGTGCACACATACTCTGCTATCCATCCCGGTACATCACGTACATAAGGATCACATATTCCGAATCTCTCAGGAATAGTTCAGACAACACAAATCACAAATAGTGGAGGCGAACACAGTCACCATCACATGGGTCACGCACATACCTACGCTCCCATGGTCAGCGGACTTATTTATATCACAATAAGTCTTTCAATGACCTATGTTCATCAAGGTACCAGTCTAAATCCCCCCCGTAGGCACACAAGGATTAGAGGGTCCTAAGCGAACGCAAACCTCTCGTGATAGCAAGTATGGTAGGTATGTCATACACACAAATACTATATCAATACCAAGTATACACGCATCTTAGTAATCACCGTAGTATAATTGTAATACTCTACATCATTATACCATTTCCAAACTTATATTTTTCAAGTCTCCCGTTAATATAAAGTTAAATTGCCGACACGTCTCATGTCGTAGTCCCTTATCCTTAAAACCTATCTATAATAGATTATTAGGTTCCGATTATTCCCAAATATAACATCTTATTCCTAAGGTCTTTACTTCTGCTCTAAACCTTATTTCATCGAATTGCACAATTTTGCACTATTAACCCAAACGTTACCTCTCTAACGAGTTTTCATAACCTAGAATAATTCCCCGAATTGCATTCTAATTAAAGTCCACTATAATAATCACGCCTACTGGTCTCCCTTAAAGGTGAGGGTATTCATAAGTTCTCCAAACATATTCTCTGAGGGTTTCCACCATTAAAATCATATTAAGGAAAATTTCACTCATTCTGGGAAGGTCGATCGATCGACCTATGAATATCGATCGATCGATCTAGTCGATCGATCGACTGATGAATGTCGATCGATCGATCGAACAGGTATGGCTACGGACTGCTTTGTTCTGCAGATTTGAAAACGTCCCAAAACTTATTTCTAACGTATGATTCTCAGATATTATGTTATAGTAATGCCATATAACAATCCTACAATATTACTAACGTCCACAAACCACTAATTCAACATCTAAAGGCTACATATGGGTCAACTTCATCAAAAACCTAGTTTCCAGATTTTATCTCAAGAACATTCATAAACTTCATCTTAAATCCATTTTTGGTATAACAAAAGTCGATAATTCTCTTAATATAATCTTCCAGTAACATTCTACATGCAACCTATATCCCAAAATTTAAACTAATAACTCCAATCTTATGGGTTTTTCATTATCTTCCAAGAACATACAAAATTTATGAATAATCTAACATGGAAGAAGCATTCTCTAAAATTTAAATGGAATAAATCACTTGCCTTGGTTTGATTTCGGATTTGGTGTTGATTTGGTGAAGAATCTCTACAGAATTCCTCTCTCTCTCTCCTTCTCCAAGCTTTCTTCTCCAAAAGGCTATGGTGGCTAGGGTTTACTTTGGGAGAGTTGGAAGACTAAATGATAACCTACGTAGCTTATGGGGTTAATAAAGGGTTGGTTGGGTCAATTCCTTATCAGATTACAACTCTCAATTTTCGTCACTTTTAATTACCCAAATATACCAAATTACTAAAATACCCTTTAAGTTGCCGGTATGGCCTAAAAATACCCCGGGACCCAAACTATACCCCCGGCTAGTGTTTTCTGACTATCTCGACCCTTCCGGACGCGTTGGCGCACTCAAAATGACCATACGGATTATAGATTTTAAATTCACTTTTATTAACAAAATAATATACCGTGACGCGGCGGTCCCACGCGTCTCAACAAAATTTCTAAAATGCCGTATATAAATCCCACGACAAATTTTATAATACCAAGTTCATATATAATCATATATGCACATAATCAAATACCAACTCGCATCACATTAGTATTTTTAACCCGGATTAATTTCCAATTAATACGCAATTTAATTAATTAATCCCAAAAATAATTATAGTCAAAAGTACGGGGTATTACATACTTCCCCCCTAATAACTGAATTTCGTCCCGAAATTCGAAACTAGAAAGTACCTGCTAAAAATAGCTCTGGATAACGTTCGCGCATCTCATCCTCGCGCTCCCATGTGGACTCCTCGACATTATGATGTCGCCACTGAACACGCACTAACGGGACTATCTTTGACCGCAGTTTCCTCTCGCTTCGGTCCAAAATAGCAATTGGCCCCTCCTCGTAAGAGCTATCCGGCTGGATATCGATGTCCTCCACAGCAATGTGAGAATGAGCCAAATTGTCCCTAAGGTATTTCCTCAGCGAGGAAATATGGAACACGTCGTGAATCCGATGCAAGTTTTCCGTCAACCCAAGTCTATACGCGACCGGTCCAATCCGCTCAATAATAGGGAACGGCCCCACATACCTCGGTGCCAACTTCCATTTCTTCCCGAAATGCATAATTCCCTTCATAGGAGATACTCTGAGCAGAACTTGGTCCCCCACTTGGAACTCCCTGAGAAATCTCTTCGCATCAGCATAACTCTTCTGCCTGTCTTGAGCTACTCGAATGCGACTCCGAATCAACTCAATCCTTGCCGAAGTATCCTGAATCACTTCCGGCCCAAGCAGTTTGTTGTCCCCCACCTCCAACCAACATGCTGGGGAACGACAAGGCCTACCGTACAATGCCTCAAACGGAGCCATGCCAATCGTGAACTGATAGGAGTTGTTGTAAGCAAACTCCACCAGTGGAAGATACTGCTCCCATCCACCCCCGAAGTCAATAATGCACATGCGTAGCATGTCCTCCAACATCTGGTTGGTGCGCTCTGTCTGCCCATCGGTCTGCGGGTGATACGCCGTACTCAACCGCAATTCCGTTCCCATGGCCTCCTGGAAACTCTCCCAAAACCTCGAAACAAATATCTTGTCTCTGTCAGACACGATATTCAGGGGCACACCGTAAAGTCTCACAATCTCTGAAATGAAAAGTTGGGCATACTGTCCCGTAGTGTAGTCAGTCCTTACGGGTAAGAAGTGAGCGACCTTGGACAACCTGTCCACAATTACCCAAACGGAGTCGTGACCCCTCTGCGATGTAGGCAACCCCGTGACAAAATCCATGGATATGCTCTCCCACATCCACACCGGAACCTCCAACGGCTGTAGCAATCCTGCTGGTCTCTGATGATCCACTTTTACAAGCTGACAAGTGGCGCATTTCGAGACAAACTCAGCGATATCTCTCTTCATACCGCTCCACCAATATTGTCGTCTCATGTCTTGGTACATTTTATCCCCTCCGGGATGTACCGCGAACCGTGAGCCGTGCGACTCTGCCATAACATCGTGCCGCAATTCTTCCCCTTTCGGAACTACCAACCTCCCATTGAAGCGCAATCCCCCGTCTGAGCTAACGGTATAGGACTCGGCTCCCTCTGCAAGTAATCGAACTATCTGTTCCTGACAGAACGAGTCATCGGCCTGTGCCCGTACTACCTTCGTGACAATCTGCGGTGTAATGGTCATCACAGACATGAAAGATCGGGCCACTGCATCCTGGTGTCCCAATTCCTTCCACTTAGCCTTCCACACCTCTGCCACCTCATCTGCTGGCCTGCGGCTCAACGCGTCTGCTACCACGTTAGCCTTACCCGGGTGGTACTGGATGTCAAACTGGTAGTCCTTCACAAACTCAAGCCACCGACGCTGCCGCATGTTCAACTCTTTCTGCGTGAACAGATACTGTAGGGACTTGTGGTCCGTGAACAGCTGAAACTTCTCCCCCAAAAGATAGTGCCTCCAAATCCGTAAGGCAAATACTACTGCTGCCAACTCCAAATCATGCGTGGGGTAATTCTTCTCATGAGGCTTAAGCTTACGGGAAGCATAAGCTATGGCCTGTCTCTCCTGCTGCAAAACACCTCCAAGCCCTTGCAAAGACGCATCGGTGTAAACCAAATACTCAACTCCCGGTCTCGGCAATGCTAACACAGGTGCTGAGGTCAATTTATCCTTCAATTCATCGAATGCCAACTGACAGGCATCACTCCAGATATAAGGCACACCCTTATGAGTAAGATGTGTCAAAGGACCTGCTATCTCCGAGAAACCCCGAATAAACCTCCTGTAGTATCCTGCTAAGCCCAAGAAACTACGAATCTATGTTGGTGTCGTGGGCTGTCCCCACTCCCTCATCGCTGATACCTTTCCCGGATCAACAGATATTCCCTGGTCGGAAATAATGTGACCTAAGAACTGGACTTCCTTCAGCCAAAACCCGCACTTCTCATATTTTGCATACAGCTCGTTCTGACGAAGTGTCTGCAAAACCTGCCTCAAATGCTCGGCGTGCTCCTCCTCTGTCTGAGAGTAAACCAGGATATCATCAATGAAGACAATGACAAACTGGTCTAGGAAATCCCTGAACACTCTGTTCATCAAGTCCATAAACACTGCTGGAGCGTTGGTCAAGCCGAAAGGCATAACCCGAAACTCGTAAGAACCATATCTCGACAAGAACGCAGTCTTCGAGACATCCTCTTCCCTGATACGCAACTGATGGTATCCCGATCTCAAATCAATCTTCGAGAAGAAAGAGGCTCCTCTCAACTGGTCGAATAAGTCATCGATTCGAGGCAACGGATACTTATTCCGTATCGTGACCTTATTCAACTCTCGGTAGTCCACGCACAATCTCAGTGAACCATCCCTCTTCTTCACAAACAAAACTGGAGCGCCCCAAGGTGAGGTACTCCTGCGAATAAAGCCCTGCCCTAACAGCTGCTCTATCTGATCCCGTAACTCTCGCATCTCAGCTGGAGCCATACGGTACGGTGCACGTGCTATAGGTCTCGTACCCGGTAGCAAATCTATAACGAAGTCTATCTCTCGACTGGGTGGTAAGCCTGGTATCACCTGAAACACGTCTGAGTACTCCCTAACAACTGGGATAGAATCTAAAGGAATCACAACCTCCTTAGAGGTATCCTCCTCTATGTAATACAGATGAGTGGTCGATCCTCCCTCTAGGCGAGGCATCGCCACTATAAACATCTCCTGCCCCGGAATGGCAAAACCAATGCTCCCGCTGAAGCAATCAATCATGGCCCTATATGCTACGAGCCAATCCATACCGATGATCACATCGTGAACATGCATGTCTAACACTAACATGTCCGCAGGTAATACCAAACCACCAACCTCTACCCCCACTCCCTGGCATATAAAGAAAATAAGTGACCCACTCCCTAATGGTGAGTCGACACACGTCACTGTGCTCTCTGCCGTAGCTAACAATCCTAAAGCTTTCGCGAAGTGTGTAGCAATAAAACAGTGTGTAGCACCCGTATCAAATAACACCCGACCCATAGTGCCATGGATAGGAAACGTACCCTCGATCGCGGGCGGTGCCTGTGGAACTGCAGCCTGGTGAACGTTGTAGACACGTCCATACTGTAGCTGCCCCTGCTGAGCTGGGACTGCTGGAATGGGTGGCAATGCTGCCATCTGTGGCGGTGCGGGAAGAGCGGCGGGAAACATGGGTCTCTGTGGCTCCTGGCGAGCACCCTGCTGCTGCTGTGGGGCCCTGCCCCTATCAGGACAATCCTGCTTCTTATGGCCAGTCTTACCACAAGTAAAGCACTTCCCTGGGAAATTCCCTCCTCTCTGCCCCTGCTGTCCCCGGCCCTGGTGGCCGTTACCATTCCTCCCTTGGCCCTGCTGGCCCTGCTGGCCCTGATGGAACTGCTGCCCATTCTGCCCCTGTTGGCCCTGATGGCCGTTTGGACCCTGATGGCCCTGACGGAAACCTCCCTGTCCCTGCCTGTAGTTCCCTGACCGGAACCTCTTGTTATCCCCCTGCTGGGAGCCCTGCTCATGCTGCCTCTGCCCCTGACCCGATTGTGCCCCGCTGGCACCATGTCCTCCAGTCCTGCCCTGATGGCTAGACTCTCCCGACCTTTTTCCCTCGGCCATATGAAAACGATGGTCCTGGAAATGCAATAGTGCAGCGTTAACCACATCAGAATACGTGGCCAACGATAGGTTCCCTAGCAGATGCTGACGGATCCTCCAATTCAACCCATCAGTGAACTTCTCTATCTTCTTCTTCTCTGTTGGAATCTCGTCTGGAATGATATTCAACAGGTTAGTGAACTCGGCCTCATACTCGGCCACTGTCTTGCCCTCCTGCTTCAAACTCATCAGCTTCCTCCTCATCTCTGTATGAACTGCGGACGGAAAGTACTTGCGGTCGAACCGCACCCAGAACTCCTGAATCGTGAGGGTATCCCTCTCCTCCGCGGTGGTAATGGACTCCCACCACTGCAGCGCAGATCCAACTAGCTTGAAAGTAGCTAGCACCTGCTTCTGAACATCAGAGCACTCATGCATCCTCAAATGCCTCTGCATATCCTTCCTCCATTGGCTCGAGACTACCACGTCTGAGCTACCTGCAAACTCTGGCGGATGCGCTTTCTGAAAAGCGTCGCGTACACGCTCCCAAGCAGACGGGAATGCATTAACCTGGACGGGCGCGGCAATCGGCGCCTGAGGCGGTGCCTGCTGAATCACGGCAATCGCAGCATTTACCGCTTGGGCTACTATAGCAGCAACCTCAGCGGCGTTCAACATGCCCTGAACTGGAGCGGGCTGGGGTTCGGGCACTGCATTCCTGGGAACTCGTCGTGCACGTCGTGGAGGCATCTAAAATAAGAACAAAGTTTATAAGTCTATAGTTATAAACTTTAAAATAGCTGAAGAACGAAGCGTACACACAAAGAGTACAACAGTCCTAAAATATAGGGCTCTATATCAAAGAAAACGTAGCGGAAACATAATAGCCGTACAGATCCTAAAGGACACTAGAACCTGATGCTCTGATACCACCTGTGACACCCCGACTAATTAAACACCGGGTAGCTACTCCTTTATAAAATTAATTCAAAATGCCAAGTTGGCTCAGTTAATAGCATCACTGTCGAAAACGTTTTATTATTACTAACCACCTAGTATTTAAAAAGTAAGTGCCAAATTTTATTAAATCTGATTAACATGCAACAAGAGTAATGAATAACTAAATAACACCATTCACCATACTGAAGTGATACGAATAACCATCACAAAATGTAAATAAAACCTGGAGGAAAAACTCCTCAATACAAATCCCACAACTGATAAGTAAACTGAAGTAAATAACTAAAACTGAATACTGAGCAATACATGCTAGAGTTTGAAAACTGAAATGTAAAACTGTCTAATAGAATTGGGCAACATGCCCTACAACTGATAGATGCTGAGACTGGAATCCAACTGAGAGAAGCGTCTACATGCAAATCCATGTAGCTTCCACAAACAGCTACAGCTCGTCACCTGAATGAGAATCCTATGCTTGGTGTCCTTGTGGCTGGGCACCTAAAAATGGTTTTTCAAGAAAATATATATGAAAGCAAATGGGTCAGAGCCCGAAAGTGGAAATCATTTTAAAAACCTGCAAGTGCTTTAAAAACATTTAAAACATTAAATGCAAAGTACATGTTAGGACGTACACTCACATTATATTCTCACCTCTCGTCTATCTGTGCACTCCTAACGTAAGTACCCATCTATAACGACCCATACCACTAGCTAACTGACAACATAACTAGCTAGACTGCCAAAGGTTCTACCCATATGCTTGGTTCCATAACATAATAACGCTCGTAATTAAAATAGGGATTTAACGTAAACTCAGTTACTAAATATGCCGTATATATAAGTATCAGTTAACTCCTTATATATCTCGAAACAATACCGTGATACATTTACAACATTAACATGAGGATTCCCATTAATTAAATGTATATATTCACATCATAAATATACGATACAAGCACCCCACAATCTAGGCTGTGGTGCACACATACTCTTCTATCCATCCCGGTACATCACGTACATAAGGATCACATATTCCGAATCTCTCAGGAATAGTTCAGACAACACAAATCACAAATAGTGGAGGCGAACACAGTCACCATCACATGGGTCACGCACATACCTACGCTCCCATGGTCAGCGGACTTATTTATATCACAATAAGTCTTTCCATGACCTATGTTCATCAAGGTACCAGTCTAAATCTCCCCCGTAGGCACACAAGGATTAGAGGGTCCTAAGCGAACGCAAACCTCCCGTGATAGCAAGTATGGTAGGTATGTCATACACACAAATACTATATCAATACCAAGTATACACGCATCTTAGTAATCACCGTAGTATAATTGTAATACTCTAAATCATTATACCATTTCCAAACTTATATTTTTCAAGTCTCCCGTTAATATAAAGTTAAATTGCCGACACGTCTCATGTCGTAGTCCCTTATCCTTAAAACCTATCTATAATAGATTATTAGGTTCCGATTATTCCCAAATATAACATCTTATTCCTAAGGCCTTTACTTCTGCTCTAAACCTTATTTCATCGAATTGCACAATTTTGCACTATTAACCCAAACGTTACCTCTCTAACGAGTTTTCATAACCTAGAATAATTCCCCGAATTGCATTCTAATTAAAGTCCACTATAATAATCACGCCTACTGGTCTCCCTTAAAGGTGAGGGTATTCATAAGTTCTCCAAACATATTCTCCGAGGGTTTCCACCATTAAAATCATATTAAGGAAAATTTCACTCATTCTGGGAAGGTCGATCGATCGACCTATGAATATCGATCGATCGATCTAGTCGATCGATCGACTGATGAATGTCGATCGATCGATCGAACAGGTATGGCTACGGACTGCTTTGTTCTGCAGATTTGAAAACGTCCCAAAACTTATTTCTAACGTATGATTCTCAGATATAACGTTATAGTAATGCCATATAACAATCCTACAATATTACTAACGTCCACAAACCACTAATTCAACATCTAAAGGCTACATATGGGTCAACTTCATCAAAAACCTAGTTTCCAGATTTTATCTCAAGAACATTCATAAACTTCATCTTAAATCCGTTTTTGGTATAACAAAAGTCGATAATTCTCTTAATATAATCTTCCAGTAACATTCTACATGCAACCTATATCCCAAAATTTAAACTAATAACTCCAATCTTATGGGTTTTTCATTATCTTCCAAGAACATACAAAATTTATGAATAATCTAACATGGAAGAAGCATTCTCTGAAATTTAAATGGAATAAATCACTTGCCTTGGTTTGATTTCGGATTTGGTGTTGATTTGGTGAAGAATCTCTGCAGAATTCCTCTCTCTCTCTCCTTCTCCAAGCTTTCTTCTCCAAAAGGCTATGGTGGCTAGGGTTTACTTTGGGAGAGTTGGAAGACTAAATGATAACCTACGTAGCTTATGGGGTTAATAAAGGGTTGGTTGGGTCAATTCCTTATCAGATTACAACTCTCAATTTTCGTCACTTTTAATTACCCAAATATACCAAATTACTAAAATACCCTTTAAGTTGCCGGTATGGCCTAAAAATACCCCGGGACCCAAACTATACCCCCGGCTAGTGTTTTCTGACTATCTCGACCCTTCCGGACGCGTTGGCGCACTCAAAACGACCATACGGATTATAGATTTTAAATTCACTTTTATTAACAAAATAATATACCGTGACGCGGCGGTCCCACGCGTCTCAACAAAATTTCTAAAATGCCGTATATAAATCCCACGACAAATTTTATAATACCAAGTTCATATATAATCATATATGCACATAATCAAATACCAACTCGCATCACATTAGTATTTTTAACCCAGATTAATTTCCAATTAATACGCAATTTAATTAATTAATCCCAAAAATAATTATAGTCAAAAGTACGGGGTATTACAATGTGATTTCCCCCCAAGGTCAACATCCTTTGGTGGCTCCTGATCCGATTAAGGAGGAAGACGTAGTATAAATGTGTAATAACCCGTATTTTTATGGCTTTTAAAATTGGGGATTTAGTAAATTTAATTGACATATTAAATTATTATTAATCTGGAATTTTACTTTAAATATTTACTAGCGTGACGAGAGTTAGTAATTATTGGGAATTTGTTGAATATTACTGGTTGAGTAAAGTAATATATGAGATTGATTTTATTAATATTGTCACAAGTGAATAATATGGCAATTATGAAAATTTAAGTCGGGACGCGACTGTGTCGTGTCAAGAACTAAATTATTATTATAGAAATGAGTAAATTATAAGTCGCCCGTAGTGTCTAGAAGGGTCGAGATAGTCAGAAAAGTGTACTCGGGGGTTTAGTTTCGGTCTCGGGGCATTTTTAGGCCTAATTGACATCCCGGGAGGGTATAATAGACATTTTGTATTTTTAGGTAATTAAACCCACGAATTTTCTTAGGATATATCAACCACGAGGAGTTGTCTTTATAAGGAAACAAATTTCGAATTGAGTAATTTGTAGTTTTGGCTCAATTCCGGACAAAAATGTTTGAGTCATAGGATAGAGTTATTGATCATCTTTCAAGCTTATGGCATACTAAAGTTGAAGACATAGGGGCCAAGTTTAAAGCTTCATCAAAATGCCGAGTTTATTGTGCCTCGTTTCTACGTCATCAACAATGTACTATTTTCTCCTAAGGTATGAATGCATTATAAATATATATATAGGAGCTTGGAACATTTTTCATTGGGTGTAAGTTTTGTTTAAACTGTTATTTGGTTTCAGAAAGTTTCTTTAAAACTCTGAAATAAAGTTTCTGGGCTAAAAATAGAAATTTCAACTTTCTGGCATTTCGTTCGATATTGTCGTTCGAACGGAGTTTTCCAACGAGTTTCCATATTGGCCACTGGAATGTCGTTTGAAGTGCCGTTCGAACGAGAATGATGTTCGAACAAGTTTTCCATCGAGATTTCTAATGATTTCACACTAGAACTTCGTTAGAAAGCTCGTTCGAATGAGACTTCGTTCGAATGAAAATCTCGTTCGAACGAGTTTTGGCAGGAACAGTTAATTGGCAGTTTTTTGATAAGTTTTCCCACTTTACCACTTCTTTTCCCACTAACTTTTTACCTGAATAATTAAGTGCGGAAACCAACTTTTTCCTTTCAACCTTTTCACATCTTTCATCTCGAAGAGAGAGTTTGAGAGAAAAATTCCAAAAAGAAAACGTTCAAGTTTGAGTGTTCATTTTTCAAAGAAAAATTCTTAAAACACTTCAGTTTTACACCCATAGTTTGTTTATCCAAGTTCATATATATATATATATATGTATATACTTTGCTTGGAGTTTTGCACCGATTTTTATCTCTACCGTTTGAAGAGAAGTTTAGGTTTGCATTTAAATCCCACAAAAAGAAGATTGTTTGCATTGTCATACCCACTTGGATAATGGCTCCTAGTTTGGGTGACGGTGACCGACGAAGTTCGATGAGTGGATTCCAAAACCTCGGTGGAACTTCGTGTATTTCGTTAGGCGGAGGTGTATACAAGAAGGAGCGTTGGGGATTGTACGGAGTCAAGTCGAGTGTTGTAAGTCTTAATGTCTTGTATTTGTAAAACCATACTTATTGGATTTGTGGCTAGGGCCGTCCTAGGTTTTTTTTCGTTGTGGATTTTTCCTCGTACATCGTCGTGTAGTGATTTATTATTTATTTTATCTTTCGCAAAATTCACCTAGAACGCATGCTTAGGTAAAAAGATAAAATTTGTTTTAATCACTACTTATGTTTAATTTGGTGCTACATAATTAATTGGGTAAATTTTAATTTAATTCAAGTCATCACTTAATTTGATAAAATTGGTGTGGCCTAATTTGATAATATTGAAAATATGACTTAGGCAAATTTCTAGGACTTGGGTTAAATTAATTGTGTTTAAGTGAAATTAAAATTGTGTGTGTGTTTTACTTTAATTTCACTTTGTTTAATTTTAATTTAGAAGAAATTAATTTTTTTTGTTTAATTGAACCATCTTTCGCTTCCGCATATTTAAAAAGGAAATTACTTTTTGTAGTAAAGGGCCTCGTGTTCCAACAAGTGGTATCAGAGACAAAATGATAAATTACTTCGTTAAAGATCCTTTAAATATTTTTGGCTAAAATGGGATTTTCCCCATTTTCAAAATTTCCTATTTTTGATGGTTCTAACTACGCGTATTGAAAAGCGCGAGTGACATCGGCACTAAAATCTATCGACGAGAGAGTTTGGTTATCTGTTGTTAATGGGTGGTCTCCACCTACGCATTTAGTAGATAATGAGCATGTTCCCAAACCCGCCGATAGATGGAGTGATAGTGAATTTAAACTTTCTAATTTTAACTCGCGAGGTTAAAATGCCTTGTTTAGCGCAGTCACACCGGATGAATTCTGACGCATTATGACTTGTGAAACCGCTAAAGAAGCTTGGGATATTTTACAACTCACTCATGAAGGTACTAGTGTCATTAGAGCTTCAAAACTCCAAAACCACACCACTCAATTTGAAACCATCAAAATGAACGAAAAAGAAACTTTTGATGAATTTTATGCTAGACTTTTCGATATTGTTAATTCATCTTTTAATCTGGGAGAGAAAATACCCGACAACCGAGTAGTAAAAAAAATTCTAAGGTCCCTACCCGATAGATTTATTCTAAAAGTGACCGTTTTAAATTCTTTACCAACTTTAGCCTCTATGAAATTAGAAGAGCTCGTAGGTGATTTTCAAACCTATGAACTGGACATGTTTCCCTCTAAAACTAAAAAGAAAATAGAAAAAGGTGTTGCTTTAAAAGCTCGAAAAGAGGAAAAATAAGTAGTAAAGAGTGAAAGTGATAGTGAGTCGGAAAATATGGGTATGATTGCTAGGAAGTTTCAAAAATTTCTTAAATTTAACAAAGATAACTTTAAAAATGATTTTAAGAAATTTGAAAGATCTAAGCATGACAAAGCCGAGAAGATCCCTAAAGCTTCTAATGAAAATGTATATAGGGACAAGTCAGATAAGTGTTTTGGCTGTGAAGGGTATGGCCATAGGGCGTTTGAGTGCCCCACTAAACTAAGGAGAGAGGGTAAGCTACCTATTTCGTATAATGCAACCCTTAGTGATAGTGATAAGGAAGAGGGAACCGATTCCCCCACTAAGCCCAACTTTGTGGCTTTTATGGCTAGTCATGTGAGCACCGATAATGAATCTTCTCATGAATATATACAAACACATGACACTTCCATGGTTAAAGTTTTTGATTCCCTTATTTTTTATCGTAGTGAGAATGAAAATGATGAGGTTGATGTGATTGAAATTCAAAATGCTTTTCAATAACTTTATGAAGAATCTATTAAATTGAAAAAAGATAATTTGAAGTTAGAAGCTTGTTTAAGAGAGCGTGTCATGGTCGTTGATAATAATGCGTTAGTGGAAGACCTTAGTACACGAGAGAGAACTCTTCGAGATAAGCTTGAATATGTAGAAGGCGAGAGAGATAGCCTTAGAGGTTTAATGGAATCCTTGAAAAAGGAGCTTCTTGAGTTTGAGGAGAGAAATGTTTTATTAGAGTCTAATAATTTAGAATTAAAAAATAAATTAAAAGACTCTAGAAAAGTCAAATTTGATTTGGAGTGTAGGTCCGAAAAACTAGATAAAATCTTAGGCACGGTCCAAATAAAAAATGACACTTATGGTTTAGGCCTCGATACTTGTAATGAGTCCAGTCATAAATCCAAAACCAATGTTTTAGGAGAATCACCTAGGAAACCGTTAGAGATCATTCCTTGGGTAAGGCCTTTCACCGAGTCTTTAAGTGCTCACATTGTGGTCGAAAAGGTCATCTTAGATAATTCTGTTTTGATCTTAAGCAAGGTCCTAGAAAAACCCAACATAAGGCAACCAAGGTAGCCAAGATTCCTACTCCCCGAGATCGTCATTCGTCATTAGTTTGGGTCAGGAGATCCAACTTGGAAGCTTTACAAGATAGGGTTTTTTATTCTCATTTACTTTCACATGATTCCTCCCTTGCTAAATCTAAAGGTTAAATGTGTTAGTTTTATTTGAATACTTTTGCTTGTGTGCTCCATGCTATATCTTTGTGCTAATTGTATGCTTGTTTTAATCATTTTCTAGTCTATGCTCCATGCTAAATCACATGCTAGAATAATGATTTTTGTTTATCTTTTGTATTATACTTTTTTCATTTTGTTTGCATTAAATGAAAAATACAAAAATATTTTTGTTTATCATTTGGGTTTTTATCTCTTGGTAATTTAAGCTTAATGAAAAATTCAAATGATTTTTTTTTTGTCTTTTGAGTATATATATATTTTTTTAGTTAAAAACATTGTCAATAAACTCAAAAAGATTTTTATTTTATGTGTATTTTAGTTTGACACACTTTATGTGGTATATACTTCTGTTTGAATCCCATCTTTTTCGCTCCCATGTGGCTAGAACTTTTGGTTTAGATTGTCAATCCTTATTATGTTCTTTACCATGCTTACATGGAGTAGTTGAATTTTGTGTTGATTAAATGGATTCAATTTTTATATGCCTCTATTCACACATGCACGAGCTCTTTTGAAATTTATTCATCACATGTTATATTTGAGCTTTGTGAAGTGTTCTCCTACCAATCTTGTCATCTACATATTTATGACCTAGGAGGACTAGTGCATGTCAAAATTCGTTGCACGTGAGATTTATGAGTAATAAAAAATATTATATGTAAATGTGCATGGGGAAGGGTTCCGAAAGTATTTATTTTCCTTTGCGAATAGTAAGTCGCCGTTTGGTTTGGACCTAAAAGAAATACGTGGTCCAAAGGCCTAAATAGAAAATATGGCATTAAAAAGAAAAATAATTGCCAAGGCCTATTTTTGTTTGATATATTCATTTAAATATATATGCTTATTGAGGGAGATTGGATGGTATATCAACGGTTGGCACAATGTCCGCTTATCCTAGTTGTACTTTCATTGTCATGATTCTATTGATTGGTAGAATCATCAACATGCTAGGCTTGTATGCATCGTGTATGTCTGTTCATTGAGTTCAATTTATATTATCACATGAGGTTATATTCAAATGTGATGAAGTTTGCAATCAATTGAGAACTCCGTGAACATGTTTTAAGTGATTGGGTTTAAATTTAATTGTTACTAGTTCACACCCCAACACTTCCGTTTCCATATGACACATTTTTTACATACGAGTGTGAAAATCTTATCTTATTTTGTGTCATTTGCGTGTTTATATCTATATATGTGTGTGTGTGCATCTTTGGTATATCTAGAATATGTATGTATATGGTATTTGTTTTGGTCTTTGCCTTGCTTTCTAGTCCATCTATGCTTTTAATTCATAATTGGTATGTAACTTGTTGCAATCTTTGGTGATATCACATGCTTAATACTTTATGTATCATATTGGTATCATTTTCTTATTTAATTGGTATCCGTTATTATTTGTCGGATTAGTTATGATTTTGTTGCCCAAGTGCTTTAATGTTCTCATCACCTTATGCATAATTGCATGTTTAGCTTGTTATCCCATACTATTTATCCCTTGTTTAGTTTAGAGGGTGTATATGCTTTAATTGGGGGAGATAAGTTAATGTTTGATTCTTTAGCCTTTGTCTATTCCTGAACAAAAAGGGGGAGAATGACAGGGGGAGAAATGGTATCTTATCCTATTGCTATCATATCTTAGTTTTGGGAGATTTATCTTAGGGGGAGATGCCTTTCTAAGTAGTTCATTTGTTTTGATAAAGGGGAGAATTAATTTAGGGGGAGTACTTACTTTAATCGCATTTCATATTTTAATATTCCCTATGCGTTTGATAGTTTGCTTATGTGTGCAGTAATTATTCTTAGCGACAACTTTCACCGGCAAAGATATTGATCCTTGGGTTGTTTGAGTCAAGATATGTATTTTTTATTTTTGGTGGGACATTTTTATAAGTCTAGTAGAGCTTGACGGCCCTTTTGGATTTTTTGTTGGTTTTTGTCCAGGAATAGCCAAAGGGGGAGATTTATAAGGACACAAATTTCCAATTGAGTCCTTTGTAGTTTTGGCTCAATTTCGACAAAAATGTTTGAGTCATAGGATAGAGTTATTGAACATCCTTCAAGCCTATGACATACTAAAGTTGAAGACGTAGAGGCCAAGTTTAAAGCTTCATCAAAATGCCGAGTTTATTAGGCGTCGTTTCCATGTCATCAACAATGTTCCGTTTGCTCCTAAGGTATGAATGCATTGTAAATATATATATAGGAGCTTGGAACATTTTTCATTGGGTGTAAATTTTGTTTAAACTGTTGTTTGGTTTCAGAAAGTTTCTTTAAAACTTTAAAATAAAGTTTCTGGACTAAAAATAGAATTTTTAACTTTCTGTCATTTGATTCGATATTGTCGATCGAACGAGTTTGTCGTTCGAACGAGAATGTCGTTCGAATGGAGTTTTTCAACGAGTTCCGACATTGTCCACTGGAATATCGTTCGAAGTGTCATTCGAACGAGATTTCCAACGAGATTTTATAAGGAGTTCACACTGGAAATTCGTTAGAAGGCTCGTTCGAACGATACTTCGTTCTAACGAAAATCTCGTTCGAACGAGTTTTGACGGGAACAGTTAATTGGAAGTTTTTTGATAAGTTTTCCCACTTTCTCACTTCTTTTCCCACTAACTTTTTACCTGATTAATTAAGTACGAAAACTAATTTTTTCTTTTCAAAATTTTCACATCTTTTCATCTCCAAGAGAGAGTTTGAGAGAAAAATTCCAAAAAGAAAAAGTTTAAGTTTGAGTGTTTATTTTTCAAAGAAAAATTCTTAAAACACTTCTGTTTTACACCCATAATATGTTTATCCAAGTTTATATATATATACTTTGCTTGGAGTTTGGCACCGATTTTTATCTCTAGCGTTTGAAGAGAAGTTTGGGCTTGCTTTTAAATCCCACAAAGAAGAAGATTGTTTGCCTTGTCATACCCACTTGGAGAAGACTCCTAGTGTGGGTGACGGTGACCGACAAAGTCCGATCGGTGGATTTCGAGACCGCGGTGGAGCTTCGTGGTTATTCGCTAGGCGGAGGTGTATACAAGAAGGAGCGTTGGGGCTTGGACGGACTCAAGTCGAGTGTTTGAAGTCTTACTATCTTGTATTTGTAAAACCATACTTAGTGCATTTGTGTCTAGGGACGTCCAAGGTTTTTTCCTGTTATGGGTTTTTCCTCGTACATCGCGGTGTAGTGATTTATTGTTTATTTTATCTTTCGCAAAATTCACCTAGAACGCATGCTTAGGTAAAAAGATAAAATTTGGTTTAATAATTACTTATGTTTAATTTGGTGCTACATAATTAATTGGGTAAATGTTAATTTAATTCAAGTCATCACTTAATTTGATAAAATTGATTTGGCCTAATTTGGTAATATTGAAAATATGACTTAGGCAAATTTCTAGGACTTGGGTGAAATTAATTGTGTTTAAGTAAAATTAAATTGTGTGTGTGTTTTACTTTAATTTCACGTTGTTTAATTTTAATTTAGAAGAAATTAAAATTTGTTGTTTAATTGAACCATCTTTCGCTTTCGCATATTTAAAAAGGAAATTACTTTTTATAGTAAAAGGCCTCGTGTTCCAACAGTCTTTTAGGGTTAACAATCACATAACATTAGAACGGACATTAGAGAAGAAGTTGGAGAGTTTTCCAAGCAATCCAAGGTCAAGAACTCACTCGAGTGCACCACCAAAATGTAGATCGCATGATGAGGAATACACCATATCTTTTTCATCAACAAATCAGAGCCTTGAATCCCAGGCAGTATCTATCTTGCTGATTTCTGGTTGATATTCCTTCCATGTTAGTCTAGGAATGAAAATCATATGTTTTAATTGAAGAATTATATGTTTTGGAAGAGAAATTATATATGTTGTAGGGAGAATCCATGTAGTCTGAAATCTTGATCATATATAGAGGATTAACCACAAATTTATTATGATATTTGGGAAGAAAATCTAGATTTAAAATAGAGGTTTGTGATTATTCATGCAAAATTTGGTTTTATAAAGAAATCTGGGATTAAACTCCTTTTTGATTGATTCGTTGAGGATTTGTTGATGTTGTTACATTAGAACTTGTTTATATATATTGCTTATACATTTGGATTACTTTGATGGGAGTTTGGGATGAAATTATAGAGGTTTGGAGGGGTTAGAATGATTGAACCCATAGGTTGAAATTTGCAGAAAAATGGGCAAGAACTGCTTGATCGATCGATCGACCAAGAGCATCGATCCATCGATGATCGATCAATCAACCCCATTCCACGATCGATCGACCCCTCTTGGAAAACAGCATAGTTTTCCCCTTTTTGTTTAATCCGGATAAAATATGTTGGAACCCTTGAATATCTTTTAAATAGTATAATGGTACATGAAGAGGACCAGTAAGGTCTAGGTAGACTCCGTTGAGTGAAATTTAATGGGATGAATTTGTGGGTTAATGGGGAGTTATTCATACATTGGAAATTGTGCGTACTCTCACTAAAGAATTGAGACTCGTGAAAGATTTAGACCAGAAGGTAAGTGAGCGTATACCTAATGAAATTATACTTAGTGAGATAGAATACTTCGAGAGATGAGAAGTAAGTATGAAATAAATTATAAATGAGAATAAAAGAGACGAATCTGTTACGCGAGATATTTGAGTAAAATTTGTGCTAAGAATGGATAATAATAATTATGGGTCATGGGCGAACCTAATTTGGAAAATGCGAATATTTATATATATTTGACTGTGTGACTGTGCATATATTATGTATGTGTGTAAAATCATACCCGGTTTACTTTCTATCATGGAGGTTTTCACGTCGAGACAGTCTTATCTCGATTGGACCTTTATGGAGGATATTGACTAGTACACTAGAAGATAGTATCCACGATACAGGCTATCTGAAAATGATAGTCAGGTGTTTTAAGAGACGTGAGGGTCTGTGCTAACCTCTTAGGATTTGGAACTATGCTTCGCCTCCATTTGTATCTGTATTGTTTTACTACAGTTCGAGAGTGATTCCGAACTAGTATTTCCCTTAGTTGAGTGATACGAGGACTTGATAGCAGAGTATGCAAGCACCATAGATTTATGTGGGGTGTCGATAGTATATATATATATATATTATATAAGTGACTAATATATATATATATATATATATATATATATGGAGAGTTTCTACTGTGTGTATAAGTAGTTAAGTAATGAATAAATGCTTCAGCTTTATAAGAAGTGTTTGTGAATTTTGTAATGGTACTTGGTGTTTCTAAGTTATGTAAGAAAATGGAAGAGATTAATTTTCTAAAACAAAATATCGAAGCATTAGCACTTCTCGGGATAAAACCTTATGGAAAATAAGCCAGATAGACTTATAAGATCGGTAGTACGGTAGGCGTGCACACTAGATGAGAGGTGAGAATTCTCATGAAAGTGACGCGCACTAACAAGGTGGTTATATTACCAGTAAGAATTTTAAATACTTGCTAAACTATTTTTAGAACTATTTTACACTCCGGCTCTGACCCATCTTCTGTTATTTCTTTCTCTTTTGTGTATATATATGTATGTATTACAGGTGCCCAGCCATAGGGGCGTCATGCTTAGGTTCTTTGGATTGGATGTGTTGCAGCTTATGTGGGAGTTGCAGGCCCTTGCTTTAGACGACCTCGTCATTGATTCTGTTCTTACTTTAGTTGTCCTTAGTTAGTGAATGTGTCGCCCGAATTCCTATTCCATTTGGATTTGTTAGAGATTTATGTTCATTTATATTTCTAGTATTCATTAATCCTTGAGAGTTAACTATTGTTAGAATGATTTCATTTATGGTTCTTAAATGTGGTTTGGTTTTTCTAGATGGTTTAAATTCTTGTGTGTTAATTGTCGTATTTAGAATTTATGTGATTCTTAAACTTTTGGTTGTTAAAGAGGTTTTCGTATTGGAATTTAATAAAATGAAAATAAGACTTTAAATTGTTTTGACACTTAGCTTAATTATTTAGGGTGTTTAAATTAGAAATATTATTTTGCGACAGTGATGCTGAGAATAAACCAACCGTTCACCTTGATTTTAATTTAATAAATGAATGGTCACCCCGTATTTAATTAGGCGGGGTTTTACAGGTGGTATCAGAGCATCAGGTTCTAGTTCCCTTTAGGATCTTTGCGCCTTTTTATGCTTCTAGTGTAGCTTTCTTTGATATAGAGCCCTATGTTTAGGATTGTTGATTTCTTTGGTGTGATCTCGTTCTCCTGCTATCACGTATATATTAGTGAATCTTATTTTTTTTCGGACGTGTTTGAATAATGAAGTATGACAAATGTGGGCCATTAGGCGGATAACACAGGCCCGACTTAGTGAGGTTATGAAGTATGTTCGAGGATGATGAACGTAGTCAAGGTCACCCCTATTATGGAACGAGAATCTAGGACTATAAAGATGGCTAGGACGCAGCCTACAAATTCCAAGTGTTGCTATAGTCGAAAGTGATGCCAAATTAGATTCACCCAACGTGGTGCTCTTGGGAGAGGGTCAAATGGAAAATTGAGGAGAGTCATCAGTAGAAGTTCTAGAAATGCAAAAATTGTGTGTGTTACCCAACGAAGGCAATATATTCAAAGGCTTGGGCATATGGCGAAGTGTGGCTAACTAGAAGTGAAAATTTGGGTCAAAATTTTTCTTGACTCTTCGGAACAAAGTTATAATTGTGGGAGTCAACCACCACATTTAATAGTGAAATTTTGCGTAAATGGAAGGACATTAGGTATAGTTTAATCGCACGTTCCTTCATCTGTTGTTCAGAATAAGATGTGAACATTGTTCTGAACCCATCACGGAAGGGCCGGACAGGGGCCCATTTGTAAATGAAGTTAGACTTTTAGCAAATCTTGTATCAGCGGAAGTGGATACCAATGGTAGAGAAGATTTCAAGTGGGAGATCAACTCGTGAGGAAAGTTGACAATACTTAAAGAGAATTTTGTTGGACAATCGATCCATATGGTGACAATGTCACGCATTGTCCGTAGAGATGTCAATGATCTTACGTGAAGGAAGCTAAAGTAATCGAAAGATTCAGTTGGAGAATGAGACTAGATGAAACGCAATTAGCAATGCTCCGCAAGAAGGAGACGCATCAGGGGGCTCATTTAAATAATTCGGATAGATGAATTCTTACCAAGAGATGGTGAATTCAATAAGGGATAGTGAAGCCAGTAACACGTTCCTTAGGGCCAACAAAGATAAGGGAACAACGGGGGTAGCCATCAAGATCAAGATTTTAGTCTGAGAGAAGGACAACCCTAACATGGTCAGTTTGACATGAGATAAGTGGGTTATGTGTAGAGATATTTTTTAGAGAGTAAAATCACTTGAGCTAAAATATTCCGAAATGAGAAAAAGGACAAGGGTATGATGCTTGCAAGGGAAATGGTTAATGTAATTTTCGATTTGGTTCAGACAGACACGTTATGTCCGGAAGATCATTACATAGCCAAGGCAATTGGCAAAGTAGAAGTATGATTTTTATCCTCGAAGGATGAGGCGTGTTTTATGTGATGCGAGTGAGTCACTATATTTTTGTTTATTGCTAGATTCGCATGTGAGAAGACTTTGGTGCGTATATCTATAGCGTTATTTCTATGTGTATGTTTTCCCTGGTATAGTGGGATTGACTTTAGTGTTATCCGCAGAGGATAAATTGGTGCATTGTTTGTGTTATATACTTTATTGAGATTACTCGTTTTAGAGATGTGATATGCGAGTATATTATTATACTGATTATGGTTTTAGAAAAATGGTTAAAACGATAGCAATCAGTGATTGCAAGTCTATCAGGGGTTCTCCCCAAGTGCAACATGTTTTGTTCTGGCAAAAACAAAAGCTCACATGCGAGAGGGTCGAGCTCGCACTCATATTATATATTATAGAGACTTAGAAGGGTATAGTGGTACAAAAATGTTTAATACCAGGGTGTTTAGGGACTTTGTTATTATGATTTAGTGTGTATTGGGCTTACCGTTGGGCGGAAAGATTTCACTCATTATTATATGTAGCGCTCAGGACTTAGTGTTAGGAGGAGCGCATTGTTATAATTATCCTTTAGAAATGTTGAAGTTAAGACATATATTCATATGTTTGGGAATGGGATTTTGAGAGTCCCGATTGTATAAGTACGAGGTTTATGGAATGTGATTACCACAAATACTGAGCAATAGTGCAATTAGTAAAAAGTTCTTTGTTTTAGTGAGATGTAGTTTTGCTGTTAAGAGACGGAATAGAAAAGTATATCTTATTGATGGAGGACCCAACGGATTTTAATAACCGACTATGCTAGGTAGTAGTGTATCGGGGGGGTTCCTTTTTTGGATTTCTCTTTGCGAGACATCCTACACATGAAACTTAGCGTACAGTTGGAAGTAGAAAGATGTTTGGTCGTTAGTCCATGAGTCTAGTACCTCGGTCGTAATAGGAGTCGATAATTATGACTGTAAGATAGAGTTAAGTGATGATTTAAGGCTAGTTGTGTGGTAAGGAAACATTGGAAGTTTTGTTTTATCACCCAATTAAAATGTGGAACGATGATAAGGAGGTTTGGGAGTACCCAAGTGTTGTAACCACGTTGTGTCATAAGGGAAACAAAGAACTGGGTGTTATGTGTGAAGTGTAGGTGATGCTTACACTAGTATACACGGGTTATAGGGTGTATGGGCATCCTGGTTAGCTGATGCTTGAATCGTTCGAGTTGAGGAGACGTGGGAATAGACCCGTGGAATATATGTTTTTGAGAACTACATAACCAAGTGGAACTGGTAGATTGGATTAAGCGTGGTGCGAAGGACGATAATCCATATATTCATGTACAATCAGAGTAGTAGACACGAATTTAGTTGGAAGGCTATGGGAAGTCATTTAGGGGTATTCCTTGAGAAGTATAAAATTTAACTATTATGGAAAACACTCTGAGCAGAGTTTTACCTAGTCAAGCATGGAAAGCGACTTGGTCGTAGGTTGAATGATGATGTTAGTAAGGTATAAAGGTTCAGCAGTGCACATCGTGGAGAAAAGTGCATGGGTCAGAACTTTCGGTATACGCTAAGAAAAGAAGGGGAGTGTTAAGTGTCACTTAATATGAGACATTACAAGTAGAAGTTGATGTTGGGCGGGACATAGAGGGTAGTCTCCGCGGGCAGCTCTCATAGATAGAAATCGATTGGAATGAGCGGATCAACTAGAGAATTTTGTAGCAAACCTATGATTCCTAAAATAGAAGAGAGCAATTGTGTGAAATTTCTTGGATGGGGTTCCAACTTCAAGGTAAGGACACGAGTTCCTTAGAATGTGTGGAACAAGTTGACCTAAAAGAAAGTGATTATTATTCTTTTAGGTGGTATACATTATTAAGACAGTGTGCCCTAACCTTTCTTTAAAAATAAGAACCGCGCCAGTAAGAGGTTCTTCCCGATAATATTCTAAACTAGAATGGGATCATGGAACCCCACCTTCAAACTAGGGTTTCGGGAAGCAAAGGGGATAACGTTTCATTTTGAGTAGGTTGTATCACCCTTCGTCGGGGAGTACGCGAGGCGATTAAAGATTAGTGGAACCATGCGAAAGTAATTTTGAATTTCTGATGATCATTTCATTTCCACAACAGATGTATCTAACAAGGATTGTTTAGCACGGTAGAGTTTTGTGGAACCACTCATACCTGTTTATTGTGGACAAACTGCTTATTGAATTTTTGTGTGGAAAACTTCAACTATTCTTCCACTGGTTGTTAAGAGGTGAGTAAATAATCAGTATTTTTTATCGGCCGAGTTAGAGTCAGATAACCGCGGTGGAATTACCACTGCTATTTTAGGTGACTTTTGAATGTCGTAAGAGTTACGTCGCTTAAAATTGGGATTCAAATAAATGACAAGAGTGGTCAAATGTTCGTATGATTTCTCTCAAAAAGAGAGTTTTGTGATTAGATAAATACGAGTAATTATTACGTAGTGAGGTGCGACCTCCCTAATAATATTGAGACAATGTGGGCCAATGATGTGTAGGCTCGTCTTATGCGAATATCAACGGATTGGAGCAAAATGTGAAGTGTCGTTATTAAGGTGTGACTCTATAACTGATGGTATTAAGAGTGTTTAATAAGCTTATTGTGAGGCGGGGAGGACTATAGAAATTCGCCTTACCTGAAAGTCCGTTTTGGTTATTGATCAAGTATCCAGATCTATTTTTACCAGACATACCTTATTTTTTGAATTTCGGGATGAAATTCCGTTATTAGGGGGGAAGTATGTAATAGCCCGTATTTTTATGTCTTTTAAAATTGGGGACTTATTAAATTTAATTGAGATGTTATTTTAATATTAATCTGGAATTTTACTTCAAATATTTACTAGCATGACGAGAGTTAGTAATTATTGGGAATTAGTTGAATATTACTCGATGAGTAAAGTAATATATGAGATTGATTTTATTAATATTGGCACGAGTGAATAGTATGGCAATTATGGAAATTTAAGTCGGGACACACTGTGTCGTGTCAGGAACTAAATTATTATTATAAAAGTGAATATATTATAAGTCGCATGTATGGTCATTTTGAGTGCGACAAAGTGTCCAAAAGGGTCAACATAGTCAGAAAAGTGTACCCGGGGGTTTAGTTTGGGTCTCGAGGCATTTTTAGTCCTAATTGACATCCCGGGAGGGTATTATAGATATTTTGTATTTTTGGATAATTAAATCCACGAATTTTCTTACGATATATGAGCCATAAGGAGTTGTCTTTTAGGGCTAACAAACACAGAACATTAGAACAACCATTAGAGAGGAAGGTGGAGTGTTTTCCAAGCAAACCAAGGCCAATAACTCACTTGATTGCACCACCACCACCACCAAAACGTAGATCGCGTGACGAGGAATACAACCATATCTTTTTAATCAAAAAATCAGATCCTTGAATCCCAGACAAGTATCTATCTTGCCGATTTCTAGTTGATATTCCTTCCATGTTAGTATAGGAATGAAAATCATATGTTTTAATTGAAGAATTATATGTTTTGGAAGAGAAATTATATGTGTTGTAGGGAGAATCCATGTAGTATGAAATCTTGATCATATGTAGAGGATTAACCACAAATTTATTATGATATTTTGGAAGAAAATATGGATTTAAAATAGAGATTTGTGATTATTCATGCAAAAGAAATTTGGGATTAAACCCCTTTTTGATTGATTCGTTGAGGATTTATTGATGTTGTTATGTTAGAACTTGTTTATATATATTGCTTATACATTTAGATTACATTGATGGAAGTTTGGGATGAAATTATAGAGGTTTGGAGGGGTTATAATAATTGAAACCGTAGGTTGGAATTTGAAGAAAACTGGGCAAGAACTGCTTGATCGATCGATGAACCAAGAGCATCGATCGATTGACGATCGATCGGTTGACCCCATTCCACGATCGATCGATCCCTCCTGGAAAACTGCATATTTTCCCCTTTTTGTTTAATTCGTATAAAAGACGTGGGAACCCTTGAATATCTTTTAAATAGTATAATGGGACATGAAGTGGACCAGTAGGGTCTAAGTAGACTCCGTTGAGTGAAATTTAATGGGATAAAATTGTTGGTTAATGGGGAGTTATTCAAACATTGGAAATTGTACATATGTTCACTAAAGAATCGAGACTCGTGAAAGATTTAGACCAGAAGGTAAGTGAGCGTATACTTAATGAAATTATAATTAGTGAGAGAGAATACTTCGAGAGATGAGAAGTAAGTATAAAGTAAATTATAAATGAGAATAAAAGAGACGAATCTGTTACGCGATATATTTGAGTAAAATTTGTGCTAAGAACGGATAATAATAATTTTGGGACGTTGGGGAAACTAATTTGAAAAATGTGAATATTTATATATATGACTGTGTGACTATGCTATATTATGTATCCGTGTAAAATCGTACCTGGGCTACTTCCTATCACAGAGGATTTCGTGTCGGGACAGTGTTATCTCAATTGGACCTTTATGGGGGATATTGACTACTACCCTAGAAGATAGTATCCACGATACAGGCTATCTGAAAATGATAGTCAGATGTGAGGGTATGTGCTGACCTCTTAGGATTTGAAACTATGTTTCGCCTCCATTTGTATGTGTATTGTGTTAATACAGTTCGAGAGTGATTCCAAACTAGTATTTCACTTAGTTGAGTGATACAGGGACTTGATAGCAGAGTACGCCAACACCATAGATTTATGTGGGGTATATTATATGAGTGACTAATATATATATATATATATATATATATATATACACACACACACACTTATATATATGGAGACTTTCTACTGTGTGTATAAGTAGTTAAGTAATGAATAAATGCTTCAACTTTATAACAATTGTTTGTGAATTTTGTAACGGTATTTGGTGGTTCTAAGTTATGTAAGAAAATGGAAGAGATTAGTTTTCTAAAACTAAATATCAAAGCATTAACACTTCTCGGGATAAAACCTTATGGAAAATAAGCTAGATAGACTTATGAGATCGGTAGTACGGTAGGCGTGCACACTAGATGAGAGGTGAGAATTCTCAAGAGGGTGACGCGCACTAACATGGTTATTACATGAGCCAATAAGCCTTTTAAATACTTGCTAAATTATTTTTAAAATTGTTTTACACTCGGGCTCTGACCCGTTTTCTGTCATTTCTCTCTCTGGTATATATATATATATATATATATATATATATTACAGGTGCCCAGCCATAGGAGTGTGATGCTTAAGTTCTTTGGATTAGACTTGCTGCAGCGTATGTGGGAGTTGCAGGCCCTTGCTTTAGACGACCTCGTAATTGATAATGTTCTTACTTTAGTTCTTCTTAGTTAGGGCATGTGTCGCCCGAATTCCTATTCTATTTGGATTTATTAGAGATTTATGTTCATTTATATTTCTAGTATTCAGTACTCCTTGGGATTTAACTATTCACTTCACCAAAAAGGCCAAACTGGCACCCTTTAGCCGGCCAGGCTTGTCACGGTCAATGAACATGACAATTCTTATAATATTGTCAGGGTCAAAGACCATGACATGTCCGTGACAAGTTTAGCAGAAAAAAACTCTTTGCCCTCCTTTTTTTCTCACCGCTTTGTTTCCCTCCACTTTCTTTCTCTCTCTCTCTCTCTCTCTCTCTCTCTCTCTCTCTCTCTCTTCCATTTATATATATATATATATATATATATATGTGTGTGTGTGTGTGTGTGTGTGTGTGTGTGTGTGCGCATGAGTGTGTGGTGGGTGGGGGCTGGGGAGGGGGTGTATGTGGGTGTGCGTGTGTGTGGTGGGGATGGGGCTGTATGTGTGTGTGGTGGGCAGGGGAGAGGGGCATGGTTGGAGGGGTGGGGGTGGGGGAGGGGGGTGGGGCGGGGGGAGGGGGGCTGCGGGGGTGTGTGTGTTTGTGCGCGTGTGTGTATGTGTGCGCGTGTATATATGTGTGGGTAGTGTGCGTGTTTGTGCATATGTGCGGGAGGGGGAAATGGTGCGGGGGGTGTGACGAGGGGTGGGGCTGCGTACGTGTGGGTGGGGCGGGGGTGGGGCTTGTTAATTTTTTTTATTAAATTTTGATTGGTTTACTAGATATTTTCCCTCATATGCAAGTAGTGTCCCTTGTAAACTAATTGAATGATTATTAATTTTTTTAGTAAATTAATATATGAAAATAGGATTGCCCCTCATTGTAAATTAGTAATTGTATACTTTAATTATTAGTTTAATTGATGAAAAGAATTAATTGAGTAGATGAATTAGAAGGAGTACGGGATACACATTTGTTGTTGCCATTGCGGTTGGATTATAATGGATTGATGTTGGGTTGGTTAATTTTAAAAGTGGCATGACCACTGGATTATTGTCCAGATGGGGGTGGGATTTTTCAACTTTTTTTGAAAATTACTTTGTATAATGAAGAATATATATATACTTGAAATTACATATAGTGCATAGATAGTGGCCTTCTAGTTCTTATACGTACGCATTCATAGCCCTTAGACCCGTTCGAGAGTCATTACCCCTGTAATGAGATCTATCGAATTTAAAGTAAATCTTCTGAATGTGGCCCTAATATGCCAGGTAAGAATCCAAAATTTAATAATGTCAAGCATAAGAAGACCCCAACTGGGAATGAAAATGAGACAAGAAAGGCATGGTCTAGGAGGTCAATTTTATTTGACTTGCCTTATTGGAAGAATAACCCGGTGCACCATGTATTGGATGTGATGCATGAAGAGAAGAACTTCGTTGAACATATTGTGGGAACTTGCCTTGGGGGGAGTCATTCGAAGGATGGAGAAAATGCACGAAAAGACCTTAAATCGTTGATACTTAAGCCACAACTATGGTTGAAAGAAGATAGTGGGGGAAGGACAATAATTCCCCGTGGTGCGTTCACTTTGACGAGTGGGGAAAAGAAGGTGCTTTTAGACACAATATATAATTTGAAGGGACCATCTAATTTTTCGCCCAACTTGCAAAGGATTGTGAATTATACTACTCATGATTTACATAAGTGTAAGTCCCACGATTGGTATGTGATCATGCAATTGGTTCCTCTATTGTTTAAGAACTGTTTCTCCAAGCACAAGGATTTATAGAGGGCTATTATGCAAATTAGTATTACCTTCTCACTCTTGTGTGAGAAGGTAGTCAATCGAGAACACATAGTGGCTACAAAATTGGCGATGACTGAAGCGATTTGTGTGTTGGAGAAGTACTTTCCCCCAGCATTCTTTGACATAAGTGTTCACGTATTGGTACACCTATGCGACGAGACACTTCTTTGTGGTCCAGTTAGATATTGGTGGATGTATCTGTTTGAAAGATTGATGAAAGTTTTTAAAGATTACGTCAAGAATACGCGATATATTGTAGGGTCAATTGCAGAGGAATACATCATCATGGAGTCATCAATTTATAGTTGGGAATATATGCCTGACTCGACCAGTGTTGATGACACTGATGAGTTCGTCGATGATGGTGGTCATGTGATGGGAAAACGAATGAAATTAACGAGTTTGCAACATGAATAAGTATCTCGTTATCTATTTGACACACGTGAAGATGTCGAAGAATGGAAAAAGTAAGTTAGAATTATTATAATGTTTAATATTATTTTAGATTATTTTATACATGATTAGTTTTGTAATATGCAGAAAATATGAAGCCTGGGAGAATAATAAAAGACGAAAAATAATGGCACAATCAAACAACGAATTTAGGCTGTGGTTGACACAAGAGGTAATTATAATGAAAATGGTCGTTATATAACGTTACATTACACTCAAATTTTACAACTAAGATAATTAATTTATATATTCTCAGCTCTTAAAGACGGGTTATGCGACATCAAGGCTTGCTCATCTAGCCACTGGACCCTTGTTTGTGGCACAAGAGTACAAAAAGTATCGATTGAACGGTTACATTTTCGACGCTAAAGTGTACGAGGAAAGTACAAATGTACAGAACTCGGGCATTTCATACAAGGATCTTACTTTCTTTCGAGCGAGCATAAAAGATAAAAATCTCGTTGAAGCTGAAATGACTTACTATGGTATTATCCGAAATATATTTTAATTGGATTATATAATCTTCAAAGAGATTGTATTTTTCTGTGACTGTGTAAGAGTTGAGGGTAAAAATGCTTGTAAAGTTAATCCTCTCACCAATTTGATCATGGTTGACTTGTCTAAGTTGAAGAGCAATGACCACGTGAGCGATGAGTCATTTGCTTGTGCATTTCAAAAGGTTAACCAAGTGTTTTACTCATAGTATATCAACAACACGCGCCAAAGCGTGTAAATAGTAGTGTGGATGACTTGGCTGCTCCTACCGAAAATCAATCCATTTTTTATGATAACCGAAATTTGAAACAATTTTTCAATTTGTAATAAATATGCTAATTTGTACTTTATCAATCCATTTTTAATGCTTTTAATTGATTTGCCCTTTATCATTTTCTCTCTTGTGTAGTGTGCGTGTGTGTGGGCAGTAGGGGTGGGGGTGGGGATGTTTCGGATTTATAGTAATTGTACATATTATGAGCTAGATGCTGTTATTTTGGAATTCAGAATTGAGGTGTTAAATAGTAACAATTCATTTGGATTTGTAGTAATTGTACATATTTGCATGTCTTCTTCTAATTAATTTTGATTTGTACTAATAACAACATTTTTTTTTACAGTAAATGTCTCCTTCAGGTATTATGGCGAGGATGATGAGGCTGGTTATGATGATGTTGTCTGGGCTCGATGGTAGCGGATGCGACGAGGGCTCCTCGACCCCTAGGATCCCTAAATATGGAAAAATGGGGATGGACGTCGAGAACAAGAAGGGGCTATTAGTGAGGTCCCTCGAACTGATAGAGATGATCATCAGCCCGGGGTACACTAGTTGGAGGGAGATTCCAAATGAGCTCAAGTTAGCTGTTTGAGTGGCACTACAGGTAATGTATTTATATTTATATTTATATGAATATTTCAATTTCAATTTCATTTTATATTTATATTTATATTTATATTTATATTTATTCTCAACTAATATTGTATTTGTTGGACAGGAACAATTCAACCCGGATCCAAAGCTACGTGATTCCGTCTTGGAGCAGTTGAGGGAGCTACACAAGACGTGAACGTAAAATATACGGACCCGGTTCTTTGGGAAGACCCGAGAGTCCGTTATTCGAATGCTTGAATCCGTCCCGCCGAAGGAGCCGATCTCATTGGTAAAATGACAACAGTTCATTGACAATGAGATCAGGGAGGGACAATTGGCATCTCGCCAATGTGGAGGAAAAATCGGGCAAAAAATACAGACATGCACTACTCCGTCCGGACGTCTTACACCGAGGTGGAGCATAGGATGATGGTAATATTTAATTTTTCTATAACTACAGAAATATATTATTCTGCATTATTTTACTTTGCGGTGCTGATATTAATTTTACTTTATTTTATTTCAAGAGATAGGGAGTGGCCCTAGGGGTAGGCCACATAGGATCGATACTTATGTGGCTATTCGGGCGAAGAAGGGGAAGGATAAGGAGGTGTCCTAGAGCGTCGCGGCCACGATTTGAAGTAATCCGATATTTTACTTTTTGTTAATTACGTTATAATTTTTTTATTTACTTATTTTACTAATCATGTGCTTTTAGTCGTTTCAGGCAAAACTTAAGGAAGTGCATGAGTCGCAGTATGGTGCTGACAAGGCATCTTTTTCCACATACACTCTCAGCCAAGTGCTTGGCGCTGATCGCAAGGGGAGGACAAGGGGGTGATCTCGTGGGTGGCCAAATCTAGGATCATCGGATTGGAGACGAGCGACATCAGGTTGGCTCGAATGGTGGACTCGCATGATGCGAAGCTGTCCTGTTTGGAGGCGACGATCCAAAATATGTTCTCATTTATGAAGTGTTCGTTGGGAGAAAACCGTAAGGGGAAAGGGAAGGATATGGTGGTGGAGGAGGAGGTGATGGAGGACGAGGTGAAATAAGACGAGGATGTGGACCTCGCTGCTTCATCGCCAATACGTGCGGACTTTGATGATCCACTCCCCTATGTATCTCCCTTCAATCGATCGATGTCGACACTGGGTTGGTCGAGCGTGTTTATACTGGACATATTTGATGGCCAGCGGATAGGTCGGGGGTTGAGGGACCCAAATAACATCCAGAGTATGCCAATTTATGGACGTTTGCTTCAAGACATCGAGTCCTAGGTGCTCGTCACGCATATGATACCCAGCAAGGAGAACTCCCCCTTGTGGTTGTGCGAACAATGCGACACGATGTATATTGATGGGTGTGTCAATTCGTATATCTTGTGTCCTACTCTCCTCCTCAGAGTTAACCTTACCCCAGACATTTAGTGACATTATTTGAATTAAATTGTTGTTTTAAGTTGTTTTATTTGAATTCTATTAAGATTATATCATGATGCATATTGTTTTGAATGTATATTTGCATTATCTCAATTTTATTTGGATATATAATGTTTAAACAGGTACAACATTGCTATAACAGTTACAAATATACTGCTGGACAGTGGCAGTGGCCATACTGCCCATTAGATTTTCTTTCAATTCTGCCCAGAATTGTCACGGTCATTGACCGTGATAATTTTTTATTAAATGTCATGGGTTTGTCAAGGTCCTTAATCGTGAAAAAACTTGTCAAGGTCAAAGACCGTGACATGACCGTGATAATTCTAACGAACTTATCACGATCAATGACCATGACAAGTTCGTGACAACAAAAGTTGTCACCCCCAGATTTGTCACGGTCATTGACCTTGACAACTTGTCAAGGTCAATGACCGTGACAATTCGGCGGATTTGGTGTAGTGATTATCACGATGATTTTATTTATGGTTCTTAAACGTGGTTTTGTTTATCTAGATGGTTTAAATTCTTATGTGTTAATTTCCATCTTTAACATTTATGTGATTCTTAAACTGTTGGTTATTAAAGAGGTTTTCGTATTGGAATTTAATAAAATGAAAATAAGACTTTAAATTGTTTTGACACTTAGCTTAAATATTTAGGGTGTTTAAATTAGAAATATTATTGTGTGATAGTGATGCTGAGACTGAACTAACCGTTCACTTGATTTTAATTTAATAAAGGTCTGATCACCCGGTATTTAATTAGGTGGGGTGTTACAAAATGGCCACTTGAGAATTTTCCCGTGAACAACTTCCAGAGGTACTTTTCTCTTCCATGTATCTTTTCTGTGTAAAATTGTTAATTTTTCTAAGTAATATTGGCCTTTATAAATTTCCCATAACCGAGGGTCAGGCAGACCAAGTCTTATTGGCATGATCTCCCATAACCAAGGGTCGGGTGGGCCAGGTCTTATTGGCATAATCTCCCATAACCGAGGGTCAGGCAGGCCAAGTCTTATTGGAATAATCTCTCATACTTCCAAGATACTCTGTGCATGCTTCCCTCTTTTTGTTTCTTACTTAAACTATGTATCTTTTTTTGTATTTCAAGTGGAGGTCGATCAACCTGTGACCCGTAGACCAGAAGATGAATCTATTTCTCAGGAAATAGTGCAAGCGAGGACCTTAACCGAAGTTGCTTCTCAGGTTCAGGCAAGTAATAGTACCTCGCATACTCAGTGCCCTTTGGCAAGTTATAACACCCCATATTTTTGTACATTTAATATTTAATTAATTCGAGAATTTTAAATTACTTGTGTGTTGTAATTTTAATTGAATTAATTATAGCAATATATATATATATATATATATTTAAATATTAATCGGGGAGTGAATGGTTAATGTTTAGGGAAATTTATTTACTAAGTGAATAGTAATAATTTAATTACGTCATTTCGAGTATTAATGACGAGGTATACACTTATCCCAGCCGGGAGTCGGTATAGACTAAATTGGGTGTGAGATAAAGATTTTTATAAATTAATTCGGATGTCAATTCTGAGTGCGCGGTTGAGTCCGGATGGGTCGAGATAGTCAGAAAAGAGTACCCGGGGGTAGTAATTGGGTCTCGAGGTATTTTTGGGCATAGCCGGGCCCACACGGGGTGAGTTGGGCCACTTTAATTAAGCCCATTAGGTGAAAAACGGGATTAAGGTTTTTTAACCTAATTGGGAGATTAAGGAATGGCAGCCAACATAATTCTAAGCCTAGGGCTTGAGAGGAAAATTGGGAAAAACCTTAGCAAAAGCCAATTTGGGGATTTTGGAGCCAAATTGATGGACTACGCCAACGGATCAGATACTACGAACACTTTCAGGCAAGTGGTTAACTGTTTTGATTCTTAAAGTATGATAATCAATTCATATTATAGTGATGTGTAAACCAAAATTCGTTTTGGGGATAAATGGGTACAAAATGGAGTTTTTGTTCATGAAACTATTGAATGAGATGCATAGTAAAAATGGTTGTGCTGAACATATCTGAGTATGGATGTTTAATTGGAATAAGAATTCGGAGTATAAATAGGGAAAATTCTGGATTTGGAATTTGGGTTGTAGAACAAGATTTATGAATTTTAATGGAAAACCCATTTCGAAAATTGTGAGATAAGTTGAGAAATTTATATACTAGAGGGTGTATATGATGTATAGGATCCAAGTTCATATGTTTATGTGATGGGAAGACTTGATCAGGGGTTGAAATTAAGTTTTACAAACCTTGAATTTTAGTTAATGGTGTAATGCAGTGGGGAAGAAGAGCTGCGCAGGAAGGATCGATCGATCGATCGGGGGCCTTCGATCGATCGAGGGTCCCAGGAAATTGGCAGTTCGGCCAGTTTGTTTATGATGAGGGTTTAATTTAAGTTTTAATTCCCTTACTTTTATTTGGTGATAAATTTATATGGGACATATGTTTACTTAATAATTATAGGGTGATATAATTGGGTTTAGGAGGGTGTGAACGGTATGTCATGAGATGAACGAATTTGGAGAAATAATTCAATTATTGATATTGGGTCGAAGAATGATATTCGGGAATTGTAGTTGGGTGACACTACATTATTAAAGGAATTTAGGTGAAATATTTAATTATGGACCAAGTGGGTGAGTCCGGGAGTGCTAACAATTATAGGTAAATATAATTGGGAAAATTATGGAAATAAGTGTGTGACACATTGTGGGTGAAAATGTGATAATGAAATTATGAGATGTAAAATGGACCGAGTGAGCGAGTCCGGAGATATTGGTTAAGTGGCATCAAAGTAGTAGATTTATTATTGAGAGAAAGTAATTAATTTGGAATCGGAACATTGACTCGGGAAATATTGAGGTACGGGCCAAGTGAGCGAGTCCAGGGATAATGGTTGGGTGACACCAAGTTTTTAAATTAATAAATGTGATAATTAATTTAATTAGAGTCGAATTATAGACTCGGGTAGAATTAAATTAATAAATGTGATAATTAATTTAATTAGAGTCGGATTATAGACTCGGGTAGAATTAAATTAATGGGTGTGATAATTAATTTAATTAGAGTCGGATTATAGACTCGGGTAGGATTAAATTAATGGATGTGATAATTAATTTAATTAGAGTCGGATTGTAGACTCGGGTAGGATTAAATTAATAAATGTGATAATTAATTTATTTAGAGTCGGACCACAGACTCAAATTTGTGTTGATTAATTAATGGGTAAATTAATTAAATTAGAGTCGGACGATAGACTCGAGGCGGCATTAAATTAATAAGTGTGTCAATTAATTTAATTAGAGTCGGGTGATAGACTCGAAAAGGTATTAAATTAATAAGTATGTAAATTAATTTAATTGGAGTCGGACCATAGACTCGGGAAAAGTATTACATAAATTGAAGTGTGAGTTAAATATATTAGAGTCGGACCATAGACTCGGGAAAACCGATAAATTATTAAGTGAGAAAATCAACTACGTTGAGTCGGGCCACAGACTCAGAAAATTACAGGCAGTGTACGGGATTTTGAGTACATGGTAAAGCCGGGGTTATTAATGTATATATACGGTGTAGTGATAGTATATATATATACGTGTATGTATTGTGTGTGACATTAAATTACAGGCAGTGTTTGGGATTTTGAGTACACGGTAAAACCGGGGTTCATAGTATATATATACGGGTAGTGATAGTATATATATAAGTGTATATATTGTGTGTGATAGTAAATATCAGTGACTAGATATTTATTCAATTTAAATACTCTAATGCTATCAAGGGAGGTTGCGCGATGTGGGTGAATCCCGATACAGGCCAAATATTTGATATATGGCTGCCTACAAATAAACTATGCACCATATTATGGTTTTAAAAGAAAAGTAGAGTATATATCTGATTTAGTCTTGCTACGAATCCATTGACAATATCTATAGAAAAAAATAACAAAGCATATGAACCATATTATAGTTTTGAAACCATTGATTTGAAACAACCCCAAAAAGATAAACAAAATAAGAACATTCATTATACCTTATGTTGTAAGATCTACACATTGATTATATGCCAAACCATTGATTTGAGCCCCAAACAGTGAAACATTGAACATTGATTATACCTTATGTTGTAAGTCTTGATTTTGTTTTGAACCTGAACAATTTTAAAACAGAACAAACTTAAAAATTAAACCAACTTAAATAAAACTTCAACTAAAATGAACAAACTTAAAGTTGAACAAACATAAAGTTGAACAAACTTGAATGAAACTTAAACTTAAACTTAAACTTAAACTTGAACTTGAACAAACTTGAACGAAACTTAAACTTAAACTTTAACAAACTTAAAAGTGAGCAACGAAACTTGAATAAAACTTAATAAAGATATATATAAAGGATCACAATTTATATATGTTATGCACAAAATTAGTTTCTACAAATATAAGAACCAATTTGTGTACCTACACACAACTAATGATGTGACACTCACAAATAATCTACAAAAGCAGATTTTAGCATATGAGAAAAATAAATCACAGCTTAAATAAAAAAATTAATCACCCTAAAAATCTAAAAAATTTTGTACTTTAATCAACAAAAAAATATGAAAACTATTTGCGAAAAATGAAATCCATAATTGAGAGGGATAAGTAGGGTCACATACTATTGAGGTTCTTAAAGTTCCACATGGTTTTCAATGATCTACCCGGGGTTGCAGGAAATTATCCATCATTAAAACATAATAGAGTCACCAAGATAACCATTTGTCAATGAAAAACATATTCTAATACCACATTTTTAACCCCCAAACTAAAACTAATATTGAAACTGCATGTAAAAAAATAAACAAATACATGCTTCCAAAAGATGCACATGAATCTTTCCTGGAATCATTTCCTGAATATACACATGCATATTATTGGAATTGAATAAGAAAACAAATGTTAAAGTTAACATTTGCAAGATACTAAAACTTAGCGATTAGTTTTATATTTGATAACCTTCTATCCAACACAGTTTTATCCGCCTCTGTTCAGTTTTAGAATCTATATGAGTGTTCTAATAAGGGTTTTGGACTTTTTACATTTTCAACTCTAAGTTTGAATGTATCTCACTGCTATCAAATTTTATTTTTTATGAAATTACCGCAAGTGCACTAGCTATTGAAATATAGCAGGTGTAAGTACGGGTCGAACCCACAGAGATTTCATCGATTTTTTTTTTAAAATATTGACTGTCCAACTAGACATATGAGTGCATATAAAAATGATTAAGTTTCTAAAATAAAAATAAAAACAGAATAAACGAACAAGTACAAGAGATAATATTAAATGTGGAAGAAACTAGGATGCCGGTTCCGTTTGTCAATCCTAATTAAATTACCATATCAATTTAATTCTGTAATGCCGAATTTATAACACAAAATATACCGACTCTCGTCGCGTACATTTCGGAGAATATAACGTTACATAAATTCAAAATATTTTAACGTCTCTAGAATTAGACACCATAAATCCCTATTCCCTCGAAAATATCACGTTCTAAATTTTTAATGTGTATTTAAGCATGGGATATCAAAATATCTAAGTGCAAGCATAACCCATCAAAAATGACAACTTTAAATTTTTTAAAGCATGAAATTATAATTAATTCTTGAGGTTTAAAAATACACTCTCGTGTATTTTTAAGCGAATACCGAATGTTTTATTTCAAATTTAAATACGTCGGAATATGTACGAAATTAAATTAACATGCGTAATTTAAATAGTCATGGCAAACAACACTTAAATCCTAGTAATGAAACTACTCACACATCATATTTGACAAACAAATATTGCAAGATGAAAAAATAATTTTCATTAGTAAATGTCAACTTACAAAATTTCGGGCCCCATACTTGAATTACAATATAGAATATGCTCCTCCAAGGTGTGCCTAAAAAATACTCTCTACAGAGATTTTTTTTTAACTCTCAAAGTGTATCTGTTTTTTTTCTCTCCAAAAGTCCCTTCAAAAGTCCTCTTTTTTCGTAAGTCACGAAATTGGCACCTAATTTATAACCCAAAAAGGGGACAAAATTAGGTACATAACGTGGGGAAAATGGGGTGGAATTATGGGAATAAACATGGGTTGGTGGGGAGGTTTGTGCTGCTTCGGCAGAAGAAAAAGGAAGGAAAAAAACATGGGTTTTGGTACTGGGGTGGTGGGTTTGGGTAGTGGGCTTGTGTTTTTGGGATTTTTGCCAAAAAACTGATGGGGCAGGTAGGGGTCGAACCCCTGAACTCACGCAGGTCTCTCTTTCTCCTAACAACCCTTTCTGATATAAATACACACCCAATTATATTTAACAACATATTAAAACCCAAATCTCATAATTTAAACAATAGCCCAAATCACCATAACTTCTTCATTCGGAGTCCGATTGACTTGCCGTTTGAATCAACATGACCCTCATTTCGGTCCCAAAAAATTTTCAATAGTGTTTGGGTCTCGAGGCTGACTTTGGGCATTGACCTGGGGCTTTGACTTTGACTTTCTTTTGAATTCGAACTTTGTACGGCCATAACTTCTTCGTTTCAACTCCGATTGTCACGCCGTTTGAACCTAAGCGTCCCTTGATTCAAGGCCTTCAATTTCCATGGCTGGTCCGAGTCTGAAATCAGCCATTTGAATTTATAATTTAGCCCTTGAAGTTGCGTAGGTGCCCGTTTCATGCCCGAATGATGTCTTGTCATTGCCGCTTGCCTTTTAATCCTGTTAATACTCAAAACAACCTTGCACAAGAGATTAAAAATATATATTTAAGGTCATGAATTAAAGATGTGAGCATAAAGTTCGCAAAATTACATTATTAACCCCATTTATTCTGAAATTTGTATTTTTCTTTTAGATAAAAAAAATAACTCTAAAAGCTCTTTATTGATGGTGCAACAGAACTAACAAGGCCTAGATTTGGGTGTAAATAATACAAAATAATACTCTCATCACTCACTTCTATGAGTTATATAGGCTTTATAGGCTTAAACCGATAGTATTGTTAAGATTCTTAGCTACATTTGCTTGCTTCATTGAAAGATTATCTCTATCAAATTTGAAGAAATTAAAAATATTAGAGACCAAGGGGTGTAAGGAGATGATCAACGTTCAAGGCCTAGACATATTGAAATCTTTAGAAGTTTTAAATGTGAGTTTTTATGAATCCTTAGACAGAGTACCAGATCTTTCAAACTTGAAAAAGTAAAAAAAAAATATTTCAGCGTCAACTAAGATACTTGAGATTCGTTTTGTCATGTTCGCTTTCAACACATCGGATCTGTAAAACTTGAGATTCACTTTGTCATGTTATGAGATCCGTTTTGTCATTCTTGAGAAACCGAGTACCAGATCTGTCAAACTTGAAAAAGTAAAAAAAAACTAAATATTTCAGCGTCACTGTTATGAGAAAGTAACATGATTTCATTAGGGTTGTACCTCATGATTACCAGGGTTGTACCTAATGCCTAGAACCAATATTAATCAAGGAGATAAATTATAATTTCATCAGCTGGTGAAACAAATGAAAGTATAAAAAAACTAACTTCATTGACGGGAATAAAATAAAGTTAATGTATTTCACTCCTGACACAGAATAAAAAAAACTAAGAAATATGGGCATTTAAAAATACACAGTGACAAGAAAACTAACTTCAAACAATTTTTAATACATTGCAATACCTTCCTCTTATATAACCATGAATCCGTCTTGACCATTTTGCCTAACACCCCCATTGTAACTAAGAACTCAAAATGCAAGTAACGTTCGGGGTCGGTCCATTTAAATATCTTTTGCAAGACCTGAACTTTTAATAAAAATAAATAGATAGTTAGGTCATGATATGTTTAACTTAATGTGGCTATTCTCAGGAAAATCAAATAAAATGTTCACAATACACACAAAATGCCTCACTAGATTAACTTAACCAAGTGAAGTTCCCGATGTATAGAATGTCACAACATACAACAATTTTAAAAACATTATAGACTACTCGCTGACATTTAAACATTAAATACAAATTAAATCAGTATCCAAAACTTGACCCAAAAAGATATTTTCATAAAATCAGATGAAACCTATTATTCAAACCAATAGTAAAAAATAAACTCTAATCCACGAAAAAACCAAATCCGAAGTCCAGCTTATAGAACATATATAATAGACCTTTGGGGTTTGAAGAGTTAGCTATTCGAAAAAACTAACGATTCCTACAAAACAAATAGAATCACAAATAAGGCCAAAAATAAATATAGACAACAAAAATAAACAAAACATACCTAAAGATTTGGGTTTAAAAAATAAAGAGAGAGATATATCAGTGGTGATAAAAACAAACTAAATACTCACAAAGTTCCAATAAGATATGGAAAAAGTTAGATCTAGAAAAAAGTAGATCTGGATGAGGTCACGGTCGGGGTCCAATTTATGTAGGCCGGAGGTGTTATTCAAAGTTTGGGTTTTGCAATCCAGACAAAACCCATTTTGGTTTTAGAAAAGAAGATGATACATGTGTATTTCAATCCTTAGAAAATGAAAAAGAATATACTTGTGTCTCAGTTTCAGAAACCCTAGGTCAGTGGTATTGCAATCTAGATAAAGCCCATTTCATCCCTTTCTTCAAATCCTCACGTGAGAGCGAGAAGACACCTGAGAGAGAGAAACATAAGGTCATGGGAGAAGAGAAGCTGAAGAGAGGAAGGGGGTAAATGTCTAAGGGTCGATGGGTTGCGTGTGATAGGAGAGAGACAGCGGAGAGGAGGTAGTGAGGGAAAGAGGTTGAAAAGTCAGGTCAAAATGGGTATAATTCCCTTTTACCCTTGTTTTTGAATTTTGAAGATAGGGAAAAAGAATTAGAGTGTGTAAAAAGAGGGGGAAACCAAATTTTTAAGGGGCAAAAGTGGTAAGAGGGTTATTTTAAACTCAACCATTAGATCATTGACTTGATGACTCAATCCTAGCCTCTAATTTTAAACTCCTTATTTTATACTAGTGGAATGCCCGTGCCTGAAGGCACGAAGAAAATGTTCCAAATTATTGAATGTGTAAACAAATTTATATCAATGTTTTTTTACAACACAAATGTGAAAACAATTTAGAAAATTTTGGCAAAATATCGTGCTTATCGAACTATCCACCCTATTAAGAAAGAAAAATAGTCCACAACAATATTAATAGTTCGTCTTGGACCTCGCATAAACATCCTACCCATCAAATACAAATTTAAGTCATAAAATTTTTTTACAACACAAAAATGTAAACAATTTAAAAAAATTGGGCAAAATTTCCTTTGTTTATATGAATATCCACCCTCTTTAGCAAACAAAAAATACACCTTCAAAAATATGAATAATCCATCATGGACCTCATATAAACAATATCGTCACATTAACTCAATTCATGAAACAACACCAATAACACAAATACATAACTTGTGCCTAAAGGCGGGATTCACATTTCTTTTTTGTCCAATTTCAAAAGTAAAATGATAAATGACAAATATAAATACAAAAAAAGTTATATAATACTAATTCAAAAGTATTAGTTAAAACTATTTGCACTTCATAGTGAAAGAAATGAATTTATAGTTGATAGAGATGGTAATGGTGCAACAAGTTATACATCTTCTTTCTATTCCAACTTAAGGGGGATATACTATAACATGTGCAAGTCTTATTTCTATTCCAATTGCAATACATATTGCCTAAATACCAAAAAAAGAAAAATATAGTTAGACGGAGGAAATAACATTTAAGTAAACTAAATAAACATTCATGCACTACCTCAATTATGTCATTGTTGCCACAATAAAATGCATTATTTATGATTCAACATTCACACACTACCTCAATTATCTCGGATTACAATTGCATATTCAAGTGAGGTAGTGAATGAATGTTGACTGGAATTAGGATTATATAATATGTGAGGTAAAACAGATATTTGCTCATAAGATTAATAATAATAATAAGATTAATGATCTATAAGGTAGAACACATACCATGTTTGCTCATAAGATTAATGATCAACTTTTCAAAAGATATTGACTTCACATAGACATGAATACTTCAATCTATTATATTAATAAAATCAAGTAATATGTACCAAATTAGAATGTTCAAACACTATATCTTCATACTAAAAATTTATGATAATATAATGAAGTATTAACCAACTACATATCAGCGGCTAAAAAATGATCTGCCATTATATTAAAACAATTTTGTATAACTGATAGACAAAGATGGTACTATAATATTTACAGTTAATACTAAAACTTGTGAACTTTGCTTACACAGGATAGCACAAACTATTTAAAAATAACAAAGAAAAACTCAGAATGCATACAAACCTAGTCCAAATGAAGAATGCAATGGTCAAGCTAAATGGAAAAACACAGAATACATACAAACCAAGACATAGTGAATGGGTAATTACTAATTTAATCTCCAAAAATCCTAACGTTAAAGTCTTCAAATACTACATTAAAATAGACATGTAAAGTTGCTAAATCAATAAACACACAATAGTAACTTCTTGGCCTATTAAAGGCAAATAGCACATTACACACAAATATTGTATCGTTTAGTGATAAAGTGGAGGGGAAAAAGCGTCAGTACTATGCATATTTTGCAAGAACACCCATGAACTATATATAATTAGGAAAAAAAAACACTTAACCCATGTATTGATAAAAAATCATTACCAGAAGTACCCAAAATTTTGTCCATCGGCTATGCATCAACTATATTTTAAAAGGGTTGGAAATTATGACATCACTCAGATGATAAAAGAATAAATCAAATGCAAAAGGTGTTTATTACATACCTTACCATTTCTACAAGGGATGATGTAAGGTAACTAAGCAGTATGAGCCGAGGTAGAAACAAATCCAAGCTCAATTACTTGTGAAGTTTCTTGTCAATCGTCATCTTCAATGCATTGCCGACATACCTTCGAAACTACTTGTACCTCTTCCCACATACTCGTGACAATGTGAAACATACTCGTACCTATGACCATATACCTTCAAAACAACTCGCACCTCTGCCCAAAATGTAATAAAAACAACGCCTACAAAAATTCTTCGTCGGATCTTTACCTTAATCCTGAATTTGTAAAGGGTCATTCATCACAACAAATTCATTATAGTTCGTGCTCATACTAACAGTCCTTATTTGAATGGTTCTGTAAGCGCTCTAGTTTTCAGCCTCCCATTGTACCAAAAAAAAGGAAAATAAAAAGAAATAGTTAAGTAAATAGTGTTGCATCAACTCATTTACTTCATCAGTATTTTTTGAACTGTTGCCATTTCTATTTTAGTTTATCAACCTGATGAATGGATGCAATTTCATATTTGCATCATGCCATTACCAACTACAAATATAATAATTCAGGTACATATTATTCGGTTAGCGAAACAAATATGGCAGGCTTTATCCATCCGATGTGGGTCTCCACATTCATTGTCCTGACTAATATAAGACTGTACCGGCCTGTATAGAAAACATTCTCATTTTGCTAACAACATTACCAAATAAATATTATCACATTTAAGTAAAGATAAAATAGAACACCTTGAGTAAAAACTAACAAATGATCAAAAGTATGTGGCATTCAAATTCTTCTACATGAACTGTATTTCAAATGATTCTACATGGATCATATTTTAAAAGTACACGGGTTGAAAATTTAGATCACATAGATATGTTTCACCCCTAACCTTGAGACATCTCTTAAAATAATATGAAACAAACTGGACAGAAAATAATTCCATGTCAAGTGTTATAAATAGCCCTTATATGAAATAAACTAGACATAAACCATTCAGTATTTTACACCCAAACTTATTTTTTTTTTGTTCAAAGAAATGGACTTCAGAGATAAACACTGACTCCTGAATCACATTGTTGCTCACAATTTCCAAATACTACCGCAAATAAGAGATGACTCGGATTCCCTGCTACAAAGACAGCAAAAACAAAGCATATTGTTTATAAGAATGGTGAAAGCCTACTCAAATCAGGAGATCTATTGCAAATGAACGAACCAAAAACTTATTTAAGGAAGCAATATAATATTAATGATTGTCAGGTCCTGTTTTTTGCTCGTAATAACTAAAAACTTTTGTGAGGAAGCAATATAATATTAATGATATTCATTATTTAATGTGTGTGTTATGTAGGCATCAAAATCACGCTGCTCCGATTGGTTATTTAGATTACTTGAATAGGTAACCGTATATGCTTCCGAGTTCCACTGAGCCTCTCTCATGTCAATCAAGAGATGACTCACATCTTTAAGCCTACAACTTGAATAATAAACTCTAAAAGTTAAAACACAAATAAATTTTCATTTTAATTTTTCTACAAAAAGTCAAACCAATAAATCTTAAATGTTCAAACAAAAATAACCCCTTAAAACCCCAATCAGAGGTTACCAAATTAGAAATCTAATTCAACAATATTTCAAACCCAAATAAGAGAAACAAACACAAATCAGATGTTATCGAATTATTTTAAACTTAACACAACAAACACATAACCATACTCAGAAATGCATAAATCAAACATGGTGGTCTTGAACTTTAATTTGGAACCCATGATACCATACTCAGGAATGCAAACCAAGGTTAGAAATAAATTTCTCTAAGTGAAACAGTTAAATATCAAATATGTATGATCAGTTATACATGATGTCTAGTTATACTTGATGGCCAGTGTCTCGAAGTGAAACAGTTCATTTGGCGAGTGAAGAGGGGATAAAGAGAAAATCGGGTGGAAAGATAAAATGAGATAAATTTCTCAAATAAGAGTCAAACAGTTAGCTGGTGACCAAGTGGAAAAGGGATAAAGCATCCCAAAGTCAAAAAAATAGAGTCAAACACCATAGCATTCAAAATTATAGTCATATGCAAGCTAATATCAAATAGAAATATCTTGTTTTGCAAAAATTCCAACCCTTGTTTCCCTGAAAAACATTAAGTTCCTTGTTTCATATTAAGCTATTAAGTTTTATAAATAACTAAAGTTCCAATATAAAGAGGTAACATAAAACAAACCATTCACAATATAGAAATCACAGTAAACACAAAATAATACGAACAAAAAGATATTAAAAGAAAAAAGCTTAGCTCAAATCTGTCATAAAAAAACTGTGCGAGCATGTTTAATAAGGAAAGAAAATCATAGCAAAATTTAACCTATGCTTAAACCTAGAATAAATTATATCTCAAAACGAAATTGGAGGTTCCGATTTTCTGAGATATCCTAGTATACTATAGAGTACATCAAAAAACATAAAATGTACGTTCATATATCATAATCATTAAGATATTTAAAACTAAACTATACACAATGAGCGCAAAACATACAAATAGAAAAGGCACACTATATGAGAACCATTGTCTTAAATTCGGTTTCCAGATCTAACATATCCAAGATCTAATTAAAAATGTATGCGAAGGGACATAATCCCAAAATAAGATATAAAACAGAGGACCTTTAGTTAAATGACCCACTAATATCTTTAAAATAAAAAAAAACCAATAAAAAGGAAAAAAAATAACATTCCAAAACAAAATTTGAACCTCCAAAATTAGAAATTGCAAAAAATTAGAGGGAGAGAGTACATGCATAAAACTCGCTTTGCCTATGGAGTTATTTCTTGATTTCTGATGGAAAATATTGAAAGTTTTTCGGGGTCATCCAAATTAACTATATTTTTAAGACCTGCTCATTACGGTGATATATTAATAATAACACACAAAAGTAAGAAACTAATAAATAGAAGATGAATTTGATTACAAATGCATCTTCTATTAAGTTGTTATGATATACACTTAAAAGGACTCTTAAAAGGATATACACTTAATCTTCTACGTGTAAAGACCTGCTCGTTGTAGTGATATACACTTAATAGAAGATGCTCGTTGCAGTGATATACAATTTAAAGGATATCTTCTCTACTTAATAGAAGATGCATTTTATTACAAAGTTGGCAAGAAACTAAAAAACAAAAAAGTAAGAAAGTAACACACCAAACCACTCATATTTTTTTCCTTTTTTTTAATGAAAATGAATTGCTTTTCAAAAAAATTCCAACTTTGTAATCAAACGCACACCAAGTGATCATGTGTAGAACTAGCTTAAACTTGTGAAAATTATTAGTAGTTACATAGTTTCAGAAGATTCAACATGTACTCCATACGAATACTGAAAAGATAATATATAACTCAAATTGATGTTTTGTTTTATATACTCTGAACAAATCTCATTATTTTTATTGTAAGTTTTCTACTATATTCCTGAAAACTAGTTGATCGGTGTATATGGTTTATATTCTCACTATCATATGCACCCCATGATTTCAATTGGGAATGATGTTTTGCCTGGATTGGTAGGGTACACTTAGGTCACTTGAATAGGGATAAAAGTCCAAGTTTGGCTAGCGTAGGCGACCATTCCACAACTCGAAATCTACACAATCACTATCATGCTCGCTACTTTATGCCCTCAATAGATCAAATATAAGAAAATGAAAAAAAATCTATAAAAGCCTGATTTTTGTATAAATGTTGGTTTCAATCCACTGAAAACATGACATATTCAGCATATCACTTGCAAAGAGTTAAAAAAAAGGCGACTAAAGGTAATATAACTCACTATAGCTATTAAAAGCATGAACTTGAGCTTTGTGTAGGTGACACAACTTCCTTGTATTTGAAGATATAGAAAATAACCTAACGGGCGTAAAAATAGAGTCGGTAAATATAATTGAAATGTAGGAATCAAACTTCACCATGTTTGTAGCTTTTCTATTTAATTATATAGGAACTGGAGTATTAGAAATATTACTAACTAAGATGATTCAAAGAAATCCTATGTGAAATAAACTTTTCCATTTTTCATCACATACATAAAAGTATTGATAAAACCTTATACAGTCAAATTCAAAGAAATTTTTTTAAAAACTTTTCCATCAAGAAAATTGACATTAAGAAGCATAAATATGGAGATGTGGGTGGGTATTGTTATAGTTTTAACCTGAACTACTCGCAAAAACACGATCACATCCCGCTTAAATTGGGCCACTTTAAATACGTATTGGGGTATGTTGAATAATAATAGAAAACACATAGCTATTGAACATGAATACTAATGTTAAAAAGCTATGTCTTTTATATTTAATGTTCAATAGCTATGCTGAATCTATTGTTTTTTATATTTAATGTTCAATACTAATGTTATAAAAATATACATGAATACTAATAGGTGTTGCATGCCAAGCGTTCGGATGTTGGAGTTCTCCACGTCTCCAACATGTTCCAAACACCATTTCTGCACATATGAGGACAGCAATTGTCATTCGATTATTTCATCAAACACTTTCTATGTAATCATGTAGTAAAAAGTGTAATAGATGTAGAAAATTAGTCCAAAAATAGTAAAAGCATCACTAAATTATTAGGAAAATAAACTACCATAAAAACTTCACTTCAAATAAAAAAAAATACCCTATTAAAGTAAACGCGTCACAAAATTAAAAAATACACACCAAATACCTCAAAATTTACACCAAGAGAACAATAATACAGTCCTTTGATCATGTGATTGTTCAGATCTAACATGTTCCAAACACAATTTCTGCACATATGAAGACAACAATTGTCATTCGGTTATTTCTATGTAACCATGTAATACAAAATGTAATAGATGTTGTTGATGACTGGAAATAATAATGAAGATATGAAGATGATGATTGAAGATGAAATGGTGATCACATCAAACAAATAAAAGACAAAGGTTTTTTAAAGTGGTTCGGCTATGAATAAATCCTACGTCCACTGTTATTTTATTCCCAGGGGTTTACAATAGAAAAATATGGTGTAGTGAGAGAGAGAGAGAGTGTGGTTATCTTGTGTATGGTGTTTCTTAGTTGTCCCCCCTTTTGGCTAAGGGAATACATGTATTTATAGTGATGGGAGTTAATGAGATACAATGTCTTTATACATTCAGACATTTATGTCTATATACAATGAATCTAACTGTTGGTATTCTAGGATGATTGATCTTCCTTGAGTTGCTTGGTATGCCATGTGTTGGTTGGTATGCCGACTAACTCTCCTCGGGTCCCGACCTACTCTCCTCGGGTGCCGAACAAGTATAAATATTGCCACGTAGGATGACATGTGTCCTTTTCTGACTGGTCCTCGTAGATGGAGAATTTTTGCGTCAACAGAAGCCCCTAATGCTCCATGCTTAATGGTTCACAAAAAGGATGGAGTATTTATTTTGCAGTGTTGCTCGGTGCTCGTGAAATTCTTGATTTGTCTTCTTGATTTGTTCAACATAAAGTGTATTATCTCCTGGACGACATATGATACAGGCTGATCGATGGTTACTAATCTTTCTTTTGAGGAACTCTTTTCGTCGAGCGAACGTGTGCTATGTATCACCCCCGTGAATTTGGATGCATCCATGCCATAGTACACAGCTTGTAGCTTGTCATAATCTTCAAGTATGTTGATTGGTTTTACTTGCTGACCAACTGCCTCATATGCCGAGCAACTGAGTGCTCACTTCACGTGCTTGATTTTTCTGACTTATGCTCCTCTGAATACTTTGTCGAGTAACATACTAGATTTTGAACCCAACTCTTCAATCTGATTAGTACCAAGCTAGTGGTGGACTTTGAAATATTTTTATACAACTTCTTCTTCAATATTCTTCTGGACAGTAGTAGTAAAGATCTCAGTGATGTAGATGCTGAATCTGACTCCTAAAGGTGCATAATAACTCCTAAATATGCCTCCCGAACTTTAATATGCCTCATGAACTTCAATATGCCTCCTGAACTTCAATATGCCTCCTGAACTAATTCTTGAGCAAGAAAAGTAACTCCTGAATGATGATTGGTCGGGGGCCCGACCATGTAAGTTTGTGGAGTTGAATTTGATGCTCGACTGCATGTTGTTATAAGAATGTGCCACCGAATGAACAACTATATCTGTAATAGAAGCCCCCAAATATGGAAGATGAACTTTGAATGCTTTCTTGGCCTTGAAGTATGTTCGTCTTGCTAGAAAAATAAGGCCGAGGAAATGTTCCCTGAAATCATTCCCTGAGATCTTTGCATGTTTGCATTTTCATTTTCTTGGAAATACTTTGTAAGATGCTTTCCTTATTGTTTTACTGATGAATATATATATGTAGAAGGACAAATTGTCCTATTTTGTATAGACAATGAAACTTGTTCCACCTGCTATTTAATTATAGTGACTTGTCACTCTTTGGTCCTAAGCAATGGAATGATTTTCATCCCATATTCCTGCTTAGTTGTAGTAATCCCGTTAAGATTACCTTGTTGCCTAGACAGTGGATGCCCCGGGAGGTCATCCATCTTCTTGCCTAGTTTGGTACCAACCAATGGAGTTGGTTGTAACAACCCGCCCTTTTGGAGACGATTACATTCCATAAATAAATATAAATTGGCAGTTTGGAGAATTTCCTAAAATAGTAATTTTTGGGATATTCGAGGATTAAATGATTTTCGAGGGATGTTGTGATTATTAGGTCGAAATGTTTTAATTATATGTCGCCGTTGAGTAAAGCAACATGAGGTAAGATTTTTAATTGGAAAACCCGCATATATTTATTTTGGGTTGGAATAGTGATTTGCGGTCAAGTACCTCGGATGGAAATTTCGACTGCGCCGTGAGTCTCAGAATGTTCGAGATGGTCGGAAAAGAGTGTCCGATTGTCGAAAATGAGTTTCGGGTAATTTTAGAGGTAAAAGTAACTCGTAATTGGGTAAACGAGTCGTTTTTGGGTTTTAAGGGGTTAAACCCTTTTCTTTCTATATAAAGAGAGGGAGAGGGAGAAAAGAGAGAAAGGAAAGAAAGAAAAGAGAGAGAAGAGAGAGAGGAAGGAGAAAGAGGAGGAGAAAATGGAGATTCGGGCCAAACTCCGCCGGATTCGACTCGGAGTAGTCATATTTTATCCACGAGGCAAGTTTTTACTTGCTTTATTTATCTTTTTGCATAAATATCTCATACCGTAGTTTGTTATAAACAAACCCTAAAGGTTTTGGGGTGGATTATCGTGGATAAAACGGGTTTTTGGAAGTTAAAACAATTAAACCCCAATAATATTTCAATTTGTGGAACTTAGGTTTTAACCTAAATTAATTGATGGTTTTGGGTTCTAGGATGTTTAGAACCCTTAATATATGTGTATTTGTAGTTGGTTGAGGTTGTAGGACGTTGGGTGAGGCGACAAAATCTTGGGAGAAGCTTTAATGGCCGAAATCGTCTCGGAGAAGACGATGAATACTAACCCATCACTTTAGTGGGCGTTTTTGGCCAGGAAAAGAATTGATTTAGCTTTCGACCAAAAAACGGAAGTTGTAGATCCTTTCGATACGGTCGCGTGGGCGCTGACCGCGTATTTTTATGATTTTTCTACGATTTGATATGATTTTTACAAGATGGCAGCTCCGGGTTGAAATCATCAACTCGGAAATCAAATCGGGAATTGGAAAAATTACAGCTAGAATTAATTGCGTAGATGTTCGGGATAATTTTGGGGGTAGTTTAGAAACCCCAAAAATGAATTTGGGTTGTTGGATAAAAGGAATTGAGGAGATTTAATTTGGGAGACCTGGTGTGACCGGTCGACCGCTCCCCTAAGGCCGGTCGACCGCGTCAAGGAGAAAGGGCCTACTGCTTTGTTTCGTAGGATTATTTACAATCCGCGGTCGACCGGGGGTCTAGGACCGGTCGACCGGTGCCCTGTTTTCAACCCAAGATTTTGGAGATTGTTATTCTTTCTCCTCTTTGAGTTTAAAGTTTAAGGGCCTTCCAAATTAGAGTATTATGGAGGGTTATGTCCTAAAGGACTTGATGAATTGGGAATATATATATATATATATATATATGTATATTCACTTAGAGTGAATTAGTATAATTGGAGATATCCAATAAATCCTTATATGGGATTAAGGTAGATATTACTTATTACAGTAAGAAAATACTTTGGATTTAGTATCATGCTTATATGAATGCATGATTTGATTCCTTGAGGGAATCTTTGGGATTATTGGTCATCGATAGATGGTTTGGAAAATATGGCCATTTTTATATATTCAGGTAGGAATATATGGTATATATATATACTATGTGATTAAAGTATATATATGAATTAAGATAAATGACTTTTGAAAATGTCAATATAAATGTTTTCAAAATGGAAAGGTAAATGATTTTCTTAATTAAAAATGTATGGATACACATCTCTCTAAATCGCTATCATAAGGGAAGTTGCATGCGTATGGTGAAGCCCCCTGACAAATTAACGCAGGGTGGATATAGTCCTATAGGCCATATGAGCATTTGTTGTATTTTTCTGCGCTGGTTAGGAGATTCCGGGTGTGGTCTTGACTATCCCGCAGGCATATGGCCGCTTCCCGACATCTTGCGATGTAGGATCCCAGGTTGTCTTGATGATAGGCCCTGGAAGATGATAGCCATTTAGGGGCGCGCACAGTGGGGAAACCCGGACGGGCGGTCTTAGAACTCGTTTTATGTTAAAGCAATTTATGATAATAAATTGGCTTTAATTTACATTTCCTGGATGGAAGAAGGGAAATGGGATAAATGTTTTGGCTTCGGTAACACCTCCCGGATGGAAGAAGGGATGTGGAAGCATATGATATGATCAAAGCATTTTTATGATAATGAAAATGGCTTTGAATACATTTCCTGAATATAAAAAGGGAAATGGGATATTTTGAAATGGAAAAGCATTTTTATGATAATAAAATTGGCTTTTAAAAAAGTATATGATTTGTTAAAGCAATTCATGATAACGAATTGTCTTTTAAATACATTTCCTGGATATGAGAAGGGAAATGGAAGGTTTTGAGATAAAAATGATAAGTATTGATAAATACTTTGTAAATGTATTCTCATTCCGGGAGATGGATCCGGATGTATATGGTAAAATTTATATATATGTATAAATCGAGTGCCGAGGGTCTAATGGATCCCGACGATCGACCGTGCCGCATAGTAGTGTATTGGATTTCACTTTGCGAGACACCCCACGCACGAAGATGGCACTGTGTTGAGACTGGGGAGAAGTTTAATCCTTAGTGCTCTAATATTAGTATTTCTTGTGGTATACATATTTATTTATATATATATTCTGTACTGAGGGACTGGCGGATCTCGACGATCGACCGTGCCGCGTAGTAGTGTATCGGGGGGGTTCCTTGTTTGGATTTCGCTTCGCGAGACACCCCACGCACGAACATGGCATAGCGTTGAGACTGGGGTGAAGTTTAGCCCTTAGTACATTCCTTGGACTATCTAGGATTGATAATGGGTTGGTGATAGACTAGTTTAGCGGGATAGCTTGACTAGGATGTTTAGAGGGATGCGCTAGGAATGCACTGTTAGAAAAGAGGTGAGGGGTATCTCATGGGTGTGCGATACCAAACTTAAATATGAGATAAAACCTTTTTCAAAATAATAAGGCATTTATGCACTTGCTAAATATTTTCAAAACTCAGGCTCAGACCCGTTTATCTACTTTTCCTTTCTTACTATATTATATATATATATATATATATATATAGGTGTCCAGACACAGGGACGCCTGGATGGTACTTCTTTCGAGTCAGACGTCAGCAGCAGCAGCTGTGGATGCATGCAGGTTTTTGATAGCCGCTTCCATTCTTGTAATCAAGATAGGAGGTATTGTATAAACATTCGGGCCAGTGGTCCAACTGCATCTATTTATTCATTTAGTACATCATTCGATATGGTTGTATATTTTGACCGAGTGTTCGGTTACTTTATTTCATTTCCGCATAAACTGTGTGGATGTTTTATTTATTGTTGTTAAAAAGAGTAGTAAAGTTAAAATTTTGACACCGGCCTAATAGGTTATTAGTAAATATATGGATTTTTGACAGTGATGCTAAGAATGATCCATATGAGACTCCTGTTTTAATTTGATATAGGAGTGATCGCCCGGTATTTTATTAGGCGGGGTGTCACAAATGGTATCAGAGCATCTGGTTCTAGTGTCCTTAGGAATCTGTGCGGACGTACTACGCTTTCAGCGTTGCTCTCATTTGTTATAGAGCCTCAGGATTAGGATTGTTGATTTCTCTTTTGAGATTTCGTTCTCCTACCATATTATAAGATTATAGAAATCTTTTGCGCGCTCGTTTGAGAATCGTGTGCGGAGCTTGGATGGTAGTAGGAGGTGAGGCTTAGATGGAGCAGCTGGTAGAAGGTCGGGAATGAGGACCGTGGTAGAGGTCACTTCCTTTCCAGTGTTTGCTAAGGATTATCTCAACGACTACTAAAGCGTAGTAGTTACGAGTACCATAGTACCGCCGTAGTAGAGTGTGGTACTAAAGTTGGATTTCCCAGTGAAGTAGGGATTCGAAAGGGATCTTACGGATAGTTTTAACCGCGAGTTCCCATGATTTCAGCATGAATGAAAAGAATGCAGTTTTTGATTATTCGCATAAGGATCGGACAGAGGTCGACAGTGAATAAGGAGTAATATGGAAAAGTTAACCTTGTACCTAAGTGAGTTAGGTGCAATGAATGATGAGTCCTTTTTAGGAAGGATAGGCTCACTAGAGAATCTGTGTATTCGTGGACCCCATTGGTGGAAATCCACCCGGGAAAATTTGTTGAAATAAGGAGTTAAGAGAATTAGTAAGATGATTGTAAGGAGCGGTGTTCGATAGCTCGAGACTCGTGTGTGTATCTTGAGTTTTATGGCGGTCTTAATAACATTACATAATGTATGTCTATTTGTTTTCCGCGATAGCGGAATTTTATTTTCCTTCATTCGCCATAAAGGCGGGTTTTGATATATTGTGTGTATATATATATATCTGGTTTGGGATACTCGTTTTATATGTCTATACGAGTACGGTGATATGATGAGTATAATACATTATGGTGTGTTTTCGGAGCGATAGCAGGCTAAAAATGACAAGTCTATCGTGTCCATGGTTCCTGGAGGGAACAGGTTATTGTTGCGACGTCTCACCTAGATATAGGTTGAGTTCACCCTATTTATTGTGGGATAAGAAACTTCGATGAGTAGAGGTTTCATTATCGTGATTTGGGTATATGGCGACCTTATATATATGATTTAAGGCCGCAGGATTTGTGTTGTGTTGTAAGATTAAGCTCATTACTATTTACGCAAGGACTTAAAAATGAGTGCGAGCGTAGGGTGGTATGACTCTTAGTTTGAGATAGGAGTTCAAACCACCTTTTTGTTGGAGTAGGGGATAGGGATATCCCGGTTGCATGTTGAAATAACGAAACTCCATAACCAACGAAGTCAAGGGTTAATGTGTGGAGGGGTTCCTTGTTTGTATTTCGCTTTGCGAGACACTCCACACATGACTCTTAACGACGTCGGGAGTGGAGAGCTGTTATAGGATGCAAGGATGTTGGTTTTGTGGAAAGGTATTATAGTGTGGATGAACCACTATAGGCTGTGAGCCACATGATGTTGATATACATATGGAAATATTGTGCTATGGAAAAGCACTAAAGTGGTCCCCTCGCCACAAGTGGGTGGGTGAGGTTGGACTTAGAGAAATTGATTTGAGGACAATAGTCAGGCCTTAATGAAAAGGCAAATTTTGAGGAGATACATTTTGGGTATTATGTTCGTGACACTTTTACAGAAAGTGGGCACTTCGATTGATTAGGTTTCCTTCCGTATGGGCGGAAGGATAAGATAGTATAAATGCGTTCGTAGTTTAGCGTAGGCAGTATTTAGGACGTCCCGCTGGTGTGCCTTAGGTTGCTATATCTCGATGATCGACTACGCGAAGGAGTAGTGTAACGGGAGGGTTCCTTGTTTGGATTTCGCCTTGGCGAGACGTCCCACGCATGAAACCAAGAAATTGTCGGGAGTTGAGAGAGTCCTTGGGCACTAGGGACATACTTAGGATTATATTAGTTTCGCGTAGGTAGGATATCGCATAGACCTTAGTATTATTAGGAGGTAAGTTTAGTAGAGTTAGTGGCACCGAGGTTAGGAAAATTGAATTTCACGGGTTGGGAGTACCCATAGATGATTATTACACCGAAGAAAGGAGACCCTTATTGGGAGAGAGTGTTACGTGTCAGACGTTCATGATGGATGTGCAGATGTGCACGGGTTAGAAAGGTGTATGGGCACCTTAGTAAGTTGGTTTATATACCGCCCGAGATAGAATGGGAGTAGTATATAAATTTGAAGTTTATGTCGTTAGGCACTAGAAATAATGGGTGCGATGTGACGATGTTAGAGTCACTTTACGATCGTGGTAGTCGTGTAGCTCATGGTTGGGAACCATTGAGTTAGTATCTTTCCCTTGAGGTTTTAGGATTTGTAGTGATCCTAGTTAGATGGTGTAAGTTATACTCGAATTTCGAGGATGAAATTCCGTTGTAAGGGGGGGAGTATGTAACAACCCGCCCTTTTGGAAACGATTAAATTCCATAAATAAATATAAATTGGCAATTTGGAAAATTTCCTAAAATAGTAATTTTTGGGATATTTGAGGATTAAATCATTTTCGAGGGATGTTGTGATTATTAGGTCGAAATATTTTAATTATATGTCGTCGTTGAGTAAAGCGACATGAGGTAAGATTTTTAATTGGAAAACCCGCACTTATTTATTTTGGGTTGGAATAGTGATTTGCGGTCAAGTACCTCGGATGGAAATTTCGACTGCATCGTGAGTCTCGAAATGTCCGAGATAGTCGGAAAAGAGTGTCCGATTGTCGAAAATGAGTTTCGGGTAATTTTAGAGGTAAAAGTAACTCGTAATTGGGTAAACGAGTCATTTTTGGGTTTTAAGGGGTTAAACCCTTTTCTTTCTATATAAAGAGAGGGAGAGGGAGAAAAGAGAGAAAGGAAAGAAAGAAAAGAGATAGAAGAGAGAGGAAGGAGAAAGAGGAGGAGAAAATGGAGATTCGGGCCAAACTCCGCCGGATTTGACTCGGGGTCGTCGGATTTTATCCACGAGGCTAGTGTTTACTTGCTTTATTTATCTTTTTGCATAAATATCTCATACCGTAGTTTGGTATAAACAAACCCTAAAGGTTTTGGGGTGGATTATCGTGGATAAAACGGGTTTTTGGAAGTTAAAACAATTAAACCCCAATAATATTTCAATTTGTGGAACTTAGGTTTTAACCTAAATTAATTGGTGGTTTTGGGTTCTAGGATGTTTAGAACCCTTAATATACGTGTAGTTGAAGTTGGTTGAGGTTGTAGGACGTTGGGTGAGGCGACAAAAGCTTGGGAGAATCTTAAATGGCCGAAATCTTCTCGAAGAAGATGATAAATAGTAACCCGTGACTTTTGGGGGCCCTTTTGGCCAGGAAAAGAATTGATCTAGCTCTCGGCCAAAACACAAAAGTTGTAGATCTTTTAGATGCGGTCGCACGGGCGCTGACCGCGTATTTTTTTTATTTTTCCTCGATTTGATATGATTTTTACAAGATGACAGCTCCGGGTTGAAATCATCAACTCGTAAATCAAATCGGGAATTGGAAAAATAAAGGCTAGGATTAGTCGTGTAGATGTTTTGGATGATTTTTGGGGTAGTTTAGAAACCCCGATAATGAATTTGGGTTGTTGGATAAAGGATTTACGAAAATTAGTGTTGAGGACCTGGTATGACCAGTCGACCGCGCCCATATGGCCGATCGATCGCGTCAAGGAAAAAGGGCCTACTGCTTTGTCTCGTAGGCTTATTTGCAACCCGCGGTCAATCGGGGGTCCAGGACCGGTCGACCGATGCCCTGTTTTCAGCCCAAGATTTTGGAGATTAGTATTATTTCTCCTCTTTGAGTTGTTTAAGGACCTTCTAAATTAGAGTATTATAGAGGGTTATGTCCTAAAGGACTTGGTGAATTGGGAATATATATATATATATATATATATATATATATATATATATATATATATATATATATATATATATATATATATATGTAAATTCACTTAGAGTGAATTAGTATATTTGGGGATATGCGCTAAATCCGTAGATGGGATTTTGTTATATATTACTTGTTAAAGTAAGAAAATACTTTGGGTTTAGTATCATGCATATATGAGAATGCATGATTATGATTCTTTGAGAGAATCTTTGGGATTTTTTATCATCGATAGATGGTTTGGCAAATATGTCCATTCTTATTTATTCAGGGAGGAGTATATGGCGCATATATATATATATATATATATACTATGTGATTAAGTATATATGATATGATATAAATGATTTTGAAAATATATAGATGAATATTTTCAAAATGGGAAAAAGGTAAATGATTTTCATAATTAATAAAATTATGGTTACTCACCTCCCTAAATCGCTATCATAAGGGAAGTTGCGTGCGTTATGGTGATGCCCCCTGGCTAATGAATGCAGGGTGGCTATAGTCCTATAGGCCATATGGGTGATTATTTTATACTGCGCTGGTTAGGTGATTTTGGGTGTGGTCATGACTATCCCGCAGGCATACGGCTACTTCTCGACGTTGCTAGGTTCCCAGGTTGTCTTGTATAGATTGGCCCTGCAAGATGATAGCCATTTAAGGGCGCGTCCAGTGGGGAAACCCCGAGGGGCGGCTTTAATTTACATTTCCTGAGTATAAAAAGGGAAATGGGATAAATGTTTTGGCTTCGATAACACTCCCAAATGGAAGAAGGGATGTGGAAGAATATGGTATAATCAAAGCATTTTTATGATAATGAAAATGGCTTAGAATACATTTCCTGAGTGTAAAAAGGGAAATGGGATGATATAAAACGGAAAAGCATTTTTATGATAATAAAACTGGCTTGTAAAAGTATATGATTTGTTAAAGAAATTCATGATAATGAATTGGCTTTTATATTTACATTTCCTGAGTATAAAAAGGGAAATGGGACATTTTGAGAAAAATGAAGGTATTGATAAATACTTTGTATATGAATTCTCAGTCCGGGAGATAGATCCGGATGTATATTGTAATATGGTTCATATATATATATGTGTTGGGTGTCGAGGGTCTAATGGATCCCGACGATCGACCTTACCACGTAGTAGTGTATCGGCGAGGTTCCTTGTTTGGATTTCGCTTTGCGAGACACCCCACGCACGAATATGGCATTGTGTTGAGAATCGGGAGAAGTTCAATCCGTAGTGCTCTAATATTAGTATTTCTTGTGGTATATATACTTATTTATATATATATGCTGTACTGAGGGATTGGCGGATCCCGACGATCGACCTTCCCGCATAGTAGTGTATCGGGGGGGGGTCCTTGTTTTGATTTCGCTTTGCGAGACACTCCACGCACGAATATGGCATAGCGTTGATACTTGGGTGAAGTTTAGCCCTTAGTACTTGGACTATCTAGGGTCGATAGCGGTTGGGTGATAGACTAGTTTAGCAGGGTAGCTTGACTAGGATGTTTAGATGTTTAGAGGGATGCGCTAGGAGTGCACTGTTAGAGGAGAGGTGAGGGGTATCTCATGGGAGTGCGATACCAAACTTTAATATGAGATAAAACCTTTTTCTAAATAATAAATCACTTATGCACTTGCAAAATATTTTCAAACTCGGGCTCTGACCCGTTTATCTACTTTTCCTTTCTTTCTATATAATATATTATATAGGTGTCCAGACACAGGGATGCCTGGATGGCACTTATTTTGAGTCAGACGTCAGCTGCAGCAGTTGTGGATCCGTGCAGGTTTTTGATAGCCGCTTCCATTCTTGTATTCTATATAGGAGGTATTGTATAATCATTCGGGCCAATGGTCCAACTGCATTTATTTATTCTTTTAGAGAATCATTCGATATGGTTGTATATTTTGACCGAGTGTTCGATTATTTTATTTCATTTTAGTTTCATTTACGCAAAACTGTGTGGATGTTTTAATCATTGTCGTTTAAAAAGAGTAGTTAAGAAAAAAAAAATTAACGCTCGCCTAATAGGATATTAGTAATTAAATGGATTTTTGACAATGATGCTAAGAATGATCCATATGTGTCTCCTGTTTTAATTTGATATAGGAGTGATCGCCCGGTATCCCATTAGGCGGGTTGTTACAGATGGTATCAGAGCATCAGGTTCTAGTGTCCTTAGGAATCTGTGCGGACGTACTACGCTTTCAACGTTGCTCTCGATTTGTTATAGAGCCTCAGGATTAGGATAGTTGATCTCTCTTGTGAGATTTTGTTCTCCTGTCATAGTAGAAGATTATAGTACCCTTTTGCGCGCTCTTTAGAGATTCGTGTGCGGGGATTGGATGACAGCAGTAGGTGAGGCTTAGCTGGAGTAGATGGTAGAAGTCGGGGATGAGGACCTTAGGAGAGGTCACTCTCCTTGTGGTAATGGTTAAGGGTTTGAAGGGGATCTTACGGATAGTTTTAACCGTGAGTCTCCATGGTTCAGCAAGAATGAAAGGAAATTTGTTTCAGGAATTATTCACATAAGGATCGGTCAGAGGCCAACAGTGGATGAAGAGTATAATGGAAAAGTGAACCTTGTACCTAAGTGAGTTAGGTGCAATGAATAATGAGTCCTTTCCAGGAAGGATAGGCTCACTAGAGAATGTGTGTATTCGTGGACCCCGTTGGTGGAAATCCACCCAGGAAAATTTGTTGAAATAAGGAGTTTCCTTTTGACAAAGGAGTTAAGAGGATTAGTATGATGATTGTAAGGATCAGTGTTCGATAGACTGAGACTCGTGTGTGTAATTTGAGTTGTATAGTGATATCGATAACACTATAACATGTATGCGTATATGTTTTCCGCGATAGAGGAATTTTATTTTCCTGCATTCTCCATAAAGGCGGGTGTTTATATTTTGTGTATATATGTAAGATATTATGGTATTATCGGAACGATAGCAGACTATTGATGGCAAGACTATCGTGTCCGCAGTTCCAGGGTGGAACGGATTGTTGTTGCGGTGTCTCACCTTGATACAGGTTGAGTTCACCTTTATTGTTATGGGTAGATGGAACTTCGATGAGCAGAGATTTCATTATCGTGATTTGTATATGTGGCAACCTTATAGATATAATTTAAGGCCCACAGGATTCTTATTGAGCTGTAAGATTAAGCCCAGTGTTGGTTTGCGCGAGGACTGAATATTAGTACGAGCGCTTGGTGGTGTGACTCTTAGTTAGAGATAGGAGTTTAGATCACCTTCTGTTGATAAGGGATAGGATTATCCTGATTGCATGTTTGAAATAACGGAACTCCATGACCGACGAAGTCAAGTGTCAATGTGTGGAGGGGTTCCTTGTTTGGATTTCGCTTTGCGAGACGCTCCACACATGACTCTTAACGGCGTCGGGCGTGGAGAGCTGTTATAGGATACAAGGATGTTGGTTGGGTGAAAAGTCTTATAGTGTGGATGAACCACTATAGACTATGAGCCCTATGATGATGGTATGCTTACGGAAATATTATGCTATGGAAAAGCACTAAAGTGGTCCTCTCACCATAAGTAGTTGGGTGGAGTAGGACTTAGAGAAATTAATTTAAGGATAACAGTCAGGCCTTAATGAAAAGGCAAACTTTGATGAAATATGTTTCGGGTATTATGTACGTGACACTTTTATAGAAAGTGGGAACTTAGATTGATTAGGTTTCCTTCCGTATGGGCGGAAGGATAAGATAGTAGAAATGCGTTCGTAGTTTAGCGTAAGCAGTATTTAGGACGTCCCGCTGGTGTGCCTTAGGTTGCTATATCTCGATGACCGACTACGCGAGGGAGTAGTGTAACGGGAGGGTTCCTTGTTTGGAATTCGCCTTGGCGAGACGTACCACGCATGAAACCAAGCAATTATCGGGAGTTGAGAGAGGCCTTGGGCACTAGGGACATACTTAGGATTATATTCGTTCCGCGTAGGTAGGACATCACATAGACCTATGTATTATTAGGACCTAAGTTCGATAGAGTTAGTGGCGCCGAGGTTAGGAGGATGGAATTTCGTGGGTTAGAAGGACCCATAGGTGAGTATTACACCAAGGAAAGGAGACCCTTATTGAGAGAGAGTGTTACGTGTCGGACGTTCGCAATGTTTGTGCAGATGTGCACAAGTTAGAAAGGTGTATGGGTACCTTGGTGAAATGGTTTTATATACCGACTGAAATAGAATGGGCGTAGTATATAAAGTTAAAATTTATGCCGTGAAGCACTAGAGATTATGGGTGATAGGTGACGCTATTAGAGTCACTTTACGATTGCGGTAGCCGCATAGTGTATGGTTAGGAACCATTGGGTTGGTATTGTTCCCCTTGAGGTATTAGGTTTTTGAGCGATTTTAGGATTTGGTGGTGTAGGTTATGCCTGAATTTCGAGGACGAAATTTCGTTGTAAGGGGGGGAGTATATAACAACCCGCCCTTTTGGAGACGATTAAATTCCATAATTAAATATAAATTGGCAATTTGGAGAGTTTTCCTAAATAGTAATTTTTGAGATTTTCGAGGATTAAATGATTTTCGAAGCATGTTGTGATTATTTTTGGGACTATATAGGTCGAAATATTTTAATTATATGTCGCCGTTGAGTAAAGCGACACGAGGTAAGATTTTTAATTGGAAAACCCGCATTTATTTATTTTGGGTTGGAATAGTGATTTTCCTCAAGTACCCCGGATGGGAATTTCGATTGCGCCGTGAGTCTCGGAATGTCCGAGATAGTCGGAAAAGAGTGTCCGATTATCGAAAATGAGTTTCGGGTAATTTTAGAGGTAAAAGTAACTCGTAATTGGGTAAACGAGTTGTTTTTGGGTTTTAAGGGGTATAACCCTTTTTCGTCTTATATAAAGAGGGGGATAGGGAGAAAAGAAGAAAGAAAGAAAGAAAAGAGAGAGAAGAGAGAGAGGAAGGAGAAAGAGGAGGAGAAAATGGAGATTCGGGCCAAACTCCGCCGGATTCGACTCGAGGTCGTCGGATTTTATCCACGAGGCAAGTGTTTACTTGGTTTATTTACTTTTTGCATTAATATCTCATACCGTAGTTTCGTATAAACAAACCCTAAAGATTTTGGGTTGGGTTTTCATGGATAAAACGGGTTTTTGGGAGTTAAAACAAATAAACCCCAAAAAATTTCATATTTGGAGAAACTTAGAAATTAATCGAAATTAATGGGTGATTTCGGGTTCTAGGACGTTTAGAACCCGTATTATGTGTGTAGTTGAAGTTGGTTGAGGTTGTAGGACGTTGGGTGAGGCGACAAAAGCTTGGGAGAAGCTTTAATCGCCGAAATCTTCTCGAAGAAGATGATGAATAGTAACTCGTGACTTTAGGGGTCCATTTTGGCCAGGAAAAGAATTGATCTAGCTCTCGACCAAAACACGAAAGTTGTAGATCTTTTTTATACGGTCGTGTGGGCGCTAACCATATATTTTTCTGATTTTTCCTCGATTTGATATGATTTTTACAAGATGGCAGCTCCGGTTGAAATCATCAACTAGGAAATCAAATCGGGAATTGGAAAAATAAAGGGTAGGATTAGTCGTGTAGATGTTTTGGATGATTTTTGGGGTAGTTTAGAAACCCCGATAATGAATTTGGGTTGTTGGATAAAGGATTTACGGAAATTAGTGTTGAGGACCTGGTATGACCGGTCGACCGTGCCCATATGGCCGATCGACCGCGTCAAGGAAAAAGGGCCTACTGCTTTGTCTCGTAGGCTTATTTGCAACCCGCGGTCGACCGGGGGTCCAGGACCGGTCGACCGGTGCCATGTTTTCAGCCCAAGATTTTGGAGATTAGTATTATTTCTCCTCTTTGAGTTTAAAGTTTAAGGACCTTCTAAATTAGAGTATTATAGAGGGTTATTTCCAAAAGGACTTGGTGAATTGGGAATATATATATATATATATATATATGTGTGTGTGGGGGGGGGGGGGGGGGGGGGTACCCGAAATTTAGAACCATGGGCCCGGACGAGTAGCCCAGTCCTGACGGCCCAAAGTCCGGGCCCCTCATCTCTTATTGATCCGGTCTCACCACGTTCCCACAATCGGAAGTTACACGGGAGATGGAAAACGTGGAGAAACCTATCACCTCCACTTACCTGCATGTACATGTATATATTAAACCCTAGGTCCGGGGCAAAAGGACAAGTTGTATTCTCTGTAATCACTCTCCGGAGTATATAGAAATAATATCGACTGCACCACCGTGGACATAGGCACATCTTTGCTGAACCACGTACATCCTTTGTTTTGTGATTGGCATCTTATATTCCTTATTCTTTTCTTGATAATTGCTTCTCTCATATTTATTTGTGTTGCATACTCATTGCCTCCACAATTGGCGCCGTCTGTGAGAAACGTTCATCTTTCCCCGAGAATAGCCCACGTCAAGAAAGGAGTTTAAGATGTCTAGCCACAACAGCAATGCTCCCCAAGCAGGAGATATTCAAGAGCCACCTGCTCCTCGCAGGATTAGGTCTGAAGTTCGACGTTCAGATCAGAGAGCTCGCCTAGAAAGACCAGCCTCAGAAGAAAGTCAGGGACCAGCGAGGTCCACGCAGATATCCAGGTTGATTGATGCGTACGAGGCAAGGCTCCACGAGCAGAGGGAGTCTTCTCGCATATATGAGGCTGAGAATGATCGCTTGAAAAGAAGACTGGAAAGACTGGAGAGGGAGCTTCATCCTGATAACAGAAGACGCCCATATCGCACTCCTAGCCCTCAGGTGACCAAATCTCGCAGCCGAGGAAGGATCCCTAGGTGAGAATCTCAAAGGGACGAAGGAGGCGAGTCAGACGACGACCTACGCGAACAGCTGCGAAGAGCTCGCCGCTACCAGAGCCCTGCTCGCAGCAATGAGAACATACGAAACATGGTCCACAGGGAGATGAACCAGCATCCCGCTCACCATGGAACAAGATTAACCAGAGAACTCGCGAGGTGAGCTCTCAAAACCCAGATGAAGTCACCTTTCACAAGAGAAATCGAAGAGGAGGAAGCTCCCAAGAAATTTGCCATTCCAAGGTTGAAGATTTACGATGGAAAAACTGATCCCATCGATCACGTCAGGCAATACCGATAGGCCATGACCCTCTGGAGTCACCGAGATGCCCTGATGTGCTGCATTTTTCCCTCGAGCCTTCATGATGTAGCACAGAAGTGGTTCGAGAGGCTCCCCCACCGATCGATCAATAATTTCAAATCCCTAGCCGAACTCTTTACGGCCCGATTCATTACCAGTAGCTCCCATCCCACAAGGATGGATGCTCTGCTAACAATGAAGAAAACTCCTCAAGAGACCCTCCGAGAATATGCGAAGAGGTACTGGGAGTTATTTAATGAGATCGAGGACTGCGTGGAGGAAGTGGCAGTGGCCTCCTTCAAAATTGGGTTCCCTAGTTCTTCCCTCCTCTACCAGTCCCTGACGAAGAAGGAAGCTATGACTATTAATGACCTAATGGCCCAAATCGAGAAATACGCAAAGGTGGAAGATGTCACCTGCCCTAATACAGGAGAAAACGATCGAGCTAAGCTCACTACTAAGGTAGGTGAGAAAACTGAGAACCAGAGGAAAGGAGGAAAGAACGGAGGCAAAAATGGCTCCAAGAACGGAGGGAACCATGACACATCGAAAGCATTCCAGGCGGTCAACACCGTCTTCAAAGAACCAATTTACAAGATTCTCGCGAAGATCAAGGATGAGCCATTCATCAAGTGGCCCAGGAAGATGGGAGGAGATCCCTTGAAGAGGAACAATGCGTTGAGGTGCGCTTTTCACAAAGAAGGAGGACACAAGACCGAGCACTACAAAGCTCTTAAGTCTCACCTCAAAGAATTGGCCCAGTCCGGGCATTTGAACGACTTCGTGGAAAAAAGGGCAGAGAAAGTGACTGCCAAGAGAGAGGCGAGACCCGACAACGTGTTGGAGGATGATGCTGGACACGAGTTCGCAGTAATCCACGGAGTATCTGGCGTCAAGAAGATACAAGGGAACTCAGCTCGAATGGAAATGAAAAAACTTACAGCGGTAATGTAGGCTTTTCAAATCGATCCAGCAAAGTCACAGTCAGGAAAGTGTCGACGAGCAGAGGACGTCAACTATAACAAGCATATTGTTTTCACGGATGAAGATTTGATGGGAGTAAGGACCCCACATCATGATGCCCTGGTCATTACACTCAGGATAGCCAACTTTGACATCGACAAGCTGCTCGTCGATCAAGGAAGTTCATCCGAAGTAATGTACCTCGACCTATTAAGGAAATTAAAGTTGAGCGTCGCCGACCTAAAGGAAGCTATTGTTCCTTTGGTCGGCTTCGCTGGAAAAATGACCATGCCCCTAGGCAAGATAGTGCTGCCAGTCCGTGCTGGGAACGTCTCTAAGATGATTGAGTTTTTGGTAGTTGACATCGAATCACCATACCAGGCCATCCTCGGCAGAGGATGGCTTCATGCAATGAAGGCGGTCTCCTCGACCTACCATCAGAAGCTCAAGTATGTAACCGAGCAAGGATTAATGGAGATCCACAGCGACTAAGCGATGGCGAGGAAGTGCTTCATAGCAGCCATCTGACCAAAGCCATAGAAGAAGGCTGGTCAACCCAGCGAGAAAGTTGAAGATATACCTTCTAAATAGCAATTAAAGTATGGAAGACCTGGAGTAGAGGAGACCAGGCTCCTCCCCTCCGAGCGTGTCATCGAGGACCTGGTAGAAGTTATAACTGAAGTTGGTGATAGTAGCAGAGTCTTCTTGATTGGAGCATCTCTCACCGACCAAGAACAGAAGGAGTTGACGACCTTGTTGAGACACAACGTAGTTATTTTCCCATGGGAACCATACGAGCTTCCTGTCATTGATCCTGATATGGTTTGTCATCATCTGCACGTCGACCCCACATTCAAGCCAGTCACGCAGAAGGCACGAAGAACTGCACCCAAGAAGGCTAAAGCGGTCGAAAAGTAAGTCAAAAAACTGCTGGATGCAGGATCCATACGGGAAGTGCAATTCCCCAAGTGGTTGTCCAACCCAGTAGTAGTTCCGAAGAATAATGGGAAGTGGAGAGTTTGCATCGACTTCACCAACCTCAACAAAGCATGCCCTAAGGATAGTTTCCCCCTCCCAAAGATAGACCAACTAGTAGATGCCACTGCAGCTCACGAGCGAATGAGTTTCCTGAACGCATACTCAGGGTATCACCAGATCCCCTTGTATGCCCCAAACTAGGACAAAACGACATTCATCACGACAATTGGGTTATATTGCTATAAGGTCATGCCATTTGGGCTCAAGAATGCGGGGGCAACCTATCAGCGGCTAGTCACAAAAATGTTTAAGGATCAAATGGGAGACACAATGGAGATCTACATCGATGACATGCTCGTTAAGAGAAAGAAGAAGGAAACTAACCTCTCAGACCTGTCAAAGACCTTCAAAATCCTCAAAAAGTACCGAATGAAGCTTAATGCGAGCAAGTGTTCCTTCGGTGTCTAGTCAGGAAAATTTCTTGGATACTTGGTTAGTAAGAGAGGAATATAAACTAATCCAGACCAAATCGATGCAATCAACAGGGTACAACCCCCTCGAACAATCCGGGACGTGAAGAAGCTCACTGGAATGCTCGCTGCCTTAAATCTCTTCATTTCCAAATCCTCCGAGAAGTGCAAGCCTTTTTTTCAGCTTCTAAAAGGGAGTAAACTATTAGAATGGAGCCTAGATTGCTCGCGAGCATTGGACGAGCTCAAATCCTACCTAAGCACTCCACCGTTGTTGGTTATACCACAGCAAACGGATTCTTTGTACCTGTACCTCTCTATATCCAATCACGCTGTCAGCTCCGCGCTAATATGCAAGGTTGAAGGGATCCAACACCCCATTTATTACGCCAGCAAGAACTTATTAGCCACCGAGCAAAGGTACCTGCCATTGGAAAAGCTCGCCTTTTCCCTAGTAATAGACTCGAGGAAGCTGACGCATTATTTCGAAGCTCATACTATCATCGTCCTTACATCGCACCCCCTTAAGGCGGTCCTAAGGAAAGCGGATTTGTCGGGCAGATTATCTAAGTGGTCAGTCGAGCTCGACCGGTTTGACATTCAATTTCAACCAAGGACAGCTATCAAGGGTCAGATCCTTGCTGATTTCATAGCCGAATTCACTGGCGAAGAACTCCCCGACCAACCTCAACCAACAAAGCAAAAGGAGAACCAAGCAACAGTGGAAACCTGGAAACTATTCGTTGATGGAGCCTCCAACTCAAAGGGGGCAGGCGTAGGCATTGTTCTAATCACCCCAGAAAATACCATCCTTGAGCAAGGAATTAGGCTTGGATTTTCAGCCTCCAATAATGAAGCAGAGTACGAAGCCCTAATAGCCGGTCTCCAAAAGGCGCAAACTCTGGGAGCAAAACGTTTACAGGTGTTCGGCGATTCTCAACTAGTCTCCAATCAGATAAGTGGAGATTAAAACGCGAATGATGAAAGAATGGCAGCCTACCTCGCCCTGGTGAGAAAACTAATGATGAGCTTTGAGGAGATCAACATCCAGCAGTTTCCCAGAGGGCAAAACAGTCATGTCGACGCCTTAACTGCCCTAAGTTCGGCAGTTGATTCTAGCCTTAAAAGGGTCATTCCCATCGATTTCCTCATTTGTCCGAGCATTAACCACAACAGCAAGCTGCCAAACGTGGAACAAATACTCCAGGTGGGATCAGCCCCCAGTTGGATGGACCCCTTAAAAACTATTTAAAGGAGGGCACGCTCCCAGAGGACAAGAAAACTGCCCACCAGATAAGAGTCAAAGTTGCTCGCTTTCACTTATCCACAGGAGGCGACTTGTATAAGAAGTCCTTCTCAGGTCCCTACCTGAGATGCGTCCACCCAGGCGATGTCGAGCAAGTGCTGCGCGAGCTTCACGAAGGAATCTGTGGAAGTCATGTCGGAGGAAGGTCTCTAGCCTTTCGAGCAATGAAGGAAGGCTATTGGTGGCCATATATGCAAAAGGACTCCGTAGTATATGTCTACAAATGCCTGAAATGCCAACTTCACGCTCCTATGGTCCACCAACCCGCCAGCGACCTAAAATCCCTGACCAGCCCATGGCCCTTCGCCCAATGTGGAATGGATATCATGGGACAACAATGCCTGTTGGTTGTAACTGAGTATTTCACCAAATGGATCGAGGCAGAACCGTCGGCAAACATCCGAGACGCTGATATGATAAGGTTCATATGGAGGAATATAATCACTCGATTCAGAATCCCCAGAACTATCATCACTGATAATGGGACACAATTCGAGAGTGGCCCCTTTCAGGACTTCTGTAACGAACACGGGATCAGGCACAACTTTAGTTCGGTGGCCTACCCTTAGAGAAATGGGCAAGCAGAAACTTCCAACAAAATTGTGATCGATGGATTGAAGAAGCAATTAGAGCGATCCAAAGGCGCATGGGCAACCGAGCTACCCCATATCCTATGGGCTTACCGAACAACTCCTCGGCGAGCAATAGGGGAAACCCCATTTTCACTAACATATGGCATGGAATTAGTCATCCCACTAGAAGCGGGTTTGCCAACAATGAGATTCGACCTTGTCGACCAAAGACAGAATGATGAGGCATTGCTCGCTGAACTCGACCTCGCCGACGAGCGTAGAGAACTTGCCCTAGTGAAGCTCGCAAGCTATTAGCAACAGCTCGCAAAGCACTACCACAAAAGGTTTAACCCGAGAAGATTCCAAGTTGGGGACTATTTTCTAAGAAAAGTCCTGGGCAATGCGGTGAAGTCATCAGACGGCAAGCTAGGCCCAAACTGGGAAGGACCCTTTAAAATAACTAAAGACGACATGCAAGGTGCCTATCATTTGGAAATGATGGAGGGCAGAGAGATACCATGAGCATGGAAGCTAGCTAATCTCAAGAAATTATATTTTTAGATTCTCAAGGAATTCTATTGTTGAATCTTTTTCTTGTATTTGTTATGTGAAAGGACAATATATTTCCCTTATTACTAATGAAATTAGTAACAGTTGCATTTCATCACACATCTTTTCCAAATCACAGGCACGATGGTCGATATAGCAGGGGAATACCCCTCCTCAGGTCATCGTTATGAAACATGAGAGACCTCTTAGCATTGCCCTTGGCAATATATAAAGCCCTACAGAGGATTCTTAGGCAATGCGACCAGATTTTATACTAGGCATCAAACCTACTTTGGTTGAGCAAAATCCTGATCCGATGAAGACATCCAATACCAGGTGTGTCCTCGCCAATTGCCCTACTTAGGCCTAAGGGAGTGTGACGACACAACCTAAAAGGTAAAATGGGGCATAATGGTATTTTGGTATTATACTGGACTGGGGGACACTTGCATGACAAAACAAAAAGGATTATGAAGCAGTAAGAATATAAAAAGATTGGATGAACACGTTTAGTCGGCAAAATTGCCCAAAACACGAACTTTTCATTAATTCCTTATATTTACAACAATGATAATACATGTTTAGTCGGTGAAGCTCGCCCAAAGCATTTACATTATCAAAGGTTTCATTAATCCCTCATATTTACAACAATGATAATACATGTTTAGTTGGCGAAGCTCGCCCAAAGCATTTACATTATCAAAGGTTTCATTAATCCCTCATATTTACAACAATGATAATACATGTTTAGTCGGCGAAGCTCGCCCAAAGCATTTACATTATCAAAGATTTCATTAATCCCTTATATTTACAACAATGATAAATACATGTTTAGTCGGCGAAGCTCGCCCAAAGCATTTACATTATCAAAGGTACAAAAGAATAACAACTTGCAAAATCTCAAGGAGGTGGAAGCCTCCGAACAAGATAATCTGCCACTCTAGCTCTTCGTCCGTCATCAGGAGCGAGGACTAGCTCTTCCACAACCTCATTTGCGTCCAACTCCAAAAGTTGCCGAGGAATAGCATCAATGGGGATCCATCGATCATCCCTCCTGAATGGGTTGGGCATTAGAGTGGAGGAGGACATCTCGTGACGATACCATAACACCGAGTTCCTTGGGACCTGAAGCTCTTTCAAGGCACTTAACCACCCTCCGATGAAAGAAAGTTCCTCGAACTCAGATAGTCTTGTTGGAGCATCTAGCCAGCCTTGATCATAACCGTCATCCCACGCTTGCCGAGGACCTTTCTTGAATAAGTGCCGCAATCGGGTAATGTCCCTTTGAAGCCCAGCAACAATTACATATGCATGACGGACATCATTGCGGAGCTCTTCCAGCTCCTTATCATGATGTTCTTCTACTTCCCTGTTCCTGGCCCTGGTGCTCCTACCAACTCACGGGAGGGGAGGACGATTGGAACCTCGCGGCATAGGAGGAGTATATCCATTTCGCGATGATGAGGAGCCTTGCAGAACCACTAAAATAGTGCTCGGCGCATGCTCTCTAAGTTGTAAGACTTCCTTCCTCAGGTTATCATTCTCCTGCTGTAGGAACTCCCCAACATGGTTGACCTCGGTGGCCTCTAGGAGTCTTGTTCTCAGCACATTGACTTCTTCTTGCACTGAAGCGCCAATGTCCTCCATCTCCTGGAGCCTGTCCTCAGTTTGACCACGAGCTCATACTGCTCCTTATACTTTTGATTCCTTGACCTAAGAGATTTGCAAAGCCTAACAAAGGCCTGACGAACCTGAGGACTAGCATTGGGACCAAGAGTCCTGCCCAACTGAGATGTGGCAGGAATATACTCTTCTACATCAGTCAACTACAAGACATAAAAGGGAAATGGAGAGAAAAATCAATCAATGCACTGGAAAAAGAAGCCTTTTTATTTCATTAATAAAAGTCAAGTACATCGAGCAGAAATTGGAAAAATTACAAGCAGAAGTACAAAAATAGTCCTAAAAGTAGATTAACTAGCAACCTCAGGCTGGCCAGGCTGCTTCCCCTTGTCAGAAGCAGTAGAGGCATCCCCCTCTACAGGTATGCCCTCAGTCGCCTGGGCAGGACAAGCACCGGCAGGACTTGTCTGAGAGGCAAGATCAACACCCTCGATGGCTGGGGCAGGAGCTTCTTCGTCCACAGTTGGCCTTGGACCCGGGTCATGCTCGTCGAACAGAGGAGATTCAGCATCAACACCAGCAGCTAAGAGGGCCTTGTTCCAGCCCTTCTTGAAGTTCAAACGGCTGATGTAGCCTATCTGAACCTCGACGTCTTCGGAAGCAGCAGTCCACCCGGAGTTATATAAATCCTCCTTGATGGTGGCTACCTGGGACTCTTTCTCCTTTAACTGCTCATTTAGAACCTTGTTCTCCTCCATGACATTCAGCTTGCTTGATCAGACTAGGTTATAGGCCTTCCTCAGCTCGCTCAGCTCCTTAATCGCCGCATCCCTCTCTCGATTAGAATTGATGAGGGCCAGATCAGAGGAAGCTCGGGCGGCGTCAACAGTCTTTAAATTAGCCTCCAGCTGAGAACCCATGACTTCCAGAGCGGACTTCTGCTGCTCCATCTCGCCATTACTTCTCACCATCTCGTCGCGAGAGCGATAGAGCACGGCGAAGTCAGTCACAAACTGCCAAAAATACAGAAGAGATCAAGAAGGAGAAACAACTAAAACTTGTTAAAGAATTGAAAAATGGAGAGGATCTTACCAAGGCTAGCCTCTGGCTAGCTTGTTGGGCCAGTTGATCAGACCCCAACGCCCTCTAGTGATCTGCAGGGAGAACTTCCCTCTCGAGCAGCGCAGGTGCCAGCTGAAGAGAAATGGCAACTGAGGCCCCCTCGGGCAAAGCAGACACCGGGACCAAGTCTTGCCCAGCCTTCGTCCTTGACTCCATCTTTCTCCTCTCTTCCTATTTCTCCTTCTCCATTCTCTTCCTCTCCTCCATCCTCTTCTTTTCCTCCACCTTCTTTCTTTCCTCCTCCTTTTTTCTCTCCCTCTCCCTCACCTGCTCTTCCTCTCTTGCTCCTGAGTAGAAGATCGAGAGCCAGTAGCCACGACCCTAGAAGTAGACTTTTGTTTCTTTGACCTTTGTACAAGAAGCACGTGGTCCTCATCATCATTATCTCTAATCAAGTTCTTCCGTGGAGGCATCTCTTCACCTGAACTGTTGGAAGTGCTCGACGATCCTCGAGCTTCAGAATCCTCCCCACAGTCAGAGGAACTGCTACTGTCAAAGCTCCCTTCACCCAAATTACTCGTAGCTCTTGCAGGCTCACTTTCAGAGCTGCTCTCCTCTTCGTCCAACTAGATAGGCTCAGCAGTAGTCTCTTCGAAGGAATCAAACTCTGGTACGCTATCTACAGGCTGTGCTATGAAGCTGGAGCCAACGTTCTTATACTCGAGCAAAAAGGCAGCAGACCTAGGATGCTCGCCGTCACCCAGAGGCTCCCTGATATTCCAAGATTTTACCAACTCCGAGATACGAACCTCGCTGAGATCAGGCTCCAAATTCTTTGACCTCGCTGCACAAGAAAAAGCAGAGAAGGGTTAGAAAAGTCACAAATCAGCAAAAGTTAAAACAACAGTACAATGTCTACCTCTATATTCCTCCCCGTAAAAAGGAACGAAGAACCTCTCAGACCTCGACCCTTCAAACTAGTGAGGGAACTGCCAATTCCTAACGAGGAAGCCCTCTTGCCAGTAGTCCTTACGGGAATCAAGTAGGTTTACTACCAATACCCTATCAGGGCTCCTAGCTTTGAGGTATAAGACACCTGAACTAGTTCGAGAAAAGGAATAGCAAAAATAGATCTCGGCAAGTCCTAACCTAGTACCATACAACTGATTTATTCTATGGACGCCATTTACTATTTCCCACACATTGGTCAAGCATTGTGCAAGAACAATATTAAAATAGCCAAAGAAATGCAGAAACAAATCATTGGGAGGGAAAGTAAGTCCCTCTTGGGAAAGCAACAAAACATGGATCTAGTGGGCATCCTCTATATCCCTAACGTTCCTAGGAGGGTAGGCACAACACTCAATATCTACCCACTCAGGTATGTTGTAGAACTTCCTAAATTCAGAGATTGACCTATTTCCAATCTTCGCCATTGAAAACTCAAGAAAAGCTACAAACTAAAGAGAAAGTGCAAAGAAAGGGCACGAGAAACTTACAAAACAGAAGATCGGTTCAAGTGATGAAGAAGCACGAGCTCAAGACGACTAAGAAGCAATGGGAATGGGGATTGAGAGAAGAAGGTACGAGGCGCTAGATTTCTCGGAAGAAAGAAGAGTACTGGAAGGGTTGAAGCGACGGAAGAAAAAGTGGCTATCCCAGCAAGCCTTCAATTCTAATCATAGCGCACAATAAGCGAAGCGGGTGCCGCCAAATCAACTTCACAGTTTTCGAAGAATCGCAAATCAGCCATAATGGCTGATCATTTAAATCCATTGAACCCATAAACATAGCCCAACAAATTTAGGATCAATTATGGGTACCCGAAATTTAGAACCATGGGCCCGGACGAGTAACTCAATCCTGACGGCCCAAAGTCCTGACCCCTCATCTATTATTGATTCGGTCTCCCCCACGTTCCCACAATCGGAAGTTACACGGGAGATGGAAAACGTGGAGAAACCCATCACCTCCACTTACCTGCACGTACATGTATATATTAAACCCTAGGTTCGGGTCAAAATGACAAGTTGTATTCTCTGTAATCACTCTTTGGAGTATATAGTAATAATATCGACCGCACCACCGTGGACGTAGGCACATCTTTGCTGAACCACGTACATCCTTTGTTGTGTGATTGGCATCTTATATTCCTTATTCTTTTATTGATAATTTCTTCTCTCGTATTTATTTGTGTTGCATAATAATTGCCTCCACAATATGTAAATTCACTTAGAGTGAATTAGTATATTTGGGGATATCCGCTAAATCCGTAGATGGGATTTTGGTATATATTAGTTGTTAAAGTAAGAAAATACTTTGGGTTTAGTATCATGCATATATGAATGCATGATTATGATTCTTTGATAGAATCTTTGGGATTTTTTATCATCGATAGATGGTTTGGCAAATATGGCCATTCTTATATATTCAGGGAGGAGTATATGGCATATATATATATACTATGTGATTAAGTATATATGATATGATATAAATGATTTTGAAAATATATAGATGAATATTTTCAAAATGGGAAAAAGGTAAATGATTTTCATAATTAATAAAATTATGGTTACACACCTCCCTAAATCGCTATCATAAGGGAAGTTACGTGCGTTATGGTGATGCCCCCTGACTAATGAATGCAAGGTGGCTATAGTACTATAGGCCATATGGGCGATTATTTTGTACTGCGTTGGTTAGGTGATTCTGGGTGTGGTCATGACTATCCCGCAGGCATATGGCAGCATCCCGATGTTGGTAGGTTCTCAGGTTGTCTTGTATAGATAGGCCCTGGAAGATGATAGCCATTAAGGGGCGCGTCCAGTGGGGAAATCGGGAGGGGTGGTCTTAGTTTTATTAAAGCAATTTATGATAATAAATTGGCTTTAATTTACATTTCTTGAGTATAAAAAGGGAAATGGGATAAAGGTTTTGGCTTCGGTAACACTTCCGGATGGAAGAAGGGATGTGGAAGCATATGGTATGATCAAAGCATTTTTATGATAATGAAAATGGCTTTGAATACATTTCCTGAGTGTAAAAAGGGAAATGGGATGATATTAAACGGAAAAGATTTTTTATGATAATAAAACTGGCTTTTAAAAGTATATGATTTGTTAAAGCAATTCATGATAATAAATTGGCTTTTATATTTACATTTTCTGAGTATAAAAAGGGAAATGGGACATTTTGAGAAAAATGAAGGTATTAATAAATACTTTGTATATGAATTCTCAGTCCGGGAGATAGATCCGAATGTATACTATAATATGGTTCATATATATATATGTGTTGGGTGCCGAGGGTCTAATGGATCCCGACGATCGACCTTGCCGCGTAGTAGTGTATCAGCGGGGTTTCTTGTTTGGATTTCGCTTTGCGAGACACCCCACGCACGAATATGGCATTGTGTTGAGACTGGGGAGAATTTCAATCCTTAGTGCTCTAATATTAGTATTTCTTGTAGTATATATACTTATTTATATATATATGCTGTATTGAGGGACTAGCGGATCCCGGCGATCGACCTTGCCGCATAGTAGTGTATCGGGGGGGTTCCTTGTTTGGATTTCGCTTTGCGAGACACCCCACGCACGAACATGGCATAGCGTTGAGACTGGGGTGAAGTTTAGCCCTTAGTACTTGGACTATCTAGGGTAGATAGTGGTTGGGTGATAGACTAGTTTAGCAGGGTAGCTTGACTAGGATGTTTAGATGTTTAGAGGGATGCGCTAGGAGTGCACTGTTAGAGGAGAGGTGAGGGGTATCTCATGGGAGTGTGATACCAAACTTAAATCTGAGATAAAAACTTTTTCAAAATAATAAAGCACTTATGCACTTGCAAAATATTTTCAAACTCGGGCTCTGACCCGTTTATCTACATTTCCTTTCTTGCTATATTATATATTATATAGGTGTCCAGACACAGGGACGCCTGGATGGCACTTCTTTCGAGTTAGACGTCAGCTACAGCAGCTGTGGATGCGTGCAAGTTTTTGATAGCCGCTTCCATTCTTGTATTCTAGATAGGAGGTATTGTATAATCATTCGGGCCAATGATCCAACTACATTTATTTATTCTTTTAGAGCATCATTCGATATGGTTGTATATTTTGACCAAGTGTTCGGTTATTTTATTTCATTTCAGTTTCATTTACACAAAACTGTGTGGATGTTTTAATCATTGTCGTTTTAAAAAGAGTAGTTAAGAAAAAAAAATTAACGCTCGCCTAATAGGATATTAGTAATTAAATGGATTTTCGACAGTGATGCTAAGAATGATCCATATGTGACTCCTGTTTTAATTTGATATAGGAGTGATCGCCCGGTATCCCATTAGGCGGGTTGTTGCAATACATATAAAAAAAGTAATTATTATTAATTGCTTCACTCAGAATATCAATATTGTCATCTCAAGAAGATAAAGAACCCCCATCAGCAAAGAGGTTACATTGAAAAGGATGAAAAGGAAATTAGTGTGAAAATAAAAGAGTACCTCTGTTGAGATTAGGACCTTACTGAACTGAACATTGAAGTGGATGCCTATACATTACTTGTAACTCAAAATCAATAAAACTAAATCAAAAGTTCATGGATGATAGCAAAAGTTCAAATACTAAAACAATGTGTAATTATTCTATGCAACTTTAAAAAAAATCCCAAACATATATGATCATGAACATTTTTGGCTAAATACTTGTTGATGTAAAAAATTAGATCGCTCTAATTATTCAATCACAGATAAATAAAATGAGACAAAGATTTTAAAGTGGTTCAGCCTTATATGAATGGCCTACGTCCACTGTTATGTTATTGCTGAGTGTTTGGGAATTCTCGAGTACAAGTTCTCCCCAGAAATTCCCTGTCCCTTTGAATGAGGGCGATACAAGGTATTTATAGCCCTTTGGCTGTACATGCAAGGGTTGATACATTAAATGATATACATATGAAAGGGTAATATATTTAACGCAGCGTGTGCGTCAAGATGATGAACATTCAATGGATAATTGAACTGTTGATTATCTGTCAATTAATGTTATGGCCGAGATGCAGCTCGGACCGCCTTAGTTGATCGTTGCTCAGGAGTTCCTCGGAGCGCTAGAGTACCTCGGAGTGCTGAAGTTCCTCGGTGTATCCTTGTTGCTCGGGAGTTCATGAGTTGGTCGGGGAAACGAACTTCCTCGTTGCTATTGTGCCAAGTAGATTGACACGTGTCTTCATATCATTCGTCCATATCAGCATATTAATTTTGGTATCAACAGAAGCCCCCAATGTTTCATATTTCGAATTTTGAGCAGTATGGAAAATTCTTTCTCGGTATATGGCGATATTAAATGACTTTCCTGGGTTTTAGGAGCCTTTTCTTCATATTTGAATTTCTTTCAAATTCACAGAATCCGCTTTTTTCGAATTTTTATGAGTGCTTCGATCTTCGTGCATTTTTGTCCTTTTAGCCGCCGGTGGAGTATTAGTTTCTTTTGTGTAATCATTTCCTTCGCAGCTTCCCAAGGTAAAGTATTTAAACTTCTTAGGTAACCATACCGTCTTCTACCTTTTCCAATTTTCTGCATTCAAGCTTTTTGTTCTCTCTCTCCCTTGTGCGTTCATCTTTTCCTTCGCTAGTTGTCAGCTCTTCTTTTTTTCCTGTAAGATTCTCTTCTTTTCCTCTGTATTTCTTTTATTCACTATGGTTTATCTTGTGGAATCTGTTGAGAAATTTCGTTCCGATTTTTCCATTCCTTCCTGGGTAACTCTGGAGGTTCTTTCCGAGCCTTTAGATTATTTTCGATTGGCTGAGGGACATTGGTTCCCCAGTCTATTCATTGCTGAATGTGGATTTTCTTTTCTGCCAAACCCCTTATGCTTAGAGTTCTGTCAGTACTTTGACGTTGTTCCTGGGGTTTGCATAAGAACGTTGCAGACGAGCATATCAGGTCTGCATCATATTTGCTGCAGTATAGGAGTTACACGACTTCTTATACTGCTCGTCCTGTGATTAGATCTGTTGAGCCAGCCTCAACTCCAGAGGATTCTTCTTCAGATTCTCACATCCCTTTAAGTCAAAGAATGGGCAGGAAAAGAGCTCCCCCTACTCTATTTGATGACACTACTTCTACTGCTGAAGCCAAGAAAAGCAAAATTGATGTCCCAGAGGGGACTAAGAAGGTGGATGTTGCGCCTTCCAAAGCTACCGAGAAGCCCCCAGTGGCTCCGAGCAAGAAGGTTGCTCCTGTGGACATGACTGCTATCTCTCCGACCAAGAGCTCTTCCTTGGTTGAAACTGCTGAAGTCCCTTTGAGGAGATTGAGGAAATCTTCCTCAGTCACTTTGGCTGAAACTGTCAATCTGGCTGAAACCATCTCCTCTCTACTAGCTGGTGATGTTGGTGTTCCAACCATCATTCCTCCGAGCTCTGCCATGAGCTCGATAAAAATTTGGATCATACCCGAGGTCCAAGGAATTAATGAAAAGATTTCTAGGGATATACTGACCTCCCTAGCTACCCGTCACCTTGCTTCAGTAAATTTCTCACACTCTGAATTTCCTTTCTTTGTTTGAATACTTGAATTTTTGTATTTTGTGGAATGGTTTACCAACCGAAGTTGATCACGCAAGTGTACGCCTCCTAACCAAAGGAGTATAATTTGTTCTCGCTATTTTACCAACCGAAGTTGATCACGCTCGAACTATCAGGTTCTTTCGAACTATCTGGTTCTTTCGAACTATCTTGTCCACAAGCTCTTTTACCAACCGAAGTTGATCACGCAAGTGTACGTCTCTTAACCAAAGGAGTATAATTTGTTCTCGCTATTTTACCAACCTAAGTTGATCACGCTCGAACTATCAGGTTTTTTCGAACTATCTGGTTCTTTCGAACTATCTTGTCCACAAGCTCTTTTACCAACCGAAGTTGATCACACAAGAGTACGCCTCCTAACCAAAGGAGTATAATTTGTTCTCGCTCTTTTACCAACCGAAGTTGATCACGCTCGAAGTATCAGGTTCTTTCGAACTATCTGGTCCTTTCGAACTATCTTGTCCACAAGCTCTTTTACCCACCGAAGTTGATCGTGCAAGTGTACGTCTCCTAACCAAAGGAATATAATTTGTTCTCGCCCTTTTACCAACCGGGGTTGGTCGTGGGTCTGAACTATCGTCTTCTTTTTGCTATCGAGCAACGTAGTGTACAACACTAATATTCCCTGAAAAACTTTCAAACAAAGGAGAGAAAAATGGTGAAATATCATTGTTTTATTCATATTAATGGACCTGCTGTACATTTTACATCACTGATAATACTTGCGAAGGTGTTCAGCATTCCAGGCATTCTTGAATTCCTCTCATTCTAGAGTTGCTATTCGGTAAGTTCCTGGTCGAACAACTTCTGTAACTCGGTAAGGTCCATGCCAGTTTGCTTCCAGCTTATTGTTCTTCTGAATGACTTTCTTTAGCACATAATCCCCTTCTTTTAAGTCGCATTTCTTCACCATTTTGTTGTAAAACAGAGCTGTGCGTTGTTGGTAAGCAGCATTCCTAATGGCTGCCTCTTCTCTAACCTCCTCGAGCATGTCCAAATCTAATCTTCTCATCAAGTCACTGACTGGGGAATTGAAATTCAGCACTCTGTGTGTTGGGAGACCCAACTCAGCAGGTAATACAGCCTCACTTCCAATTGCCAGCATGTATGGTGATTCTCCAGTTGCTGCTCGGGGAGTTATTCGGTAAGCCCACAATACTGATTGTTGCTCATTAATATAGTTAGCTTTAGCTTCACTTAGCCTCTTCTTCAAACCATTTAGCAGTGTTCTGTTCGTTACCTCAGTTTGCCCATTGCTTTGAGGATGACCTGGTGCTGAATGGGTCTTCAGGATGTTTGATTGTTGACAATAGGCAGCAAACTCCTCGTTGTTGAATTGTGTTCCATGGTCTGTGATGAAGGCATGAGGGAGACCATATCTACAGATGATATTCTTCCAAATAAACTGGTATACCTTCTTGTACGTCATATCGATAAGCGGTTCGGCTTCTACCCACTTAGTAAAATAATCTACTGCGATGACGAGGTACTTGAATCTTCCTCGGGTGGTCGGTAATGGTCCAACCAAATCAATTCCCCACATGGAAAATGGCCAAGGGGAAGTTATGGGTGTTAACAATGCTTGTGGAGTTCGTCGGATGGAGGAAAAACGCTGGCACTTGTCACATTTCTTAGCATAGGCTATACAATCAGCCCTCATCGTCGTCCAGTAGTATCCTTGAGTCATCACCCTCTGCAAAAGTGTCCGTCCTGCTACATGGGCTCCACATGACCCTTCATGGATCTCTTCAATCAATTCTTTTACCTCGGAGGGATGTACACATCTCTGCAAACCTACCATAATTCCTCGTCTGTACAAAACACCATTTACTTAGTACATACCGGGCAGCTTTAAACTTTAATTTCTTTGCTGCGAGCTTATCCTCTGGCAATTCTCCCTCTTCAATATATGCCCTGATGGGATCCATCCAAGATGGTTCTAAATCAAGGGTAATAACATTCATCGTCAGGTCTTCATCTATGCTCCGACTTTCCAATACTTCAATTGGTATTGTTCTTCGCAGCTCGGTACGAGTAGCTGATGCTAGTCGGGCCAGTGCGTCTGCTTGTGCATTTTCTATTCTGGGTATTTTGATCAACAGAATGGCATTAAATTCTGATAACAATTCCATCACCTTTGCATGATACTTGACCATTAGTTCTCCTTTAACCGCATATGTTTCCATCACCTGATTCACAATTAATTGAGAATCACTGAATACCATCACTTGTTGTGCTTCCATAATCTTTGCTAAATTAAGACCTGCTATCATGGCCTCATACTCAACCTCATTATTGGAGGTTTTGAATTGAAATCGCAAGGCATATTCTATATCAATCTCGTCTGGGGTTTTCAAAACAATCCCTGCTCCACAACCTGCTGTGCAAGATGACCCATCTACATACAATCTCCATGTAGGTAACTCGTCTTCAAATTTCTTATCCAATAGAGTTCCTCGGTGAAATATCTGATGTTCTCTTTCATCCTCCCCTGTTAATTTTCGCTCCTCGTCGACCATATATTCTCGCCCTTTTACCAACCGGAGTTGGTCTGGACTTATGTCTGTTGATCCTGTAACATCCACAGGTTGATCAATGAGCAACTTTTGTTCCTCGGGGATATCAGGATATGTAAACTCTGCTATAAAATCTGCTACAACTTGCCCTTTCAATGATGATATGGGTTCATACACAATATCGTATTCACCGAGCTCTATTGCCCAGTACATCAGTCTCCCTGATTTTTTTGGCTTATGAAGGGCTTGTCTTAATGGCATGTCGGTATACACGATGATGGTATGGGCCTGGAAATATGGCCTCATTCTTCTACTTGCTTCAATTAATGCCAATGCCAATTTTTCTAACTTTGGGTACCTGATCTCTGCACCTCGGAAAGCCTTACTTGTGTAATAAATTGGTTTCTGGACTCCATTCTCCAATCTGATCAATGCCGAGCTGACTGCATGCTCTGATACTGCCAGGTATAAGTATAACTTCTCTCCTGTTATTGGCCTGGACAACAATGGAGGTGCTCCCAAATACTTTTTCAAGTCTTGAAAGGCCTTCTCACATTCATCAGTCCACTCAAAAGTTTTTCGAAGTGTTTTGAAGAATGGGAGGCATTTATCAGTTGCTCGGGACACAAATCTGTTGAGCGCTGCAACTCGTCCTGTAAGACTCTTCACTTCTTTCTTTGTTGTTGGAGATCGCAACCCTAAAAGAGCTTTGATTTTATCTGGATTTGCTTCAATGCCTCGCTGGTTGACAATGTACCCGAGAAACATTCCTTCTCGTACTCCAAATATGCACTTCGTCGGGTTGAGCTTCATCTGGTATTTATCCAGTTGATCAAATGTCTGAGCTAAGTCAACTAGATGATCTGTAGCTTTCTCGCTTTTTGTCAGCATATCATCGACATAGACTTCCATGTTGCAACTGATTTGTTCGGTGAAAACCTTGTTCATCAGCCGCTGGTATGTCGCTCCTGCATTTTTCAAACCAAAAGGCATAACATTATAGCAATAAGTTCCACTAGGGGTAATAAAAGAAGTACTTTCCCTGTCTTCAGGTTTCAATTTGATTTGGTCGTAGCCAGAGTAAGAATCCATGAAGCTGAGCAGCTCATGTCCCGAGGTAGCATCCACTAGTTGATCAATTCTGGGCAATGGAAAATGATCCTTTGGGCATGCCTTATTAAGATCGATGAAATCAACACACATTCTCCATTTATTATTTTTCTTTTTTACCATCACCACGTTTGCCAACCAGTCTGGATACTTTACGTCTTCAATGAATTGGGCTTTCTGGAGCTTCTCGACCTCCTCTTGTATAGCCTGATTCTTCTCGGGGCTAAATACCCTTCTTCTCTGCTTTACAGGCTTGATCTCCTTATTCACATTGAGCTCATGACATAAGAAGTTTGGATCTATTCCTGGTATGTCTTCATGTCTCCACGCAAAAGTTTTCTTCCTGTTTCTCAAGAAAGTTATCAACTCCTGTTTTATTGAAGCATCCAACGTAGAACCTATCTGGGTTACTCGTTCAGGGTGCTCGTCGTCCAGAATAATATTTTCTGCAGATTCCACCACCTGTCCTTTTACAAGTTGGGATTCATCTCGAGGATCCAGTGTTTCAATTTATGTACCTTCATCCACCTGGTAGGTAGTAGTCTTTTTTCTTGAATCTTCAAGTTCCTCTTGCTCGGTAGACGCATAATAGCATTCCCGAGCTACTTTCTGATCACCTTTCACAACTCCTACTCCAAAATTTGTTGGGAATTTTAAGCACTGATGCACTGTAGATGGAACTGCTTCAAATTAACTCTTCCCGTGATGATGTTGTAGGCTGACTGCACATTCTTATCCATCACAAAGAAGCGTATTCTCTCTGTTCGATAAGCAGGCCAAGTTCCAATGAATATGTCCAACTTGATCGTCCCAAGTGGAAAAACTTTTTCGCCAGCAAAACCCAAGAGGGGTCTGTGATACAGTTCCAATTGAGATAATTTCAGATTCAAACTGTCAAAGCATGAATAGTACATGATGTCTGCCGAACTTCCATTGTCTACCAACACCCTTGAAATCACTACGTCCTTCATCCTCATTTTGATCACCAGAGGATCGTCGTGAGGATAAAGAACACATGCTAGGTCGTTTTTTAAAAAGCTAATGACCAGCTTCTCTTTGTTTACCTTCCTCGGACGATCATCCTCGGCCAGATTTATTCGCTGAATATATGAACAAGCTTGAGCCTCTCCAAGGTAAGCCTTTCTTTCTGCAGTAAGGTCTCCTCCTCCTGCATCTCCTCCTGTAATGACATTACAATCAAATGACCCAAAACGTATAGAAAATACCTCTCGTTCTGGCTGTCTTGGTTTCTTGGAAAGGTCGGGGTCATCATCTGGATCATCTTCATAGTTTCTCTTCTTTTTCTCTTCTGCTCGACGAGGAGATCTAGACCTTTCTCTAGTCCGGACGTTATTTTTTCTTTCACCTCCCCGATCAACATATTTGGCTAGCTTTCCTCTTTGGATGAGTGTTTCAATCTCGTTCTGAAGAGCTATGCAATTTTTGGTCATATGACCATGATCTTTGTGAAACTCGCAATATTTATCCTTACTCCTCGAATCAGGGTCTGACCTCAGTTTCTTTGGCCATTTTACCTCCTCGTTGTTCTTGATTTCTTCCAAGACATGATGAATACCCATTTTCAAAGGAGTATAATTGTCGTATTTCTTCAGGACTTCCCATGATGATTTATTATTTCTGGAACGTTTGTCACCGCCATTGCCCTTATGCTCTTTATTTTTAGACTTGTCGACGTCCACCTTGGTGTCTTTATCCATATTCTTCTTTGCAGCCATAGATTCCTCGGCATTCATGATTTTGGTCGCTTTTGCCATCAACTCTGACATAGTTTTAGGTGGGTCTTTCACCAAGGTGTAATACAATTTATCAGGCAACAACCCACTCATCAAGGCGGTGATTGCTGTCTTTTCTTCGTAATCTATGACTTCCAGCTTCTCGTTATTGAAACGAGTTATGTGATCTCTAGTACTCTCACCAGATTTTTGTCTAACACTTAACAAGTGTGCTACTCGTTTTACTGGCTTTGCTCCAACACAGAAATTGCCAATAAACAACTCGGCCAACTGAAAGAAAGTTGAAATCTTACCCCTAGGAAGATTGTTGTACCATATCTGGGCAGCTCCAGTAAGAGTTCCTGAGAACGCTCTGCATCTCATCTCGTCGGGGACGACATAGATGTCGGCAGCAGCTTGATATTGCTCTATGTGAAGAATACGATCTGTCTTTCCATCATATTTGGGGGTCACTACAGGTGCTTTGAACTTTGACGGTGTAGGAAAATTCACAATGGCCTGTACAAAAGATGTTCCTCGAATAAAAGTTCGTTGTAGGGGGTTCTTTGCTTTGGCCATTTCTCCCAATTTATCCTCCAACCGTTGGAGAGATCCTTTCCATGCTTCATTTCCTTCCTCAGGCCTATTGGTTCGAGCAATTGATCGTTCTGAGGTAGCTTCTTGAGATCTATCTTGACGAGCAGGCGGTCGTGATTGTGCTGATCCTTCTCTTAGATCTGATGGTTGTCGAAAACTCCTCGATATGGTCTTAGGTGGACTCCTATTCCTCCTAGGGCCTAATCGACTGAAAGGAGACACCCTACTCAGTCTTTCTATAGCACTGGGTCTTTTTGGAGAGAGAGTGATATGTTGATCAGTATCTGTAGCCCTTATTGACGAAGTTCGCCCAGGTTGATAAGAGAAATCATCAGACTCTTCATTACGACGTGACTCAGTACGCCTGGATCGTGAAGAATGTAAATAAGTTTGCCTCTGACCACTTTGCTGTCCTGAACGTGCAGGTGCACCACCATGAAGGGTTTGTATGAGTTGCCTTATTATTTCTTGCATGGCGGTTTGTCCTTGAGCCAGATTCATCATAATCCCGGCTAGATCTGGAGGTGCAGAGGGATTCTGAGGATTTCCAGTATTTCCAGCGTTTCGATTGCTAGATTCTGGATTATCCGCCATTAATGATGGACGATTTTTGGTGAAAAATGATAGTAACAATCCTTCCCACAGACGGCGCCAATCTGTTGATGTAAAAAATTAGATCGCTCAAATTATTCAATCATAGATAAATAAAATGAGACAAAGATTTTAAAGTGGTTCAGCTTTATATGAATGGCCTACGTCCACTGTTATGTTATTGCTGAGTGTTTGGGAATTCTCGAGTACAAGTTCTCCCAAGAAATTCCCTGTCCCTTTGAATGAGGGCGATACAAGGTATTTATAGCCCTTAGGCTGTACATGCAAGGGTTGATACATTAAATGATATACATATGAAAGGGTAATACATTTAATGCAGTGTGTACGTCAAGATGATGAACATTCAATGGATAATTGAACTGTTGATTATCTGGCAATTAATGTTATGGCCGAGATGCAGCTCAGACCGCCTTAGTTGCTCGTTGCTCAGGAGTTCCTCGGAGCTCTAGAGTACCTCGGAGTGCTGAAGCTCCTCGGTGTATCCTTATTGCTCGGGAGTTCATGAGTTGGTCGGGGAAACGAACTTCCTCCTTGCTATTGTGCCAAGTAGATTGACACGTGTCTTCATATCATTCGTCCATATCAGCATATTAATTTTGGTATCAACAATACTAAAATAAAAATATCACCAAAATGTAATCAACAATAGAAAGGTCCTAAATAACTCTTTTCTCGGAAATATATCTTGCGAAGTTCCTACAAAAGACAAAATAAACAACAAAGCACAAAATAAGAAAGAAAACACAAAAAATATACATATAAGCTGATCTAAAACAAAATGAACAAAATCTGTACACAAAACCTAAATTACAAAGCCCCAAATTTTTCAACAGACATTAACCGAAATCAAAATGAATGTGTGTGTAACAGAGAGAGGTTGACAATATTTTTGAAGCCATAAATCACCCCATATTTACATATCAATAAACGAAAAGACCAAAAAATTTAGGAGATTATGAAAATAAATGTGTTTATGTGAGTGTGTGTGTGTAAGAGAGTGAGGGAGATTTGTGTATGTGTGTGTGTGTGTTAGAGAGAGATAGAGTGAGGGAGCTTACCTGTATGCGTCTGTGTGTTAGATAGAGGTGGAGGTGAGCGTGTGACTCACACGATAGACTATAACGTGGAAGTAAAACAGTTTGAAGAAATAAAATCCAATTACCTACAAGTTATTTATGTTATTCAAGAAGGGACCAATTCAAACTCTTCTTGAATTGCTAACTTTGCTAAAATAGGTTTTAGTTTGCCAAGTCAATTAATAGTCCTAATTATTATCCTGGGTTAACTAGGTGCCAAAATAGGTAATATATGATTCAATTAATTAGGTGCGTTTTTAGTATTAAACCTACTTTTTCGTATGAGGCGAGATATTGCAAATATGTAAAGTAAATAACAAGGTATTTATTTTATGTCGCAAAAACCCTTCCCTGGGAAAAACGACGGACCCCCTCTAGGAGTCACCTAATTTACTTCCACTAAAACAATAAAAACAACAGGAACGAGTTACAATCAACAAACACAACAACTAAAGAAGATAGATGTATCTAATACCTCACACGACCAAAACTCCTCCCTGGCTGCTTATTCTGCTCTCTCTTTAAGTCTGTCCTTGTTTGCTATTGCGTTCTACACTTACGCTTAAAAATAATTTTTCTCGGTTGTTTTAAAATGAGGCTGAAGTTTACTATTTATAGACATAACAAGAGGTCTCTGGTTGGTGAATAAAGGATTCACAAGGATAAATCCAAGTAGATATTAGCCCTAGATTAAAAAAAATTAGACGATGATAGAAGAAACATAAATGAACCATCTTATAAATTGACGCGTGTATTGACAATTGTAACCAACTATAAAGTCCAAGCAAAACCAGCTTTGGTTGTGAACAAAACCGTGGGGGAAAATACAAGGTACAGAGCTGGTGGAATCCATCTGTAAACTACATAAAGGATGTTATTATTGTAACAAACTGAACGACACACGGTGTTCTTTTATAAAACCAAAATACAACAAAAAAATTGTTTTGACACATCACATAAAACAAATACAAAGCTATCAATAGCTGGGAGTTTACAACATCAAAAGGTGTATAGCTGTAGGTAACAGCTAAGGTCTGGGAAATAGGCTAACTATGGGGACACGCCAACTATTGAGGACAGAGGGTCAAATCGGATTTAACAAATGGGGAACACGCAATTGGAAATTGGCCAAGGCTATAACTGATAGGAGCTTAATACCTATAATTCTAGTTAACAACTAGGGGCCATAAAAAGGATTACTCGCCATCTCTTACCAACAAAAGATATAGGCTAAGATTATATATGTAATAGGCTTGCTAAGGTATCATGACCAACAATTATAATTTTTAATGGCCACGCATATAAGTATATATAGAACAAATAGAATATACGCATGCCAACATATAATAACATATAGTTATCACATATGTTAAAAGGAATTTTTAACCCTTTAAAAATAATTCTGAACATTTATTTTTGACATATATGTACCATCAAATAAATTTCAAATTAAATTTTGAGCTGGATTAAAAATTCTTTTTAATAACGTATACGTTCAGTCAATAGACATGATTAAAATGATATGATGTGTCGTGTAGTGCATCATACGTGATAAAATCCTACGAGCCATTGAGGGTGTAAGAAACAACCTTATCCAATATTGAGAATCCAGTCGATTGCCGAGATGAAGTAAATAGCAGTAGGATGTTGGCGGAGGTAATGACACTCACCCTAATTACACAAATAATTTTGTCAAAATCGAAGTCCAACTAGATGAAGGCCTATATAGCTAACGCACATAACACAAACCCTAAGAGTGATCTATATAGGAACCTTCAGGGGGAAGCCGGATGGGATAGGGAGAAGATGAGAAGGGGAAGCATCTGGTGAGTTAGAGTTCTATGTGGGTGAGAAATGAGAGAGAAAGAGAGAGAGAGAGAGAGAGAGAGAGAGAGAGAGGGTGTACAACTTGAGAGAGTGTTTTTTCACTAAAATACCTCAAATTTTGAATTAAATTGTAGTTTGATAAGTAGCAATAGAGGGGGAAATTAAAAAATTGAGGAGTAGTTTGTAAGAGTAAGAGATATGGTAGGTAAATGGAAGAAATAATCTCAACCATTCATTTTTGAGTGATGTGGTCAAATCCTCACCCCTATTTAAGTTATCAACTTATGGAATAGTGAAAAATTCTACTCCTTATTATATATATATATATATATGTATATATATATATATATATATATGTATATACATATATATATATGTATATATATATATATATATATATATATGTATATGTATATGGAGAGGTTCAAAAGCGAACATGAAAAATGAACATTAACGAAAACACCCAAAACCCAAAATTTTAACTCCTATGTTCTGATTGGTCTGCGCCAGCGGCAACGGACACTCGTGTCGATCCAAATTTTTTTTTACACCTCACCCCATTCCACCCCCACCCACCCCCCTAAACCCAATTTGATCAAACCAACACAGGTGTGTCTTCAAAGTGAAGAAATCGAACAAGGGTTCTTCATCTCATTTAAGACCTCTTAACACACCATCATAGTCTACTAGAGTTTTTCACATCCCCGATGACCAAATTGAACAGATTTATGAACGGGTTTTAATTTTTCTACCGCACATAGTAGATCATCACCTCTACATTTGCAGGTGATGGATGTAGGGGGTTTGATGTGCCAGGGTGGAGGTTTGAGGTACCGGTTACATCAGGGGGAGGGGGCAGGGTGGACGTTTGAGGTACCGTATCCGGAGTTTGGAGGTGTGGGTTGGTGAAGGTGGAGGTCGGGTTTGGGATCGCAGGTGGAAGTCGTCGGGTAAAGGGATAAGGTGGTGGTTGAGGTGGACTCGGGTAGAGGCTCGATTCGAGTTGAGGAATCTGGATTCGGGTTGAGGTACCGGTTACATCCGGGGGAGGGGGCTGGGTGGACGGGGGTGTAATACCCCGTACTTTTGACTATATTTATTTTTGGGATTAATTAATTAAATGCGTATTAATTGATAATTAATCCGGGTTATAAATACTAATGAGATGCGAATTGGTATTTGATTATGTGCATATATGATTATATATGTATTTGGTATTATAAAATTTGTCGTGAGATTTATATACGACATTTTAGAAATTTTGTTGAGACGCGTGGGACCGCCGCGTCACGGTATAATATTTTGATAATAAAAGTGAATTTAAAATCTATAACCCGTATGGTCATTTTGAGTGCGTCAACGCTTCCGGAAGGGTCGAGATAGTCAGAAAACACTACCCGGGGGTGTAGTTTGGGTCCCGGGATATTTTTAGGCCATACCGGCAACTTAAAGGGTATTTTGGTAATTTTACATTTTTAGGAATTAAAAGTGACGAAAATTAGAGATGTAAATCTGATGTGGATTTAACCCATCAAGCCCATTAACCAAACCATATTAACCTAGAAAGCTACGTAGGTTATCATTTAGGTTTTCTAAGTTCCCAAATCAAAACCCTAGCCACCTTAAGCCACCATTGGAGAAGGAGCTTGGAGAAGGAGAGAAAGAGAGAAAATTCTGCAGAGATTCTTCACCAAATCAACACCAAATCCGGAAACAAACAAGGAAAGTGGTTTAATTATGTTTAACTTCAGTAAATGTTCTTTCCATGTTAGAAAATTTAAGATTTATTATTGTTATTGGAAGATGAATGAAAACCCATGATTAATTGGACTTAGGTTCTGAAGATTGAGGATAAATTGCATGTAGAATAGTTTGGAGACGATTAATCTGATGTTAATACATGATTGGGTGAAAGAAAAACGAATTAAACTCTGGGATTTGATGATGATATGTAGTTAGGGTTCATGTTCTTGAGATATTTGGAAAAAGTGTAGAAAGTTGTAAATTTAATTGATGTTAGGATGGATTGATCCCTTAAAAACATGTTAGGATGTGACTATATATGTTTAGTATTGATTATAGACCTTTAAACGTTTGTTGGGACTTAGTTTAGAAGATTTGAGGTGTTAAAATGGATGAAAAAGGATTTGAAAAAAAAATCTGGGCCGAAGCTGGTAGCTCGTTAGAAGCAGCCCCCAGGTCGTTCGAACGAACTCGTTCGAACGAGCTTCTAACGAGTTGACCAGTCGTTGTTAACGAGATATCGTTAGAAGGTACAGTTTGTTCGAACGAACTGGAACCTCGTTCGAACAGCCTCGTTCGAACGAGACTTCTAACGAGTTGGCAGAGGAATCTCGTTCGAACAGTCTCGTTCGAACGAGACTTCTAATGAGTTGACAGTTTGGTCCTTTTTGGACTGTTTTAACTTTTGGAGTTCCGTAAACTTGTTCGAGGTTATAGATATCATTCCGTAGATGTAGTAATGATAGAATTGGGACATTTGGGTATTTATGAGAAGGAACTTACATACGTGAGTGTATTACATGGACGGTTTGGGTTGAGACGTGAGTGTCTACTACGACGTGAGATAATTATGGCGCGTACAATTACAAACTGAAACAGTATGAATTGTGATAATTCTAAGTTAGTATGAGAATGTGTACTACGATTAAAATACGGTATTATTAAGACTTGTGTTTACTTAGTATTGGTATATGATTGTGTGTATGACATACCTACCATACTTGCTATCACGGGAGGTTGCGTTCTCTTAGGACCTTCTAATCCTTGTGTGCCTACGGGGGGGATATAGACTGGTACCTCGATGAACATAGGTCATAAAAAGACTTATTGGGATATTAATAAGTCCGCTGACCGTGGGAGCGTAGGTATGTGCGTGACCCACGTAATGGTGACTGTGTTCGCCTCCACTATTTGTGATTTGTGTTATCTGAACTATTCCTGAGAGATTCGGAATATGTGATCCTTATGTACGTGATGTACCGGGATGGATAGCAGAGTATGTGTGCACCGCAGCTTAGTTCTCGGGGTGCTTGTATTGTATATTTACGATGTGATTAATATACATTTAATTAATGGAAATCCTCATGTTAATGTTGTAGATATATTACGGTGTTGTTTCGAGAAATATAACGAGTTAACTAATAGAGAAATATATTGCATTTTGAGCATCTGAGTTTACATTAAATCCCTATCTAATTACGAGTGTTATATGTTAATAGAATCGGGTAATAAGGGTAGAAACTATTACAGTCTAGCTAGTTATGATGTCACTTAGCTAGTGGTTTATATCGTTGTAGATGGGTACTTACGTTAGGAGTGCACAGTAAGACGAGAGGTGAGAATATCATGTGAGTTTACGTCCTAACATGTACTTTGCATTTAATATTTTAAATTTTTTTAAAGCACTTGCAGGTTTTTAAAATATAACTCCACATTCGGGCTCTGACCCGTTTGCTTTTCAAATCTTTTTCTTGTAAAACCATTTTAGGTGCCCAGCCACAGGGACACCAAGCATAGGATACTCATTCAGGTGACGAGTTGTAGCGGTTTGTGGAAGCTACAGGGATTTGCATGTAGACGCTTCTATCTTTTGGATTCCAGAGTCACTATCTATCAGTTGTAGGGCATGCTGCCCATTTCTATTTAGAGACATCTTTTACATTTCAGTTTTCAGACTTTAGCATGTTTTATTTTAGTTTCGGTTATTTATTTCAGTATGGGATTGTAGAGAGGAGTTTTCCTCCAGACTTTATTTACTCTATTGTGATGGTTATTCGTTTTACTTCAGTATGGTGTATGGTGTTATTTATTTCTTCATTATACTTGTTGCATGTTAATCAGACTTAAATTAAAATTTGGCAACTTACTTTTCAAATACTAGGTGGTTAGTAATAATAAAATGTTTTCGACAGTGATGCTATTAACTGAGCCAACTTGGCATTTTGAATTAATTTAATAAAGGAGTAGCTACCCGGTATTTAATTAGTCGGGGTGTCACAGGTGGTATCAGAGCATCAGGTTCTAGTGTCCTTTAGGATCTGTATGGCTATTATGTTCCCGCTACGTTTCTTTGATATAGAGCCCTATATTTTAGGACTGTTGTACTCTTTTTGTGTATGCTTCGAAGGTTTCTCTGCAACTAACTACTATTCTCCAAGAATCACAAATAACATCAATATTGCTTCTTTTTTCATCTGTCCAATAATTGATTACATCGTTCTTAATCGATTCTACTTGTATCACCTGGCTTTATCATTTGAAAGTTTATCTTTACCAAGTTTGTTTTTTCTATTTTCGATCGATTACTATAAGTCAATATACTTGGTTTCGATTCAATGAAGTCATTGTAATTTCGTAATTCATGTGATTGAATAACTTTTTATACATTTTATATGAATGTTTTGATTATGTATTTTTTATGTATTTATGTTTTGATTGTATCATATATAAGTTTATATTTATCAATAATTGTTTTATATCTTGATCATTTGCAATAGTTTAATATATGTATTTCATTTCGAGTGAATGACATCATTGTGATTGTCAGTTGTATGTGCTGAATGAATTTCAATATTCTCTGAATGATTCAATTTTGTTTTTTTTTTATTGATTTGTGTAAAATGTTGTGTTTTGATGTAAAAACAGATAAAATCAAAACACGACGCTAATATATTGGACATGTTTTAAGACAAATTTTACGTGTGACACCTTTTTAGATGACATTGAAACCACATGCCTACATGGTTGAACCAAACAATCTTGAAACACCACGTAAGCATTATATTTCAACGCTGTCTCAAAATGCGGTTACGTGAAGAATTATTGAGGTTTAAGACTAATTCTATGTTTACTTGAGTTTGAGTTGACATTGAATCACTTATGGATATGGGTTCATGCCGGCGAAATTAAGCAATTTGACATGCCATGTAAACATGTGTTTTCAATCGGGTATTAAAATGCAGTTACACGTAGAATTATTGATGTTTCATACTAATTTTAAGAGCACTTTATTTTGATTTGGAATTGAATCACTTATTGATATGGGTTCGCGCCAGCGGAATTAATCAATTCGACATGCCATGTTAACATGTGTTTTCAACTGGGTATCAAAACGTGTTTACGTATAGAGTTATTGATGTTTGAGACTAATTCTAAGTGTACTTGATTTTGATTTGGCATTGAATCACTTATGGATATGGATCCTCTCCCGCTGAATTAACCAATTTTACATGCCTTGTAAACATGTGTTTTCATCGAGTATCAAAATGCGGTGTGTATAATTACTGATGTTTTAATTGTGAATGTGTTCTTGTTTTCACACCATCGACAATTACAACTCTTATTTAGTCTTCATTTATATTTTCTTTTTGTGATTGACAGTTTGTAAAGTACATGAACAATTTATAAAGTACACGTGAATGTTTTTTTGAAAAATGGTATGTGTACTTTATAGATTCACGTGTTGTTTAAATTTACTCTTCATTATATATAAATATTTTGATATTTCATGCATTAAATTACTACCATTGTTCAACTATTACACACATTTTTAAAAGATTTGACATGGAAGTAAATTATTTTCCTCTTTCTTTTACGGAAAGACATTATGGTAAGTAGTATAATAATAAGGTGTTGTTATTTGGATAATATGGCTTGTATTGAAATATTTGAAGACATCTTATTAGATTTCATATGAAATGCGTTGTTTATTAGGTTTACTGATTTGAGAATTGGGACTTTTTCATTTGGTGATGAATGTCAATGCATGCTGGTTTGTGACAACTGAGAACGCACTATATGGCTAATTTACTCGAGTCTGTGCCATATAGGAGTTCCAACTAGTTTGGATGTTGTGACAAAATATTTTAAATTTTTAAGAGCTATCCTCTCTAAATGTATCCAAGCTTCAATAACATATCATGCAGTCCAAGAGCCTTTAATATCTACCAAAGGGAAGTATGAACTCATGAACACACAATAGGACACATTTACTGCATACAGGTGTTAATATATGTGAATAAGGGCTTATATAATTTTTAGGAATTTTTCTAACATTTTAAACAATTTTAACATAATTTAAAATGATTTATGAATAAATTAAAATTATGTTTTTAGAAATGTTGGGGTTAAAGTTAGAATATATTTTCTCTTAAAATCTATGCCAGGGTAGAATTCAAAGTCGACTGAGAATTGTGTGGGTGCAATTCATATTATAAAAACGCCAAAACCACGAGTTTTTTTATTCCATCGTAGACTTACACGTTTTGGTTCCTGAGCTGCTTGATTTTTTTTCCTGATGTGTTTATACCTTAAATCAAATTGCACCCTTTGGTTTGTTTTAATCAACGTCCTGTAAGAATTCTAAAGCGATCCTTATGAGTGACAATTGAATCAATTATGTAATGCTTAATCACTACTTCTTTATGACCCTTAGATCATTAGTCAACGAGTCTGAATTGATCCAAGCCGTTGATTACTTTCAAAGTTATAGATCCTTCTTAGCTCACTATATAAGGGCTTCTTAGGTCACCTGTTACAGATTTTGATCTTCGTCTCTTTTGAGAGATAAATAAGAGAGTAGCGAGAAAAGAAAGAGAATAGAGAGAAGATAGAAAAACCAGATCTCGTGAGAACAAACCCTAAAGTTTTTCTCCCAACAAACCAAACACCAAATCTTCCTTTAATCAAAACAGAAAACCAAAACTTGAGAATTAGAATTTTAGGGTTTTTGTGAGTAGTATTGGTGTGGGTTTGTGCATTTTGAAGAACCTCTCCAACGTATATCTCTCTAGGAACCTATCTCGTTGAAAATCTCTTACTTTCTTTATAGAAAGTTTAGGATTCTTTAAAAATAAACAGTACACGTAGTATATCAGGTTCTTATTCCTCTTTTATATTGGATCTTGCTTTGTTTGTTCATATATCTCAAATACCCACTCTCTATTGTCAAATATGTTCGAAAAATAGACGTCTTTTTGTACAAAATTTCAGATCTGAGTTATTTGTGTTTCAAAACGTCTTAATTTCGCAGTTTTTGAAATCATTTTGTAATTAAATTAGTTTTGAAACAACTTTGATCTAATTTTTAGAAAGATTTGCTTCAGATCTGATAATTCTTGAAGTCTGATTTTCAAAAGTAACTTGAAAGGTTTTGCATGTCATATAGACTTCTATAATTCATAGGATTTTTTTGTATAATAATTTGAGGGGTGTGAGTTGCATATTTGCATATAACTTTAGTCACATCACATTCACTATACACTCTCACAAGAACACTAGGAATTTTTTTTTCATTGAGAGATATGGTTTTTTTGAGCCACTGCAACTAGAGGACAAGGAAAAGTAAGGAAGCTGCTGGAGGGAGATCAAAGCCTATCAGACATTACCTTTGAGAGTGGATAACTCATGTAGGTATAATTTCTAAACTTAGTCTTAGGATCTTGATACACATGCTTAGTGTATTTAAATATAACTTGTTATTGTTTTTAGTGGATTTTTTCTTCTGTGGTATAGCGGTCACCGTGGATGTTTTCCCTGATTTGGGATTTTATCGCGTTAATACACCTAGTCTTAATTTGCTTGATTATTCATAACTGCTTTACTATTTGGTTTCACACTAAAGAATTAGTATAGGTTTTATTTGATAAACATAAGGTAATTACACATCTTGTCTTTTTTTTTAAAAGAATTTCTTTCAACGAGTTTATTTTCAGAGTTTACTTATAATTTAACTTTTAGTTAACAATCTAGTAAATAAGTTGTATCTTCAAGTGGTATCAGAGCTGGTTGATCAAAAGTATTTTTGATCCTGAAACTCTAGAAACCGTTTTTGAAATCTTTTACTGAAAATGGAAGAAATATTCGAGAATTTAGATAACCTTTCTCGTCCACCTCTATTTAATGGACGCAACTTCCCCTAATGGAAAGTAATGATGGTTGCGTTCATTCAAGGAACATTGGGTGATGACATATGGAATATGATTGAAAATGGATATATACATCCCACTAAGCCTTTGTCTGAAACAAATCCTACAAGAGTTAAGAAAAGTTTAAGTAAATTTACTAAAGAAGGGAAAAGGATGTCTCTAGATAATAATAATAATAAGGGAAATAATTGCATTTTTTTGTCCATTAATGATCATGAGTTAAATGTATATCAATCTGCTCTACTTCCAAGGAATCCTGGGACACACTAGTCACTACCCATGAGGGTGATGAGCGTGTTAAGGCTGGAAAAACTCAAATGCTAGTCCAGCAATAAAACACACAGATTAGGGATGATTGGGAATCTTTTGATGAATTTTATATAAAGTTAACGAATATTGTCACAAAATTACATGTTAATGGTATAACCTATGAGAGAAAAGATATTGTGAAAAAACTCCTTAGGTCTTTACCTGCTATATTTGATGATAAAAGATACGTTATAAAAGAAATGGACGACCCAAATGTGACTCCTGAATTGCTTAGTATTAAATTAAGAATTGTCGAAATGGAGTTGGATTATAAAAAGGAATTGACTTTCCAAAGTATAAAACCATATGTATCTAATGTATTTTTTTCATCACAAATGACTGTTCCCAAAATGAATCCTTTGTATTTTGACCTTAATCTAAGTGATGACTCTTATTTGGATCATCTTGATAACCACATAGCTCTTATGAGCAAGCAATTTTAAAAGATAATCAAGTTTAGAAATTCAGTTTCCTCTAAACATAGCAGATCGGGTTATCAACGTCATCAAAATCACAAACCTCATGAAAGACACAATAACAAACAGTCCAATGACAATAATAGACAAAAAATGGATTTGAAAGATGTTAAGTGTCATCGTTGTGGAAAAATGGGTCATGATGCTAATAAATGCAGTGTCAAACTGAACAATAATGGTAGGTCTAATATGTGTTAGACTTGGGATGACTCCAGTGACTCTAACCAAGATGAAATTGAGTTAACCTAGTGTGATGAGTCATGCATGTCATTTTTTGCAAAGATTATTTATACTGATAATACTGCATGCTTGCCTACTCATGAGTCTGTTATACCTATTGATTGTGATGTCATATCTGATAGTGAAAGTATTGTGCCCACTGTTGATGAGAAAAAATAGATGATTCTAGGCTAAGAGTTGTGACACTCCGACTATTTAAATATCGGGTAGCTACTCCTTTATTAAATTAAAGCACAATATCAAGTTGGTTCAGTCTTAGCATCACAGTCGAAAAATATTTAATTATTTACTAGCTACCTAATATTTAAAAAGTGATATGACAAATTTTATTAATTAAATTAGCTAACAACCAAGTAATGAATAACAAACCATTTAACACACCCATAAACAATCTCATATAAAGAACAAATGTAATGAAATAAACTGAGTCTGGAGTAAACACTCCAATAATATTCCCGAAAGTAAAAACATAAACCCAGTACAAAATCTAAATAAATAAAATCTAACAGCTGAAATAAATGAAAGTCTAAAACTGCTATTTTTGAATAAGAATGGGCAACATGACCTAAATGATAAGAATAACTCCAAAGGAAGCAAAGATAGACGTGGAGGCCTCTACTATCAAGATCCTATAACTTTCACCGCAGCTACAACATGTCAACATAATGGAACTCCTATGCTTGGCGTCCCGGTGGCTGGGCACCTAAATGGTTTTTACAAAAATAGATTTGGTAACAAACGGGTCAGAGCCCAAGGTGAAAACATTTTAAAAACAACAAGTTTTTAATTGCAATAAACATTAAATATTATATACATGTTAGTCACGTGCTCTAGCTTGAGATTCTCACCCATCAACTATTGTGCACGCCTAATGTATATCCTTAACCCATCCTAGTTATGCAATTACCTAACTAGTCTATAACAACTCTGTCTATAGGGATTACTACATCGAACCACTCATTTTTCCTCATTAAGACATAATTTCATTTCAAATACTTGTTATTTAAATCCATATCTTATTTATTATTTAAGTTCCCACATCTTTAAGTCATTTAAATATCTTAGCCATTCTCATCTACTAAGAAACAGTGAATAACCACAAGTATATATTTATATCACACTCAGTACATATATATAGATATATGGCACCACTAGGCTAAGTTGTGGTGCATGCATACTCTATTATCGAATCCTGGTACATCACGTACATAAGGATCACAAATTTCAAATCACTCAGGAATCGTATCAATACAAATCACACATATTGGAAGCGAACATATTTGACATACCCATGGGTCGCGATCATGCATACTCTCCCATGGTCAGCTGACTTATCAACTCACAAATACGACTTCATAGTCCTATGTTCTTAAGGTGGCAAATCTAAATCCCCCTGAAGGCACAGAAGATAAAATTTTCCTCTTCCTACAACCTCTCGTGATAGAAAGTATGTTAGGTATGTCATACACATAATAATCCATATATTAGGTAATCACACAACCGAAGTAATCATCATTTTAATATAGGTATACTCCCGTCCTGTATCATAAGTCTCATACGTTATATTGTTTTATTTTGATTATTTTACATAATAACATTTAACGCGACAACTCTCGTTGTATAGATCCGAGTACTTAAACCTATCCCAAAAGGTTACTAAGTCTCTCACTTGTCTCTTAGGTTAATTCTGTAATTTAAAGTCCCCCTAGTACTATCTCTAACCTCAAGTTAGTGATTAACCGAATTAAATTCAAGTTTTCCATAACTTCCAACTGTAACACTCTCGTCGGACACCCGTAAGTTTATCATTTGATCCCAAACCAAAACTAATATTTTTCGAACTTTAAATATACCCCTACTGACCTTCCTTATGTCCCAATATATTCAAATAATCTATAACAATAATTCTTAAAAGTTGGGTTTTGTTAAACCTTTTAAGAAAAAATATAAGACAAATTCAGGAGGAGTCGATTGATCGAAGGAAAGGGTCGATCGATCTATCCATCAGATATGGCCTACAGTTTCTGCATATTTTAGCCTACGAGTTTCACCAAGTTTAACCCTCAAATCCTCTATTAAAATGTTCTAAACTCCCAACTAAATATACCAAATGTTATACTAATATAAACACATAATTTCCAACGTCTTAAAATCATTAAAACATTATGGGTTATCAATTTATTGTATCAAATCATGTATTTTTCATAAAAACCCAACTTTTTCTATTTTCTCCAAGAATCATCTCAACATGAATTCGTACTTCTGTACACATGGATCATGATTTCGTGTCTACTATTTTTCCAGAGGTTAATCTACATGCAGAACCTACCAAGATTAAGATTTAAATCTCCAAATCCATTAATTCTTCATTTTTCAATGTTTTTCTCCTATTCTAAACTATCATGGATAATTTATACACTAAATTATTGGAATTTAATCACTTTCTTGGAAATAGAAGTTCTGATCCCTTGAGGAAGATGATATGGTGGTGTTGTTCTCTTTCTGGTCACATATCCGGCGATGGTGGTGGTGCAAGGTGGTTGTTTGGTCCTATCAATATTTGGAAACCCTTCCTTTCTCTCTACTTATCCCTATCAAATTTGTAGCAGCCAATAAACCTAATAACCCTAAGGGTTGGATAATATATTTAACCTAAATTTCATAGGTCACTATTCACCAAATAGTAGAATGACTATACCCTCCCGGGTAGCCGGTTTGGCCTAAAATTACCTCAGGACCTAAACTAAACCCCCGAGTAGACTTTTATGACTATCTCGATACTCCTAGACACATTGGCACACTCAAAATGACCATAAGGAAGAAAAAAATAAATTATTGTATAATCCATTAAAGTTGGTCCTGACACGACTAACACACACGTCTCAACCTAATTTCCAAGACTGTCATATTTTCTACATGTGACAATTTTAATAACTCCATAATCATATCATAATCAAATTCTAACTCTCGTATCGCTAGTATTTAAATCTAGATTAATTACCAATTAATTTCCCAAATAATTCAATTAATCCTATAATTAAAAATAGTAAAAATACGGGGTATTACATACTGCCCCCTAATAACGGAATTTCTTCCCGAAATTCAAAAATAAAGGTATACCTGATAAAAATAACTCGGGATATTTATCGCGCATATCATCCTCGTGCTCCCAGGTTGACTCCTCATCATAATGATGCCTCCACTGAACACATACCAACGGTACTACCTTAGATCTCAATTTTCTCTCGCTAGAGTCGAGGATAGAAATTGGCCCCTCCTCGTAGGAACTATCGAACTGCAGATCAATATCCTCTAATCCAATGTGAGTATGGGTCAACTCATCCCGGAGATATTTCCTTAGTGAAGAAATATGGAACACGTCATGAATCCTATGCAAGTTCTCCGGTAACCCAAGTCTATAAGAAACTGGTACAATCTGCTAGATGATGGATAATGGCCCGACATATCTCGGAGCCAACTTCCCCTTCTTTCCAAAATGCATTACCCCCTTCATAGGAGATACTCTCAGCAACACATGGTCTCCCACATTGAACTCCCGAAAGAACCACTTGGCATCGGTGTAGCTCTTCTATCAATCCTGAGCAACCCGAATATGACTCCGAATCATCTCTATTCTGGTTGAAGTATCCTGGATCACCTTCGGCCAATGTAGCCTGTTGTCCCTGTAATACCCCGTACTTTCAAAGATTTAAATACTTAAGTGATTTATTATTGTGGGATTAATTAAATTAAAATGTGAGAATTAACTATTAATCCCGATTAAATTTGAATATTTACTAGCATGACGAGAAGTTAGTAATTATTAATATTACTATGAGAATAAGTAATATGGAATGACAATTTTATATAACTTGTCGTGAGAGAGAATATATGACAGTTTGGTATATTAAGTCGGGCACGCGTGTGTGAGTTGTGTCAGGACTAATTAAGTGGAATAAAAGGGTAAATTATTTTAAGTAACTCGTATGTTCATTTCGAGTGCGCCATTGAGTCCGGAGGGGTCGATATAGTTAGAAAACTCTACCCGGGTATTTTATTTGGACTTCGGGATATTTTAGACCAAGCCGACACCCGGTAGGGTTAGTTTTGTAATTTGGATTTTTGGAGGAATTAAATGGACAAAAATTGGAGAAATATTATATCAGCTAATCGGGGATAATTAGGGTTAGGAGACACCAAAATCAAGAGAGAGACACAGTGGGTGAGGGAGAGCAAATTCCAAAGGAGGAGAGTCAATTCACACAGCCTTGCACAACCACCACCAACATCGTGTAGATTGGAATGCGAGGAACGCATCCATACCAACAACACCAACAGATCAAACCTTCAAAATCGAGGCAATTTTTTATTTCTTTCTTTCCTTAGCGATAATTGTGTTCATGTTCGTCTAGGTTAATAAACCTTTGTTATGGAAGTTAATTTGGGTGAAATTGGAGAACTATATCATAAACTAGGGCTAATTTGATAAGAATTTGAATCCCACGGGTAGATAGGATGATGCCGACCAATTTATGATGATATTTATGAATCAATCTGGGTTTAATTTAGAAGTTATGCATATCAATTTAAGAATGAGGGTTTTTGATAATAAATTGGGGATTTCGAATTATATGAATGATTGGTGATGATTTAATGATGTTAGGTTATGGGAAATCACATATATATGTCAGAATAATATTTGGTATTGATTGTTGGAAGTTTGGTCTTGATCTTTAGAGGTTTTTAGGAGGAAAAGTGATGAAAAACGGAGCTATCAAAGGTTGAAGACAAAACAGACCATCTCGCGCGATGTCGCACGAAGTAGGTTGTTCAAACGAGATTGGTATCTCACGAGAAGTAGATCGAGCGATATTGAGATGTCATGCGAAGTCGCGTGAAGACTGGTTTGAGCGACATGTAAGTCATTCAAACGACTTAGCTTTCTAGTTCGAGAGAGATTTTTAATTTTTAGAGATTTTCCTATTTCGCCCCTATTTGGGAAATAGTCAATTTGAGCGAGGAAAAATTAGTGTTCCATGAACCCAAAATAGTGAAGAATTATTGGGAGTTGTTTAGGTGTAATGATTTAACTATTTGGGACGTTGAGTTTACCTTGAAGATTACGAGAGAGATAATCGTAATTGTAAATGCGTCGAGAGTATTACGTGATAAATACTTACGATATTAGTTCTCAAGATATGGAACTTATAAGAAAACAAATTAGTGGTTACTTGTGGGACTTCTTATGATTTTGTATTAAGGATTTTCGGGTGGCATATTATCCTTATATATATATTACGAGAGAGGGAATATCGTAATTTAAAACTATGTTGATAGTATTTAGTGATAAAAATACTACGTATGAAATATGACATTTAGTTGTGTGTATACCTATATTTGATATTATGTGTATGACATACCTACCTACTTGCTATTGCACGGGGGGTTGTGTAGAGATGCTCTTTTCCTAAGTGACCTTCGGGGGGATATTTGACGTGTATCTCAGAACATAGGACTGTGAAGACTTATTTATGAGTTGATAAGTCGCTGAAAATGGGAGCGTAGGTATGTGCGTGACCCATAGGTATGTGAACTATGTTCGCTGCCAATACGTGTGATTTATTTATATGGTTCGTGGGAGATTTTCGAACCGATAGTCCTTATTTTTGTACGAGATGTACCGGGACATGATAACAGAGTATGCAATGCACTACAGGTATAGCCTTGGGATGCTGTGTTAGTATATATATAATAGTGGTGGATATTTATATATACTTGTGTTATACTTATAATGTGATATTTGTAGGCTATTAATATTGGGTAATACATATATAATAGTGAAAGATATATATATGTATGCTTTTGGTACACCTAAAATGAGATAATATCAGATTATTAAGATAATGAAATCTTCGGTAACGTAAATAGTAAATACTTGACTTTAGTGTGATAACACTTATTTAAAATGATAAATGTCGAGATCAAATACGGGATACTACTACGAGGGGTAACTAGTAGGATAATCCTTTTCCTAGTTTTGAGTGTGTCAGATGGCTAGGTTGGATTAGATGTACGTTAGACGTGCACACGAGTCGAGAGGTGAGAATATCATGTGAGAGTTCGAACTAACATGCATATGATACTTGCTTTAATGCAGTTTTAAATACTTGCTAATAAATATTGTTAAAACATCGGGCTCTGACCCGTCTCTTGCATTTCTTCTCTCTTTTGCTATGTATGTATATATGTATTAGTACAGGTGCCGAGCCACAGGGACAACGGTTCTAGATACTTGGATGGTTTTTCGAGCTGCATCTGTTGTGGAAGTTGCGGGTCATTGAGATTGGACGCTTCTCTCGGTTCATTAAGATCCGAGTTCAAATATCTCAGTTTGGGCATGTGTCTCCCATTCTCATTAGTGGAGTTGTACTCAGTTTCCTTTGTAGTTCTTTTCAGTAGGATTGAGTATTTATTATGGTTTGGTCTATGAGTTTGAACTGGAGGTTTTATCCAATCTTAATTATTTAGTAATTGATTCAGTCAACATTAAATTCTTTTGTATGGTTTATAATTACATGTTCAGTAATTTATTAATTCAACTGGTTTCAAACTAAATTGGAAAATGTTTTGACACTAGCTTAATTAAATGCTAGGTAATTAATTGGATTTGATTTTTCGAAAGTGATGCTAAGAATGAACCAACTGAACATTCTGTTATAAATTTTATAAAGGACTGATCACTTGATATTTAATTGGGCGGGGTGTCGCAGGTGGTATCAGAGCATCAGGTTCTAGTGCCCTTTAGGATCTATACGGCTTATTAAGTTTTAGCTTAGCGTTCTTTGATGTAGAGCCTTATTCTAGGATTGTTATATTCCACTGCGTATGCAATTTATGCTCTCCTGCGATTTATTTTAGTGAATCCAATTCATATGCGAGAGTGATTGGACTTCATGCTCCGAACAATATGGGATGAGCAACGAAGGACGTTAGCGGGACTGCAGGAGGAGGAATACAATTAAAAGTTGTGAAGCATTAGGGGAATGATGATCGCGATAGAAGTCACCAACAGTAATATCTAAGTGTGATGGGCCAATGGAGGGAGCTAATTCAAAGGCAATAATGTAAAGTAGAGTGCAGTAACACTCAGAATTTTAAATTCAGAAGAAATTTTTCTAGCTCAGAGAAACGAAAAAGATTAATAATAGAAAATAAAATTGAGATATTGGGTGAAGGTTGATCATTTAATCTTCCACCAGTTGGTCGGGTAAGGACCGACCATAAAGGATGAGTTAACTTGGTAAGCAAAATTCGTAATCGAAGTAGGAGTCACGGAAGATAAAAAGGGTTTATAAGTTGAAATGGACTCGTGGGTAGAATACCCTACCATGAATGGGAGGTGAGACTAAGGTGACTAGTGTCAATGTCATCAAAGTATATGTTTATTAGAATATGTAAACGCCCCAGAAGAAAGGGACCCAGTAGAGTTGTTATACCTAGTCGAAGGGCAAGGTTGAATTCAATAGTGTTAGTAGAATATCACCAGAACGTATGCCTAGTGGGGGAAACCTATTTAAATGATATGATTAAATCTTAACGAGATGGTGATGGATTCCATCAAGACCAGTGGGTCGACCATGTGTTCCATATGCCCTGTAGAGCGCAAGGAACAATGCAAATAACAACTGGGAGTTAAGACTGCCAGGTCCGGGAAAAGGACATCCCAACCAGGAAAGGAGGACTAGAGAAAGGGAAATTATCCTGTATATAGAGATAAGGGTTACCAGTATTGAATGTTAGAACTTGAGAAGTGAAATTAATAGTATCGGGAGTAATAAAATGTGCCTGTAAGGCATACTAGTTGGAGAAGTAAAATGTGCAGTGTAAGAATCGGGTCAAGAGAATTGGGCCCAGGAACTAATAACTCGAGAGTAGTGGGTCTAGTAAGGACCTACATAGTCCTCAGTAACTGTAGCACACCGTATTTTAGGGTCGACGGGGCACAAGAAATCAAGGGAAGGTCAGTAAGGCCATAATTGAGGCCTAAAGATATGGGGCCAACGTATCGATGTCGGACGGGTGAGCAGTAAAAATAGAAGAATTTACCCACCAAAAAGGAGGGGAAAATCCAATGAATGGAATCCGAAAGGTATAATGATTATAGATAATTATGGGTCACAAAATGAGTGTACGCGAACCCTACGATCAAGATAGACTGATGGAGTTTTGTTTTATCCTTGTGAATAAATGATGAGTTCAAGTGATGTGGATGTGTCACAATATAAGTGAATAGTTAACACTAAGAATTTGAGTGTGCATTCGGTTTATTGGGTATGTTGGCGACAACAACCTTATTATGTAAATGACTACCATTTGGTAGCGAGATTTTCGTGCCACCTGCGGGGAGGAGCAAATGTGGACACTAAGAGAAATTTGTATATGTTATTATGTAACGATTCATGCTCGTTTAAGCTTTCTGATAGTAGAGCACATTATTATTATATTGTATGGTTACAAGTTACCGAGGATTTGAACGGTAGTAAATTGCGTGATTAGACTATCATACTAAAAATTTAAAATTTTAAAAATATGGTTTTAACGAGGCATCACCTGAAAGACGGTTGAGCCTGCATATGTGTTGTATTATTTTGTAGACTTCGGTGAGTATGTTGTCTTACCATGTTGATCCCGGTGAGAAGGGATGTTTTACAGATGTGATTCAGGGTGTATTGACTTACTATAGAGAGGAGAGGTATAGCTCCTTAATCATATAGCGCTAAATACTTGTGATAGTGAGAGCGCCGCATTGTATGTCGTCTTTAGTGACATGAGAGTGGACGAGTAGACTTTTTATGTTCGTAGATGGGAAACCAGGGATATATGTTATCTATTAAAGATTTAACAGATCCCGACAACCAGCAGTGTTAGGTAGTAGTGTATCCGAGGGGTTCCTTGTTTGGATTTCGCTTTGCGAGACATCCCACGCATGAAACTTAGCGAATGTTGGAAGTTGGGAGAAGTTTGCCTTTACTACATGGATTTATTATCGTAGTGATTGAAATACTCGTAGTTATAACTGTGAAGTAATGGTTATATTACAAACCAAGGACGATAGAGCCGTATAAGATTAATATGTGATAATGTTAACAATCGTTGACAACACGAGCAGACCGGTGGGATAACCTAAGATATGATTAGGTGAAAAAGGGAGGGTGAGTGAGTAGGACCTTACCATATAGTCATGCCAAGTATGTGGGGCATAATTGGTTTGGGCAGTTAGGACCGTTAATTCCCAGATTTTCTATGAGGATAGTATTAGAAGAATCCGATAAAGTTTAGCTCGGGGAATTTTAAACTTACATGATAGGACATGGAGAGAGCATGTTTCACAGGAATATGAAGCTTAGAGAGAGGGGAAAGACTTGCGACATGCAATGATGACACTGTCACTTGAGCCATAGATATGGATGTGGTTATAAGAAAGGTAAGATGCATAATGATATAAAGCCGTAGTAGTGATGGCATAAGCAAAGAAAGACATTACTGAGCTCTAATTGGAAGGGGACAATAAGGAAATAATAGAGTTCCTTCAGGATTAGGAAGTACTTGGTAGTAATGGGAGAGTGAATCCCTGAACCATTACAAAGTTAAGTACTTCGCAATGGCATCACGACCCTATGTGGGTGAAACTGGGTTGGGTAATTAATGTAGCTCACGTTATGCCAAGTTAGCACAAATCATAACGTGTAACAGTAAACCTAAACCATTATTCCTGGGATAGTAAGGTCATATGGGGTACAATTAGAGTCTTTGTCCGATAGAGTTAAGAGAGCTATAACTCGATTATTGGGGAGAGTTTTCGAGAAGCCATTAATATCGAGATGCAAACGTATTCGGCCTAACAAACTCATAGGCAAATGGGCAGACTAAGAGTTCTAGTTACACATTACGAGGAATGTTGTATTTACAATTATGGGAAGGTTTAGTGTAATATCTTCCACTGGTGGAGTTAGTGTAAGACTATTCCCCTTAGCTCATTATCGATAGGATTCCATTTGAGGCGTTATATATCAATCCTTGTCATCCTTGTGCTTATTGGATAGAGGGGAGGACAATAATCTACTAGGTATAAAGGAAATTTAGGGCCCGTTAACTAGGATGGAAATGATTGGGAGTTGTATTATTGCATGTTGGAATGAGGGAATTGGTACCGAGTGATGTGGGATATTTTCCTATTATTGTTAACTTTGAGCCGATAGCGTACATGCTTGGATTCCATAGTCCCTTGCGAAGGCATATGGCAAAAATGTGTTATCATTTATAGTATATATTATGTGTAAAGTATAAGCCGTTTAGGCAAGAATAGACTACTGATGAAACATAGTAGTAAGACAAATTTGTATATATCTAAATATCAATTAACCTACTAGTGGGAGTAGTAGAAGGCTAGATAGTAACTATCTAAAAATTTAAGTGGTGAAACTTAAATAGTAAGGCTTGGAGAGTAAATTATAACATCAGTGAGGTGTTCATTATTAAGGGTATTCGGTAATGTACTTTATGGGCAGTATTATGTAGATTACATGAGATGCAAGGTTAATACCCGGAGTTGTCCTTACTAGAAATGCCTTATTCTATGAATTTCGGGACGAAATTCCGTTAGTAGGGGGGAGTATGTAATACCCCGTATTTTCGAAGATTTAAATAATTATGTGATTTATTATTATTGTGGGATTAATTAAATTAAAATGTGAGAATTAATTATTAATCTGGATTAAATTTGAATGTTTACTAGCATGATGAAAAGTTAGTAATTATTAATATTACTGTGAGAATAAGTAATATGGAATGACAATTTTATATAACTTGTCGTGAGAGAGAAATACGACAGTTTAATATATTAAGTCGGAGACGCGCGTGTGAGTCATGTCAGGACTAATCAAGTGGAATAAAAAGGTAAATTATTTTAAGTAACTTGTATGATCATTTCAAGTGCGCCATTGAGTCCGAAAGGGCCGAGATAGTCAGAAAACTCTACTTGGGTATTTTATTTGAACTCCGAGATATTTTTAGGCCAAGCCGACACGAGGTATGGGTAGTTTTGTAATTTGAATTTTTGGAGGAATTAAATGCACAAAAATAGGAGAAATACTGTATCAGTTAATTGGGGACAATTAGGGTTAGGAGACACCAAAATCAAGAGAGAGCCATAGTGGGTGAGGGAGAGCAAATTCCAAAGGAGGGGAGTCAATTTACACCGCATTGTACACCCACCACCACCATCGTGTAGATCGGAATGCGAGGAATGCATCCATACCAACAACACCAACGGATTAGACCTTCAAAATCGAGGCGAGTGTTTATTGCTTGCTTTCTTTAGCGATAATTGTGTTCATGTTAGTCTAGGTTAATAAACCTTTGTTATGGAAGTTAATTTCGGTGAAACTGGAGAACTATATCATAAACTAGGGCTGATTTGATAAGAATTTGAATCCCACGTGTAGATAGGATGTTGCCTACGAATTTATGATGATATTCATGAACCAATTTGGGTTTAATTTAGAATTTATGCATATCAATTTAAGAAATAGGGTTTTTGATAATAAATTGTGGATTTCGAATTATATGGATGATTGGTGATGATTTAATGGTGATTGTTATGGAAAATCACATATATATGTCAGAATAATGTTTAGTACTGATTGTTGGAAGACTGGGCTTAATCTTTAGAGGTTTTTAGGAGTAAAAGGGATGAAAAATGGAGCTATCAAAGGTTGAAGATGAAATAGCACCATCTCGTGCGATGTCGCGTGAAGTAGGTCGTTCAAACGAGATTGGTATCTCGTGAGAAGTAGATCGAGCAATATTGAGATGTCGCACGAAGTCGCGCGAAGACTGGTTCGAGCGACATGTAAGTCGTTCAAATGACTTGGATTTCTGGTTCGAGCGAGATTTGTAATTTTTAGAGATTTTCCTATTTCTCCCCTATTTGGGAAATAGTCAATTTGAGTGAGGAAAATTAGTGTTCGATGAACCCAAAATAGTGCAGAATTATTGGGAGTTGTTTAGGTGTAATGATTTAAATATTTGGGACGGTGAGTTTACCTTGAAGATTACGAGAGAGAGATAATCATAATTGTAAATGCGTCGAGAGTATTACGTGATAAATACTTATGATATTAGTTCTAAAGATATGGAACTGATAAGAATAAAAATTAGTGGTTACTTGTGGGACTTCTTATGATTTTGTATTAAGGATTTTCGGGTGGCATATTATCCTTATATATATATTAGGAGAGAGGGAATATCGTAATTTAAAAATATGTTGATAGTAATTAGTGATAAAAATACTACGTATAAAATATGACATTTGGTTGTGTGTAGACCGCTTGATTGATGGGTTGTGCGTATACCTATATTTGATATTACGTGTATGACATACCTAGCTGCTTGCTATCGCGGGGGTGGGGGTGGGGTGGGGTGTTGAAGAGACGGTCTTATCCTGAGTGACCTTCGGGAGGATATTTGACTTGTTTCTCAGAACATAGGACTTTGAAGACTTATTTGTGTGTTGATATGTCGCTGACTATGGGAGCGTAGGTATGTGCGTGACCCATAGGTATGTGAGCTATGTTCGTCGCCAATACGTGTGATTTGTTTATATGGTTCATGGGAGATTTTCGAACCGATAGTCCTTGTTTGAGTACGAGATGTACCGGGACATGATAACAGAGTATGCAATGCACTACAGGTATAGCCTTGGGCTTGATCTTTAGAGGTTTTTAGGAGTAAAGTGATGAAAAACGGAGCTATCAAAGGTTGAAGACAAAACAGACCATCTCGCGCGATGTCGCACGAAGTAGGTTGTTCAAACGAGATTGGTATCTCACGAGAAGTAGATCGAGCGATATTGAGATGTCACGCGAAGTTGCGCGAAGACTGGTTTGAGCGACATGTAACTCATTCAAACGACTTAGCTTTCTGGTTCGAGCAAGATTTCTAATTTTTAGAGATTTTCCTATTTCGCCCCTATTTGGGAAATAGTCAATTTGAATGAGGAAAAATTAGTGTTCCATGAACCCAAAATAGTGAAGAATTATTGGGAGTTGTTTAGGTGTAATGATTTAACTATTTGGGACGTTGAGTTTACCTTGAAGATTACGAGAGAGATAATCGTAATTGTAAATGCGTCGAGAGTATTACGTTATAAATACTTACGATATTAGTTCTCAAGATATGGAACTTATAAGAATAAAAATTAGTGGTTACTTGTGGGACTTCTTATGATTTTGTATTAAGGATTTTCGGGTGGCATATTATCCTTATATATATATTACGAGAGAGGGAATATCGTAATTTAAAACTATGTTGATAGTATTTAGTGATAAAAATACTACGTATGAAATATGACATTTAGTTGTGTGTATACCGTTTGATTGATGGGTTATGTGTATACCTATATTTTATATTATGTGTATGACATACCTACCTGCTTGCTATCGCCCGGGGGGAGGGGTTGTGTAGAGATGCTCTTTTCCTGAGTGACCTTCGAGGGGATATTTGATGTGTATCTCAGAACATAGAACTGTGAAGACTTATTTATGAGTTGATAAGTAGCTGAAAATTGGAGCGTAGGTATGTGCGTGACCCATAGGTATGTGAACTATGTTCGCCGCCAATACGTGTGATTTGTTTATATGGCTCGTGGGAGATTTTCGAACCGATAGTCCTTGTTTGAGTACGAGATTTACCGAGACATGATAACAGAGTATGCAATGCACTACAGGTATAGCCTTGGGGTGCTGTGTCAGTATATATATAATAATAGTGGATATTTTTATATACTTGAGTTATACTTACAATGTGATATTTGTAGACTATTAAGATTGGGTAATACATATACAATAGTGAAACATATATATATATATATATATATATATATATATATATATATATATGTATGTATGTATGTATGATTTTGGTACACCTAAAATGAGATAATATCAGATTATTAAGATAGTGAAATCTTCAGTAACGTAAATAGTAAATACTTGACTTTAGTGTGATAACACTTATTTAAAATGATAAATGTCGAGATCAAATACGGGATACTACTACGAGGAACTAGTAGGATAAGACTTTTCCTAGTTAAGAGTGTGTCAGATGGCTAGGTTTGATTAGATGTACGTTAGCCGTGCACGCTGGTCGAGAGTTGAGAATCTCATGTGAGAGTTCGAACTAACATGCATATGATTCTTGCTTTAATACAGTTTTAAATACTTGCTAATAAATATTTTTAAAACATCGGGCTCTGACCTGTCTCTTGCATTTCTTCTCTATTGTGCTATATATATATATATATATATATATATATATATATATATATATATATATATATATATATATATATATATATATATATATATATATATATATATATATATATATATATATATATATATATATGCCCAACCAGAGGGACACCGATTCTAGATACTTGGATGGTTTGTCCAGCTGCTGTTGTTGTGGAAGTTGCGGGTCATTGAGATTAGACACTTATCCCAGTTCATTCAGTTCCTAGTTTAGATATCTCAGTTCAGGCACGTGTCGCCCATTATCGTTAGCGGAGTTGTACTCAGTTTCCTTTGTAGTTCTTTTCAGTTGGATTGATTATTTATTATGGTTTGGTTTTTGACTTTGAACTGGAGGTTTTATCCAGTCTTAATTATTTAGTAATTGATTCAGTATTAAATTTTTGTGTATGGTTTATAATTACATGTTCAGTAATTTATTAAATCAATTGGTTTCAAATTAAATTGCAAAATGTTTTGACACTAGCTTAATTAAATGTTAGGTAATTAATTGGATTTAAGTTTTCGATAGTGATGCTAAGAATGAACCAATCGAACATTCTGTTATAAATTTTATAAAGGACTGATCACCCGATATTTAATTGGGCAGGGTGTAATAGTCCCCCCACCTCTAATCAACATGTTGGACAACGACAAGGTCTACTGTATAATGCCTCGTATGGAGCCATGCCAATCGTAAACTTATAGGAGTTATTATAGGCAAAATCCATTAGTGGAAGATACTGCTCCCATCCTCCGCTAAAATTTAGGATACACATCTGCAACATATCCACTAACATCTGATTTGTCCACTCAGTCTTCCCATCAATCTACGGGTGATAGGCCGAACTTAATCGTAACTCCATACCCATGGACTCCTAGAAGCTCTCCCAAAATCTAGATACAAAAATCTTATCCCAGTTGGATACTATATCAAGTGGCACCCCGTGAAGTCGCACTATCTTCGTAATGAAGATCTGAGAATACTATCATGTAGTATAATCGGTATGAACTGCAAAAAATTGAGCTTCTTTGTTCAAACAATCCATAATCACCCATATCAAATCGTGACCGCACTGAGATGTGGGCAACCCTGTGATGAAATCCATGGAAATTATCTCCCATTTCCACATAAGGATCTTTAACGGCAGTAGGAGACCTGGCAGTCTCTGGTGGTGCACTTTTACCAGCTGACAAGTGGCACACTTCGAAACAAACTCGATAATATATTTCTTCATTCCACTCCACCAATACTATCGCCTCAAATCCTGGTACATCTTATCCCCACCTGGATGTACCACAAAGCATGAACCGTGCAACTCTATCATCACCTTGTGTCGCAAGTCCTCACCCTCACGAACAACTAGTCTCCCATTAAAGTGTAGACCTCCATCCGAACCAATAGTGTAAGACTCGCCCCCTCGTGCTAGAAGTTGTACTATTCGATCCTGGCAGAACAAATTCGTTGCCTGAGCCTGTACCCTCTTTGTAATAATCCGGACATAAATGATCGGGCCACTACATCTTGGTGTCCCAACTCCTTCCATTTCTCTTTCCACACCTCGGCCACCTCACTTTATGGCCTACAGCTCAACGCGTCTGCTACCACGTTGGCCTTCCCTGGGTGATATTGGATATCTAACTGATAATCCTTCACAAATTCAAGCCACCTGCATTGACGCATATGCAATTTCTTCTGGGTGAAGAGGTACTGTAGTGACTTGTGATCTGTGAATAAGCAAAATTTCTCCCCAAGAGATAATGTCTCCATATTCGAAGTGAAAACACGACTTCCCCTAACTCCAAGTCATGGGTGGGGTAGTTCCTCTCATGAGTCTTAAGTTTTCAGGAAGCATAAGCTATCGCCTGTTCCTCCTACAGAAGCACTCCCCCGATGTAATACCCCATAATTTTATTGATATTTATTTAAGGGATTAATTAAATTAAATGAGAATTAATTGGAGATTAATCCGGGTATAAATAGTAACGAGATGTGAGTTGGTATTTGATTATGATATTAAAATTTAATATCTCTGAGTATGTATGGTAATACATGAGCATTGAAAATATTAAAGTTGTCACAAGACTGAAATAAGACAGTTTGGAAATTTAGTGGGGACGCGCGTGTCAGTCGTGTCAGGAATGAAATTATTTAAATTAAAAAGTGAATTATATTTTTATCAACTGAGTGGTCATTTTGAGTACGCCAACGTGTCCGGAAGGGTTGAATAGTAAAAAAAACACTAGCGGCGGGTTTAGTTGGGGTCCCGGGGCATTTTTAGGCCAAACCGGCTACCTAAAGGGGAATTTTGGTAATTTTAAAAATATGGGAATTAAAAACCACGAATTTTAGGGTTAAATAATATATTACTAATGAACCCACTAAGTCCATTATCAGCGTCAGGTGAGTTAGAGGGTTACGGGAGTTAAAGGGAGAGTTTAAAGAAGTTCCAAAAGAAACCTCCAACCACCATCACGATCCTTGAGAGAATTCTGTAGAGAAATGAGAGAAATCAACCTTCATTCACCAACATCAACTCAGAAGAATTTTTTTTTAAGGCAAGTGTTTTGATGTCGTTATTTGCATTGAATATTTCCTCCATGTATAGTGTAGAAAACTGTTTTTGTCTTGGAAATTTTGATGAAGAATACCCAATGGAATTATTGTGAAATTTGTGATTTTGGGTAGGAATTTGCATGTAGAATGATTATGGATGAATTTAATATACAAAACATAACTTTTGATGACCTGAAATCGGATTAATAAGGAGTCTTTATATGAAATTAAAATTCTGGGTTCAAGTTCATAGGGTTTGGAATAACAATTGGGGATTATGATTTTGGCATGTTAATTTGTAAGATTTGGCCCAAAAGCATGTTAAAGAATGATCTAGGGTGACTAAAAATAGTTTACAATCATTAAAAACGTATTTGGATAGTCTTAGGGTGGATTTAGAGAAGAGGAGAAAGAAGAAAAATCAAATTTGAAAAATTCTGGGCGCAGTCTGCCATCTCGTTAGAAGACCTGCCCAGGTCGTTCGAACGACCTTCTAACGAAATAACAGTATCCCTTCTAATGAGTTGGTAGTTCATTCGAAGCCTTTCGTTCGAACGACCTCGTTCGAATGAGACTTCTAACAAGTTGACAGAATGACTTTTTGGCCTAATTCTATTTCAAATGTTCCGTAGACTTATTTAAATGGAGTAATAACCTTCCCTTATTGACTAGTGGGTATATTTGGGAGATTGGAGTACGTTGAGGAGTAAAACTTAGAATCTTGTAGTAAATCGAATGATCTTTATAGATTAGGAAACGAGTACTTAATTACGACGTGAGAAGAATTGACAATTCTAATGTATATAAATCGGGGACTTATAAGCGTATGACATTAAATGATGATACAAGAACGAGAAGTATACATCTAGTAATATATTGAGATCTCTAAGATGTACGAATGCTTAGTATATGTAGTTATCTGTGTATAACATACCTACCATACTTACTATCATGGGAGGTCGGCGTTCGATTAGGGCCATCTAATCTTTGTGTGCCTACGAGGGGATTTAGATTGGTACCTCGAGGACATAGGTAAGACAATGACTTATTGAGAAGTTAATAAGTCTGCTAATCATGGGAGCGTAGGTATGTGTGTGACCCATGTGATGTGAACTATGTTCGCCTCCATTACGTGTGATTGTTGTTATTTGAGAACGATTCCTGAGAGATTCGGAATGCATGGTCCTTATGTACGTGATGTACTGGGATTGGATAGCAGAGTATGTGTGCACCGCAGCTTAGCCTCGAGGTGCTAGTATTGTATATTTATGATGAGAATAATATACTGTAAATTGAAATGCAATGTCATGTATAAAGGTGAGTATAAATAATAGCAACGTTTTCGTAAAGATAAAAATGGAAATCCTCTAGTAAGTAGTATTACTAATATGGGAAATCGTGAAGAAATGTAAGACTCACTATTTAAATGAAGATACCGGAAGTAAATCGTGAATCGTATAGAAATGTTAGATTTTATATTGGACTAGTTAAGTATGGGAATAACTAGATTGGGTATGGGTACGATAGGAGTGCACAATTAGTGGAGAGGTGAGGAACTCATGTCAGTGCACACAGTATCATGTACTTTATATTCACTGTTTAATGATATTAAACACTTGCTATATTTTAAACTGTTTTCACAATCGGGCTCTGACCCGTTTGCTTCCAAATATATTTTCCTGTAAAAACCTTTTAGGTGCCCATCCACAAGGACACCAAGCATAGGAGTTCCATTCAGGTGACGTACTGTAGCTGTTGTGGACGTTACATGACCTTAACAGTAGATGCCTCCATTCTCAATCTTGACTCTATATTATCAGATTCTCTCATCTATTGGCATGGCGCCCTATTTCCTTTTAGAGATACTTTATCTATTCAGTTATTTCAGATTTTGGGTTGTAATTAATTATATGATTCAGGCTTGTATTTGTTCATTTCATTATTTGGATTGTTGAGAGGTGTTTTCCTCCAAATTTAGTTTATTACATTGTTATTTATTTATGACTGTGATGTGGTTGTGGTATTAGCATTTTATAATTTAAAAGGATGTCATGTTAATCGGGTTTAATTAAAATGTCACTTTTTAAATATTAGGTGGCTAGTAATTATAAAAAAAATGTTTTCGATAGTGATGCTATGAACTGAACCAACTTGGCATTTTGTATTAATTTGAATAAAGGAGTAGCTACCCGGTATTTAATTAGTCGGGGTGTCACACCCGAGTCCCTATAAAGATGCATCAGTGTAGACTAAATACTCCACTCTCGACCTGGGCTGTGCTAGAACGGGTGCCGAAGTCAACTTGGTCTTCATCTCATCAAAGGTTAACTGAAAGGCGTCATCCCAGATGAATGGTACCCCTTTACGAGTCAGATGTGTCAACGAACTTGCTATCTCCAAGAATCCCCAAATAAAGCTCCTATAGTATCCTGTTAGGCCCAAGAAATTACATATCTCTATCGGTTTCGTGATTGTCCTCATCTGTCATCGCTGACACTTTACCCGGATCTACGGATACGCCATTGTCAGATACAGGGTGCCCTAAAAACTGGACCTCTTTGAGCCAAAACCCACACTTCTCATATTTGGCATACAACTCGTGCTGGCGCAGTGTTTGCAACACCTGTCGAAAATTCTCGGCATGCTCCTCCTGAGTCTCAGAATATATCAGAATGTCATCTATGAAGACAATGATGAACTGATCAAGGAACTCTCAGAACACCATGTTCATCAACTCCATGAATACGGATGGTGCGTTGGATAGCCCAAATGGAATAGCCCTGAACTCGTAAGATCCATATCTCGTCAAGAATTTAGTCTTAGAAAAGTCCTGCTCCCTGATACGCAACTGATGGTATCCGAACCTCAAGTCTATCTTTGAGAAGAAGGCAGCTCCTCGCAACTGATCGAATAAGTCATCGATTTGAGACAACGGATACTTATTCTGTATCGTGACTTTATTCATCTCTCGTTAATCAACACAAAACCTCAAAGATCCATCCCTTTTATTTAAAAATAGCATGGGAGCACCCCAAGGCGAGGTACTCCTCCGGATGAACCCCTGTCCCAACATATTCGCAATCCAATCCCGTAACTCCCTCATCTCTGCTTGAGCCATACGGTAAGGTGCACGGACGATCGGTGGAGTGCTCGACGTCAAATCTATAATAAATTATCTCTCTCTACTAGGTGGAAATCCCGGTATCTCCTGGAATACATCAGCGAACTCCCGTACAATAGGAATCAAATCAAGTGGGATTATTATCACTTTAGTGGTCTCCTCCTCTATGTAATACAAGTGAGTGGACGATCCTCCCTCAGGACAAGGCATCGCCACCATGAACATATCATGACCCAGTATAGCAAATATAATACTCCTACTAAAGCAATCGATCATGTCCCTATATGCAACGAGTCAATCCATACTAATAATCACATCATACTCATGCATATTTAAGACAAGTGCATCTACCGGTAATAACAACCTCCCAATCTCTATGCCTACTCCCCGACATATAAAGAAAATTGGTGACCTATAGCCCAACGATGAATCTACACTAGTAATCGTGATCTCTGTCATGTCTAATAACCCCATGGCACGTGCAAAACTAGTGTCAATGAAACTATATGATGCCCTCGTGTCGAACAAAATACGCCCCAAAGTCCCCTGGATAAAAAACATACCCTCAATCGCAGGTGGAGCCAGTGGGACTACGGTCAGATGAATGTTATAAATATGACCATATTGTAACTGCTCACGCTGAATTGGGATCGCTGGTATAGCTGGCATTTGTAGTGGTATTGGGAGGGCCGCGGGAAATATCGATCTCTAAGTCTATGGTCGAGCACCCTACTACTGCAGATACAAAATCCTTCCCTTCGTAGGACAATCATGATGCTTGTGGTCAATCTTTCCACATATGAAACACTTTCCACTAAAGTTCCCCCCCTCTTTGTCCCTGTTTCCCTCGACTTTACTAGTCGTTACCACCTCTCACTTGGCCCTGTTAACCCTACTGTTGGCCCTACGGACCCTATTGTCCCTGATGGCCCTGCTGGACATGCTTATTACCTCCCTGACCATGTCAAAAAGCTCCTGATCTGAAACACTTAGAATCCCCCTACTGGGAATTCTGGTCACCCTGCCTCTATTGGCCCTAAGCTGGTTGTGACCCACTGGCACCACTACCTCTTGTCCTGTCCTGGTAGTTGGACTCCCCTACTCACTTTCTACCTGGAAGATGGAAGCGGTGGTCCTGGAAGTGAAGTAGTGCTGCATTGAGCACATCATTATAGGTCTGTAATGAGAGGTTTCCCAGAAGATGCTGTCGAATACTCCAGGTAAGGCCATCAATGAACACCTGTATCTTCTTCTCCTCAGTAGGTACCTCTGCTGGTACTAGATTAACCATCCTAGTAAACTCTTCCTCGTATTCAGCTACGATCTTCCCCTCCTAGGTGTGTTTTAGTAATTTCTGCCTCATATCAGTCTGAACGGCAAAGGGGAAATATATGTGATTGAACTGCATCCAGAAATCCTGAATAGTAAAATCATCTCTCTCCTCAGCAGTGGTAATAGACTCCCACCAGTGCAGAACTGCTCAAACTAGCTTAAAGTAGTAGTAACTGCCTTTGTACATATGTGCACTTATACATCCTCAAGTGCCTCTGGATGTTCTTCTTCCATTGGCTCTCCACTACAACATCGGAGCTCCCTGTAAATTTCGGTGGATGTGCCTTCTGAAAGGAATATTTGACACGTTCTCAAGCAGAAGGGAATTCATGAGCCTAAATTGGGGCCACTACAGGTGCCTAAGGTGGCGCCTACTGCACTACTGCTAAAGCTACATTTACCGCCTATGCTACTATAGCGGCAACTTCAACAACATTCATAGTACTCTGAACTGGTGTTGGTTGAGGCTCGGTTTGGGCACCCCTGGGAACTCGTTGTGCACGTCGAGGAGGCATCTAAAATGAGAGAAGCTTTATAAGTCTATAGTTAATATCACAAAATATTTGAATATGTACAATACACACTTAAAGAATACAACAATCCAAAAACATTGGGATCTATGTCAAAGAATGCTACGCGGAAAGCATAATAAGTCGTACAGATCCTAAAGACTCTAGATCTGATGCTCTGATGCCACCTATGATAACCCGACTAATTTAATACTGGGTAGCTACTCCGTTATTAAATTAATACAAAATATCAAGTTGGTTTAGTCTTAGCGTTCCTGTCAAAAAACATTTAATTATTTACTAGCCACCTAATATTTAAAAAGTGAGATGACAAATTTTATTCATTAAATTATCTTACAACTAAGTAATGAATAACCAACCATTCAACACACACATAAACAATCTCATATGAAGAACCAATGTAATGAAATAAACAGAGTCTGGAGTAAACACCCCAATAATAATCCCCAAAGTAAAAAACATAAACCCAGTACAAAATCTAAATAAATAAAATCCAACAACTGAAATAAATTAAAGTCTAAAAATTCTATCTTTGAATAAGAATGGGAAACCTGCCCTAACGGATAAAAATAACTCCAAAGGAGGCAAATATAGATGTGTAGGCATCTACTACCGAGATCCTAAAACTTCCACAGCAACTACAGCACGTCAACAGAATGGAACTCCACTGCTTGGCGTCCCTATGGCCGGGTACCTAAAAGGTTTTTAAAAAAATAGATTTGGAAACAAACGTGTCAGAGCCCGAGGTGAAAACATTTTAAAAATAGCAAGTGTTTAATTCCATTAAACAGTAAATACTATATACATGTTCGTCACGTGCTCTCACTTGAGATTCTCACCTCTCAACTATTGTGCACGCCTAACGTATATCCTTAACCAATCCTAGTTATGTAATTACCTAACTAGCCTGTAATAACTCTGTCTATAGGGAGTAATACATTAAACCACTCAAATTTACTAATTGATACATAATTTCATTTCAATTACTTATTATTTGAATCCATATTTAATGTATTATTTAAGTTCCCACCTCTTTAAGTCATTTAAATATCTTAGTCATTCTCATTTACTAAGAAACATTGAATAATCACAAGTATATATTCATATCACACTCAATACATATATATACATATATGGCATACCTAGGCTAAGCTGTGGTTCATGCATACTCTACTATCGAATCCCGGTACATCACGTACATGAGGATAACGAATTCCGAATCACTCAGGAATCGTATCAATATAAATCATGCATATTGAAGGAGAACATAGTTCACATACTCATGGGTCACGTACATACCTATGCTCCCATGGTCAACTGACTTATCAACTCACAAATAAGTCTTCACAGTCCTATGTTCTTGAGGTACCAAATTTAAATCCCCTCGAAGGCGCATAAGATAAGATTGTCCTCTTCCTACAACCTCCCGTGATATCAAGTATGGTAGGTATGTCATACACGTAATGATCCATATATTAGGTAATCACACAACCTAAGTAAGCATCATTTTAATACAGGTATACTCTCGTCCTATAACTCAAGTCTCATACGTTATATAGTTTTATTCCGATTATTTTAGATAATAATATTTAACGCGACAACTCTCATCGTATAAATTTGAGTACTTAAACCTATCCCTAAAGGTTACTATGTCTCCCACTTCTCTCTAAGGTTAATTCAGTAATTTAAAGTCCCCCTACTACTGTCTCTAACCTCAAGTTATTCATTAACCGAATTAAATTCAAGTTTTCCATAATTTCCAACTGTAACACTCTAGTCGGACACTCGTAAGTTTATCATTTAATCCCAAACCAAAACTAATATTTTTGGACTTCAAATATACCCCTACTGACCTTCCTTAAGTCCCAATATATTCAAATAGTCCACATCAATAATTCCTAAAAGTCGTGTTTGGTTAAACCTTAAAAGGAAAAATATAACACAAGTGCAGGAGGAGTCGATCGATCAAAGGAAAGGGTCGATCGATCAACATTCTTGAGTCGATTAATCGATCCATCAGATATGGCCTACGATTTCTGCATATTTTAGCCGAGGGCTTTCACCAATTTTAACCCTAAAATCCTATATTAAAATGCCCTAAACTGCCAACTAAATATACCAAATGTTATACCAATATAAACACATAATTTCTAACGTCTTAGAATCATGAAAACATTATGGGTTATCAATTTCTTGGATCACATCATGTATTTTTCATAAAAACCCCATTTCTTCTATTTTCTCCAAGAATCATCTCAACATGAATTCGTAATTCTCGACACATGGATCATGACTTCGTGTCTACTATTTTTCCAGATGTTAATCTACATGCAAAACCTACCAAGATTAAGATTTATATCATGGATAATATATACACTAAATTATAAACTATCATGGATAATATATACACTAAATTATTTTTCAAGGTTCTTCATTTTTCAAGGTTTTTCTTCAATTATAAACTATCATGGATAATATATACACTAAATTATTGCAACTTAATCACTTGTCTGGGAATAGAAGTTCTGATCCTCTGAGGAAGATGATATGGCGGTGATGTTCTCTTTCCGGTCACAAATTCGACGATGGTGGTGGTGCAAGGCGGTTGTTTGGCGCTAGCAATCTTTGGATACCCTTCCTTTCTCTCTATTTATACTTATCAAATTTGTAGCAGCCAATAAACCTAATAACCCTAAGGGTTGGCGAATATATTTAACCTAAATTTCGTAGGTCACTATTCACCAAATAGTAGAATGACTAATATACCCTCCCGAGTAGCCGGTTTAGCCTAAAATTGTCCTGGGACCCAAACTAAACCCCTGGGTAGACTTTTCTGACTATCTTGATACTCCGGATACATTGCCGCACTCAAAACAACCATAAGGAAGACATAAAAATAAATTATTTTATAATCCACTAAAGTTGTTCCTGACATGACTGACACGCTCGTCTCAACTGAAATTCCAAAACTGTCATATTTTCTACACGTGAGAATTTTAATAACTCCATAATCATATCATAATCAAATAATAACTCTCATCTCTCTAGTATCGAAATCCAGATTGATTACCAATTAATTTACTAATTAATTCAATTAATCCTATAATTAAAATTAGTAAAAATACGGGGTATTACAAGAGTGTGTCAAAGTGTAAATATTATCGACGAACTGAACAGTTGCATGAGTTCCACTAGAAAAATTAACACAATGGGGGACACTGCACATAATGCACTAAGTGAATATGGCGATTATCTTTCGAATCTTCAAGATCTATACACAAAAATGCGCAAGAAAAGTGACTGACTTGATAAAGTGGTGAAGCTATTAACCGAATGTATTGATTTAGTTAATCGAAATATTAGAAAGAATGTTGAGGAATATGCAACTCAATGTGTTGCCCATGGGACATAATCAAAAGAATTTACCTTAAAAATTAACGACCTATATGAGAAAAACTATGTTTTAAAGAAAAGATGTAAATCGACTTTAGTTTAACTTGAAGAATCAAAGAAGAAAGTTTTAAACGTGTTTAAAACATGTTTACACTTTGAAACCTAAGCTAAAACTTATGAGGGAACTGTTTTTGAAAGTAAGTTTGATTCTGAAGATAAATCTTGCTTACATTACGGAGAAAAAGTTTTCACTAACAAAACAATTGTATCTCTGGAAAATGTTATTTTTGTTAAAGAAGGCCAAATTTTCCAAAACTCCCAGAAAGGAAATTGTGCTAAAAACATCTGTAAGGAAATACAAAGTCAGTATAATCAGCAGACTAAATCTAATTATTCAGCTAAGTATGTCTGTCCTCCTATTAGAAACCAGCATTAAAAAACTCAAGCCCAATGACACTTGGATAACTGTACCAAATGGGGGTAAGCCTATTTTTAAAGACTTTAGTGATAAAGTCAAGCCTTCCACCCACTAGTACTGTTCATGTTTTGATGTATATGGACAAACCATTACCGAATGTTTTAAAAAAAGAATGAATACACTTACTTTTCAAAATTTTAACTATTCTAAAGGGAGTAGGAATACTTATGTTCTCCTAAAACAGATGACACATAACTCTAAATATAAAAAGAAGAAATGGGGATCTAAAACTAAGAAGAAAACATTTAGGAAGACCCAATAAACCTTTTCTAAATCAAAGGCCAATAAAAATTAAAAATTTAGGCCTATTTTGATTAGAAAAGATGACATGCTACCCTAACTTAAGGTCTCTATTATCATAAGTTCCTTTAAGGCACAACGCACTTCATCTGGTTGGTACTTGACTTCGGATGTTCTAAACATATGTCTGGGACGGAAAAAAATTAACAAACAAGATATACTTCTTGGGAGGTAATGTCGTGTTTGGAGATGGTGTTTCATCTCAGATCATAGGTAAGGGAACATTGTGAGAGGAAGGGCTCCCCGATCTAAATGATGTTCTATTAGTTGAAGGTCTTAAGGTTAACCTGCTAAGTATATCTCAATTTTATGATTCCAATCATACTATTACTTTTTCAAAAAATGATTGCAAAATTCTTAATAAAAAAGGAAACTGTATTTTAATAGGAAACAAAAAAAAAAGATAATTATTACACAGTAATTCCTATTTCTGAATCTTATCAAGTTACCAGATTAAAAGATGATGATCTATGGTAAATCGATTGGGACATACAAATTTTAATAATCTGTGTAGGTTTAGTTCCCAAGAAATAGTTAGAGGCTCACCAAAAATAAAATAAAAATTAACCCTATTTGTGGTCCTTTCCAGGAGGGGAAGATAAATAAAACCCCTCACAAGAAAGTTAAAGTTGTTTTAACTTCAAAACCTTTGGAACTAATTCACATTGACCCAACTATCATCTTCTGTGGTAACAGTTATATATTAGTTATTATGGATGACTTCACATGATATACTTGGGTATTTTTCATGAAAAATTAATCCGATACCTTCCGTGAGTTCTTAAAAATACTTATAAAAATAGAGAATGAGAAGGGCACCCAAGTATGTCGCATTAGAAGTGATGGAGGTGGAGAATTCAAAAACTCAGGTGTTACAGAATACTGTATAGGAAATGAGTGTAAACACGATTTTAGTGCTCCTAAAACACCTCAGTAGAATGGCATTGCTGAACGAAAGAATATGATCTTACAAGATATGGCTAGGGTGATGCTTCACGCTAAAAGTCTGCTAAAGTACTTTTGGGCTAAAGCTGTATATATTGCATGTCATATCATTAATCATGTATACCTTAGGAAAAATTCCACACAAACTTCTTATGAAATTTGGTACCACAAAAAGCCCAACTTGAAATATTTTAAAACCTTCGAAAGTGTCTGTTATATCTATAAGGACAGGGAACACCTTTCAAATTTAAAACTTGAGGAGAGAAAGGAATCCTTCTTGTCTATTCTCAAACAACTAGGTAATTTTGTGTGTTTAATTATCCAACCGAAGTCATAATGGAGTTGTTTAACATAATTATAAATGATATTAGTGGTGAGAGTAGTACCAGTCAACCAGTGGTCCTGGAAGAGGTTGACACCAATTTTACTCCTGACTCTCCAGAGATAACTGATTCACTACCACCTGAGAGTCCCTGTGTACTAACTTGGGTTTCTAAATACCACCCTATTGAAAATATTGTTGGTAATCCTACTGAGTCAATTAGAACAAGATCCCAACATTAAAAAGTGGATAAATTTGCATGCTTGGTTTCTCTAGTAGAACTGAAAAATGTAAACAAGGCCCTCTGTGACTCATTCTGGATCAATGCTATGTAAGAAGAGCTTGTCCAGTTTCAAAGTCATGATGTGTGGTATCTTATTCCTCTGCCAAAAGATCAAAAGGTTATTGACACACGATAGATTTTCAAAAATAAAACTGATGAAAATGGGGAGGTAATTAGAAATGAAGCCATGTTGGTTGCACAAGGCTGCTCCTAGATAGAAGGAATTGACTCTTGCACCTGTTATTCGTCTTGACTCAGTACGTCTCCTCCTTGCCATATCATGCCATTTATAGTTTAATTTTTTTCAAATGGATGTTAAGTCCGCATTTTTAAATGGAATCTTGACTGAGGAAGTATACATCGAACAACCCAAAGGGTTTATAGATCCTTCACATCTTGATCGCATCTTTAGACTTAAGAAAGACTTATACAGTTTGAAACAAGCTCCTAGAGCCTTGTATGAGTGCCTATCTACCTTTTTGGTTTAAAATGGATTTATTTGTGGGGGAAACGATCAGACCTTATTCGTTAAGAAAATAGACAAATATGTATTGCTTGCCAAAGTCTACATTCATGACATCATATTCGAATAAATTTATTGTAATCATGTAAAGGATTTTTCCGATATCATGCATGTCGAGTTTCAGATGTCTTTAATGGGTGAATGACAATATTTCTTAGGATTCCAAGTAAAATAATTTAATGATGGCTTATTTATCACACAATAAAAATATGATGTTAATCTCATTAAAAACTTTGGAATAGAAAACTCAAAATCAACGCGTACTTCCATGAGCACATCCACAAAATTATCTAAGGAAGAAAATGGTAAAGACATTGACCCAACTCTATATAAAAGTATGATAGGAAATATGTTATATCTTACTGCGTTGAAAACAAACATTTCCTTCGCTCTGTGTATCTGTGCAAGATAACAATGTACGCCTAACGAAACCCACATGTTATGCATTAAAAGAATCATTGAATATGTTAAGGGTACATTAAATTGTGGTATTTGGTATACAAAGGAAACCACTAGTTCCATTGTAGGATACACTGATGCCGATTGGGAAGGATATTTAGTTCATAGAAAAAGCACGTCTCACGACTATTACTATGTAGGAAACAACTTAGTAGGTTGGAGTAGTAGGAAATAAAACTGCATATCCCTTTCTATAGCTGAGTCTGAGTACACTGCAATAGGTAGTTATTGTGCCCAACCTTTATGGATCAAACAGATACTTAATGATTACGGTATCATTGAAGGTAAATTGACCATGTATTGTGATTACTAGAGTGTGATAAATATATCTAAAAATCCAGTTCAGCACTCACGAACTAAGCACATAAAAATCAGACATCATTTCATTCGTGAACTTGTAGATTTCAAAGAGCTTGATATTGTGTATCTCACTACGGAAAAATAATTAGCTCATCTATTCACAAAACCTTTGGATAATATTAGATTTTAGTTCTTTAGAAAATCCATAGGAATAATAGTTCTTACATAATCCCTTCTATATTGTTTATATATACTCCTGTTTTTTTATCTAGTTTTACCCTGTTGTGTATTTGAGCAAAATTGGGGGAGAAGAACTTGAGTAACTAGCTTTCAATTCATATTTTATCTCATATAAACTCAACTAATATGCCATTGAGTGTTCTCCTTTTCCATGCATTTTTTAAACCCAATTGTACATCTTGTAACATTATTTAGGGTAATGGTCTATATAGTAGTTGAGTTATGTATTTTTTTTTTTATTTTCGGCCCTAGGATGGGAATGGGTAGTTAGCTCTTTTCTATAAGAAATCTTTGATTTTTCGATTTTACCTATGAGTATAGGTTACTCAAGGGAATTTTCTCTCCAATATCCAAAGGGGAGGTGTTGATGTCTAAAATTGGGTTGATTCCCAATTTTATAATGACCGATAAAATTATAGAAAGAATTTAAATCACACACGTAAAATAATATATTCTAAAGTGGTTCAGCTTCAAATAAGCAATCGTACACTATGCATTATTAGTGCCTGATGAGTACAATAGCTCAGTGCATATGTGATTCATGTTGTCCCTTGAGCTAAGGGATTATGATACATTTATAGGGGTACGAAACCCTATAGATGGAACGTGTTCATATGTCAAGCGTTTACATTTGTGTACAATAAATATGTCTTATGGAATTCAGTTCCGGTTGGCATTCTGGGCCGAGTAATTATTGATATTCTAGTTGGTCGACCTTCCCATTGTTTAGTCGGCACTCTATTTCTGATTAAGTATAATTAATGCTGAGTGGGAAAGTCAGTTTGCTATGCTTCCTTATCATTGGTCCTCTTGGGGATATAAATTTTACATACAACAGAAGCCCCCAATGCTCAATTCTTGATGCCTGCATGAGAGTATGGAGCATTTATTCCAGGAAGTAGCTCGGCATATTACCTTGGTGCCTGGTCGGTGAACGACCTCCCACACTTGAAAATATTTGTTGGTACTTCTTCAAAGATGGCAATTTTGTAAATAATTTAAAAATTAACGAACCACCAAGGGGCCAGTCAATGTATTCTTACTTTTGGGACATCCCTCCGTAGACATATCAATCGTCAGTAAGTTTAATCATTTTGTTGCACAATTTTCAAGGTTGGTTATAAAAAGGAAGGAGACTTCTCTCCTTTATTTTCACTTTTCCCAAATCCTTTTAACTGTAGCAAATTTCGTCAATCTTTTCTCAGTGTGATCGTTCGTCGTCGTTCATCTTCCTTTTCAATAGTTCTTATTGAATCTTAAGTCTTTGTAATAATTCTTTTTTCTGTGTTTTTCCTTTTGTCTATGTCTGAATCATGGTTCACATAGTTGATGAGAATTCTCTAGAAAAATTTAGGGTATTTAAAAATCCCCCATGGCTCAATAGATGTTTATTCCTTAGCTGAAGTTAATTGGATCCCCATCTTATTCATTACTGAGTGTGGTTTCACCTTTCTAGCCAACCATCTTCTTTTACACTTCTGGAAGTATTTTGATGTTGTTCCGGCTAGAGTAGCCCCCTAACACCTGAAAGATTTTCAATGGGGTAAATAGGTTAAATGAAATCCATGGAACCCACAAAGGGATTCTAGAAATTATGTTTTATTACAAGTGGGCCATCGCTGGAGAATCCACTTATTTCCTGAAAACTAGACAAGCCAATAGGGCATTAGTGTTGAATTTGACCGATTCCAATAAAGATTATTGGGATCACGCCCTGATAGTCAATAATTAGCAACACGCCCCTTTAGCCACTGAAATTGCATACATTGGTCCCAGATGCTCTCAATTAGGGAATGTGATAGGTTGCTATTTCTTTTCTTGATTTTCTCTAATGACTCTCCCTTTTGATGCCTACTAACTTCCATCCATGCCGGTTTGATTACAGAGGAACGTGAGAGAAAATTCCCAAATCAAGGTGAAGTAAACTTGGAGGAGCTAAAATTCTTGTGGACCCTTAATCAGAGAATAAGAGAAGAACATCCCTGATCAGCCTCTTTGCTATTGGACTATAAAAGTTCTATTACCTCCTTTGTTGCTCGACCTACCGCAACTATTCCCTCCATTGTTGTGAACTTTGAGGAGGACCCTGTAGATACCACCTACTCTACTTCTGAATCTCATGAAGTTGTCACATGAGGCACTTAATCTTCATTTGATTATGATATCCCTCTGTCTGTTATCATGGGGAAACAAAAGATTCCAAACCTTTTGGACGAAATTTCTATTGCCAGTAGCAAGAAACTAGTTGAGGTTGCTGCCCAAAAGAAGGTTGAGACTAGTAAGAACCTTCCAACTAACAAATATAATGACCTTCCACTCAAGACATAACAAAGAGGCCTTACCGAGAAGTAGGTTGAGAATTTTTTTTATGCCAATCAATAAGGATTGGTTGAAAAGATCCCTTCTTCTACTGGGTCATCTATACCCTTGGGTCATAGCTTGGCTAGGAAATTGATTAGGACAGGTACCCTTCCTGATCATAGGATCGTTGTTGCCTTTATGCCCCAATCAAGGATGTCCCTAAGGATTTCACAAAGTTTGGCCCTGGTAAATACTTTACTTCTGATGTTAGTTTATGATTTTATTTCCTTGCACTAATTTTTTTCATTTTGGAGTTATTAGTGGACTTTGATCAAATATTGGAAAGGGATGATCAACTTCGTGCTTTTTCTGGTGAAGTGGAGTAGGCCTTTGATGGTCTAAATAAATCCCTTGATGAGGCCCGTTAAGCCTTAGAGTCCAAAAAAAAACTAGACTGAGAAGTTTTAAACTCCCTAGCAAGCTCAATAGCAAGTTGAGCAAGCTCAGAAGAAGGCTGAAGAAACCTTAATTGCTGCTAACGCCTTTGTTACTAAAGCTAAGCGCATGTCAAAGTTGGCTAATGATAGAGTAGATATGATGACCATGAACCTTTCTTGTGAGAAGGATAAGAGGAAGAGAGATAGACAAGATTCATTCAATGAAGGATAAGATAAATCCATTCCCTCCACCTATGCTCAAATAATGTATGCAAAGAAGAAATTATTCAAAGATGGTTGGTGGTCAGCTCTGATAGAAGTCGGCACAGCTGAAGACTCAGAACTTTTTCAGAGCCATCATCCAGGTCCCCCCCCCCCCCCCCCCCAAACCTGGATGAAGAGGTAGATGATGGCATAGCTTCAAGGGAGACATCTTTGGAAAGTGGGTCAGTGATTTCTTCAGTAGACCAAGGAAATGTATTGGACTCTGCAGCCCGACCAACTAAGCAGGACACAACCCAAGGGGTGGGAAAAGATTTGGATAAGGTGTAAACCAGTTCGGATTTCAATATCTAAATTTTTCATCCTTTTTTTACCTCTTTTGTTATATTTCTCTAGTGTAATATGTGTAACTTTGTAAGCAATTAATGAAAGACTTATTTTTGGATAACTCGTATTTTCTGTTGCATTTGTTTCCTTGTTATTCAATAGTTGTTTTGGATGTCATAGACTTATACATGATTATTTTTTCAGTTTATGGCCAGGATAGAGAAAATATCTGCCAATGACTCTGATCTTCTGAAGCATTGTAATGCTATCTTCAAGGCTGGTCACTTAAACTTAACTGAACAAGGAATAAGGGACATACTTAGTGAAAATGCGCCTGACCAAGCTAAGGGTGCATATGTTTATATTAAACTCATCCTTAATCGGGTTGTGGCTAATAATGTAGCTTACTACGAGATAATAGAGAAATTGAAACACGGTCATGATCATTCAAAGGATCTTCTTCATGCTGACTATGAAACCAAACTTAAAGTATTGAGTGAAGGTGTTGGTTTTGATAAAAAAAACTTCAAGTAATTACCTCAGCTATGGAGAGGAAAGAGTGGTCATTGAAGGACAATATTAAATCTTCCCAGGAGATTTCTTCTATGCAAGAGAAAGAGAATAATGATTTGAGGAATGAGCTCGAGATTATGAAGAAGTCCAGTGCAGCTGGAGATGCTAATGAGGGAGTTTCTTTCTTGGAGGAAGAGAATACTAAGATGATTCAAAAACTAGAATCTTTTCAAGGTAAGAAAACTAAGTGTGATCAATACTCTAAGAGAACCATAGTTCCTCGGCATATGGTTAAAGAATAAAGGACTCATAAGACTCTGGTCAACCAAGCTACTCAGTTGAAAGCTAAAACTTCTACCATAGCTGATCTGACTCTTAAGTTGGAAATGAAAGATTCTACCATTGCCGAATAACTTACTCAAGCGAAACGAAAAGCAATATGATTAAAAAGCTGCGACACCAGGTAGACAGGATTATCTCTAATTTCATAAGTAACCCAAGGAAGTATGTATGGAAGGATATAACGAAGCCTTATTTAATATGGATGAGCACTTAGTTCAAAGTCATAGAGAGAGGTATAAATGGGGTTGGACCAATTTACTCATTTTGCTCAAGTATGACAAAGAAAATAAACTTTGGGATTGGAATGATCCTGTTGTCTTAGATTGTCAGAAACTTCCCATTAAATTGGATATCTGTTAGATTCCTGCCAATACCATTCCTTAGAGTCTAATATCTAAGTATGTAGGGGATTATGGGCTTCATGAAGAGGTTGAAATAATTCATCCTCTTCATCTTCGAACTCACCCGAGTAGCAGCATTAGAAGAATATTGGATGACTTCAACTTTATCATTTATCTCTATACATTAGATGATCCTCCTTCAGGCATGGATAAGGCTTTGGGCAAATGCCTAGCTGAATAGTTATTTTCCTTCTAATTCTGAGTATAATTTGTACAATTTTTCTTAAAATGAAATGTTTCTTTTCTCATAGTTTCTTATTTATGTTTGTAATTTGGATACTTTCTTAGGAGCCAACGATTAATTCGTCAACTAACTGATTACGTATTAAGACAATGATTAGTTAATCGGCTAACCAACTAGGTAATTCATTTGCTATTATAGGACCTTAGATTCTACTAAAACACATTAATCCTTTGATTCAAGTATTAGTATTAGTTATCAATGGAAAACCAAGTGTATTAGGGATGTGTGTGTATGTATCAAGAACATATATGTATATCCCATTATATAACTCGATTAGGCAAAAATCATAAAGTTTTACTGGCTTCTCGTTCTTAATTCGTCAGAAAGGCGAAGTTATACAAGAAATAATGATCCGTAATCGGCTTCCAATTTATGACCTAAAATCATTCATGAAGTAAGGATCAATAAATGTAATAAATGATTAATCGTCCTCATGTTCGTGACCTAAAATCATTCATGAAGTAAGGATCATTAAATGTAATAAATGATTAATCTTCCTCATGTTCGTGACCTAAATCCATACAAGAAGTAATGATTATTTGTACAGGTGTAGGGAACCTAATAATATCTGCCAACCATCTGCCAACTAATAATTGCACGCATATATGGGGATATATATTAATAAATCATCAAACTCGATTTTTTTTTGAAAATAAAGTCATTATGAAGTGCAAATCATAACTTCTTATTCAACGTTGAAAGGAAATGTTTACTTAACAGTTAATTATATTATTTCCTCAAATGTTTAGAATTCCATGGATTCTTGAATTCTTCACCATCAAAGGTTTCCAACCAATAGGTTCCTGGTCGAACAATTGCCTTTATGCGGTAAGGACCATGCCAATTTGTTTTTAACTTATTTCCCTTCTATAAAAATTTCTTCAGAAAATAGTCTCCTTCCTTTAAGTAGGCCGGCTTAACCCTTTTGTTGTAAAAACATGCAGGTCGCTGTTAGTCGGATTGTATCATCTTCTCTAACTTCTTCAAGGAGATCTAGTTCCAATTGTCTCTTAAAATCACTCTTTGGTGAATTAAAATTTAGCACCCTATGACACGGTAAAGTTATCTCATTTGGCACAACTGCCTCAGTTCCAAATGCAAGCATATAAGTTGTTTTGGAGTACTAGTTCTTGATGTTGTTCAATACGCCCAAAGAACATTAAGTAACTCGTTAATCCAGTTTCCCTTTGTATTTTCATGCCTTTTATTTAAACCATCTAAAAGAATTTTTTTTATTATTTATGTCTGACCATTACATTGAGGGTGTCTTGGGGATGAATAAAGATTATGAATTTTCAATTTTACACAATATGCTTCGAAGTCATCATTCTCAATCTAAGTACCATGATCAGTGATAAAGTCATATGGCATCCCATACCTACAAATAATATGTTTCCATATGAATTGGAAAACTTTTTCATAAGGTATGTCTATCATGGGCTTAGCTTCAACCCACTTGGTGAAGTCAACAGTGGGTCGACTAAGTCCATTCCCCAAATAGCAAAAGGCCATGGAAAAGTAATTATTGTCAAAGCTACCCCTTATCTCCTATGTATCGCAGTAAAATTTTGGCAGTTGTCACATTTTCTAGCAATAGTTCTGCAATCTGCTTTCATTATTGGTCAATAATATCCTTTCATAGCAATATGACGAAATAGGGACCGACCAACTGAATGGGTCCCGCAAGAACCTTTATGAACTTCCTTGACCATTTTTTTTTACTTTTAAAGGGTGTACACATCGTCATAAGGAAACAGTGTAATCCCTTTTGTACGAAGCTCCTTTCTCCAGAACATACCCAGCTGCTTTATATCTCAACTTCCTCCCATCTTTCTTATCACTTGGGAGGACACCCTTATAAATATACTCTCTAATTTGATCCATCCAAGATGGTCCCAAATTTACTGCAATGAAATTGACAATAAGATCCTCCTCTATATTTCTGTATACTAAGATTTTTATTAGTATAGATCTTCTTAGCTCTATCCTGGTTGGTAGAGATAGTCGGGCAAGTACGTCAGCCCGAGCATTTTTTATTCATGGGATTCTGACTAATTGGACTTTCGATAGTTTAAATATCACTTCCATGGTCTTGGCTAAATATTTAACCATCAATTCACCTCTAACCTCATATATTTGCAAGATCTGATTAATAATCAATTGTGAGTCACTATGGGCTCTTACCTGCTCGGTGCCCATTAACAAAGCCAATTCTAATTATGTGATCAAAGCCTTGTATTCGACCGCATTATCGGAGGCATGAAATTGGAATCTCAAAGCATATTCTACATTAAGGTCATCAAGTGTGTTAAGAATTATACCATCTCCACTACCAGTTGCACATAAAGATCCATCCATGTACAAATTCCACAAAGGAAGTTCTTAGGCAAAACATTCTTCAGATAAGACCCTTTGTTTGAACACTTTGTCACTTTCTCCCATGTACTTCTGATCAAATTCTCTAGCTACTGATGCTTTATATTGATCTACTACGACATTTGTTTGCTTTGAGCTTTCTTCTGAAGAAGTCCGCTTCATAGAAATCTCTTCTAAAGAAGTATGTTCGTTAGGAAGGGTATTAAGCTCTTTTCAGGAGAAATCTTCTCAGGGTATGTGAATTCTGTGATGAAATCAGCTACTACCTGGCCTTTTAATGTCGACCTTGGTTCATAGAGTAGGTCATACTTATCTAACTCAATCTCCGAACACATGAGTCGTCCTGACTTTTCTATCTTGTGAAGTTCTTATCGAAGAGGCAAATTTATGTATACTACTATTGTATGGGCTTGGAGAAAAGGTCTCATCTACATAGATGCTTCAATAAATGCCAATGCCAATTTCTCAAGGCGTGGATACCTAACTTCTGCACCTCTAAAAGCTTTACTGGGATAATATATAGGTTTTTGTACTCCAACTTCGAGCCGAATTGGTTCCAAGCTAATAACTGACTTAGTTACCGCTAAGTATAAGTATAATTTTTCTCTAGTTTCTGGCCGATATAATAGTGGTGGGGAGCCGAGATACTTTTTCAGATCCATGAACGCCTTTTTACATTATTCGTTCCACTCAAAAGACTTTCTAAGTACTTGGAAAAATGGTAAATATTTATCTGTCGCTCTAGATATAAAACGATTTAGGGAGGCTACTCACCCTGTTAACCTTTGAACTTCTTTCTTGCAAGTCGGGGACTGCCTTTCCAGCAAGGCTTTGATTTTTATTAGATTCACCTCTATACCTCTCTAGTTTACTAAGAAACCCAGAAACATCCCTTCTTATACCCCAAACACCCATTTTGTCAGATTTAGCTTCATTTCTTACTTTTCCAATTGATCAAACATTTATGATAGATAGGCAATATAGTATGCTGGTCGCTTACTTTTGGTGACCATATCATCTACATAGACTTCCATATTCTGTTAGATTTATTTCTCGAAGCCCTTATTTACAATTCTCTAGTAAGTAAAACCTGCATTCTTTAGTCTAAATAGAATTAGATATAACAATACGTTCCTTAACTAGTAACAAAAGAAGTACTTTCCTTGTCTTTCGGCTTCATCTTGATCTGGTTGTTGCTAGAATATGCATCCATGAAATTGAGGAGTTCATGTCCAGCTATAGCATCGACCAACTGATCAATCCTTGGTAAATGAAAATGATCTTTTGGCCATGATTTGTTAAGATCCGTGAAATTGATACACATTCGCGATTTACTATTTTTCTTTTTCACAATTATGACATTAGCAAGACAATCTGGATATGTAACATCTTTGATGAATTTGTCTTTCTGCAGTTTCTCGCCTCTTCTTGAATGGCCACATTTTTCTCGACATTGATAACTCTGCGCCACTTTTTAATTGTCTTGGCGTCCATGGTCATGTTGAGTTCATAACATATGAAATTAGGATAAATTCCAGGCATGTATTCGTGACTTCAAGAAAAAACATTTATTCGCTCCTTAAGGATGCAATTAATTCCCGCTTGATTGTTAGTTATAATGCATAACCAATTTGCATAGTTCTTTACGATCTTTTATCATCTAATATCACACGTTTTGTTATTTTAACAACCGCTTAACCCTTGACCAACTCGGCTACATCTCTAGGACCTAGGGAATCTACTTGATAAGTGACAATCTTCATCTTCAAATCGACCACATCACCTTGTTCGATAGAGGTGATATAATATTCTCTGTCCACCTTCTGATCTCCTTGAACCACACCAACTCCAAAATGAGTGGGGAACTTCAAACATTGGTAGACGGTTGATGGAACTTCTTCAAACCTACTCTTCCCAGAATCATGTTGAACACCAATTTAATATTACTGTCAAGAAAAAAAAGTGATTTTTTTTTATGTACGGCTAGTTGGCCATACACCGAGCAACGGTTCCAACTTTATAGTTCATAGTCAATACATTTTTCCTCTTGAGAAGACGATCAATGGTTAACGATACGGTTCTAATTGACTGACTTTCAACCCTAATCTTTTGAAATAATAAAAAAATATCACATCTATCGAGCTCTCATTGTCAACCAATACTTTGGCAATTCTGGCTTCACCAACTCTGATCGTGATAACTAACAGGTCATCATGAGGGTACAATAATCCATACAGATCATTCTTTGAGAAACCTATAACCATATTATCCTTTTTTACCTTTCTTAGTTTCTTATCATCATCGTCATTCAAGTTGATACACCGAATAAGGGTGTTGACTTGAGTTTCATTAAAATAGGCCTTTCGTTCGAATATTTTATTGCCTCATCTTGCACAACCTATAACAATAATCTGACAGTCGAATGAACTCAAACTGAACATTTTGATATCAAGCTCTAGCTATTTTGGTTTCTTAGGAAGATCTGGATAATCTTCTTGACCTTCATGACCACTTTTTCTATCATCCTTGGTCCTTTAAGGCGATGCCGACCTCCTGTTTGCTTTTCAACCATCATGACGATCAATAAATTTTCTCAATTTTCCTCGGAGGATGAGCATTTTAATTTCATTCTTTAAAGCTATATACATGTTAGTGGTATGTCCATGGTCTTTGTGAAACTCATAATACTTGGACTGGTCTTTCTTATGAGCTGGCAATTGTATCTTTCAGTTCATCTCAAGTCTTTGTTATTTCATATCTCATCCAAGATATGGTCTACACCTATCTTCAAGGGAGTATATTCAGAAAACTACTTTGGCTTATCATCTTTCTTCTCTGATTCCTTTGGTTCTTTTGAATCTTTTTGGTTGGCAGGCTTTGACATCTTCCTTTCCCCTGTTTGGCGGCCACAGCTTCTGCGACATTCATTATTTTTCCAGCCTTAGCCATGAGATCAACCATGGTTTTGACTGGATCTTTTGCTAAATCATAATACAACTTCTCGAGAATTAAACCACTCATTAATGCAGTAATATCAGCCTTCCCTTCATAATTCGTAACCTCCATCTTTTCAAGATTAAAGCGAGTAATAAAATCCCTTGTTGATTCTCCCACACGCTATTAGATATTCAAGAGATGCGCTACTTGTTTACCTGGGTTTGTCCCAAAATAAAAATTACTGATGAATAACTCGTCTCGCTAGCCAAAAGTCACAATCTATCCTCTAGGAAAATTATTATACCATATCTGGCTTGGTCCAGTGATGGTACTTCAGAAAGCCCTACATCTTATCTCATCGGGAATAGCATATATATCTGATGTAACCTGATATTGTTCAATATGCAAAACAGGTTCGGTCTTACCAGGATATTTATGTGTAATTATTGGTGGCTTATATTTGTCAGGAGTAGGAAAATCGACAATTGCTTGAATAAAAGGGGATCGTTTCATTTTATTGCACTGTAGTGGATTTTTTTCCTTGGCCATTTCTCCCAACTGATCTTCTAACCATTGGATTGAATCTCACCATGCAAGATTCTCAGCATTAGACCTCTTTAAAGATGCTCGGCCAACATTAGCATGCGTTTGTGTAGAGCTCTCTTCGTAGGAAGTCTGCTCGGCACGTGTAGTTCGTCGAACACTAGCTCTGGTCTAAATTGAGTCTCCACATTGTGCGACAAGGTGCCCATGTGATCGTGAGAAATCTATAGGTGGACCCCTATTTTTTCCAGGGCCTAAACGATCAGAAGTTGATGTTCTACTTAGCCTTTTCAACACACTATCTCTCTCAGGGATGAAATAATGCCTATCATGAGTCATTCATAGCTGACTATAATGGGTGCTTCTAGTATGAAGTGGTTGACGGTCACTTCCAGGTAAGGGTGTCGCGATTTACCCTGATGGAGCAGTAGACCTAGCTTGAAGAGAGTGAGCTAGTTGCCTCATTATTTCTTATATTGACTGTTTCGCGCTGGCAAGATTCATCAAAGCTCCATTCAAATCCTCTATAGTGGGGGGGTGGGGTATGGAATGGCGGGGTTCCCCTTATTTTTATGACTGGCTTCAGGATCATTCATATTTGAAGTGATTCATGTCTAAAATTGGATTGATTCCCAATTTTATAATCATTGATAAAATAGTTGAAAGAATTTAAACCACACACACAAGATAAGATATTTTTAAGTGGTTCAACTACAAATAAGCCTACGTCCACTATAGATTATTATTTCCTGATGAGTACAACAACTCATTGCGTATGTGTTTCAAGTTGTCCCTTGAGCTAAGGGATTAGGATACATTTATAGGGGTGTAAAAACTTAGAGATTGAACATGTTCATACGATAAGAGTTTAAATCTGTGTACATTAAATATGTCTTATGGAATTCAGTGCATGTTAGCATTCTGGGCCAATTAACCATTGATATTCTAGTAGGTCGGCCTTCCCACGCTAGTCGACACTCTATTGTTTAGTCGGCACTCTATTTTCGAGTAAGTATAGTTAATGTTTAGTGGGCAAGTCAATTTTCCATGCTAGAAGACATGTGTCTCCTTATCATTGGTCCTTGTGGAGATATAATTTTTACATACAATAGGGAGATTGATAATACACTATATGGTTGACTTACTTGAGTGTGTTCCATATTGTAGTTCCAACTAGTTTTGATATTGTGACAAAATGTTTTAGATTTTTAAGACTTATCCTCTCTCAAAGTATCCAAGCATCAACAACATATCATGTAGTCCAACATCCTCTAATATCTACCAAAGGGAAGTATTATTTAACTCATGAACTCACAATAGGACACATTTACTACAAAAATGGGTTAATATGTATGCACATGAACTTATATAATTTTTCGGAATTTTTTTAACATTTTAAAAATCATTTAAAATTATTTTTGAATAAATTAAAATTATGTTTTTAAAAGTATTGGGGTTAAAATTAGAATCTTTTTTCTCTTAAAAACAATGTCAGGGTAGAATTCGAAACCGAGTGAGAATTTTGTGGGTGCAATTCGTATTATAAAAACATAAAAAACATGCATTTTTTTATTTGATCGTAGCTTTACACGTATTTGTTCCTGAGTGGATAGATTTATGTTTCTGATGTATCTATACCTTAGAACAAATTGTAGCCTTTCGTTCATTTTAATCAACATTCTGCATGTATTCTAATGCGATCCTTGTGAGTAACAATTGAACCAATTAGGTAACATTTAATCACCACTTCTTTATGACCCTTATATCATTATTCAACCATTTATATTTGATTCAAACCGTTGACTACTTTCGAAGTTCTCGATCCTTCCTAGCTCATTATTATGACACCCCGCCTAATTAAACATCGAGTGAGTAGGTTTCCCATATGGTTCATTCCTAGCATCATTGTCGAAAATGTTTTAATTACAATCCGCCTAAGTGAAATTAGACCGGTGCCAAATTTTATCTTTCTTATTAATAACTAAAAGGACCATACTGAAATAAATTAACCAACCGTAATAATATAGAATCCAACCATCATAATATATAAATTAAATCAAGGTTTGCCGAATTAACAGTCGCCCAAAAATCCAAAACAACAAGTCCATAATAAAATATCTCTAAATAACAGAAGACTGTCAATGGACAACATGTCCGGGCATGAAATATAGAAATAGAATCCTACACTAGATCAGAATAACGGAATCTTCTAATCAAATAAGTCATGTCAGCATCCACAGTGCTAAAACTCTGAGTCCCTAGAAAGAAGTCATGCCTGGCGTCCCTGTGGTTGGACACCTAAAAGGTTTTCAATTTTTTTTATAGCAAGTGTTATTACACAAAACGTTTTGAAAATATGTAGAAAGAAGTTTATCGCGATAAAAATCAGTTGTTTATTACACATGTTAGGACCACATACACTCTCTCTTGAGTTTCCCCACCCCTCATCTATAGCGCATGCCTAACGTTCTATACTCAGCCCACCTAGCTATACTACACAAGCTAACCAGACTAAAGTATCTCACTGAACTTATATACACTTTTAAGTTCCCGTGCCGCCCATATAGTACACCCATTTAATAATATCTCTTATATGTTAATTATTTACAAAGTAAGATTACCACATATGTTAGCTTTCCATAATCATCATTAAGTCTCACTACTTAATTTACTTTCAATCTAAGTATGCCATCTAATCGTCTACTATTCCACTTAAGTAGATTATTCACATGCATATATATTTCACACATAATATATATACTATAAGTGTATTTTCCACTATACAGTCATATTATCACACATTAAGGACTTATTGGTTCGGACTTTGCCATCAACCCTAATTCATCCTGTCGTTTTCATTGGTCCGGATAGCCATCGACTCCAATGTAAATGTTATTCGTATATTGGTCCTTATAACCATCGACCCCAATATAGTTAGTATACCTTAGGCATTCACACCGCTTAAGTAATTCTTATAGTAGGTATTCAATTCACCTATTAGTTTACATTGGTCCGGATAGCCATCGAACCCAATGTAAATAATATACCTGCACATATATTGGTTCGGATAGCCATTTACCCCAATACACTTAGTATGCCTTAGGTATTCACACAAACAAAGTAATTAGTATACTAGGTATTCACCCCACATCACACTTCACATTGGTACGCATTATATTTCCCTCTAATACTCACCGTACATTTTATTTTACGATTTCTTTCACTATTGTATTAATCTAAGACTTGACATAATTCAAAGGTCCATAGTTACCACTTATATATAATTTCAGTAGTTAAATCACTATTTACACCACTGATCTACTTATTAATTCATTTGAAGTTTCCGTAATTTGTTATCTTACTCTCCGATAAATTACGACCTAATGCATCGCAATTTATTCTTGTCTTAATCCTCTCAAGAAGAATAACTTACAAGCCCAATTTAATCCTACTGTAAAATAATAAATCCCTTATTATATTCTACCAAAGTTCCAAAAGTTTTCTTAAATAACTATTTAGGAAGTCTAGGCCAAAAAGGAAAAAAATTATATTTTCTGGGACCCGGACCGGTTCGCTCTGGACCGATTCTTTTTATTCAAATCGGTTTGCTCTGGATCGATTCTTTTCATCCAGACCGGTTCCTTTCACAGAACTTTCATCTTCTTCATTCCACCCATGCATTTTTTCACCATTAACACACATATAACTTCCCTGTTCCTCCACCAAACTTCAAACCAATTGTCCAAAACCCTTCCCATATGTATTACGACAGTTTCTAACGTATTTGTTTTATCAAAACATTACGAATAACTTTCAAGAGTGGATTTAAACATGTACTCCTCAAGAACCTTAGGTTTTCATGTTCTATTTCTATTATTCATCAAAAACCCATATTCAATCCGCATTAATGATCAAGTCTCCTCTGATTATTAATCCTCTACATATGTTAAACCATTCTACATGTAAATATTGTCCCAACAACATTATAATCATTATTTTTCTCAGAAAATAATGATTTAAAAAGACTATCATTAAATCACTACACATGGTTATTATAACTTCATATTATTTGCAATAAACAAACTTGCCTCATTGTTTGTGGGGTCTGATTTCGTGTATTAGATGTTCGAGTAATGAACTTCTCTTGCCATCCTCACTCCTTAGATGCCTAGGGTGCAAGGACAAGGTTTAATCCTCTAAGAATGCCTCCTTAAGCTTTGGGAATAATTTATCTCCTCCCTCTAATGGCCTATCTCATCTTTTTGTGTTATTAACCCTAACCCCCGATTCTAATCATCAGATATAAGCCTCCAATTTTCGTAGGCCTTTTAACCTAAAATTTTCAACTGACGAAATTACCCTCAACGAGTGCCGATTTGGTCTAAAATTGACCCGGTACCCAAACAATACCCCTGGGTACACTTTTTTGACTATTTTTACCCATTCGAGGATCATTCGTGACCTCTAAATCATGACTCGGAGTCACGAAAAATACATTTCCTTTCTCATCCACAAATTTGTTTGCACGGGACTCCCGGTTTAGATAAACTAAAATATGCACATATCATTCGCTATGCCATATTACACCAATTATCAATCATTTACTTTTCACACTTAGTAAATATTATATTATAATATTAATCAATGTCTATCTCTTGATTAATATTTAATAATCACATTTCTCATTTAATCACATTATATTACTTCACTCAAGTAATTTAAATATAATACATTTTCCCCAATTAATTCCCAAATTAATTAAATCATAAATACACAGAAATGTGGGGTATTACATACTTCCCCCCTTACAAGGAATTTTATCCTCAAAATTAGGACATACCTTCGGTGAATAAGTATGAATATTTCTCTTGCATGTTATCCTCCTTCTCACATGCCGATTCATCAGTATTATGGTGTCCCCACTGAACTCACACTAGTGGCACCACCATGGACCACAGCTTACGCTCACTACGATCCCGAATAGCCACGGGCTCTCCTCGCATGAGACGTTTATCTGTAAAACAATTTTCTTAAGTGGATCATGCTACAATCACTCACACTCCTCCTATATTTCCTCAGCGGTACCCCGTAAAATAGATCGGGTATTCGTTGTGGATGCTCTGGAAGTCCCAGTCTATTTGTTACTAGTCCAACCCTCTCAATAATAGGAAAGGACCTAACATATCACGGTGCTAGCTTTCACTTTCTTTCTGAATCTCATATTCCCCTTCATAAAAGATACTCAAACCATCACTTAATCGTCAATCTCCAACTCAATGGTCTCCGACCGTATAGGGCCTTAAAAGACGAGCCTACTCTCCATCGACTCTATTTCCTCTTTGTTAGAAAAAATCTCATATTTATGGGTACCAGTTTCTTGTTGTCGAACCCGGGACACTCTCCAGGGTAAGTTCTCGCAAAATATTCCTGACTACTCATGTCAGACTTCACACTCTTAGCTTAGGGAAAAGTATCTCTCCTTACGTTTTTATGCTATCTGAAAGTGACACAGTTTACTCGATTCTTGTCGATGGATCATAAATCGCTTCGGGTCCAAAAGCTCGTTACTCCCCACTTATTCTTGACTCATGAGTGACACGTCTAGAACGATGTGCATCTTCTTCCCCATCACCTCCTGACACTTCCGATCAGAGGTGGTATTGAATTGTCTTGTCTTAATTCACAACAATTTTGGACAACACTTAGTTTTGTTTCACTTCGTTTCTCTAAATGAAAGTTGGGTATGCTACTCGATAGTATATCTCACTCCAAAATGACAAATATCCCTCTCTCTTCAATTCATTTCACAGACCGATGGAAACACTCACCTCTTCGTAATTTTGGGATGTCCCAATATGAATGTCATTACTCATGCTCATAAACCCCATCACCGAGGGCATAAAAAATACAAAAAGCCTAGTTGATAAGCTCAGATCAACATTTTTTTTTCATCCCTAAATATTGTGACTTGGATACAACTCCACTATGAATCACTCACCATTGATCCTCATGTTCCACGTTTCACATTACTAGGGACCTCTAGCTCTCCCTTTTCCCCAAAATACAGCTGAAAATCATTGCCCTTGTGTTTGCTCCCAAAACTGCTAGGCCTCTAAACAAGTGAGACTCTGTTCTAACTAGGGTGCCCTTACACCCTATAACTCGTGCATATTTGCAAAACACTCACAACATCACCTACATAACATACTTGTCTCAAGTTTGGCCCCCACATTCTCGGCATGGAAAAATCTTTCGGGTAATTTTTTATCACCTATTATTTAATTATTCCTGATGTTTCCCCATCCATCAACTTATGGTGCAAACAATCTTCAATGTTTCTCGCATCATCATAACACAGTCTCTCTGCCTCAAATTGAAAATATATTTATTAACTCACGGTTATAACTACAAATCTCCAAATCTATAATTATACCTCAAATCATCATATCTTGACATATATAGTATACTCGTCCCCTCTTATGTTACGAAGAACTACATATAACACGACGCACTTACTATCACTAGTTTCCCAGCGTGAATAAATCACGAGCTATATCTCTCCGCTCGACAATAAGCCAATTTACCCTGAATCACATCAGTATTATGTCCTTATACATCGAGATCAATTATAACTAGACAGCATGAACACAGCAGTCTACTTCATAGAATATCAAAACACATATTCACATATATATAGGCCCGACCCTCTTTCAGGGGATACCTAACTAAAGCAAGTTATATCATGGAACAGTGAACACGAGATCTCACTATCACAATCTATAATCGCTCATCCCATAGCTAAACAACAAAATTTTGAAAGGTAATCTACTCTATCCTTATCAGTCTTAAATGAAGTAAACTAATACGTAATGTGAATGTCATTTCAGTGTACCCACCAATTCTCTCTCATGGGAAACACCAAAGATTCCCGCTACCCTCGACAAAAGTACACATCATAATTTTATTACGACCAACGACCCATTAAATCTGACTCACTCACAAATTTTAATGTTACCAATCATATTTTTTGACTCACCCATGTCACCCAAAACGTGTCCTATACTCATAAGATCAAGAAAAAATGTTATCTCCATTTGTCATCTAGCTTTCCAGGTTAACGGGTCCATGTGCCTAACTCTTGCACCGAGACTGACCTATGATTTGTTGTATATCTAGGATCTCCTCCTGTAATTTCCCCTTTCCTCTCTTTGGGGTAATACTTCCTTTGATTGCCTATATTATCATAAGTGAAACGTCGTCCTGAAATCTATCTGCCTCTAATTACTGCTCCACTAGCCTCCCCCATTTTCCCTTGGCCCTAACGACCTAGGGTAATAGGATGTTGTTGTTGCTAAGTACCTTCCTGGTCCTGCCCGACCCACCATCCTTTGTTCGATAATTCCTGGGCTAAATTCTCTTAGCCCAAATTGTCTTGCAGGAAGTCTCACTCCATCTATTTTTGTACCCCACTGGCACTATTTCCATTTTCTCCCTAAGTCTGACTGGTCTCACTTCTCGTTGTGGGCTAGTCCAATATAGGTGGCCTTATCCTCCACACATAGGACACATTTCCATGTCATTTCCCCTACCTCTAGCCAACTGACCATGTCGCGGTGTCCTTCTCTCGGACCTAGTAGTCTGGGCCTTGTTTACTACCCCCATTATCTATGTGGCTCCGTTGTTCTCCTTATGGGACTCGTTACTGGTCTCAAAGGCCTTGGGGAAATCCACCGTCACTCGGGGGAGTTTTGGTGATCCTAATCATATAAATGGTTTCCCTAGTTGGTAAGCCATCCCATGGTGTTTCACTAGTACCGTTAAATCCACCGTTGCTCTGCGGGTAGAATCCTTAACCCTCTTTACGCCCCTCTCATGGAAGTGTTACTGCAAACTCGAAAATATACTACTTTTGATGACCGCAACACTATTCATTCTATCTGGATTCCCATCCATATTTGAGTATCCTACTCGTGAGTCCAATATCAAATTACAAACCCTTTTTATATCCCATGTATCCCCTTCGTTGGGTACGAAGTTCACTAAGATATTAAACTTCTTACGTACGATTGGTTTCTACCTTGTCCCTTTTGATATGTTCCGAAATTTTATTCGAATCTTTGTCGGAACAACAGATGTAATATCTTACAGTCCACTCGCAACCACATTTTTTTTGTTTAATTCAATTTGTACTTATTTTTAAGTGGTGACTCACTCTCATCACTTAACGTCTCTACTAAGAGCTAAATTTTTTGCTCAAAATTAAATCATGGGGGTTAGTACACTCTACCCTATAAAAGTGTCTTTAGATTCCCTCTTTCTAACTCCTTAAAAGTGACCCTTCAACAGAGTCCCTCTGGCTCCCCCTTTTATCGACTACGTTGGGTGAGTCTGAATTTGTACTACCGTTATGTACAACGGTATTTAGGAAAGCTACCATTACCGAGGGATTATCTTATTGCCACCTGCCTAAGAAACAATCGTGGCGACTGCTATCATGATTACCATATCCATAATGCTCTATGTCTTCTGTTGAGCCTCTCCTCCTGCAATCCTCATAATGGCCCTCGCTGGTCATCCTATAATGTTTGGGCACGAAGCCCAACCGAACTTGTATATGAATTACATGCACTATACTTAATAGTAGGAGAACGTAAATCGCATACGTAGAGGAATACAACAATCCTATCATAAGACCAAAGAACATTAAGCCGGTAGGTAAAAATAAAGCCACACATATCGTAAGGACACTAGAACCTGATGCTCTGATACCACTCTGACACCCCGCCTAATTAAACATCGAGTGATCAGGCCATGATTAAATTAAAACAGGTTTCCTATATGGTTCACTCTTAGAATCAATGTTGAAAACTTTTTAATTACTGACCAACTAAGTGAAATTAGACCGGTGCCAAATTTTATCTTTCTGATTAACAATTAAGAGGACCATACTAAACTAAATTTACCAACCACAATAATATAGAATCCAACCATCACAATATATAAGTGAAATCAAGGTTTGCTGAATTAATAGTCGGCCAAAAATCCAAAACAACTACTCCACAATAAAACAACTGAAGATTGTTGATCGAGCATGAACCGTAGCATCATGTAATACGCAAAGCGTTGTTATCGGTTCGACAACGCACTGTAAAAAAACCTAAACTATTACTACACTTGACAAGCAGGCACAACGGTAAGTCGGGTATCGAGGATCAACATGGAGTGATTGAATTTTAGATTTTAATTATTTTGCTACTTAAAGAATAAAAGTGTAAAAGGAGATAGGGGGTTCAAAATAAAATAAAGAAAAAGAGAAGTTACACTATGAAAAGTTAAAGCGAGGATCGGGATCGCATTCGCGCCACAAGGGTTGGACTACCAATAATTATAATTCAAGCTCGAAAGCTATTTAACAGAGAATTTTAATTAATCATAAACATCATGTAAGAAAGAATTTAACCCAAAGTTCCTTGACACAACATTTAATCAAAAATTGTCACACGCGGACTAAATTCGGATTATCGCTTTAAATACTATCGTTGGTGAAAAAGAAAGTTAAATTATTAATAATCCGACTTTGATACATGAGGTTTCAATTAAGCGCGATATTAGGCGAAACCTAACTTTCGGAGATCGACGCCCATTAATGGTAGAAACGCAACCCCGACCCTATTTAACTAAGGGCTAAGCATGAATGAAACTAATTAAACTGATTAACTAAGAAATAAATAAATAAATAAATGAAAACAACAAGTTATCTAGGTATGGAAAGTAAAGAATAAGTAAGAAAAAATCTAAAACAAGTTGAATAAATGAGGAAGAAGATGAATAGTGCTTATAACAATCCAAAGGGTATAAACCCTAGGAGAGAGAAGTTTCACCCAATAAATCCCCTTTCTAACCTAAAACTAACCTAATATGATGTAAAAATGAATTCTCACACTTGAAATAGTTTTTACATATAAATATCTCATCAAAAATACGCTTAAAAATAGAGATTTGCGGAATTTTAGTGTATCTGAATCGATTCGTAGGTGTGCGAATCGATTCGCACCCTAGAGATCTACAATTCTACAGCTCTACCCAACTTTACGTAAAATGCCGTCATTTCTTCGTTATAACTCGAAATTAGGTACGATCGGAGGCTAGGTGAAGATAACGGAGAGATTCCAAGAAAATATTAGGCCAAAAAACCAAAATATGAAATTACTAAAATGCCCTTGAATGTGACCTTGAGTGTTCTTTTTAAGTCATAACCATCCTAAAAATTCCATAACGCATTCATTACAACTTGGATTCATGCACCATCAGAGGCCACGGGAAGAGAAATCAAACGGCTTAAACTTCCATGAAGAGTCCGAGATTCAAACCCAAATTGTGAAATTACTAAAATGCCCCAGAAGCTGCAATATTCAACGGAACTTTTCTAAAACGCGTATGAACTTCATAGTAAGAGTCCAAATACCTACAAAAGCTAAATTAACCCCTAAAAATCATATACATATAGAAATCCTAGGTTGTCTGGTTAACGAGCATAAGTATAGTGTTTAAGATACTCGAAAGGGTTAATAACACGTAGGTTAACAGGTGAAATATGCAATATTTGCGTTGAATCACACCCCCTAACTTACATGTTTCTAGTCCCTAGCAATGAAATACAAAGCTAAAAGAACTACAAAAAAATCACAAAAAAGAGATATGTACAAAAGGGATAAATGCCACTTTCGCGGGTGAACGATTTCATTTAGTGTATGCAATAAGTCGTTAAACCCCTAGGTTATCCTAGTGGATGAGTGTCATCTCGTGAGGGTTTTCAGGGATGAACCCACAAACATCATATAGTTTCCACAAAATAGGCCCAACCAAACATGCGACAAACTCAACAACAACGAAAAATATTTCAACATGTTATTAGCATAGAAAACGAATTCACATGAAAAGTGTGTTGTTGTTACTATTATAAAATGAACTTCATAGAATTGAAACCTTAAAATTGGGATGGGAGCGAGCATATCCAAAGTGTGATTTGGAAAAAATTTAAATAAAATTGAATAAACATAAAGTGTGCATATAAGTCAATCCTCACCAGGCATTACACTCAACAAATGAAATCACTATGAAAACGGAGGTAATACACGAGACATGCAGGCATAAAGAGTAAATGTAAATGGAAAATAGACCGCACGCATGTCGCTAATGAATAACGTTATATAGGAAATAAAAACATGTAATCTCAATGAAGATACCGTTCATTAAAGGAGGCAAAATTCATTTTCACTGATTATCAAAACTATTATGACTTTTAAATTAAATGCACCCTTAAACATGTTGAATAAATGAGGAGGAAGATGAATAGTGCTTACAACAATCCAAATGGTACAAACCCTAGGAGTAAGAAGCTCCACCCAACAAATCCCCTCTCTAACCTAAAACTAACCTAATATGATGTAAAAATGAGTTCCCACACTTGAAACAGTTTTTACATATAAATATACCACCAAAATCCACTTAAAAATAGAGATTTGTGGACTTTTATTGTATCCAAATCGATTCACAGGTGTCCGAATCGATTCGCACCCTACAGGTTTGCAATTCTGCAACTCTGCCCAACTTTACGAAAAATGTCGTCATTTCTTCATTATAACTCGAAATTAGGCACGATCGGAGGTTACGCAAAGATAACTCAGAGGGATACAACATCCAAGAAGACATTGGGCCAAAAAAATAAATATGAATTGACTAAAATGGCCTTGAATGTGATTTTTAAGTCAAAATAATTCTAAAAATTCCATAATGCCTTCGATACATCTCGAATTCATGCATCGTTGGCGGCCACACAAAGAGAAATCAAAGGGATTCAACTTCCATGATGATTCTAGGATTCAAACTCGAATGCTGAAATTACTAAAATGCCCCCGAAGCTGCAATTTTCAATGAAACTTTTCCGAAAAGCGTTCGAACTTATACTAAGTATATTAATACCTAAAAAACTCAATTAACCCCTAAAAACCATGTACATATAAATACGAGGTTTTTTTGTTAACGAGCATAAGTATAGGGATTACAATACCCGAAAGGGCTATTAACGCGTAGGTTAACGGGTGAAATACGCAATATTTGCATCGTGTCAACTATCATTGGACAACATGTTCGTACATGAAATATAAAAATTGAATCCTACATTAGATCAGAATAAGGGAATCATCGAATCAAATAAGACCTGTTAGCATCCACAGTGCTACAACTTCGAGTTCCTGGAAAGAAGTCACACTTGGCGTCCCTGTGGTTGAAAACCTAAAAGGTTTTCAAATTTTTTTATAGCAAGTGTTAGTACACAAAACGTTTTGAAAATATTTATCAAGTAGTTTATCATAATAAAAATTAGTTATTTATTACACATGTTAGGACCACGTACACTCTCTTTTGAGTTAGCTCACCCCTCATCTATAGTGCATGCCTAACGTTATATACTTAGCCCACCTAGCTATACTACCTAAGCTAACGAGACTAAAGTATCTCACTGAACTTATCTACACTTTTAAGTTCTCGTACCGCCCATACAGTACACCCATTTAATAACATCTCTTATGTGTTAATTATTTATAAAGTAACATTACCACATATGTTAGCTTTCCATATTCATCATTAAGTCCCACTACTTAACTTACTTTGAATGTAAGTGTGCCATTTAATCGTCTACTATTCCACTTAAGTAGATTATTCATATGCATATATATTTCACGCATAATATAAATACTATAAGTGTATTTTCTGCTATAAAGTCATATTATCACACATTAAGGACTTATTGGTTCGGGCTTTGCCATACCCCAATTCATCCTATCATTTTCATTCGTCCGGATAACCGTCGACCCCAACGTAAATGTTATTCGTATATTGGTTCAGATAACCATCGACCCTAATATAGTTAGTATGCATTTGTCATTCACACCACGTAAGTAATTAGTATAGTAGGTATTCACGCCACCTATTAGTTTACATTGGTCCGGATAGCCATCGACCCCAATGTAAATATTATACCTGCACATATATTGGATCGGATAGCCATCGACCCCAATATAGTTAGTATTCTTTAGGCATTCACACCGCCTAAGTAGTTAATATAGTGGTTATTCACCCCACCTCATAGTTAACATTTGTACGCAGTATACTTCCCTCTATTACTCACCGTACCTTTTATTTTATGATTTCTTTCACTATCGTATCAATCTAAGCCTTCACATAATTCTAAAGGACCCTAATTACCCCTTATATAGAATTTAAGGAGTTAAATCACTATCTACACCACTGATGTACTTATTAATTCATTCGAAGTTCCATCATTTGTTATCTTTCTCTCTGATAAATTACGACATAATTCATCCAAATTTATTTTCATCTTAATCTTCTTAATAAGACTAACTTATAAGCCCAATTTAAGCCAACTTTAAAATAATAAATCCCTTATTATATTCTACCAAAGTTCCAAGATTTTTCCTAAATAACGGTCTAGGAAGTCGAGGCCAAAAAGGGGAAATTTTATATTTTCTAGGACCAGAACCGATTTGCTACGAATCAGTTCTATTTATTCGGACTGGTTACCATCACAACACTTCATCTTCTTCTATTTGCAGATTAATGTTTTCACCATTAACACAGCTATAACCTCGGTGTTCCTCCACCAAATTTCAAACCAATTGTCCCAAACCCTTCCCACATGAATTAGGACAATATCTATCGATTTTTTTTTTATCAAAACATTACGAATAATTTTCAAGAATGGATTTAAACATCTAATCCTCAAGAACCCAAGGCATTCATTATCTACCTATATTATTCATCGAAAACCCAGATTGAATCCATATTAATGATCAAGTCTCCTCTAATTAATAATCCTCTACATATTTAGATCGTTCTACATGTAATTATAATCCCAATAAGCATGAAAATCATTATTTTTCTGATAAAATGATGATTTAACAAGACTATCATTAAATCCCCACACATTGGTATTATAACTTCATATAATTTGCAATAAATAAACTTGCCTCATTTTTTATAGGGTCTGATTTCGTGGATGAGATGTTGGAGTGATGATCTTATCTTCCCATCCTCACTCCTTAGATGCTTAGGGTGCAAGGACAAGGTTCAATCCTCCAAGAATGCTTCCTTAAGCTTTGGGAATGATATTTATCCTCCCTCTAATGGTCTCTTTCATCTCTTTGTGTTATTAACCCTAACCCCCTATTCTAATCATAAGATATAAGCCTCCAATTTCCATAAGTCTTTTAACCTAAAATTTTCAATTGACCAAATTGCCCTCAACGGGTGTCAGCTAGGTCTAAAATTGACCCGGAACCCAAACAATACCCATGGGTACACTTTTTTCTACTATTTTGACCCATTCGGGGTCATCTGTGACCTCTAAATTATGACTTGGAGTCACTAAAAATGTATTTCCTTTCTCAACCTCAAATTTATCTGCACGCGACTCCCGATTGAGATAAAGTAAAATACGTACATATCACTGGCTATGCCATATTACACCAATTTTCAATTATTTACTATTCTCACTCAGTAAAATATTATATCATAATATTAATTAGTATTTATCTCTTGATTAATATTTAATATTTACATTTCTCATTTAATCACATTAAATTACTTCACTTAGGTAATTTAAATATAATACATTTTTCCCAATTAATTCCCGACTTAATTAAATCATAAAAACACATAAATACGGGGCATTACATACTTTCCCCTTATAAGGAATTTTATCCTCGAAATTAGGACATACCTTCGGTGAATAAATCTAAATACTGCTCTAGCATGTTATCCTCCCGCTCACATGTCGACTCATCAGTATTGCGGTGTCCCCACTGAACTCACACTAGTGGCACCACCATGGACCACAGCTTATGCTCAATACGATCTTGAATAGCCACGTGTCTCTCCTCGCACGAGACGTTTGGCTGTAAAACAATTTCCTTAAGTGGATCGTGCTACAAACACTCACGCTCCTTCGATATTTCCTTAGTGGTACCACATAAAACACATCGGGTATCCATTGTAGATGCTCTAGAAGTCCCAGTTTGTTTGTTACCAGTCCTACCCCCTCAATAATTGGAAACAACCCAAAATATCTTGGCGTTATCTTTCCCTTTCTTGTCGAATCTCATGTTCCCCTTCATAGGAGATACTTAAATCATCACCTGGTCGTCGATCTCCAACTCAATGGTCTCTGATCATATAGTATCTTAAAAGACCAGCCTACACTCCTTTGACTCTATTACCTCTTTGTTAGAAAAAAAACCCATATTTATCGGTACCAATTTCTTGTTGTCGAACCCGTGACCCTCTTCAGTGTAAATACCTACAATAATTTCCTGACTACTCATGTCAGACTTCACACACTTAGCACATGGCGACATAACTCTCCTTACGTTTCTGAGATATCTAAAAGAGACGCAATTTATTTGATTCCTATCGATGGATAATAAATCGCTTTGGGTCCTAGAAGCTTGTTACTCCCCACTTCTTCTTGACTCATGAGTGAAACGTCTAGAACAATCACTACATGAAAAATTAGTTTTTACAACGAATTTTTTATTATCATTAGCAAGGAAAATTAAAATCCGTCTTTAAAAGTAAGAAAATATCAAAAACATTTTACAAGGAATTTTTTCATTGCAAAAAGTCACTTTTAGCAAGGAATTATTAGAACCCTTGCTAAAAATAGAGGCGCCAAATTTTCTCGCTATATTTTAGTTTTTTTAAATATCTATTGCAAGGAAAAAGAAAAATTCATTGCAAAAGAATATATTTTTTCTACTAAAACCACGTCATTTAACTAAAAAAAAATACTTCAATTTACAAAGAGCAACAACCCAAAACTAAACTCATTTTCTCTCCTTCTTTTATCTCAGTAGTCCTCCAACCCATTCATGACATCGAGCTCTCTCTTCTCAACAGATATGAAATGTCGACGCCTTGTCTCCTCTCCATTCACGGCCTGAGACTAAATACATAATTGCTCGGTTAGTTTTACGAATCTACTTTTTTATGGATCTGCACATTTCTCATTTTATATATTGGGTATTTAGGGTTTGAATTAGGTAGTGGTGGTGGATTAGTGAAATTACGGACTAATTTGGGTCAATTATGGTTTAAATATGTTATCTTATAGTTTAATTAGATGTGATTATATTGCCTTGGAATTCATCTAGGGTCATTTTGCATTCAATTACTTCAAATTAGTTAAAATATCAATGATGAATTTGTTAGGTACCATTTATAATTAGTCGATTAAGGTTCAACTGGGTTTAGATGGATCAATTGAGGGTTTAATGTTATTTTTCGATGGGTTTGAATGTACACGAAAGTTAAAAGGAATTTTATGCTTAATAATTCGACTCAGTTTATGAATTATGAAGGTTAATTAATTTTAATTATTTTTCTTTTGATTTTAATGGCACTGAACTTAATACAAAGCCTTCTCCATTTCCACTGGTTGATGACGAAAATAGAGAGGGGTATGGGTCTGTCAGGACAGGGCTTATGGAGAAACCCAATAAAATTGATTCCCCAGATGTTGAATCTATAGAGACTATTGCCTTTCATAACCACCATCATAAGGTAAAAAATTGCAATTCATCTTTGAAATGATCATATATATACATGTTTTCTATATTTTCCTTAATGTCTCAGGGTCTGTTATTTGTTTGTCCAGATGAGAATGGTTGGGAATGAGCACGAGTTACGAAGCCTCCCACGTAAAATTAATTATTTTTTTTGTTTATTGATCATGTGACTAGGATTTTTAATTGACTTTTTTATGGGAATTGTTTAGGTTGTTGGATGAGTTTGATTCACATCAGTTTTGAACGGTATCCAATTAGCGAGATTTATTTTATGGATATGATACTCTCATGGAGAATGTATCTAATCCTTCCCATATTGATTTTTCTCATCACAAGGTCTGACATGTTTTATTTTAATAAGTATTTAACTTTAATAGTTTAATAGCTTGGAGTAGTTTTTTTTGTTTTTTAATGCCTAACTAGTAGTTATTCCAATTGGCTATCACTTGAATAACTCTACAAGTTATAGGGAGGAGGGACAGAGCCAAGCCTCTTCCATTTAGATGGAGTTTATTTAAAAATGGGGATTTTCTGGATCAAATCCTCGGAATCCAAAAATCAGTGCTAAGTTTGTTAACATAATAAGTAAGGTTATTACCTGCATATTTCACATTTGTTTTTCAGTTGGTTGTTGGTATTAGATAAGAGAGATAATGATTTGAGTATTAAAAATTTCTGATTCAAATTTTTTGATGTTGCACAATAGAGATATATACAAAGCTTCTTATTGTGGGTGATAAAAATGGGTAATATGGATTTGTTCCTTCAATGTACCGATGGCATAGGGGAAGGCCCGTTCAATCGCTTGTTTTGCTCGAAACTTCTTCTAGTTCACAATACCAGGGCCTACCTGGTGTCAGATAAAGACACTTCTGTTGGTAAAATAATGTTGCAATATGTAGAGTTCAGAACTATCCAATTTCTTTCTTATCATATTTTAACATTTACCATTTTATTTTGGTTGTAAATCATTTATAATTTATGGGCGTAACTGGTGCCCTTTTTAAGTAGGTATACCGTGTTATTGTTGAATGTAGAAATATATAATTAATAGGAAGGGGATCAATGAGTAGAATTTGTCTTGCAAAATAATTAAATTTTGTTGCATTTTTTTTAAATGTACAGAAGGATGATAGATATAGTCTTACCCATAGTTGTCAAAATAGTACAATTTGATTCACATTACGTGAAGGCATGTTAAGGATTTTAGGTTAGCTGTGATGGTTCATTGTGTCTTTAATTGTGTCATGGTTCATTGTGTTTTTTGACATTGCCCAGTTTAACTGTTTTTATGGTCATTGACTCATTGTATTGCAGTTATTCATCCATTTGGTTATACAATTAGTAGACCTAATGCATGAGGTGACATAAATGGACTCTTTGTTCCTCACATCTCTAGTTATGTTGACATTATCTCTTGTGTAGTTTATATTGTAGCGTAGTTGACTTAGTAGAAAAAATATTATGCATATTTACTGGTGTAATGAAAGAGTTAGGGTAGTGTTGTCAAAGAAAGTACTTCTATAAAGTATTGTATCATTTTTTTGTTTTAACAATCATGAGTTAACATATAAAAGTGTGAAAGACTTCAATTACGATATGTAAAATCGAACATATAGGGCAAACAAAAGAAACATAAATTTTAGTATATGTAACTGTCTATCATTGAACCCATTCAACTAAAGGACTATGGGCTTCCCTAGACATATTCTCAGTTTGGGACCTCACATGGCTCTATTTGTTATAACTTATCTGCTTAGGGCCTAATTTTTTTTTATATCAATAGACATAAAAAGAGAAAGTGATGTTGGGACTTTAATTAAGAATGAGAGAAACTTTAATGGTCATTTCAAGAAGAACAAGATAAACTTTGATATTAGGGTCCGTTTGGTGCATGTCGTGGCAAATAATGCCATGCCAGTATTTGTCGTGGTAAAATTTTCCACAGACAAAATTTTCTTTTTTCAAATAACAGCTCCTTGTTTAAATCCAACTATGTTACAAATAACAACTGTTCGTGAAGATCTCATTTTCCAATATAAATTTTGCTTTTTTCATTGTTAAGGATCCATAAGAAAAATCGTTGTTTTGATGTCCTCAACTAAGGTATTTGCATTCACCGCAATAGGTGAACCCATATTAGAAGGTGAACCAGTAGCAGAGTATTAACCTCTCTATGAATATAGGTACTTATGGTAGCAGTATTAATCCCTAGCTATTCATCATTGTTTGGCTCAATTCCAACATTGTTCCTAACAATATTTTCAACTTGAGGCGTATATACTTGTTTTACATGCCTAAGAGAATATTTTATATTTCTTGATTTTGATCTTCCTCTTGATTAATGTCCTTTTGTTTTGTCCACAGTACCACCTTCCATTTGGACTTTATGAACAATTATACAATCCAGTTGCAAATACCACTTGAACCATGGATTTTGAAAATAAGATCCCTGAACTAGGATCCCTATTTTACAAAATGTAACAAAATGGTACATCCCATTATACTGTTTCTCAAACTCTCAGGTATATCTCATTATTTTTCTTAGTTAGGTTGCAATTTATCGAATTCTTAAGTTGAAAATGTGACAACCCGCTCACCAAAATAAGGGGTGGCCATCCCAATACTCCAATATAACAGGAATCATAGATGGAATAATTCTCAGCATCATAATAAAATATAGAGTATCCAGGATAACCACCCAAAATTCTAGAAAACGGGTTGCCAAAAATTCTGTTTTAAAGTAAATAAAAGAAAACAAACAACCCAAATCCTGAAAAGATAGGGGAAACCTCAAGGATGTGTATATATTTCTATAACAACAAGTGGCAAATAAGAGGACCAAATATGTTATCGATCCGTTGATACATACAACATTGTTAAGCAATTTCAATAAATTTATATAATACATTACATTAATCAAGTACAAAAGCTTGGGCCTCTCGCCCGAGTAAAAAGACTTGATCCTGTCTAGAGCGCAAAAATGACAACGTCTATTTCCAAATGCCCCGTAATACCCGCAAAGCATCACGGCTCGCCAAAGACACCGGGATCGGAAGTCAAATCAAGCATCCTTGCGGCGGAGTACCTGAGCGGATACAAGATGCAAGCACAACAGGAAATATGAACGGGTCAGGGCCCGGTTCTATATGATTACCAGATGAATAAAGAGTATGACAGTTATGAATAAAATCATACTAGGAAGAATAAAATCTATATACACAGTTCTAAAACATAAGCTAAGACAGTAAAGACAAGCATGAGTTTAATTTGAATATGCAAAGAAAAAGAAAGAGTAACATAAATTAAAAGCTTCCATCTCATTATTATGTTCCTTATCAGGAACTAATAATTTCAACATTTATGCTCTTTACTAGCATTCCATTCCTTATCAGGAAAGTATAATTTAAATTTTAAGCTCTTTATGGCTTTTATTTCATTTACAGGCCCATCCTGGCATTACCATTCCTTAGCAGGAATATAATCAACATTAAATGCTCTTTGTGGCATTGTACTGTGCTCTTTGTGGCACTTCTTTATGCTCTTTATGTCATATCACAAACATCAAGTCCCACTTGATTATGAACTGTTATATTTATATACATATAACGAATTCTAACACCGCCCCTCCGAGTTTCCCCACTGGGCACGCCCCTAAATGACCATCATCTTCCAGGGCCTATCTATACAAGACAACCTGGGCACCTACAACGAAAAACGTCGGGAAGCGACCATATGCCTGCGGGAGAGTCAAGACCACACCCGGAATCTCCTCACCAAAGCAGAAAATAAAACATAATTGCTCATATGGCCTATGGACTATATCCACCCTGCATTCACTAGCCAAGGGGAATCACCAAGCGTGCAAACTTCCCTTATGATGTCATTTCGAGAGGTGTGTTCAAGTAAATTAGCATTTACCATATTCATGATTTAGTAAATTATCATTTACCATCATCATTATCATTTCCAATTCCATTTACCTTTTAGCAAATGTATGTTTCATATCCAATTCCATTTACAATATATCAAATATATGTCTCATTTTCCAAAACCTTATTCATTTTCATATTAGCAAATTTCATATTTCATTTTATTTGAAACCAATTTCTTTTACATTTAGTAACTAATTCCTTCTTTTAATCCAGAGCCATACGTAATATTATCGTCATTGCAACCTCGATGAATAAATAAACTTTCAATTTATTCTCCGAGAACCGTTGTGAAGGTATTTTAATCAATCAAGAATAACATAGCTCAATTGAGCTTCTAAAGTTTCCCAAACATGATAATACATCTCCTAGTTTTATGAAAATCAACTAGAAGAAAAATGCCCTAACATCAATAGTCATACCCCGGAAAAGTCCCCACATAACCCATTCCTAATGTAGGGTAGACCACTAACTCATCTCGCACTCTAGGACTCTAAGTTTACTTCATTCAAGAAGGTTCCTAGGCCCTAGATTTAAAGAAAAGAATTGGAATTGAGTTATAAAATTAACTCAAAAACAGCAGGAAAACGAATCGATTCGCCCAAAAAGCGAATCGGTTCGGACAACAAAATTAACTTTTTGCAATTAGCCGAATCGATTCGGCCTTAACTTGAATCGATTCGGGTTATGCAGACCTGGAAACTACCCCTTACTGAATCGATTCGCCCTAGGGCCGAATCGATTCGGTCCTGTAAATTTGCCAAGAATGGCTTCGATGGGTTATGAACCCTAAATTCTCCCAACTTCAAATCTCTTCATTTTCATACACATCCAAACAACAAAAATCTACCCCAAACTAATCTACATGATTATTAACTATCAAAACCCACAATTTCTTCAACATAAACCAAGATTAGGGTTTAAATCCCACAAATTCTACATTTAAACCATAAATGTCAAATACATAACTAACACAATTTATTCAACTTAAATCACATATTAGCAAGTAGAAAACTTGCCTTAGACTTGCAAATTCAGATTTCTTTATGGAAGAAGCAACAATCCATCTTCAATCTCTCTCTTTTCTTCTTTTTCTCCATTTTTCTCTTCCTCACTCTCTCTCTCTTTTGTGTTTGGTATGAAATGGGAAAATAAGATGGTTTAGAAGACTAAAATTGTCGCTTGAGTTAAAACTCCCAACTTAAGTAGTTAATACCACATTAAAATGACTCCCAATACGCGTTTAAGCTAAAACCAGGTAAAAGTGCCCGAAATACAAAAATACAATATGGCACTTATTTTGACTGTCTCACACCTTCCGAGACTAACTACGCCCTCTAAACTGGTATCCGATAAATTTTATAAATTATTTCCACTTCAAATTTTATTTAAACCATAATGTCATTTAAAATACATGACACTATAAAACATGCAACCTAATGATATTTACTTTCACATACAGTAAATATGCATCAATCTAGTAAATATTAACTTTCAATTCATTTAATTAATATTTACTCCAGTACCCACATTTTATATAATTACCTTATGCGGTATAATTAGTATAAAATGGGCCTCCCAGAATTGAGGGTTGTTACGGAAAATTATTCAGATTTTGATTTGTATTGTATGTGTACAAATTTTTTAAAGCATTACAGTTAGGTTAGATGCGATGAAGTTGAAGGTCCGCTGCAATAATAAACGTTGCAGTCATAGATGTTAAAAGTGCGCCTGGAATGGTGGTAGGCAAGGCATGTTTGATAAGGCACGCGCATGTGGCCCTTAGGCGCTAGGCGCAGTCAGTCGCGGGGCGCTAGCATTGGCGCGCTTTAGCCAATTTTTAGTTATGTGTCTTGTTTTTAACATAGAAAATAAGCCGGGCCAGTTTTTACATAGCAAACAAATCGTATCCTTTATTTTACAACACCCCAAAAGATAAAAGTATCTCAAAAAACAAAAAACCCTATTATACATAAAAAAAAATCCCTGACTCTTTCTTTCTCCACTCCGGTCGTTATCTCCATTCTAGCTCTGCTTCTCTCTTCTCTACAAACTCCGAAGACTCAAATATTTATCTTTTTCTATTTTTTACTTTTTTTTCTTTATTTCTCACCTTCGACTTATATTTTATTTCTTTTTTCTGTCCAAATATATTTTTAGTTCCTTTTACTTTCTTTGTTCCCTGTTATACTTGTTGGAGTATAGAAGGTATCTGTTATACCTTTCTTCCCTGTTATATACCTGTAAAACATTAAAAAAAAAAAAAAAAATCGTTGATGTCATTAAGTTATCATTGATTTCTTTGTTGTTTCCTGTTAAAAGAAACAAAAAAAACTCAACTGAAAAAATATCAGTTGAATTGAAATGAATTCTTTACTTTTTTAGAGAAAATATTAGTTGAGTTGAATTGAAAAATATCAGTTGAATTAAAAAAATGTTAGTTGAAAAATGTCATTTTATGACTTTTTTGATTGTTTTCTGTAAAAAGAAAAAAAAATATCAGTTAAAATGAATTCATTACTGTTTTCAGCAAAAAAAAATATATTGGTTGAAATAAAAATAAAGAAATCATTACTGTTTTATGTAAAAAGAAAGAAACAATATCAGTTGAAATAAAGTTGATGACGACAATGGTTGTCTTTTATATACTTTAAGACTTGCGTTTATTGGTTAAAATTTAGCTTAACATGATAATATGTTATATTTTGGAATTTTAATTATGCCATTAAGTTTATGATTGATGTCATAATATTATTATAACATCAATATATTGCTTTTTTTTTTAAAAGTGCGCCTGACTTTTATCAGGTGCGTGCCTCGCCTTGCGCCTAGCACCTAGGCTCCAGAGACACCTTTGCGCCTGGGTTCGCCTTGCACCTTAAACAACAATGGTTGAAGTTGAAGGTCCAAAAATGTGATGATGTTCAAGATCGTGGATGCTATTTTATGTAAGGTACTGTGTAATGCGCCGATTTTAATTTTTTCATATTTTATGTTACTTTGTCAACACAAAAAACGTTTATTTTTTATTCCACCCGTCTTCTCATTTTCTGGGAAATTTTCAAAGCCAAAAACTTAGGTAATTTTAAAGGTATTACTATATCCAAATCTGTTGTGATTGAGAAGGTAATTCAATCAGTTTCTTCCTTAAATAAATTTGCCGAAAAATGTGTAATCATCTCTATTATAATGATTTTTTCACTTATTATTGTTAACCGTTCTTTTCTTCCTCTACTAGATCAAAAGAATGGATATATCCGGACTATGGATTGAGAGTGGTGGATGTTGTTGTACTTGTCCAGGGTCACCTAGAAGCTTTACATTCATATCAAGAAACATCCTTAGGTACTTTTTTCCATAATATTTATTTCTCTACTCTCTATATCAGTGAGGCTAATAGTATTTGTGTATTTTTTATTAAGTCTTGTCATTACTCCTTAAGTTTGATATTCATGTATGGAATACTATTTCTTTTATACATAAGCATTTTCTTTCAATATCATTGTTAACACAAAAATTCTCCATCTACGAGGACCAATCATAAAAGGACACATGTCATCCTACGTGGCAATATTCGGCACCCGAGGAGAGTTGGTCGGCATCCGAGGAGAGTTGGTCGGCATACCAACGAGGAAGATCAAAGTATAACTATGCATTTGATGTGCATTAATGAAGATGACGACGCATTTAATGAGCTTAATGTACATTTATACTGTATTAATAGATGACAACACATAACATACCAAGCAATTCAAGGAGGATCAACCATCATAGAAAGCCAACAATTAGATTCATTGTATGTAGACATAAATGTCTGAATGTATAAAGACATTGCATCACCTTATCTCCTATGACTATAAATACATGTATTCCCCTAGCCAGAGGGAGGGAGAAATCTGACAACTATGAGAGACCATACACAAGACATACACCTCTTTCTCCTTTTCTCCACCACATGATGCTAGTGTAAACCCCTGGGAATAAAATAACAGTGGACATAAGCTTTTTCTTATAGCCGAATCACTTTAAAAATCTTTGTCTCCCATGTGCTTGATTGGATTGATTTTATCTATTTATCTGTGATCATAAAAATGGGATTCGGTCCAGTTTTTTGCATCAACAGATTGGCGCCGTCTGTGGGAACGTGTTATAAGCATTGTTCTCTATCAAAAGCTAAGTTTTTATTTTCTTTACTTATAATCAATTATACATACATGTTTTGATTCAATCATGATTTTTATGTTCATATACATAAATTAATTGTCCAATTTTTATCTGCAAATGTTGCATATCATGATTTTTAAATCATAACTGTTAGATTCATTCTTATTTAGAAATCTGAAAAATAGTGGATTTCATAAATCATAACTTTTTGCTTGATTCTCAAGTTTCAATTTTATATCATGGAATAAATATTTTAAATGATTACATATACCAATATATACGACGATGATAAGATTTGATAATTTTCATTGTTGATTTTGAAATAATTTTTGAAAGATCTTTGATGACTATTCAAATTCCCATTATATTTTTAATCAGAGAATGAGAAAAGTTAAGATCAAGAACAATTTTATCACAATTCTGACCGAGATCTACTTCAAAAGTTCTATTCAATTTGATTTATTTGAGAAAATATATGTGTTGTATTCAATTTCTGCAAATCTTTGGTTCGAAACCATTTTCCAAACAAACCCGTTCATAGGAAGGGGTGAGAATTCAAAACGATTCTCTCTTTTCCATAATATTGACCATATCTTTACATATTGATGTGGTAATTTCGATTTATTAGTCTTCTCTTGTATCTGATGACGATCGATTTAGTAATTTAATAAATTTATTCTTAAACTTGATGCTGAATATATCACTGGCCGTCAAAATCCAACTCCGATGACCTGACTGGGAAGAGAAGTTGTACAAATTCAATCCCCACAATTCTAATGTTCTACAACAACAAATCATATTATGAACTTTTTTATGGGAAAGATCTTAAACGATCAAAAGTGTTGGGTTTTATGAGTTCTCTACCTACTGACCTGCTAACTCCGATCAAGATTTTTGACTCAATCCCAGCGACCTGGAATTCAAGGGTAAAAAATTATTTTCTACAAATACACTTTTCTCAGAGTTGGTCGGCAACGAGGTATGAAGACCCCATATGTTGGCAGAAGTTGGCGATCAGTAAAACACCAAGCCCATACATCAACAACCATTTTAGTGGTCACCGATCACACTAATATGACCATTAATTAGTCGACAAATACACTAGACCTCTTTTATTGGTCGGCGGCAAGGTGCGAAACCCATTAGCAACGTTGGAACAATTTTTGTGCAGCTATGAGGGAGGTTATCATGGTTGGTCGACAATACCCGTTCTTTGATCGGCAGTACTATTATTGACATCTTTCACAGATTTGCATAGATTGGGACTGGGCCAGACCATCTAATGACTTGTCGGCAGTAACAAACGAAGTCGTACAAGTACCTTATTGTTGGTCGGAGACAGATTTGTTGGCCAACACCATGTATTATCCATCAAGAGGAGATCCTCAACCTCCTAAATGTTGGTCGACAACAGGTATTGAACATCCTGAAAGTTTCCTAATCCATTGTTTGTTGGTCGGCAACATCAATTTCATGCCCGGAAGGAAATTACCCATGGACCATGTAACTGGTCGGCGCTGGTATAGAGCCAAAACAAAGGGTTTTTGACCTCCTATTTTATGGATTGATGGGATCTATTTCCACTCAGATGTATTTATTTTTGTTCAGCCATGGTCGGCAACAAGTCTTCTTGGTCGGAGACTCATAACGTAGGTCGGTAGAACCAACAACTGATCGTCCACTCCTATTTGTTGATCGAAAATATTTTTTCTATACAAGTTGTACAGGTCGGACGTTCTCCTAAATGCTGGTCGGCATCAAGATCCAGTTTAGTGGTCGGCGACCACCACTACAACATCAAATATCAACTATTATTGGTCGTTGAAGTTCTAGTCGACAATATCTAACACAGGTCGACGAATCTATTGATACTCATTGGTTGGCGATTGTCTGTTTCTTAGTCGGTAATATCTATTGTTGGTCGGAGACCATTTTTGCTGCTCGATTCTTGGTCGGCACCATGTATTCTACAAACCGAGAACTCTCAAATGTTGGTCGGAAGTTGCTTTGCAACAGGTCGGCGACAGGTTTGCCTGGATCGAAGAAGATCATCATTAACGTCTCACTTATCGACGTTAACTCATCGTTGCTCGGTGACAGCTATTGCTGGTCGGTGATAGTTTGCTCACAACAAATGGAAGAACGAAGGAGTGGAAATTGTGTTCCCTCAGATTTCTCATTTTGACTTTATCCAAATCACCACCATGGTGTTAAAAAGAAAAATTCACCCCTACCATTTCTTAATTCATATCTTTCTAACACAATAAAATTTTTAAATCTACATAAGTTATACTTCAAAATAAATATTTCAAACATCAACTTATACCTGATTAGTTGTTGGAGATTAAATAACTTTACAAAAAACTCTACGTCTTATTTATGGCTCATATCTAATAAAAATTTGCCCATCTCACACAAATTTGGCACAACACATATTATTTCATATTTTGAAAGTTTTATTGCCTTATGCTGATACACATCACATATTGTTTGGCTGAATAATTATTCTCAGGAAAATAATTATTTGATCTAGTCTCGACAGGTGCTCGGGCAGCTTATTAAAATTTCATAGGAACGAGATTCAATCCCGACGAAAACTCAGCCACAATCTTAAACCTCTGGAAACTATTATTGCTCGACATCAGGCAATTTTGCCTCGACATATTAGCCAACATATATTATCTCAATTTTTTTATATTAATATTTTATTTCTCAAGCATATACATATCATATATTGATTGGATGAGTAAATTATTCTCATGACTAATCAATTTAGCCTACACATATGGTATATCAAGTTATTAATTTTTACAGGTACAAGATTCAACGCTGACAAATGCTCGGAAACAATCTTAAACTTCTGAAAACTATTATCATTGCTCAGCATTTTGAAATTTCAGTTCAGCAAGGAACTATATATATTTTATTATTGCTCTAATTTATTCTCAAGCACGAATTATTCTATATATCCGTTCAGATTCATATTCTATATTCATCTCATCATGGAGCTCGGCGAAATACTTATTATCATATTCAGCTCCGAGGAAAAGCTACAACAGTTATTATATTTCACCCCCAATGGATAGTTGGTTGGGGAAATTCTTATTTATATTCAGGCCCAGATATCATCTCAAGCACAAATTATTCTATATATCCCTTGGGATTCATATTCTATATTCATCTCAACATGGAGATCGATGAGATACTTATTTAGTTCCGAAGAGATCTACAACATTTGTTATATTTCACCCCCAACGGATAGTTGGTCGGGGTAATTCTTATTTATATTCAGGCCCGGAAAAGTACTCGACCATTTTCTTATATTCTAGAAAATATTACTCTTATTCGGCAGTATGAAATTTTGCCTCGACAGATCAACAAGACAGTTTATTATTATTCTAAATCATTCTTTATGTCTATGCATGTTTTATATTTATCTCAACATGGAGATCGAAAGATTTCTTCTCTCTATATATATTCAGCTTCAAGGAAGTCTTCAACATGTATTATCTTATTCCCAACAATCTGTTGGTCAGCTCCGAGGAGGTCTCTAGCATTTATATTATCTTATTCCCAATAATCTGTTGGTCAGCTCCGAGGAGGTCTCCAGCATTTATATTATCTTATTCCCAACAATCTGTTGGTCAGCTCTGAGGAAGTCTCTAGCATTTATTAATAAAAATCCACCAACTACGGTTGGTCGGTCCACCAACTACGGTTGGTTGGTAAATAAAAATCCACCAACTACGGTTGGTCGATCCACCAACTACGGTTGGTCGGTAAATAAAAATCCACCAACTACGGTTGGTCGGCAAATAGAAATCCACCAACTACAATTGGTCAGTAAATAAAATCCACCAACTCCGGTTGGTCGGCAAATCAATTTACAATCAACTCCGATTGGTTAAACTAAGCAGGATCATGGGATGAAAGTTGTTTCATTTTTTAGGCCCGAAGAGTGACAAGTCACTATAATTATACAGCAGGTGGAGAAGTTTCATTATTTATGCAAAATAGGACAATTTATCTTTCTACATATGTATATTCATCAGCAAACATACTTCAAGGCCAAGAAAGCATTCAAAGTTCATATTCCACACTTGGGGGCTTCTACTTCAAATTTAGTTGTTCATTCGGTGTCACATTCTCATAACATCATACAATCGAGCATCAAATTCAACTCCACAAACTTACATAGTCGGAGCCCCGACTAATTATCATTCAAAAGTTATTTTTCTTGCTCAGGAATTAGTTTTGATATTGAAGTTCAGGAGGTATATTGAAGTTCAGGAGGCTATTGAAGTTCAGGAGGCATATTCAGGAGTTATTATGCGCATGCTATTGAAGTTTAGGAGGCATATTGAAGTTCAGGAGGCATATTCAGGAGTTATTATGCACATGTTATTGAAGTTCAGGAGTCAGATTCAGCATCTACATCATTGATATCTTTACTACTACTGTCCCGACCAACATTGAAGAAGAAGTTGTATGAAAATGTTTCGAAGTCCACCATAAGCTTGGTACTAATCAGATTCAAGAGTTGGGTTCAAAAGCTAGTATGTTACTCTACAAAGTATTCAGAGGAGCATAAATCAGAAAAATCAAGCACGTGAAGTTAACACTCAGTTGCTCGACACAGGAGGCAATTGGTCGGTTAGCCAACCAACCAACATACTTGAAGATTATGACAAGCCCCAAGCTACAAGTTGCATACTATGGCATGGCTGCATCCAAATTCCCAGGGGTGATACATAGCACACGGATTTCCTCAAAAGAAAGATTAGCAATCATCGATCAGCCTGCATCATATGTCATCCAGGAGATAATGCACTTTATGTTGAACAAATCGAGAAGGCAGATCAAGAATTTCATGAGCACCGAGCAAAACTACAGAATAAATACTCCATCCTTTCAGTGAACCATCAAGCATGGAGCATTGGGGGCTTCTGTTAACGCAAAAATTCTCCATCTACGAGGACCAATCAGAAAAGGACATATGTCATCCTACGTGGAAATATTCGGCACCCGAGGAGAGTCGGTTGGCACCCTAGGAGAGTTAGTCGGCACCCGAGGAGAGTTGGTCGGCATACCAACCGGGAAGATCAAAGGATAACTATGCATTTAATTTGCATTAATAAAGATGACAACACATTTAATGAGCCTTAATGTACATTTATACTGTATTAATAGATGACAACACATAGCATACCAAGCAATTGAAGGAGGATCAACCATCATAGAAGGCCAACAATTAGATTCATTGTATGTAGACATAAATGTCTGAATGTATAAAGACATTGTATCTCTTTATCTCCCATGACTAAAAATACATGTATTCCCTTAGCCAGAGGGAGGGAGAAATCTGATAACTATGAGAGACCATACATAAGACATACACCTCTTTCTCCTTTTCTCCACCACATGGTGCTATTGTAAACTCCTGGGAATAAAATAACAGTGGAGATAGGCTTTTTCTTATAGCCGATCCACTTTAAAAATCTTTGTCTCTCATGTGCTTGATTGGATTGATTTTATCTATTTATCTGTGATCATAAAAATGGGATTTGGTCCAGTTTTTTGCATCAACAATCATGTTTTGGCGTGTATTAACTAAAATTGCACATTTATTTTTTCTCATTTTTGTTTCACCAGGACATTGGTCATTGCTATTGATGCTCTATAAATTAGGAGCGTTGACAGCCTGACTAAGACAAATATTGAAGGACAAAGGTCTAAGAAATTAGCAGAGGAGATATGGTATAAAAAACATTTTTCACATCTGAAGTCCAAATCAGAAGGTTGCATGGTCGATTCATGTCGGGTTCAACCCCCCTTCCAAGGTTTCTTTTTTACTTTCCCTCAAACTAACCATGGTTCAGAGTAGTCAATTTTGTTGTGTTTGGTTGTTGTTAAAATAATGAACAGATCATATTAATGGTTAATTTTATTGTAGATGCTTATCAAACAAATAATGTCTTCAATCTTCACCCCTATCTATGTACACTTAAATCGATGAGTATACTTATATAAACAAATAAATAATGAACATATCACTGTAATACCCCGTACTTTTGGGCTATATTTATTTTGAGGATTAATTAATTAAATGCGTATTAATTGGAAATTAATCGGGGATAAAAATACTAATGAGATGCGAATTGGTATTTGATTGTGTGCATATATGATTATATGTGTATTTGGTATTATAAAATTTGTCGTGAGATTTATATACGGCAATTTGGAAATTTTATTGAGACGCGTGGGACCGCCGCGTCACGGTATAATATTTTGGTTAATAAAAGTGAATTTAAAATCTGTAATCCGTATGGTCGTTTTGAGTGCGCCAACGCGTCCGGAAGGGTCGAGATAGTCAGAAAACACTAGCCGGGGGTATAGTTTGGGTCCCGGGGTATTTTTAGGCCATACCGGTAACTTAAAGGGTATTTTGGTAATTTTACATTATGAGGAAGTAAAAGTGACGAAAATTGAGAGTTGTAATCTGATAAGGAATTGACCCAACCAACCCTTATTAACCCAACAAGCTACGGAGGTTTATTAAATTAGGTTTTCATAAGTTTCCCCAAAGCAAACCCTAGCCACCATAGCCTTTTTGGAAAAGAAAGCTTGGAGAAGGAGAGAGAGAGAGGAATTCTGCAGAAATTCTTCATCAAATCAACATCAAATCAGAAATCAAACCAAGGCAAGTGTTTTAATCATATTTAAATTCGTAGAATGTTTCCTCCATGTTAGAAAATTGATAAATTACAACTGTTCTTGAAAGATAATGAAAACCCATGTAGTTTGGAGTTTAGAACTTGGAGATTATGAAGAGGATTGCATGTAGTATGATAGGTAGATGATTTCCCTTATATTAATTGTGATTTGAAGGAATTAAAACGAAATAAATTCTGGGATTTGATGATGACACAAACCTAGGGTCCATGTTCTAGAGAAATTGGGAAAACTATAGAGAATTGTAAATTTAGTTGATGGTATGATGATTTAATCCTTGAAAACATGTTAGGAGATGATGTAAATATGTTTAGGATGAATTAGAGACCCTAAAACGTTATTGGGATGAACTTTGGAGAAGGATTAAAGTGTTAAAAATGGTGAAAAACGAATTGGGGAAAAATCTGGGCCGAAACTGGTAGCTCGTTAGAAGCAGCCCCCAGGTCATTCGAACGAACTCGTTCGAACGAGCTTCTAACGAGTTGACCAGTCGTTATTAACGAGTAGGGATTTTCGTTCGATATCTCGTTCGAACGAGATATCGTTAGAAGGGTCAGTTCGTTCGAACGAACTGGGATCTCGTTCGAACAGCCTCGTTCGAACGAGACTTCTAACGACCTGACAGTCCAAACTCGTTCGAAGTCTCGTTCGAACGAGACTTCTAACGAGTTGACAGTTTGGTCCTTTTTGGACTGTTTTGATTTTTGGAGTCCCGGAAACTGGTTCGAGGGTAGAGTTAACATTCTTTGATGATGTAAGGATAGATTTGGGACTTTTGGGTTATTGAGAGGAGTATTATACACTAGAGTTATATTCAATGAACCATTTGGGTTGAGACGTGAGTGTCTACTACGATGTGAGGATGAATTATGGCGCGTATAATTACAAACCGGAATACTACGAATTGTGATAATTATAGTTAGTACGAGAGTGCAATATGTACTACGATTAAAATACGGTATTACTAAGATGTGTGATTACTTAGTATTGGTATATGGATTGTGTGTATGACATACCTACCATACTTGCTATCACGGGAGGTTGCGTTCGCTTAGGACCCTCTAATCCTTGTGTGCCTACGGGGGGGGGGGGGGGGGGGGGGGGGGGGGATATAGACTGGTACCTTGATGAACATAGGTCATAGAAAGACTTATTGTGATATTAATAAGTCCGCTGACCGTGGGAGCGTACGTATGTGCGTGACCCATGTGATGGTGACTGTGTTCGCCTCCATTATTTGTGATGTTGTTATCGGTAAACTATTCCTGAGAGATTCGGAATATGTAATCCTTATGTACGTGATGTACCGGGATGGATAGCAGAGTATGTGTGCACTAAAGCTTAGATTGCGGGGTGCTTGTATTGTATATTTATGATATGAATAATATACATTATATTAATGGGAATCCTCATGTTAATGTTGTAAAAATATTACGGTATTGTTTCGAGATATATAATGAGTTAACTGATAGTTTTATCAATGGCATATTTAGTAACTGAGTTTACGTTAAACCTCTATTAAATTACGAGCGTTGTTATGTTAAATGAACCGAGTAAAATGGGTAGAACCTTTGGCAGTCTAGCTAGTTATGTTGTCAGTTAGCTAGTAGTATGGGTCGTTATAGATGGGTACTTACGTTAGGAATGCACAGTTAGACGAGAGGTGAGGATATCATGCGAGTGTACGTCCTAACATGTACTTTGCATTTAATGTTTTAAATGTTTTTAAAGCACTTGCAGGTTTTTAAAATATAACTCCACATTCGGGCTCTGACCCGTTTGCTTTTCAAATCTCTTTTTCTTTGTAAAACCATTTTAGGTGCCCAGCCACAAGGACACCAAGCATAGGTACTCATTCAGGTGACGAGCTGTAGCTACTTGTGGAAGCTACAGGGATTTGCATGTAGATGCTTCTATCTCTTTGGATTCCAGAGTCACTATCTATCAGTTGTAGGGCATGTTGCCCATTCCTTTAGAGACATCTTTTACATTTCAGTTTTCAGACTTTAGCATGTATTTGTTTCAGTTATTCATTTCAGTTATGGGATTGTAGTGAGGAGTTTTCCTCCAGACTTTATTTACTCTATTGTGATGGTTATTCATTTTATTTCAGCATGGTGAATGGTGTTATATATTTCTTCATTTTACACTTGTTGCATGTTAATCAGACTTAAATTAAAATTTGGCAACTTGTTTTTTTTTAAATACTAGGTGGTTAGAAATAATAAAATGTTTTCGACTGTGATGCTATTAACTGAGCCAACTTGGCATTTTGAATTAATTTTATAAAGGAGTAGCTACCCGGTATTTAATTAGTCGGGGTGTCACAATCACATGGTGGACTCCTGGATTCAGATTGAATGATGAATCATTAGTTGTCCCTATATGGGTAAACTTCCCTCTTATTTATCTCCACCATTTTTCAAAGATTTACCTATTTTTTTATTGGTAACCTCATTGGGAAACCTCTTAAAATTGATGTTGCAACTGCATCTATGTCATGACCTAAGTATGCACAACAATGGACCTGGAGTATGGATTTTGGCAAGATATGGATAATGAAAGTGTGGCACAATATTTTTTCAAGTTTTACAAACTAGGCTATGATGAAAACTCATGTAGAATTGGCTCTGATTTAATTCACAAATATAGAGAAGAAAAAGAGGAAGGTAATGTATATTGCTAGTTTAGGCATATGAACATATGAACATTCACGGCATGCTATCAAAATGAGAATCTCTGGCTTTAAGTGTTGTCTCCGGTGAGTGTGAATACGAATCTAACCTTTAGTGAAGGTGGGAAAAAAGAGACTAGATTTTTTTAATCCTTTGAGAAAACATAATGAGGTGTTAAATTATTAGTTTGATGGCGGGGTAACTGTTTACTAATATAAATATAAATAAATATATATATATATATATATAGATAGATAGATAGATAGATAGATAGACAGATTTATTAGTACATTCTCAAAATATATATGCTTGCTTGGTTTTTAAGCTCACAAAAGGTCAGTACATTCTCAAAATGCACGAGTCAATGAGTCCATAGGACTATATTTTTATAAGTCTCTCTATTCTCTTTGTTTTCATTCTCAAAATGCAGGGCATATATTCTCTTTTCTCTTTAGTGCGTATTTTACATCTGCAATGGTGTCATATATACAACACTAGACAAACTTCTCTGTTTGATGGCACACTTTACATCATAGCCAGACGTGTGCATATTTTACATCTCTAGTGGTGGTTTCATAGAGTCTTGTGAACAAACCATATTGTTATTATGGCTTTTATGCTATTGTTGATATAAAATTTATATTAGATAAATTTGTGGTGTTTTTCAGTTATATGCATTGGACGAAGGACAACGGGTGGATTAGTGAAGAAGCAGAGTCTAACTATGAAAGTATATAAAAGAAAATAATTTTAAATGCTTGAATATAAAGCATTATTCCCAAGTCGTGCGAGATGGATTGATTTTGTTGAAATGGGTGAACGGGAGTTGTAGCATTATTGATTTGTGTAACAACAGGTTAGAGTTCATGAATAAATGAAAGAAATTTTGAACTTTTTTTAAAAAAATGAAGTGAAATCGGTGGAAGGGGCGCATTAATGATTTACTTATATCTATAGTATTGGATTATTGATTTGTGTGTCACAACATGTAGGATTTCTTAAATAAACAAAAGAATTTATGTGAATTTTGTTTTTCAAAGTTTAAAAAATAGTCAAACCGATAGTGCAACATATTATTTTCTTTTTCTTTTTAGAAAGAGATGATTGAATTGCAAAAAAGCTCGGAAGATTTTGATGAAGCAGCAATATGTTAAAAATTCTTTAGAAAGAGGTCGGGATACGTGAAGGGTATTGGTACTAAACTTTTGAAATCACTATGTAGGTAAAATTTTGATTTGGTAACAAAAAGTTACAAATAGAGATCATAGATTTGAAAATACTAGTCCAAGGTCTTGTGTCAAAGACGGCTATAATGAAGGCCACCTTACTGCTAAATGAAGACGTTGCTCCCGAGGAAGATGTTCCAGACGGATCTTATGTCCCTATGCTTGTGACAACATTTTATCATTTTGTTTGTGATGAGAAAACTAGTTTAAACTCATCTCTTAGTTATGAAGTATTATTTACTTTTGAACTTCATTATGACATGAACAATAGTTCATTTATGTTTTGAATATAATATAAATCTTTTAAATATGTGTGTTTACTTAATTTTCTTTTTATTTATTTCATTATTTCATATAATTACGCAATGAAATAAATATTTCAACAAAAAAGAGTGTTACAAAAGACCATCATCAACGAAGAATTGATATTTGTCAAGGAATGTTAACTCCCTCAAAACATCTTTTGCGACGACTTGTTAGTATCTTTCGCAATGAAAATATTCACTGTAAAATATTTTTAGTCGAAATATGAGAACTTTTTTGCAACTAAAAAGAGTGTTATAAAAGACTTTTAGCAATGTATAATTAACATTTGGCAAGGAATTGTAATTCTCTCAAAATATCTTTTGCAAGGATTTGTTAGTATCGTTTGCAACGAAATTTTCGTTGTAAATGATTTTTAGTCAAAATACGAGAACTTTTTTCAAACAAAAAATAGTGTTAGAAAAGAGTTTTAGCAATGTAAAATTAACATTTAGCAAGGAATTTCAATTCTCTCAAAATGTCTATTGCGAGGATTTATTAATATTGTTTGCAATGAAATATTCATTGCAAAATCTTTTTAATCGAGATATGAGAAGTATTTTGCAACGGAAAATATTATTTTCCCCTAGGAAAAATTTCATTGCAAAACATTTTTTGCAACGATGAAAAAATTTCCTTGCAAAAGATCTATAGCACAATGGTTGTTGCGAGGAACACTTCAAGGAAAAAGATTAATTGCAAAATTGTTTTGCAATGAAAACATATCTTTTGCAACGATTTTTTTTCCTTGCTAAAATCCATAATTCTTGTAGTGGATGTGCATCTTCGTACCCATTGGCCTCTTGAAACTTCCGATCAAAGGTCGTATTGAAAGGCCTTGTCTTAATTCACAACAATTTTGGACAACACTTAGTTTCGTTTCACTTGTTTTCTCCAAGTGAAAGTTTGATATGCTACTCGATAGTATATCTCGCTCCAAAATAACAAATATACCTCTCTGGTCAATTCATTCCGGACCTCGATGGATACCCTTACCTCTTCGGGATTTTGGGACGTGCCAATATGAATGTCACTACTCGTGCTCATAAATCCCGTCATCGGGAACATCAAAATTACAAAAAGACAAGTTGATAAGCTCGGATCAACATTTTCTTTCCATCCCTAAATGTTGTGACTTGGAGACAACTCCGCTATGTATTCTTCACCACCGATCCTCATGTTCAATGTTTCACATTACTAGGGACCTCTTGCTCTCTCATTTTCCCGAAACACACCTGAAAATAATTGCCCTTGTGTTTGCTCCCAAAACTACTAAGCATCTGACCAAATGAAACTCTGTTCTACCCAGGGCGCCCATACACCCTATAACTCGTGCATATTTGCAAAACCCTGACAACATCACCTACATAACATACTTGTCTCAAGTTTGTCCCCTGCATTCTCGGTGTGGCTAAATCTTTCGAGTAATTTTTTATCACCTATTATTTAATTCTTCCCGATGTTGCCCCATCCATCAACTTGTAGTGCAAACAATCTTCAACGCTTCTCACATTAACATAACACGGCTCTCTCTGCCTCAAATAGAAAATATAGTTATTAACTAACCGTTATAACTACAAATCTCCAAATCTATAATTGTACTTCAAATCATCATCTCTTGACATAAATAGTATACTCGCCCACTCTTATGTTACGAAGAACTAAATATAATATAACGCTCTTACTATCACTAGTTTCCCATCTCGAATAAATCACGAGCTATATCTTTTCGCTCGACAATCAGCCAATTTACCCTAAATCACATTAGTATCATGTCCCTATACGTCAGTATCAATTATAAGTAGACAACATGCACAGAGAAGTATACTTCATAGTATATCATAACACATATTCACATATATATATATATATATATATATATATATATATATATATATATATATATATATATGTATATATAGTCTCGACCCTCTTTCAGGTAATACCTAACAAAAGCAAGTCATACCGTCGAATAGCGAACACGAGATCTCACTATCACAATCTACAATCTCTCATCCCATCGCTAAACAGTCAAATTTTGAAAGGTAGTCTACTCTATCCTCATCAGTATCGAATGTAGTAAACTAATACGTAATATGAATGTCATTTCAGTGTACCCACACGTTCTCTTTTGTGGGCGATACCAAAGAGTCCCTCTACCCCGCGATAAAAGTATGCATCGTAATGTTTTTACGGCCAACATGCCACTCAATCTGACTCACTCATGAATTTTAGTGTTAACAATCATATTTTGTGACTCACCCATGTCACTCAAAATATATTTTATACTTATAGGATCAAGGAAAAATTCTATCACCATTTGTTATCTAGCCTGCCTGGTCAACGGGTCTCTGTGCCTAACTCGTGTGTTGGGACTGACCCATGATTCGCTGAATATCCAGGATCTCATCCTGTAATTTCCCCATTCCTCACTTTGGGGTAATACTTACTTTCATGGCATTTAATCTCATAAGTGAAACGTCGTCCTGAAATCTATCTACCTCTGATTACGGCCCCATTGGCCTCCCCCGTTGTTCCCTTGGTCCTAACGACTAAGGGGAACAAGATGTTATTGCTTTTAAGGACCTTCTTGGTCCTACTCGACCCACCATTATTGGTTCGATATTTCCTTGGCTTAATTCTATTAGCCCAAATTCTCTTGCTGGAAGTCTCACTCCTTCTATTTTTGTTTCCCACTAGCACCATTTTTTCCCTCAGTCTGATTGATCCCACTTCTCGTTGTGGGCTAGTCCAATATAGGTGGCCTTATCCTCCACACATAGGACACCTTTCCATGTCATTTCCCCTGCATATGGCCAACTGACCATATCGCGGTATCCTTCTCTCGGACCTGGTAGTCTGAGCCATATTTACTATCCCCATTGTCTATTTGGCTCCGTTGTCCTTATGGGACTCGTTACTGGCCTTGGTGGAATCCACTGTCACTCGGAGGAGTTTTACTGACCCTAATTTTATAAATAGGTTCCCTAGTGGGTAAATATTCCCGTGGTGTTTCACTATTACCGTTAAATCCACCCTTGCTCTTCGGGTAGAATCCTTCACCCTCTTTGGTCCCCTCTCATGGAAGTGTTAATGTGAACTGGAAAACGTACTAGTTTTGATGACCTCAACACTATTCATCCTAGATGGATTTCCCTTCCATGCTTGAGTATCCTACTCATGATTCCATTTTCAATTTATGAATGCTTTTTTTATCCCCCGTATCCCCTTCTTCGGGTACGAAGTTTACTAAGTTATTGAACTTCTCATGCACGATTGGTTTCTACCTTGTCCCTTTTGATAGGTTTCAAAATGTTATTCCCATCTCTGTTGGAACAACAAATGTAATATCTTACAATCCAATCGCCACCACATATTTTTTTTGTTTAATTCAATTTGTACTTATTTTTCAGTGGTGACTGAGTCTCATCACGTACTGAGAGCTAAACATTTCTCCCAAAATTAAATCATGGGTGTCGCTAAACTATACCCTACAAAAGTGTCTTTGGATTCCCTCTTTCTGACTCCTTAAAAGTGACCCTTCAACAGATTCCCACTGACTCCCCCTTTTATTGACTACATTGGGTGAGTCTGAATTTGTTCTATCGTTATCTACCATGGTATGTGAGAAAACTACCGTTCCGGAGAGATTATCTAATTGCCCCCTGTCCAGAATGCTCTATGTCTTTTGTTGAGCCTCTCCTCCTGCAATCCTCATAACATCCCTCGCTGGTTACCCTAAAATGTTCAGGTACGAAGCCCAACCGAACTTGTATATGAATTAAACCCACTATACTTAATAACAGGAAAACGTAAGTCGCATACGTAGACGAACACAACAATCCTATCATAAGGCTCTACATCATAGAACATTAAGCTGATAGGTAAAAATAAATCCGCACAGATCCTAAGGACACTAGAACCTGATGCTCTGATACTACTTTGAGATCCCGCCTAATTAAACATCGGGTGATCAGGCCGTGATTAAATTAAAACAGGTTTCCCATATGGTTCATTCTTAACATCATTGTCGAAAACTTTTTAATTACTGAACACCTAAGTGAAATTAGACCGGTACGAAATTTTATCTTTCTTATTAACAATTAAAAGGACCATACTCAACTAAACTAACCAATCACAATAATAAAGAATCCAATCATCACAATATATAAGTGAAATCAAGGTTTGACGAATTAACAGTCAGACAAAAATCCAAAACATCTACTCCGTAATATAATAACATTAAATAACTGAAGACTGTCATTGGACAACATGTCTATACATGAAATATTGAAATAAAATCCAACACAAGATCAGAATAAGGGAATCGTCTTGTCAAATAAGTCATCTCAGCATCCACAGTGCTACAGCTCTGAGTCCCTAGAAAGAAGTCACGCCTAGCGTCCCTGTGGTTGGACACCTAAAAGGTTTTCAATTTTTTTTTATAGAAAGTATTAGTACACAAAACATTTTGAAACCATTTAGCAAGCAGTTTATCGCAATAAAAATCAGTTATTTATTACATATGTTAGGACTACGTACACTCTCTGTTGAGTTTCCTCACCCCTCATCTATAGTGCATGCCTAACGTTCTATACTTAGCCAACGTAGCTATACTACCCAAACTACCTAGACTAAAGTACCTTACTGAACTTATCTACACTTTTAAGTTCCTGTATCGCTCATACACTACACCCATTTAATAACATCTCTTATATGTTAATTATTTTTCAAATTAACATTACCACATATGTTAGCTTTCCATATTCATCATTAAGTCTCACTACTTAATTTACTTTGAATGTAAGTGTGCCATCTAATCGTCTACTATTTCACTTAAGTAGATTATTCACATTCACATTTATTTCACACATAATATATATACTATAAGTGTATTTTCCACTAGAAAGTCATATTGTCACACATTAAGGACTTATTTGTTCGGACTTTGCCATCGACCCTAATTCCTCCTATCATTTTCTTTGGTCCGGATAACCATCCACCCCAATGTAAATGTTATTCGTATATTGGTCCAGATAACTATCGACCCCAGTATAGTTAGTATGCCTTAGGCATTCATACCGCCTAAGTAATTAGTATAATGGGTATTCACACCACCTATTGGTTTACATTGGTCCGGATAGCCATCGACCCCAATGTAAATATTATAGATGCACATATATTGGTCTGGATAGCCATCGACCCCAGTACAGTTAGTATGCCTTAGGAATTCACACCACCTAAGTAATTAGTAGAGTAGGTATTCACCCCCACCTCATAGTTCACATTGGTACGCATTATATTTCCCTCTAATACTCACCGTAACTTTTATTTTACGATTTCTTTCACTATCGTATTAATTTAAGTCTTCACATATTTCTAAAGGGACCTAGTTACCCCTTATATATAATTTCAGTAGTCAAATCACTATTTACACCACTGATCTATTTATTAATTCATTCGAAGTTTTTGTAATTTGTTATCTTTCTCTCCGATAAATTATGACATAATTCATCAAAATGTATTCTCGTCTGAATCCTCTCAATAAGACTAACTTACAAGCCCAATTTAAGCCTACTGTAAAATAATAAATCTCTTATTATATTCTACCCAAGTTCCAAGAGTTTTCCTAAATAACTGTTTAGGAAGTCTAGGTCAAAAAGGGAAAATTTTATATTTTCTGGGACACATGCGGATTTACTTTGGACCAGTTCTTTTTATCTTGAACAGTTTGCCACGGACCGATCCTTATCACGCAACTTCATCTTCTTCGTTTCCCAAATGAATTTTTTCACCATTAACACACCTATAACTTCCGTGTTCCTCCACCAAACTTCAAACCAATTGTCCTAAACCCTTCCCACATGTATTATCATAGTTTCTAATGCAATTTTTTCATCAAAACATTACTAATTACTTTCAAGAATGGATTTTAAACATCTAATCCTCAAGAGCCTTAGGTTTTCTTGTTCTACTTTTATTATTCATGAGAAACCCAAATTTAATCTATATTAATGATCAAGTCTCCTTTGATTATTAATCCTCTACATTTGTTTATTCGTTCTACATGTAAATATTATCTCAACATGCATGAAAATCATTCTTTTTCCAACAAAATGATTATTTAACAAGACTATCATTAAATTCTTACACATGGGTATTATAATTTCAAATAATTTACAGTAAACAAACTTGACTTATTATTTGTAGGGTATGCTTTCATGGATTAGATGTTGGAGTGATGATCTTCTCTTCCCATCCTCACTTCTTAGATTCTTAAGGTGCAAGGACAAGGTTCAATCCTCTAAGAATGCCTCCTTAAGCTTTGGGAATGATTTATCTCCTCCCTCTAATGGCCTTTATCATTCTTTTGTGTTATTAACCCTAACCCCCTATTCTAATCATCAGATATAAGCCTCCAATTTTCGTAGGTCTTTTAACCTAAAATTTTTAATTGACCAAATTTCCCTTAACGGGTGCCGGTTTGGTCTAAAATTGACCCGGTACCCAAACAATACCCCCGGTTACACTTTTTCGACTATTTTGACCCATTAGAAATCATCCATGACCTCTAAATTTTGACTCAGAGTCATTAAAAATATATTTCCTTTCTCAAACTCAAATTTATCTACTCGCAACGCCCGATTGAGATAAAGTAAAATACGCACATATCACTCGTTATGTCGTATTACACCAATTATCATTTTTTTACTATTCACACTTAGTAAATATTATATCATAATATTAATCAATATCTATATCTTGATTAATATTTAATAGCCATATTTCTCATTTAATGACATTAAATTACTTCACTCATGTAATTTAAGTATACCACATTTTTCCCAATTAATTCCGGAATTAATTAAATCATTAATACATAGAAATGTGGGGTATTACAACTATATAAGGGATTCTTGGGTCAGCCATTACAGATTTTGATCTTCGTCTCTTTTGAGAGAAAATAAGAGAGTAGTGAGAGAAGAGAGAGAAAAGAAAGAGAATAGAGAGAAGAGAGAAAAACTAGACCTCGTGAGATCAAACCCTAAAGTTTTTCTCCGAACAAACTAAATTCCAAACCTTCCTTTCATCAAAACAGAAAACCAAAACTCGAGAGTTAGAATTTAGGTTTTCTGTGAGTACTATTGGTGTGGGTTTGTACATTTTAAAGATCCTCTTCAACGTATATCTCTCTTGGAACCGATATCGCTGAAAATATCATATTTTCATTATAGAAAGTGTGGGATTCTCCAAAGAGAAATAATACACATAGTATATTAGGTTCTTATTCCTATTTTTATTGGATATTGATTTTTTTGTTGATATATCTCAAAGATCCACTCTCTATTTTCAAAGACACTTGAAAAAGAAACTTCTATTTGTACAAAATTTCAGATCGGAGCTATTTGTGTTTCAAAACATCTTGTTTCACAGTTTGTGAAATCATTTTGTAAGTAAATTAGTTTTGAAACAACATTAATCTAGTTTTTAAAAAGATTTGCTCCAGATCTGATAATTCCTGAAGTCTAATTTTCAAACGTGATTTGAAAAGATTTGAATGTCATATAGACTTTTGTAATTCGTAGGAATTTGCTGCATAATAATTTGAGGGTGTGAGTTGCATATTTACATGTAATTTTAGTGTGACACCTTGCCTAATAAAATACCGGGTGATCAGCCCTATATCAAATTATAATAGGAATCTCAGTTGGTTCATTTTTAGCATCACTGTCGAAAAACTTTTTAAAACTTACTAACCACCATGTATTCCAAAAAGTCGGTGCCAAATTTTATCTTTTTAGTTAAAAAAAAATAATAACATGCGGGTTATTCACAACATCTGAATCAAATTAACTTAATAAATAAATAAACCACTTGTCGAATAAACCATTGGCCACAAAAGTAAATAGTCTAATAACAATCGTCCGATAACTGAATAAATGAATTCGAAAATTGTACTATAAAGTCTGGGCAACAAGCCCTAAGTAAATGCGTCTAATCAAGCTCCTGCTAGCATCCACATGTGTCGCAGCTACGTGTACCTGGAATAGAATATCAAGTATGGCGTCCCTGTGGCTGGACACCTAAAAGGTTTTGAAAGTAGTTTTATAGCAAGGGTTAGAACCCAAAATATTTTGAAAACATTTAGCAAATGATTAACTTGCAGTAATATAAAATGCATGAATATGCTTCATATTTAAGATAGTGTCGCACTCCCTCGAGGACAAAGTGACCTCTCAACTAATATGCACACCGAATGCTTTCTTTATATCCTACCTAGTCTTCTACCCCAAAACTAGATACTTGATATAACTCTTGTCAACCGCCCTACTCAATCCCGAGTATTTTCAATGCATGATTTATAAGTTATTTACCACCTTAACTTAGTTAATCATCTTTCCTTGAAAGCCATATAACATTCACTAGTTATATAAATAATACAATTTTCTACATATATTTGAATTACCCGTACATAATTATTCACCCCATTATATACGTAAAATTATCTTACAACAATCACACATATGTTGAATATGAATATAATCCATATATAATTATTACAATTCACTTCTTGTATGTAATTACTCATATATAACTATTTATCCCATTATATATGTAGAACCATATTACAACATTCATACATATGTTAAATATAAATATAACCCATCCTCCCGAGTAATAACTCACCGGATGTATTCTCTAAAATGCTATCCCACTAGATGTACTCGCATAACCTAGTTACCCCAAGTTAGAATCGCTCACTAACTTGGCCAAAATATAAACATAATGGAGGCGGTCATGTTCCTTACCTCAAAGTGAGATAAGCCTCTCACCCATATAACGGACGCTATGACCTGGGGATATACTCACCCTACTCCTCAAGCTAGGGGATTCACCCTCTTCGTGCAACCTCCCTTGATAGCACTCGAGCATATAAATTAAATAAATATCTAGTCACTGATATTTAATAGAAAACATGATATATATATATATATATAAACTATCACCACACCGTATATATATAATAATTAGTTCACGACATTATCGTGCCAAAAATCTGTAGCACTACCATATAATATTCCCCGAGTCTATGGTTCGGTTCTAATTTAATTAATTTACATATTAATTAATATAATACTTTCTCGAGTCTATAATCCGAATCTAATTTAACTAATCTGCACATTAATTAATTAAACACTTTAGTGTCACTCAACCAATATCCGGACTCGCTCACTTGGCCCGTATCTTATTACTTCCTCAGTCTATATTCCGACTCCAAATTAATCAATTACATCTCAATTAATTTAATAATAATGTAGTATCACTCAACTACTATACCCGAACATATGCGCCGAGTCCGTTTTCTCGTCCTTAATTATTTATTTCGTTAAAATTCATTCGTGACGTGTCGCACATAAACACCCTCCAAATCCCAATTATATTCCCTTATAATTGTTAGGAATTAACTACCATATTTAATTTCCCCTATTAATTATGCTAGGTAGGAAATCCAATCAAAATATTTACCCATATAAATCCCAAGGCCAAACTGCCGAAAATCCTATAGGGTCGATCGATCGACCCCCAAACGTTGATCGATCGATCGAGCGGCTGGTTGTCTTCTCCGACCCTCTGTTTCCACCATTAACGAGTTTCTCCAATTTTTATCCCTTCCCCAGGTCTAACCCAAGAACAACTAACGATATATCTACATAGGAATAGGATCAAAACATCTTATGAAACCTTAGACTCAATTTAATTCTCACGAGTTTCTACTTTTCGATTTGGGAGAATTTTCGAGTTTCCATTCTCTCAATTTAAATTTCCATCTAATTATCCCAAATTTGCCCATAATTCCTACTAGATTTCACATTCAATTCAGATATCCATACTCAGAATTATGTAACACAATTAATATTACTTTGAATTTCATTCAAGTGTTCCATTAACCCAAAACCCCATTTTCATACCCATTTATTCCCAAAACGGATTTTGGTTTACACGTCTTAAAAATATGATATGACTATCACAATTAAGCATCACAGCAAGTTAACCACTTGCCTCCAATTGTTCGTAGAGTCTGATCCGTGGGTGTAGATAAAGGGTTGATGAAGAACACCCAATGTGTCCCTCGATTTGTCTCCAAAAGATCCCCAATTTGCTCTTGATTTGTTTCCTCTATTTCTCTCTCAAACCCTAAGTTTAGAATTTTGTTAACTGCCGTTCAACACTCCCTCAATTAGGTTTATAATCCCTAATCACGTTTCTAGCCACATGGGCCTAATTAAAATGGCCCAAGTCCCCCGTGTGGGCCCGACTATGCCCATAAATGCTCCGAGACCCGATTACTACCCCCGTGTACTCTTTTCTAACTATCTCGACCCATCCAAACTCAACCGTGCACTTAGAATTATCATCTGAAATACTTTATAACATTTTCAAATTTCGATCTCAAAAATGCGACACACAATAATTTGAAAAATTAAATCCAGAGTCGCTAAAAATTAGAATAATTCTTCTCACTCCAATAAATTCTCCAAATCATAATTTTCTCCAATTTAAATAATTTTATTTCTCCCAAAAAAAATTAAATACTAAAGTCTCAAAATTACGATGTGTTACATTTAGTCACATCACATTCACTTTACACTCTCACATGAACACTTAGAATTTGTAGTTATTAAGATATATAGTTTTTTTTAGCCACTACATCTAGAGGACAAGTAAAAAGCAAGGAAGGTTCTAGAGGGTGATCAAATCCTATTAGACATTACCTTTCAGAGTGGATAACTCGTGTAGGTATACTTTCTAAAATTAGTCTTAGGATCTTAATATGCAAGCTTAGTGTCTGTAACTTGTAACCTGTGATTGTTTTTAGTGGCTTTTTTCTTTTGTGGCGTAGAGGTCACCATGGATGTTTTCCGTAATTTGTGATTTTACCACATTAAAAATCGTGGTGTTAATTTTCTTGATTGTTCTTAACTGCTTTACTATTTGGTTTCACACTAAAGAATTAGGATAGGTTTTATTTGAAAAACCTAAGGTAATCAAACTACCAGATCCATCACCCATACTTTAAATTTTTTTTAGACATCTTGTGTATTTTTTAAAAGAGTTTCGTTCAACGAGTTTATTTTTGTAGTTTACTTAAAATTTAACTTTCAGTTAACAATCTAGTAAATAAGTTTTATCTTCAACAACGATGTTCGTTGTATGTTGCGGTCCCAATTGATCGTGAAAGATGATTTTATTTGGATATATGTCTTTAATCCATTAGCATTACCAAGTAATACATGTCGTGAACGGGTTGAATGCTCTAATCGAATTTGTGAAGGGTTTTGAGAGGGTTGATAGTAGTGACACTAATATAGAGAGGTTAGAGTCTTTATCACCATGCACTGCAAATGAATTTAATAGTGGATTTGAAAATAACTTTTATCTTGGAGGTGTGGAGCCAAGTAAGTCAAAAGTCAATTTTTCTAATGATTGGAAGACATATATAAGTCATGAGCAACAATGTTTTGAAGGAGGTGCAGTGGAATTTTAAGATAAATTGTGAAAGTATGCCGTTGAGGTTGGGTTCAAGTATGTGTGTATGAAGAATGATAAAACTCGAGTGATAGTTGAATGCTGTAAAAACACTACTGAGAATTGCATGTGGAGAATTCATGCTTCATTTTATACAATAAAAGGATACATTTACATACGAAGTGTGAATAATGAGCATACATGTAGAGGTGTCTTTCGTAGTCCACTGGCTAAAATGATTGCCTCCAAGTTGGTTTCAACATTGGTAGCCAATGATCTTAAAGATAAACAATTGTTGTGACCAATTAATGGGCTTAGAGTTATGAAGAAGAATTACAATCTCTATATATCCTATCAACATGCATGGCGTGAGAAAGAGATGCATGTTGTTGATATACATAGTGATGAAAATATTTCTTACGTATTAATGGATTATTATCGGGAACTTCTATTACAGTATAATCATGGGTCATATTGCATCGTTGACGTGGAACTAGAGAGTAAAAAATTCTAGAGAATATTTGTAATGTTTGGAGGATGTATTTTTGGATTTTAATACTACTAACCTATTTTATTTCAAGACGGTGCCTATTTGAAGATCTATTACCACAGAACAATATTGTCAACAACTGTAAGGAATGGAAACAATGGTAAATTAATTCTAAATATTTTATTTTGTGTATTGCATTCACATTATGTTTGTTTCATTGCAAATCATCAAAATACAAACATAAAAATTTAAAGTACTTTTGAATGTTTTTATTTAGTTCACGTGTTCTTTACATTTTTATGCATTTATTTTGATAATACGTGTTGTTATTTTGAATACAAAGCAAAGTACACGCATAAAAATATAAAGTAGACGTGAATGTTTTTTAGTTCTCATGTACTTTTCATTTTTATGCTTGTACTTTGATGATGTGTTGTTAGTTACAAATAAAGTCAAGTACACGCAAAAAAATGTAAAGTACCTTTGAATATTTTTGTTTTGTTCATGTTTACTTTACATTTTTATACGTGTATTTTGATCATCAATATGTTATTTGCAACCAATTCAAAGTACAGGCAAAAGATTGTAAAGTAAATGTGCATGTCTTTGTATCTTGATCACGTGTACTGTACATTTTTATTCTTGTAGTTTCATGTTTTATCTTGTTATTTGCAACCAATGCAAAGTAAACACATAATATATTTCCTATGTGTTTTATGGTCTGCGCCAGTAGCATCAATTTACGATGTTTCTATATGGATATGTTATTTATTTAAATATTGATATATTTTAATATTTCAGGCCTTTTCTCTCTTGCTTATGTTGTTGTCGATTCTGAAACGGAAGATAACTTGATGTGGTTTCTTGTCAATTTGCATAATGCAGTAGCTGATCAATATTGAAACATAATGTTTATATCCGATCGAAACAATGGATTAATTGAATTTATTTCGAGGGTCTTCTCGATGTTTGTACATTCCTACTATATACATCATTTACAAGGGAATATATAAAAGAAAATTCATGGTAATTGTGGTGGATTTCAAAATAACATTGTTAAAAAAATTGTCTTATGCATATGTTGTTGATTCGTATCGAATATTGTATATTTCCGCCTGTTATCCTTATGCATTCTAGCGCTTTTACGGTCCTAAATGCCTATAATTATGCTCATTAACCAGGCAACCTTGGAGTTGGATAGATACATGTTTTGCAGGGGTTATTTGTGCTTTTGTAGGTATTGGAACGCTAAAAGTGAGGATCCGTTGCATTTCGGAGAAGTTTCGTCGATGGACGCTACTTCAAGGGCTTTTTAGTCAATTCACATTCCTTATTCGGCTCTTGGAAATTCCACGGATGCGTAGTTCATTGAGTTAGCATCGCGTGGCCGCAAACGGTGCGTCGTTTGGAGTTCGGACGAAGAAGCTAGGCTCGTTTCCGTAATGGACCTTTTCCCCCTCATCATGGACCAAATGCAGCCTGAAAACAGAGTACCGGTCGACCGCGCCCTGGGACCGGTCGACCGCGGTTTCAACTTTTGCCGTAGGAAGGAGACAGTATGCTTTGGCTTAAGGGACCGGTCGACCGCGCCCCTGCGACCGGTCGACCGGTAGTGCCAGATATTTTGGGCTCTTTCATCTTTCTTTCCTTTTTCCCTTATCTTTTCCCACTTACTATATAAAGGTTTTTTGTTGTAATAATCAGATATTCAGTAGATATACACGATTTTAGGTTAGTTTAGCTTAGGTTTTGGGGTTTTTGCTTGGTTCTTCTTCATTTCTCTTTGGTTTGACACCCCATTTGGATTGTAAGTTGACTATTCATCTCCCCTACCATTTGAATATAGTTGTATTTCTTCATTTCTTGCTTTCTAGTTAATTTACAAGCTTTCTAATTTAGGTTTTCTTGCTTTATTTACATGCTTTGATTTACACGCTTTCTAGTATAGATTTACTGCGTTTATTTACCGCTTTCCATTTATCGCGTTTTTAACATGCTTTCTAGGTAATTTAAATTAGGTTGTGTTTGAATTTAACTCACTCGAGTTGACGCGTTGCTTTGCTTTGGTGATGGAGTTTATGGGTCTATTTCGGGTGCGTTGTCCTAGTTATTACACCTAGGAGATTTGACGGGGCATATCATGTATGTCCCGTGCTTACGACCTTTCGTGCGTAATTTCTGGTATATTTGTTGACGCCAAAATCTTATTAGGCTTTTATGACGATTTAGGGCGTACCAACCCTTGATTTAATTAACTGTCGAAACGAGACGCATTTGTAATAACTCGTCGACCCATGTGACCATTTTATACTAATTAACTCGGGTGAGGGATATTCGACGCAACCTATAGTTTTACTCGCTTTCATAATCTAGTTTCAATACCATTGCCTAGTTAATCATTTACCTTTATGCATCTTTTCTTTTAGTTTGTAATCATCTTTTACACTTTTATTTCGGAATATTAAACCACTTAAATTCTAACAACTTGTCCCTATGGATTCTCGATACCCGACTTACCGCTGTGCTTGCCTCGCAAGTGTAGTAGTAACTTAGGTTTTTGTATTGAGTTGGCGAAACGAAAACAACGATTAGCGTCTTTACACGCGCTACTTTTCGCACCTCGATCAAAATGGCGCCGTTGCCGGGGATGAGTTTGTTTTAGACTTTATTTGATTTAGTATTTCATAGTATTTTCTTTCTATTTGTATTATTTGCTAACTTTTAGCAGGACTTCCACATTTGAGCACTTAGAAACGCTCGAATTCTTTCCGCGCGCACCTACTTTGTGGAATTTGCCACTTGAGCCATTTTTGGGGTAAGCATGTCTTATTCCAATTCTTTCTGTAATCCTTATTATAATTCTCAAAATTCTCGCAAACCTATGACTTTCGGTGAATACTTAGAATCCCAAAGTATAACAAATTCAAATATGACTTTGGGCGAGTATAACGAAAGTCAAAACATAGGTTATTGGAATTTTGATGATGATGATAATGATTTTGGGCCTTTACCTCCTTATAATAGGAATTTTGAAACGAATTCGAATAGTTTTCAAAATTCCTATAATAATGAGTTTTCGTTTAAGTCCGATGGTAATTTTCAAAGTTCCCATTCTAATGCATCCGCACCTCGACCCATGACATTCGGTGAGGGCTTGCGTATGTATGAGAATGAGAAAATTGAAAATCGTTATCGGGAAGAAAATCGTTCGTGGGAACATGAGTTGGATTTATTATTTGAGTCCGACGACGATTTTGCTTCCGAGACTTTCGAGGTCGACGAATGTTTTGAACCAAATGAGGTATTTGTGCCTACTTTGGAACAAGCCATTCTAGACTTTGACCATCTCGTAATAGATATTGAAAGTGAGGATGAAAATGACGTAATATCTATTTGCAATGAAATGATTTCTTCTTTGGCCCCCAAAGAAGAACATTTCATTGAAAATGATATTATTTCCTTTGAAATTCCAACTTCATGCGATGATGATTCATCTCATGAGTTTGAATTTCTTTCATCCCCTTTTTCATTCTCTATTACCCCACCGGAACAAGTACCCGATGATTCGGTTTCGAACTTTAATGTTTTAAACCCTATCGCCGATGAGGAGTACTTGCTCGAGTCGCCCTCCACGATCGCATCTTTGCCTTTGTGTGCACCGCCTCCCATTCCAACTTCAAAATCCTTGGGAGGATATTCAGCTTTTCTCGGTCCCCACTTGTTTTTGTCACCCGTGCAATCCAAACCCCCCATCGTCCCACCAAAACTTTTAATTGGCGATGGTTCATTTCTTTCGCCTTACACATGCCTTCCGTTGTTCAAACGGAATTCATATTTTTCGGAGGGCATGCTTGTATGTGAGGGTACACCGGTTATCCTCCAAAGTCAAATCGTTCTTATGGTGGACCCTCAGCTATTTAGACTTCTAGTGTATAGTTAGTGTGAAGTCTAAATAGTAGGTTGTATATAGTTAGCTTTTTATTCTTTCTTTTTATTTTTTCTTTCCTTTTTAATTTAGTCTAATGTAATTAGTTAAATTTTTATTTTTTGTTTTTTCTATGCTCGGTACTAACTTGTTTTGTAGATTCTTTGGACTTGTTCTTATGGGGATCGCTCCAATTTTGGGTAATATCGTTCTTTTCCTCTCTTTGACTTGGTTCTTAATTTACATTGAGGACAATGTCAAGTTTTAAGTTAGGGGGTGTGGGATATTCTATCCATTTCTTTATTTAGTCCATGTTTTTGCTCACATGTTAGTTACTTAGGATGCTTTTCTTAGAAAAATTGAAAATTTTCAAAAAGATTTTCTTTCTTTTTTCTCCTTTTTGGGCATTTTGCCTTTGTTTCCGATGATAAATTTCAATAATTGCCCGATCCAATAGACATCCCAATGATGCATGTTCTCGATTTTAGAAGTTATTAGACTTTAGTCTCGATTATTGATATTGTGAATAACTTCATGAATTAAACTTTAATCCCATGAGCACATGAACTTTTATTGTTATATTGATTTGGTTTAAGATTTTTATAACTCGATAATCTTTTGTTGCATTGTATATACTTACACCGAGTAAGCTTTGTACCTTTCGTCGCTTGTGAGTGTATACACTTTTCTTTTCTCATTGAAAACGTTGAATTCGTCGGTAATCTCACTATTCTTTCATTTGACCGTTCATTAATTGAGTTCATACTTGAAATATGTTACTTGAGCATGATTTTCATATATTGTTTTGATTCGAGAATTGCGTAAACTTTCGGAAATGATCATAGGCCATCTTTGTTATATCACCCATATTAGCCTTGACCTCACCCTTATATATTTACCCTCATTAACCCCGTTGAGCCTAAATATAGCCTTTCGTTTCATAACCCCTTCCCATAACCAACTCTAAATTGGAGTTTTAGCCCATACATACACTTTCCATACCTTTGTTTGGAATGTTACTTGGGATTGAATGATGTTGTTATGATGCCGGTTGCTATGTAGGCATATGAGAGTTTGATAAGTAAAGAAAAGAAAGTAGTGAAAAAAGTGAAGAAAAAGAGAAAGCAAAAAGCAAAAGAAAACAAAAGAGAAAATGAGAAAAAGAAGAAAAGAAAGAAGAAAGAGAAGTTTGTATATGTTGTATATAGTTCAATAAGCTTTGATTACTCTCCCCGTTGATATATCTAATGCCGTTTTGGAACTTGTTTTCCAATTTTGATATTGCCCGCATTTTTCCATTATCCCGAGTTTTCATCCCGAACACTTTGAATCCGTACATACACTCCTTTCATTTCATACCATATCCATACCTACATTATAACCCTATTAAAGTCCTATGTTATCTTAGGTTGATGTAATTTAAAAGTCATAACAGTTGCGATAATCTGTGAAAATGCATTTCGCCTCTTTTAGTGTGCGGTATCTTTCATTGAGATTAAAAGTTTTTATTTCCTATATATCGTTCTTCATTGTGACATGTGTGCGGCCTAGTTTCCATTTACAATTACTCTTTAGCCCGCATGTCCCGTGTGTTACCTCCCTGTTTCGAGTGAATTCGCTTGTTGAGTGTAATACCCGTGAGGATTGAATATATGCTTGCTTTAATGTTTATCCGGTTTATATAAGTTTTTGCCAAATCACACTTTGCATGTGCTCGCTCCCCTCCCACATTTTAAGGTTTCAATTCTATGAGGTGCATTCTATAATGTTAATAATTTGGACTTTTGTGTGAATTCATTCACTTTGCTAATAATGCGTATGAAATCCTTTTCGCCATTGTTGGGCTTGTCGCACGTTGGCTTGGGCATATTTTGAGGAAACCATATGATGTTTGTGGGTATCATCCCTGAAAACCCTCACGAGACGACACTCGTCCACTAGGGTAACCTAGGGGTTTAACGGCTTATTGCATATGCTAAATGCAATCGTGTTCCCTACGAAAGTGGCAATTATATTTCGATGCATATATACATTTTGTACCGCCCTCTGTGGTTTGGTTTTCTTTGTTTCATTACTAGGGACTAGCAATGTGTAAGTTAGGGGGTGTGATTCGTATCGAATATTGTATATTTCCGCCTGTTATCCTTATGCATTCTAGTGCTTTTACGGTCCTAAATGCCTATAATTATGCTCATTAACCAGACAACCTTGGAGTTGGATAAATACATGTTTTGCAGGGGTTATTTGTGCTTTTGTAGGTATTGGAACGCTAAAAGTGAGGATCCGTTGCATTTCGGAGAAGTTTCGTCGATGGACGCTACTTCAAGGGCTTTTTAGTCAATTCACATTCCTTATTCGGCTCTTGGAAATTCCACGGATGCGTAGTTCATTGAGTTAGCATCGCGTGGCCGCAAACGGTGCGTCGTTTGGAGTTCGGACGAAGAAGCTAGGCTCGTTTCCGTAATGGACCTTTTCCCCCTCATCATGGACCAAATGCAGCCTGAAAACAGAGTACCGGTCGACCGCGCCCTGGGACCGGTCGACCGCGGTTTCAACTTTTGCCGTAGGAAGGAGACAGTATGCTTTGGCTTAAGGGACCGGTCGACCGCGCCCCTGCGACCGGTCGACCGGTAGTGCCAGATATTTTGGGCTCTTTCCTCTTTCTTTCCTTTTTCCCTTATCTTTTCCCACTTACTATATAAAGGTTTTTTGTTGTAATAATCAGATATTCAGTAGATATACACGATTTTAGGTTAGTTTAGCTTAGGTTTTGGGGTTTTTGCTTGGTTCTTCTTCATTTCTCTTTGGTTTGACACCCCATTTGGATTGTAAGTTGACTATTCATCTCCCCTACCATTTGAATATAGTTGTATTTCTTCATTTCTTGCTTTCTAGTTAATTTACAAGCTTTCTAATTTAGGTTTTCTTGCTTTATTTACATGCTTTGATTTACACGCTTTCTAGTATAGATTTACTGCGTTTATTTACCGCTTTCCATTTATCGCATTTTTAACATGCTTTCTAGGTAATTTAAATTAGGTTGTGTTTGAATTGAACTCACTCGAGTTGACGCGTTGCTTTGCTTTGGTGATGGAGTTTATGGGTCTATTTGGGGTGCGTTTTCCTAGTTATTACGCCTAGGAGATTTGACGGGGCATGTCATGTATGTCCCGTGCTTACGACCTTTCGTGCGTAATTTCCGGTATATTTGTTGACGCCAAAATCTTATTAGGCTTTTATGACGATTTAGGGCGTACCAACCCTTGATTTAATTAACTGTCGAAACGAGACGCATTTGTAATAACTCGTCGACCCATGTGACCATTTTATACTAATTAACTCGGGTGAGGGATATTCGACGCAACCTATAGTTTTACTCGCTTTCATAATCTAGTTTCAATACCATTGCCTAGTTAATCATTTACCTTTATGCATCTTTTCTTTTAGTTTGTAATCATCTTTTACACTTTTATTTCGGAATATTAAACCACTTAAATTCTAACAACTTGTCCCTGTGGATTCTCGATACCCGACTTACCGCTGTGCTTGCTTCGCAAGTGTAGTAGTAACTTAGGTTTTTGTATTGAGTTGGCGAAACGAAAACAACGACTGTGCACTTTACACGCGCACACTTTTCGCACTTGATCAGTTGTCTCAGTAGATGAATTTCACAAGAATATTGAAGCATTGAAAAAGTAAGGAGGAGCTGGTGTTGTTGATTTCATTGATAATTTACCTCCCGAGAATTGGTGCTATGCATATTTCCCCAGTAAACGGTATGGTGATATGGCATCTAGTGTTAAAGAGCCATTCATTTCATGGATTTTAGAGCAAAGGCATTTACCAATAATGAATATGCTCGATAAATTGAGATTGAAGATTATGAATTTTAATGAAAACAAAGTTGTTAAGTCTCACACTTGGACAAACAAGATATGTCCTTTTTTCAAAATTTAGTGAATGAAAATTGGAATAAAATATGACATTGGACTATTAGTTGCTCAAGTTAACAAGTATTTGAAGTTCATTCAGAAGTACGAGCGATAGTTGACTTGGGATAAAGAACTTGTTCTTGTAAGAGTTGGAAGATAATATGTTTTCCATTTTGTCATGTCGTTTCTTGTGACACCCCGACTAATTAAATACCGGGTAGCTACTCCTTTATAAAATTAATTCAAAATGCCAAGTTGGCTCAGTTAATATCATCACTGTCGAAAACATTTCATTATTTCTAACCACCTAGTAATTAAAAAGCAAGTTGCCAAATTTTAATTTAAGTCTGATTAACATGCAATAAGTGTAAAATTAAGAAATATATAACACCATTCACCATGCTGAAATAAAATGAATAACCATCACAATAGAGTAAATAAAGTCTGGAGGAAACCCCTCACTACAATCCCATAACTGGAATAAATAAACTGAAACAAATACATGCTAAAGTCTGAAAACTGAAATGTAAATGATGTCTCTAAAGGAATGGGCAACATGCCCTACAACTGATAGATAGTGACTCTGGAATCCAAAGAGATAGAAGCGTCTACATGCAAATCCCTGTAGCTTCCACAAGCAGCTACAGCTCGTCACCTGAATGAGTACATATGCTTGGTGTCCTTGTGGCTGGGCACCTAAAATGGTTTTACAAAAAAAAAAAGAGATTTGAAAAGCAAACGGGTCAGAGCCCGAATGTGGAGTTATATTTTAAAAACCTGCAAGTGCTTTAAAAACATTTAAAACATTAAATGCAAAGTACATGTTAGGACGTGCACTCACATGATATTCTCCCCTCTCGTCTAATTGTGCACTCCTAACGCAAGTACCCATCTATATCGACCCATACTACTAGTTAACTGACAACATAACTAGCTAGACTGCCAAAGGTTCTACCCATATTACACGATTCCATTTAACATAACAACGCTCGTAATTAAATAGAGGTTTAACGTAAACTCCGTTACTAAATATGCCATATATATAATTATCAGTTAACTCCTTATATATCTCGAAACAATACTGTAATACAGTTACAACATTAACATGAGGATTCCCATTGATTTAATGTATATTATTCACATCATAAATATACGATACAAGCACCCCGCAATCTAAGCTATGGTGCACACATACTCTGCTATCCATCCCGGTACATCACGTACATAAGGATCACACATTCCGAATCTCTCAGGAATAGTTCAGATAACACAAATCACAAATAGTGGAGGCGAACACAGTCACCATCACGTGGGTCACGCACATACCTACGCTCCCACGGTCAGCGGACTTATTAATATCACAATAAGTCTTTCTATGACCTATGTTCATCAAGGTACCAGTCTATATCCCCCCCGTAGGCACACAAGGATTAGAGGGTCCTAAGCGAACGCAAACCTCCCGTGATAGCAAGTATGGTAGGTATGTCATACACACAATCCATATACTAATACTAAGTAATCACACATCTTAGTAATACCGTATTTTAATCATAGTACATATTGCACTCTCGTACTAACTATAATTATCACAATTCGTAGTATTCCGGTTTGTAATTATACGCGCCATAATTCATCCTCACATCGTAGTAGACACTCACGTCTCAACCCAAATGGTTCATTGAATATAACTCTAGTGTATAATACTCCTCTCAATAACCCAAAAGTCCCAAATCTATCCTTACATCATCAAAGAATGTTAACTCTACCCTCGAACCAGTTTCCGGGACTCCAAAAATCAAAACAGTCCAAAAAGGACCAAACTATCAACTCGTTAGAAGTCTCGTTCGAACGAGGCTTCGAACGAGTTTGGACTGTCAGGTCGTTAGAAGTCTCGTTCGAACGAGGCTGTTCGAACGAGATCCCAGTTCGTTCGAACGAACTGACCCTTCTAACGATATCTCGTTCGAACGAGATATCGAACGAAAATCCCTACTCGTTAATAACGACTGGTCAACTCGTTAGAAGCTCGTTCGAACGAGTTCGTTCGAACGACCTGGGGGCTGCTTCTAACGAGGTACCAGTTTCGGCCCAGATTTTTCCCCAATTCGTTTTTCACCATTTTTACTCATCAAGTCTTCTCCAAAATACGTCCCAATGATTGATTTAAGATATCTAAACAATTCTAAACACAATATAACCACATCCTATCACGTTTTTATGGATTAACTCATCCTAATCATCCATCAAATTTGCAAATATTAAACTTTCCCCCAAATTATTCATGAACAAGAACCCTAATTTTTAAACCCTCAATTCATCAAATTAAATCCATTTTTGTTTCACCCAATCATGTATAATCATCATATAATTTCGTCTCCATACTATTCTACGTACAAATGGTCCTTAATAATCAAATTCTAAGTCCAATTAACATGGGTTTTCATTTATCTTCCAAGAACAATTTGTAAAACATCAATTTTCTAACATGGAAAGAACATCCTTTAAAATTAAACATAGTTAAACCACTTGCCTTGTTTGTCTCTGAATTTGGTGTGGATTCGGTGTAGAATTTATGCAGAATTCCTCTCTCTCTCTCTCCTTCTCCAAGCTTTCTTCTCCAAAAGGCTATGGTGGCTAGGGTTTGCTTTGGGGAAACTTATGAAAACCTAATTTAATAAACCTTCGTAGCTTGTTGGGTTAATAAGGGTTGGTTGGGTCAATTCCTTATCAGATTACAACTCTCAATTTTCGTCACTTTTAATTACCCAAAAATACCAAATTACTAAAATACCCTTTATGGTGCCGGAATGGCCTAAAAATACCCCGGGACCCAAACTATACCCCCGGCTAGTGTTTTCTGACTAACTCGACCCTTCCGGACGCGTTGGCGCACTCAAAACGACCATACGGATTATAAATTTTAAATTCACTTTTAATATCGACATATTATACCGTGACGCGGCGGTCCCACGCGTCTCAATAAAATTTCCAAATTGCCGTATATAAATCTCACGACAAATTTTATAATACCAAATACACATATAATCATATATGCACCTAATCAAATACCAATTCGCATCTCATTAGTATCTTTATCCCGGATTAATTCCCAATTAATACGCATTTAATTAATTAATCCTCAAAATAAATATAGTCAAAAGTACGGGGTATTACATACTTCCCCCCTAATAACTGAATTTCGTCCCGAAATTCGAAACTAGAAAGTACCTGCTAAAAATAGTTCTGGATAACGTTCGCGCATTTCATCCTCGCGCTCCCATGTGGACTCCTCAACATTGTGATGTCGCCACTGAACACGCACTAACGGAACTATCTTTGACCGCAGTTTCCTCTCGCTTCGGTCCAAAATAGCAATTGGCCCCTCCTCGTAGGAGCTATCTGGCTGGAGATCGATGTCCTCCACAGCAATGTGAGAATGAGCTAAATTATCTCTAAGGTATTTCCTCAGCGAGGAAATATGGAACACGTCGTGAATCCGATGCAAGTGCTCCGGTAGTCCAAGTCTATACGCAACGGGTCCGATCCGCTCAATAATAGAAAACGGCCCCACGTACCTCGGTGCCAACTTCCCCATCTTCCCGAATCGCATAATCCCCTTCATTGGAGATACCCTAAGCAAAACCTGGTCCCCCACTTGGAACTCTCTGAAAAACCTCTTCGCATCAGCATAACCCTTCTGCCTGTCTTGAGCTACCCGAATGCGACTCCGAATCAACTCAATCCTTGCCGAAGTATCCTGAATCACTTCCGGCCCAAGCAGTTTGTTGTCCCCCACTTCCAACCAACATGCTGGGGAACGACAAGGCCTACCGTACAATGCCTCAAATGGAGCCATGCCAATAGTGAACTGATAGGAGTTGTTGTAAGCAAACTCCACCAGTGGAAGGTACTGCTCCCATCCACCCCCGAAGTCAATAATGCACATGCGTAGCATGTCTTCCAACATCTGATTGGTGCGCTCTGTCTGCCCATCAGTCTGCGGATGATAAGCCATACTCAACCGCAATTCCGTGCCCATTGCCTCCTGGAAACTTTCCCAAAACCTCGAAACAAATATCTTGTCTCTGTCAGACACGATATTTAGGGGCACACTGTGAAGTCTCACAATCTCTGAAATGAAAAGCTGGGCATACTGTCCCGTAGTGTAGTCAGTCCTTACGGGTAAGAAGTGAGCGACCTTGGATAACCTATCCACAATTACCCATACAGAGTCGTGACCCCTCTGCGACGTAGGCAATCCCGTGACAAAATCCATGGATATGCTCTCCCACATCCACACCGGAACCTCCAACGGCTGTAGCAATCCTGCCGGTCTCTGATGATCCACTTTTATGAGCTGAAAAGTGGCGCATTTCGAGACAAACTCAGCGATATCTCTCTTCATACCGCTCCACCAATATTGCCGTCTCATGTCTTGGTACATTTTGTCCCCTCCGGGATGTACCGCGAACCGTGAGCCGTGCGACTCTACCATAACATCGTGCCGCAATTCTTCCCCTTCCGGAACTACCAATCTCTCATTGAAGCGCAATCCCCCGTCTGAGCTAACGGTATAGGACTCGGCTCCCTCTGCAAGTAATCGAACTATCTGCTCCTGACAGAACGGGTCATTAGCCTGTGCCCATACTACCTTCGTGATAATCTGCGGTGTAACGGTCATTACAGACATGAAAGATCGGGCCACTGCATCCTGGTGTCCCAATTCCTTCCACTTAGCTTTCCACACCTCTGCCACCTCATTTGCTGGCCTGCGCCTCAACGCGTCTGCTACCACGTTAGCCTTACCCGGGTGGTACTGGATGTCGAACTGGTAGTCCTTCACAAATTCAAGCCACCTACGCTGCCGCATATTCAATTCTTTCTGCGTGAACAGATACTGTAGTGACTTGTGGTCCGTGAACAGCTGAAACTTCTCCCCCAAAAGATAGTGCCTCCAAATCCGTAAGGCAAATACCACTGCTGCCAACTCCAAATCATGCGTGGGGTAATTCTTCTCATGAGGCTTAAGCTTACGGGAAGCATAAGCTATGGCCTGTCTCTCCTACTGCAATACACCTCCCAGTCCTTGCAAAGACGCGTCGGTGTAAACCAAATACTCAACTCCCGATCTCGGCAATGCTAACACAGGTGCTGAGGTCAATTTGTCCTTCAACTCATCGAATGCCAACTGACAGGCATCACTCCAAATGAACGGCACACCTTTACGAGTAAGATGTGTCAAAGGACCTGCTATCTCCGAGAAACCCCGAATAAACCTCCTGTAGTATCCTGCTAGACCCAAGAAACTACGAATCTCCATTGGTGTCGTGGGGTGTCCCCACTCCCTCACCGCTGACACCTTCCCCGGATCAACTGATATTCCCTGGTCGGAAATAATGTGACCCAAGAACTGGACTTCCTTCAACCAAAACCCGCATTTCTCGTATTTTGCATACAATTCGTTCTGACGAAGTGTCTGCAAAACCTGCCTCAAATGCTCGGCGTGCTCCTCCTCTGTCTGAGAGTAAACCAGAATGTCATCAATGAAGACAATGACAAACTGATCTAGGAAATCTCTGAACACCCTGTTCATCAAGTCCATAAACACTGCTGGAGCGTTGGTCAAGCCGAAAGGCATAACCCGAAATTCATAAGAACCATATCTCGACAAGAACGCGGTCTTCGAGACATCCTCCTCCCTGATACGCAACTGATGGTATCCCGACCTCAAGTCAATCTTCGAGAAGAAATAAGCTCCTCTCAACTGGTTGAATAAGTCATCGATTCGAGGCAACGAATACTTATTCCGTATCGTGACCTTATTCAACTCTCGGTAGTCCACACACAACCTCAGTGAACCGTCCCTCATCTTCACAAACAAAACCGGAGCGCCCCAAGGTGAGGTACTCCTGCGAATAAAGCCTTGTCCCAACAACTGCTCTATCTGATCTCGTAGCTCTCTCATCTCAGCTGGAGCCATACGGTACGGTGCGCGTGCTATAGGTCTCGTACCCGGTAGGAAATCTTTAACGAAATCTATCTCCCGACTGGGCGGTAAGCCTGGTATCTCCTGAAACACATCTGAATACTCCCTGACAACCGGGATCGAATCTAAAGGAATCACAACCTCCTTAGAGGTATCCTCCTCAATGTAATACAGATGAGCGGTCGATCCTCCCTCTGGGCGAGGCATCGCCACTATAAACATCTCTTGCCCCGGAATGGCAAAAACAATGCTCCCGCTGAAGAAATCAATCATGGCCCTATATGCTACGAGCCAATCCATACCGATGATCACATCGTGAACATGCATGTATAACACTAACATGTCTGCACGCAATACCAAAGCACCGATCTCTGCCCCCACTCCCCGGCATATAAAGAAAATAAGTGACCCACTACCTAATGGTGAGTCGACACACGTCACTGTGCTCTCTGCCGTAGCTAACAATCCTAAAGCTTTCGCGAAGTGTGTAGCTATAAAACAGTGTGTAGCACCCGTATCAAATAACACCCGACCCATAGTGCCATGGATAGGAAACGTACCCTCGATCGCGGGCGGTGCCTGTGGAACTGCAGCCTGGTGAACGTTGTAGACACGTCCATACTGTAGCTGCCACTGCTGAGCTGGGACTGCTGGAATGGGTGGCAATGCTGCCATCTGTGGCGGTGCGGGAAGAGCGGCGGGAAACATGGGTCTCTGTGGCTCCTGGCGAGCACCCTGCTGCTGCTGTGGGGCCCTGCCCCTATCAGGACAATCCTGCTTCTTATGGCCAGTCTTACCACAAGTAAAGCACTTCCCTGGGAAATTCCCTCCTCTCTGCCCCTGCTGTCCCCGGCCCTGGTGGCCGTTACCATTCCTCCCTTGGCCCTGCTGGCCCTGATGAAACTGCTGCCCATTCTGTCCCTGTTGGCCCTGATGGCCGTTTGGACCCTGATGGCCCTTGCGGAAACCTCCCTGTCCCTGCCTGTAGTTCCCTGACCGGAACCTCTTATTATCCCCCTGCTGGGTACCCTGCTCATTCTGTCTCTGCCCCTGACCGGTTTGTGCCCCGCTGGCACCATGTCCTCCAGTCCTTCCCTGATGGCTAGACTCCCCCAACCGCTTGCCCTCGGCCATATGAAAATGGTGGTCCTGGCAGTGCAATAATGCAGCGTTAACCACATCAGAATACGTGGCCAACGATAGGTTCCCTAGCAGATGCTGACGGATCCTCCAATTCAACCCATCAGTGAACTTCTCTATCTTCTTTTTCTTAGTTGGAATCTCATCTGGAACGATATTCAACAGGTTAGTGAACTCGGCCTCATACTCGGCCACTGTCTTGCCCTCTTACTTCAAACTCATCAGCTTCCTCCTCATCTCTGTATGAACTGCGGACGGAAAGTACTTGCGGTCGAACCGCACCCAGAACTCCTGAATCGTGAGGGTATCCCTCTCTTCCGTGGTGGTAATAGACTCCCACCACTGTAATGCAGATCCCACTAGCTTGAAAGTAGCTAGCACCTGTTTCTGAACATCAGTGCACTCATGCATCCTCAAATGCCTCTGTATGTCCTTCCTCCATTGGCTCGAGACTACTACATCTGAGCTTCCTGCAAACTCTGGCGGATGCGCTTTCTGAAAAGTGTCAAGTACACGTTCCCAAGCAGACGGGAATGCATTAACCTGTACTGGCGCGGCAACTGGCGCCTGAGGCGGTGCCTGCTGAATCACGGCAATCGCGGCATTTACCGCTTGAGCTACTATAGCAGCAACCTCAGCGGCGTTCATCATACCCTGAACTGGAGCGGGCTGTGGTTCGGGCGTAGCATCCCTGGGAACTCGTCGTGCACGTCATGGAGGCATCTGAAATAAGAACAAAGTTTATAAGTTCGCAGTTTATAAACTTAAAATAGCTGAAGAACGAAGCATACACAAAAAGAGTACAACAGTCCTAAAATATAGCGCTCTATCTCAAAGAAAACGTAGTGGAAACATAATAGCCGTACAGATCATAAAGGACACTAGAACCTGATGCTCTGATACCACCTGTGACACCCCGACTAATTAAATACCGGGTAGCTACTCCTTTATAAAATTAATTCAAAATGCCAAGTTGGCTCAGTCAATAGCATCACTGTCGAAAACATTTTATTATTTCTAACCACCTAGTAATTAAAAAGCAAGTTGCCAAATTTTAATTTAAGTCTGATTAACATGCAACAAGTCTAAAATGAAGAAATATATAACACCATTCACCATGCTGAAATAAAATGAATAACCATCACAATAGAGTAAATAAAGTCTGGAGGAAACCCCTCACTACAATCCCATAACTGGAATAAATAAACTGAAACAAATACATGCTAAAGTCTGAAAACTGAAATGTAAAAGATGTCTCTAAAGGAATGGGCAACATGCCCTACAACTGATAGATAGTGACTCTAGAATCCAAAGAGATAGAAGCGTCTACATGCAAATCCCTGTAGCTTCCACAAGCAGCTACAGCTCGTCACCTGAATGAGTACCTATGCTTGGTGTCCTTGTGGCTGGGCACCTAAAATGGTTTTACAAAAAAAAAAAAAAAGAGATTTGAAAAGCAAACGGGTCAGAGCCTGAATGTGGAGTTATATTTTAAAAACCTGCAAGTGCTTTAAAAACGTTTAAAACATTAAATGCAAAGTACATGTTAGGACGTGCACTCACATGATATTCTCCCCTCTCGTCTAATTGTGCACTCCTAACGCAAGTACCCATCTATATCGACCCATACTACTAGTTAACTGACAACATAACTAGCTAGACTGCCAAAGGTTCTACCCATATTACACGGTTCCATTTAACATAACAACGCTCGTAATTAAATAGAGGTTTAACGTAAACTCCGTTACTAAATATGCCATATATATAATTATCAGTTAACTCCTTATATATCTCGAAACAATACCGTAATACAGTTAAAACATTAACATGAGGATTCCCATTGATTTAATGTATATTATTCACATCATAAATATACGATACAAGCACCCCGCAATCTAAGCTATGGTGCACACATACTCTGCTATCCATCCCGGTACATCACGTACATAAGGATCACACATTCCGAATCTCTCAGGAATAGTTCAGATAACACAAATCACAAATAGTGGTGGCGAACACAGTCACCATCACGTGGGTCACGCACATACCTACGCTCCCACGGTCAGCGGACTTATTAATATCACAATAAGTCTTTCTATGACCTATGTTCATCAAGGTACCAGTCTATATCCCCCCCGTAGGCACACAAGGATTAGAGGGTCCTAAGCGAACGCAAACCTCCCGTGATAGCAAGTATGGTAGGTATGTCATACACACAATCCATATACTAATACTAAGTAATCACACATCTTAGTAATACCGTATTTTAATCATAGTACATATTGCACTCTCGTACTAACTATAATTATCACAATTCGTAGTATTCCGGTTTGTAATTATACGCGCCATAATTCATCCTCACATCGTAGTAGACACTCACGTCTCAACCCAAATGGTTCATTGAATATAACTCTAGTGTATAATACTCCTCTCAATAACCCAAAAGTCCCAAATCTATCCTTACATCATCAAAGAATGTTAACTCTACCCTCGAACCAGTTTCCGGGACTCCAAAAATCAAAACAGTCCAAAAAGGACCAAACTGTCAACTCGTTAGAACTCTCGTTCGAACGAGGCTTCGAACGAGTTTGGACTGTCAGGTCGTTAGAAGTCTCGTTCGAACGAGGCTGTTCGAACGAGATCCCAGTTCGTTCGAACGAACTGACCCTTCTAACGATATCTCGTTCGAACGAGATATCGAACGAAAATCCCTACTCGTTAATAACGACTGGTCAACTCGTTAGAAGCTCGTTCGAACGAGTTCGTTCGAACGACCTGGGGGCTGCTTCTAACGAGGTACCAGTTTCGGCCCAGATTTTTCCCCAATTCGTTTTTCACCATTTTTACTCATCAAGTCTTCTCCAAAATACGTCCCAATGATTGATTTAAGATATCTAAACAATTCTAAACACAATATAACCACATCCTATCACGTTTTTATGGATTAACTCATCCTAATCATCCATCAAATTTGCAAATATTAAACTTTCCCCCAAATTATTCATGAACAAGAACCCTAATTTTTAAACCCTCAATTCATCAAATTAAATCCATTTTTGTTTCACCCAATCATGTATAATCATCATATAATTTCGTCTCCATACTATTCTACGTACAAATGGTCCTTAATAATCAAATTCTAAGTCCAATTAACATGGGTTTTCATTTATCTTCCAAGAACAATTTGTAAAACATCAATTTTCTAACATGGAAAGAACATCCTTTGAAATTAAACATAGTTAAACCACTTGCCTTGTTTGTCTCTGAATTTGGTGTCGATTCGGTGTAGAATTTCTGCAGAATTCCTCTCTCTCTCTCTCCTTCTCCAAGCTTTCTTCTCCAAAAGGCTATGGTGGCTAGGGTTTGCTTTGGGGAAACTTATGAAAACCTAATTTAATAAACCTCCGTAGCTTGTTGGGTTAATAAGGGTTGGTTGGGTCAATTCCTTATCAGATTACAACTCTCAATTTTCGTCACTTTTAATTACCCAAAAATACCAAATTACTAAAATACCCTTTATGGTGCCGGAATGGCCTAAAAATACCCCGGGACCCAAACTATACCCCCGGCTAGTGTTTTCTGACTAACTCGACCCTTCCGGACGCGTTGGCGCACTCAAAATGACCATACGGATTATAAATTTTAAATTCACTTTTAATATCGACATATTATACCGTGACGCGGCGGTCCCACGCGTCTCAATAAAATTTCCAAATTGCCGTATATAAATCTCACGACAAATTTTATAATACCAAATACACATATAATCATGTATGCACCTAATCAAATACCAATTCGCATCTCATTAGTATCTTTATCCCGGATTAATTCCCAATTAATACGCATTTAATTAATTAATCCTCAAAATAAATATAGTCAAAAGTACGGGGTATTACATTTCTGTTGTACGGAGGATATGGACCATTATTTATGAGTATATTGAGGAGTACTATAAGGTATCTTTTTACAAAAAATAATACTCGATACCTGTAGTTTCTCCTCCTAATTTAATTTCCTTAAATATTCATATACTTGAAAATTATTATGTCCTTCCTTCAATGACAAAGAGACCGATAGGAAGGCCAATAAATAAGAGAATAAAGTCTTATGGTGAGATAACAATTAGGAAAGTTTCTTGTTCTAGGTGTAGTAATATTGGTCATTACAGGTCTACATGTAAAGAACCCATTTGATTACATTTAAAATTATTGAATTCATTCATTGTAACCATTTGATTGAATAAATTAATTAGTAAAACATTTGTTTTGAATAAATGAATGTAATTTTAGTGTTTAGTTTTTAGTCTCATTTTTTAATTTTTTTTTGTATGGAAGTTCAACAAAGTATAAGTATTATTTAGAAAGTACACATGATCACTTTTCTTAAAGTTCATGTGTACTTTATTAAATTTACGTGTACTTTACATTTTTCACTTTAAATTTGCATGTACTTTATTAAGTTCACTTGTACTTTATTAAATTTGCATGTACTTTAATTCATTCATTGTACCATTTGATTGAATCCATTTAATTGAATAAAAGAATGTAATTCTATTTCTTAGTTCTATTTTTAATGGATCAAATACCAAAAATTCCTTCAAACAGTTTTAATGCACATTTTGTTGAAGTCTTTTAATTTTTTCAAAAAATTCCCTCAAACACACATTTACTAATATTTTCTTTATTTTAATAGTCCGCGCTAATGGCATTCATCTCCCACCTCCCGCCCCCACCATACCAGCTTAACCGTACTTCATTTTTTTGAATGCATTTATGTTGTATGTGTCTTTGTGGAATAAAGTAAAAGGGTTGTAGTAAAAGTTTATTAAAAAATGTTTAAGGGTCTTTTTGATAAAAGCCCCATAATTTTAATTTTTCCGTACATCAGTTCAATAAAGTACGTCTATTATTTAGAAAGTACACGTGATCAATTTTCCTAAAGTTCACGTGTACTTTATTAACTTTTCATGTACTTTACGTTTTGCACTAGATGTATGATTGTTGAATAATTCCTTTTAACTTTTTGATTGAATAAATTATTTAATAACCCATTTTTTTAGAATAAATGAATGTGATATTATTGTTTTACATAAAATCATATTTAGTACGTGTAATTTAGGTACACTAACTATCAAGTGTAAATAACTTATGGATAGTATAAAACGAAAGAAAATTAACATAGAATGGCTTAAAGGAACTAAATGTAAGGGGAAAAGGCTAGAGAGATAGGTGAAGGTTATAAATTATTTTACTCGAGAGAGATAGATAATCGTAAAAATGGGGTGGGTATTGTTGTTGATTACTATATGAAAGATAAAGTTCTGGAAGTTAAGAAATGGGGAGATAGTTTATGAGTATTAATATCGTCTTAGAAAAAACGATATTGAATATTATGAGTGCTTACGCGCTCCCAGAAGATTTAGATGACAATGCGAAGAATTCATTTTGGGAATTATTGGATGAAGTATCATAACAAATTCCAATGCATGAAAACATTTTTTTGGGAGGTGACTTAAATGGACACGTAGGACTAAAACGAGATGGTTATCCAAGCATACAGAGAGGTTGTGGTTTTGGTATGAGTAATGAAGAAGGGTAAACTATCTTAGAATTTTCTAAGGTATGACACAATGCCTAATAAAATATCGGGTGATCAGTCCTATATCAAATTAAATAGGTTTCTCAGGTGGTTCATTCTTAGCATCACTATCAAAACTTTTTATAATATTACTAGCCATCTAATATTCAAAACCAATAACACCATCTGGAACTGAAACAAACTGAATAATTAAAAAGACTTCCTAAATAAATCATTGCTAAAATCCCAATCCATATAAATATCCAATAATAAATAAAATAATACGAAAACTGAATCAGAAAGTAGTTGGGCCGTATTCCCTACATCAAATGTGACTAAGAATAAATCCCAAATCTAGAAAGAAAGGAATGAAGCGTCTAATACAAACTCCTGCTAACATCCACCTGTGTCGCAGCTGCGTGTCCCTGGAATAGATATCAAGTTTGGCTTCCCTGTGGCTCAACACCTAAAATATTTTGAAAATATTTTGATAGCAAGATTTAGTACTCAAAACGTTTTGAAAATATTTATCAAGTGTTTATCACAATTTAAAATTGGTTATTGATTACATGTGTTCACGCACATTCTGTCTAGAGTTCTCCTCACCTCTCATCTATAGTGCACACCTAACGTTTTATACTTAGACCATCTAGCCATACTACCCAACATCATTTTATTAACATCTCTATTATGTTAATTACTTCTCATGTAACATTTCACACATGTTGTATTACTATCTTTATAATTATGTCTCACTACTTAATTAAATCTCTTATATATTGACAATCTGTTTTTAATTTGTTAATTAAGTATCTCTACTTAATTCACCTTATTAGAAATCCACGATCTAATACCTACTATTTCACACAAGTAGGGTTAATTAACTTTATAGTTTACTATCTCACATAAGTAGCTTATCCGTACGGTACATATATAATTCGCACACAATATATATACTATAAATGCATGCTTCACAGAAATGTCCCAATATAACACATTCAGGGCTATTAGTTCGGAATGTCCCATCGAACATGGTTTATAATGTCTCATCGAACATGGTTCGGAATGTCTCCTTGAACCTGACTCAGAATGTCTCATCGATCATAGTTCGAAAAGTTTCATCGAACATGGTTAGGAATATTTCATCAAACCTGGGTTAGAATGTCTCATCGAGCTAGTTCAAAATGTCTCATCGAGCTACTCAATCATATCTCATGCAAGTACAATATAGGTATTCACTCCACATATTAGAAACACAGTAGGTATACACAGAAGCCAACCATCATATTGTCGTACATAGTATATATCTCTCTCTCTCATACCATCCGTACTTATTCTGTTATGATTTATTTCACTCTCGTAATTTATTGAGCATTCACAAATCCCTAAGGGTCCTAGTTACCCCTTCATTAATTTTAGTAGTTAAATCAATATTTACACCACTGATCTACTTAGTAATTCATTCATAATTTTCGTAATTCGTTATCTTTATCTTTGATAAATTATGACATAATTCATCCCAATTTATTCTTGTCCTAATCCTCTCAATAAGACTAAATCACAAACCCAATATAAGCCTACTATAATATAATAAATCCCTTCTTATATTCTAATAAAGTTGCAAGAGTTTTCCACGATAATTGTTTAGAAAGGCTAGGCCAAAAAGGAAAATGTTTATATTGTTTGAGACCAGGACAGGTTTGCCCCGGACCGGTTCTTTTTATCCATACCGATTTTCCCCAGACCGGTTCCCTTCACAGTACGTCATCTTCTTCGTTTTATAGATGCAATTTTCACCATTAACACACCTATGGCTTCCATGTTTCTCCACCAAACTTCAAACCAATTGTCCCAAACCCTTCCCACGTGTATTAGGACAGTTTCTAACGTAATTCTTTCATCAAATCATTACAAATAAAATTGAATAATGGATTTAAACTTCTAATCCTCAAGAACCTTAGGTTTTCATGTCCTTCCTCTATTATTCGTTAAAACCCAGATTAAATTTGTATTAACGATCAAGTCTCCTCTGATTATTAATCCTCTACATATGTTAAATCGTTCTACATGTAGATATTGCCCCAACATGTATAAAAATCATTCTTTTTCTCACAAAATGATGATTTAAAAAGACTATCATTAAATCCCTACACATGGGTATTATAACTTCATATAATTTGTAATAAACAAACTTGCCTTAACTGAAAAGGTCTGATTTCATTGTGTTGATGATGATTCCACAAAGAACACCCTCAATTGATCCTTGATTTGTCTCCCAAAAATTTTCAATTGATCCATGTTTGCTCCCTTTAGTTTTCACTCAAACTCTTAGGTTTAGAATGGTGTTTTCTGCCGTCCAACACACTTAGACTTAGGTTAATTTTATTAAATCCCGCTTTTGGTCTTATGGGTCAAGCCCAAATGACCCGAACAGTCCCGTGTGGGCTCGATTATGCCTAAAAATACCCCGAGACCCAATTACTAACCCCATGTACTCTTTTCCCACTATTTCGACCTATCCAGAGTCAACCGTGCACTCAGAATTGTTATCCAAAACACTTTATAACACTCTCTAATTTTCAACCAAAAAAATGTGACAGAACAATTATTCGAATAATTAAATCTAAATTCACCAAATTTTAATAATTCCTCCAATTCAAATAAACTATCCAAATTAAAAAAATTTAAGGATCTAATTAAAATAAGTTTTATTTCTCCCAAAAATAATTAAATTCTCAGTTCTCAAAATTACGGGGTGTTACATACTTCCCCCCTTATAAATGAATTTCTTCCTCGAAATTAAGTCAAGCCCATTACCCCAAGCCTCAACTAGCTCCCCTCCCAAGTTACTTACCCTTAAGATCACTACACCCATCTCTCCCACATGTAATCGCGAATTATTTTAAAGTTTAAATTAGTTAACCAGGGTTCCCATACACCATGTACCGGTGCTCAACCGTACAAATAATACCAGATTTTTTCCATCCTGAAATCGTAATATGACTTCCATCTCACAGTCATAACCACATACATGTAAAATAATAGAAGGTACCTAACCCATGGATTAATGACCAAACATCTCCCCATCTATAATGTTGTTCTAAGTTTCATGTGTGGGACGTCTCGTAAAGCGAAATCCAAACAAGGAACCCCCCCTGATACACTACTACCTAACATTGTCAGTTATTGGGATTCATTAGGCCCTCAGTCCGTAGTACGCACCCATAAATACCCGTCTCTTGGCATAAAAGTAAACACACCCACTTTTATGCTACAAAAGACAATATACAATATCGCGCCCTTACTATCACTTGTTTCCTTTAACGAAATGACTCCTGAGCTATATTACCCCTCTCGAAAATAAGCCAATCCACCCCTGAATCTCATTAGTAAACGTCCCTACACATGGGATTAAACATAATAATATAATCACATATTTATACCAGTCTATTGTGAAACACATAATAACATATACACACACATACATAGGTAAAATCTTCTTTCAGGCGACACCTAGCAAAATAAATCTGATGTTGGAACAACGAACCCCAAATCTTTCTATAGCTGCCACTATAGCCTAAACCTTTGCTAACCAGTCAAAACTCAGCAGGTAGTCTACTCAATTCTCATAACTCTTCAAAGAAGTAAACTAACACCTAATGCATCAATCCTTAGTATACGACTGTTCTCTCATAGGCAACACCAAAAGTTACACTACCCTACGCTAACTAATCATACATATCCATCATAAATCCACTACTACCAACGCACCCACTACATCCAACTCACTCACAAATTTTAGTGTTAATAATTAAATGTTGTGACTCACCCATGTCACTTAAAATGTATCATGTACTCATATGGATAAGGTAAAACTCTATCTCTAATTGCCATCTAGCTTACCCGGTTAACAGTTCCCGAGCATAACTCTCATGCCAGAACTGACCCTCCATATGTTGCAATGGTCGCATATTCAGGATCTCATCCTGTAGTGGCCCCCATGCCTCACTTTAGGGCAATACTTCTTCTTGTGGTCCCTTACTGGGTATACCCTTTCATCGTGATTCATTAGCACGATTTAATCTAACCTCTCTCTTAGGTTAAATTCTCCAACCCCATGGTCTCCTTTATCTTAAAAGCGTTGATGTAAGCTTGCAAAAAAAAGACATTGATGACCTCAACACTAGTCATCCTAGTCGAATTTCCCATCCGTTATTGTGTACTCTACCACCGTTCATTATCCACTTGCGGGTTCCTTTATCATTCTCCGCATCCCCTTCATCAGTTACGAAGTTCGCTAAATAAAGTATCGTCTCACTCACGATCAATTACTATCTTACTCACTTAATAAACTCTGAAATTTCCCTTGCATACCCATCTGAACAATGGATGGATGATCTTACAGTCACACCATATCCAAAATTTCTCATTTGATTCCATATATTCTTCTTCCTAAGTGGTAATTGACTCTCCTCACCCAACGCTGCTCTGTATGAGATAAACTTTATCCACAATTTAATTATGGTGCGGTTGCACTCTACCCCCACACAATTGCCTTTGCATTACCTCCATCCATTGGTCCATTACACTTACTTTCTTTCGAGGACTCTCTAAGGAGACTCCTCAAAGTAATATCCTCTGACTTTCTCCCTGTCTACAATGTTGGGTGAGCCCGAAGTTGTATGACCGTTCTCTCCAATAGTGCTTGGGGAAACTACTGTCCCCGAGTTACTACCTTATTTGTCATCTTCCTTGAACATTTATTTATGGTGACCTCTATCACGATCATCGTTTCTTGAATACTCCACATTTTCCTCCTCTCCTCTCCTCCTTCAGTTCTTCTGACGACTCTCGCTGGCCGCCCGATATTGTTCGATGTACCATACCCAACCGAACTCGTATATGAGTCACATTAACTATACTTAATAGTAGGATAACATAATTCACATATGTAGATGAATACAATAATCCTATCATAAGGCCCTACATCAAAGAACGCTAAGTTAAAACGTGAAAACGGCATAGATCCTAAGGACACTAGAACCTGATGCTCTGATACAATCTAGGACACCCCGCCCAATAAAATATTGGGTGATCAGTCCTATATCAAATTAAACAGGTTTCTTAGGTGGTTCATTCTTAGCATCACTATCGAAACTTTTTAAAACATTACTAGCCACCTAATATTCAAAAAGGTGGTGTCAAATTTTTATTTTTAATTAAACCAACAAACATGCAAAAGATATAAACTAAACCAATCACACCATGTGGAACTGAAAGAAACTAAATAATTAAAAATACTTGTTGAATAAACCATCGGCTAAAATCCCAATCCACATAAATATCCAATAATAAATAAAATAATCCAAAAAATTAAATCTGAAAGTAAATGGGCAACATGCCCTACAGAAGCTGTGATTGAGAATAAATCCCAAATATAGAAACAAAGGAATGAAGCGTCTAATATAAACTCATGCTAACATCCACCTGTACCGCAGCTGCATGTACCTAGAATAGATATCAAGTCTGGCATCCCTGTGGTTGGACACCTAAAAGGTTTTGAAAATATTTTGATAGCAAGAGTTAGTACTCAAAATGTTTTTAAAATATTTAGCAAGCGTTTATCACAATTTAAAATCGGTTATTGATTACACATGTTCACGCGTGCTCTCTCTTGAGTTCTCCTCACCTCTCATCTATAGTGCACGCCTAACGTTTTATACTTAGTCACCAAGATAACTAGACTAAAATATCCAACTGGACTTATCTACACGTCTAAGTTACCGTACCGCCCATACAGTACATCATTTTATTAACATCTCTATTATGTTAATTACTTCTCATGTAACATTTCACACATGTTGTATTACTATCTTTATAATTAAGTCTCACTACTTAACTAAATCTCTTATATATTCACAATCTGTATTTAATCTATTAATTAAGTCTCTCTACGTTATTTACCTTATTAGATATCCACGATCTAATACTACTATTTCACACAAGTAGGGTTAATTAACTTTATAGTCTACTATCTCACATAAGTAGCTTATCCGTACGATACATATACATTTCACACACAATATATATATACTATAAATGCATACTTCACAGAAATGTCCCTGTATTACACATTAAGGTCTATTAGTTCGAAATGTCCCATCGATCATGATTCGGAATGTCTCACTGAACATGGTTCGAAATATCTCCTCGAACCTGACTTTGAATGTCTCACCGAGCATAGTTTGGAAAGTCTCATCGAACATGCTAAAGAATGTCTCATCGATCCTAGGTTGGAATATCGAATCGAGCTAGTTTGGAATGTCTCATTGAACATGGTTCAGAATGTCTCATCGAGCTAGTTCGGAATGTCTCATCGAGCTAGTTAGGAATGTCTCATCTAACATGGTTCGAAATGTCTCATCAAACCTGGTTCGAAATGTCTCACCGAGCTAGTCAATCATATCTCAAGCAAGTATAATATAGGTACTCACTCCACCTATTAGCAACATAGTAGGTATACACACAACCTAATCACTACATTATCGTATGTAGTATATATATATCTCATACTCACCACACTTATTCTGTTACAATTTATTGCACTCTTGTAATTTATTGAGCATTCACACATCCCTAAGGGTCATATTTACCCCTTCATTAATTTTAGTAGTTAAATCAATATTTACACCACTCATCTACTTATTAATTCATTCAAAATTTCCGTAATTCGTTATCATTCTCTCCGATACGACACAATTCATCCCAATTTATTCTTGTCTTAATCTTCTCAGTAAGACTAAATCGCAAACCCAATATAAGCCTACAGTAATATACTAAACCCATTTTTTATATTCTAACAAAGTTCCAAGTGTTTTCCATGATAACTGTTTAGAAAGTCTAGGCCAAAAAGGGAAATTTTTATATTTTCTAGGACCCTAACCGATTTGCCCCAGACCGGTTCCCTTCACAGAACTTCATCTTCTTCATTTTGTAGATGCATTTTTCACCAATAACATCTCTATAACTTCCATGTTTCTCCACCAGACTTCATGACAATTGTACCAAACCCTTCCCACGTGTATTAGGATAGTTTCTAACGTAATTTTTGCATTAAAACATTTCGTATAACATTCAAGAATGGATTTAAACATTTAATCCTCAAGAACCCTAGGTTTTCATGTTCTTCCTCTATTATTCATTAAAACCCAGATTAAATCCATATTAATGATCAACTCTCCTTTGATTATTAATCCTCTACATATATTAAATCGTTCTACATGTAGATATTATCCTAACATGCATAAAAATAATTATTTTTCTCACAAAATGATGATTTAACAAGACAATCATTAAATCCCTACACATGGGTATTATAACTTCATATAATTTGCAATAAACAAACTTGCCTTAATATAAGAGGTTTGATTTCGTGGTGTTCATGATGATTCCACAAAGAACACCCTCAATTGCTCCTTGATTTGTCTCCCAAAGATTTTTAATTGATCCCCAATTGCTCCCTCTAGTTTTCTCTCAAACTCGTATGTTTGAAAAGGTGTTTTCTGTCATCCAACACACTTAGACTTAGGTTAATTTTACATAATCCCATTTTTAGGCTTTTGGGCAGGGCCCAAATGACCCAAACCCCTCGTGTGGGCTTAGTTGTGCCTAAAAATTCCCCAAGATGCGATTACTACCCCAAGTACTATCTTTTGACTATCTCGACCTATCTGGAGTCAACCATACACTCAAAATTGTAATTCGAAATAATTTATAACATTCGCTAATTTTCGACCTAAAAATGCAACACAATAATAATTCGAATAATTAAATCTAAATTCGTCAAATTTTAATAATTCCTCCAATTGAAATAAACTCTCCAACTTATAAATTTAAAATGGTCCAATTTAAATAAGTTTTACTTCTCCCAAAAATAATTAAATTCTCAGTCCTCAAAATTACGAGGTGTTACATACGGCATATGATCTAGCATTAACAAAAACATTGATAGAAAAGGGAAGAACATTTAATTACGTTTAAAAATATAGATAATAAAACTCAAATACACTATTGCTTACTTAGAATAAGAGACTTGTACACATGCAAAGACTGTAAAGTTATACCAGGTGAAAGGTTAACAAATAAATATTGTCTATTAGTAATAGACTTAGCAATTAAAGGATTTAATTATTTTAAAAAGAAAATAGGTTATCAAAATATAAAATGGAAGGACTTAAAAGTATGCAAAGAAATTGAATTTAAACAGAAGTTCCTATTAAACATGAAGTGGAAGTGGAACGACAATGTTAACAAGATTTAGTAAAAAATAAAGAATGTTATCGAGAAAATAGGTAAGCAAGCTTTAGGTGAGACTAATGGAAAAAGATTCATAAAAAAGAAACTTAATGGTGAAATGAGGAAGTGCAAAAGATAATACAAAAGAAACGAGCAAGTTTTAAAGAGTGACAAAAGAGTAAAAATCAAAAAGATTTAGAAAAGTATAAGAAGTTAAAAAGTGAATTAAAAAATATTATTAGAAATGCGTCAAAAAATGAACTTAATAATCTTGATAATAAATTAGGTGCCAAGGAAGGTGAAAATGAAATATATAAATTGGCGAAGAATATAGATAGATTGACAAAGATCATGGGTCCGGCTAAGTGTATTAAAGACGTAAATCAAAATGTATTAATTAAAGATAAAGAAATTCTAGATAGATGGAAAAAGTATTTTAAGGGTTTATTGAATGAAGAACATCCCAAAAAAGATGTCGAGAACATTGAATAAAAGATAGGAATTGTAGGTCCAATTACTGAAAAAAGGTAGATATAATAATAAGGAAAATAGGAAAGAATAAAGTGGTTGGCCGGGATCAAATACACATTGAGGTATGGAGAACCCTTGGAAGTATAGGGGTAGAATGATTAAAATTTTAAGAGAATAAAACATGCCATATGAGTGGAGGAAAAGCTTTACAATACCGTTGTATAAAAATAAAGGGGATATATAAAACTGTGATCATTATTGAGGTATCAAACTGATGAGTCACACTATGAAATTATGGAAAAAAGTTATTTAACGAAGATTAAGAAAGGAGTCAATTATCTCCGAAAATCAATTTGGATTTATGGTAGGGAGATCCACCACGAAAACTATTTACTTATTACGACTATTAATGGAGAAATATAGAAGTAAGAATAAAAACTTATATATGGTCTTTATAGATTTAGAAAAGACTTATGATAGAGTACTTAGGGATATAATTTGGTGGGATTTAAGGAGGAAAAGAATCCCTATGAGTTATATTAAAGTTATTGAAGATATGTATGATAACACAAAGACTATAGTAGGGAGTATATGTGGAGAAACTAATGATTTGTCTATTAAAGTTGGTTTACATCAAGGATAGGCCTTAAGTCCTTATTTATTTGCTGTAGTTTTGGATGAGGTTACTAAGGACATACGGATGATATAGTTTTAATAGACACTTCAAAGCAAAGTTTAACGATGAGAATAGATACATGTAGAAAAGCCTTAAAGTCTAAGGGACTAAAAATTAGTAGAAATAAAACAGAATTTATGGAATGTAAATTTAATGATGAGGCGTCCAGTAACATATTGTTAAAGATTGAAGAAAAATTTATAAACAAAACTAATCAATTTCATTATCTAGGTTCAATTTTATAAAGTAATGGGGATATTGATGAGGATGTTACGAGTAGAATATCAACTGGTTGGATGAAATGGATACAAATGAGTGGAGGGTTATGCGATAAGAGGATAACTAATAAATTAAAAGGAAAATTTTATAGAACAATTTTTAGGCGAACAACCTTGTATGGATCGAAGTGTTGTTCATTAAAGATGAAACATGAACAAAGTTTCGATGTTAGTGAGATGAGGATGCTCCGGTGGAAGATATGAATTAATAGAAAGGACAAAATTAAAAATCAATAGGTGAGAGAAAAGTTAGGAGTGACTCCCATTTACGATAAATTAAAAGAAAGTAGACTCAAGTAGTACGAATATGGGTTGCGTAGACCAGTAGATGCCCTATAATAAGAGGAAGATTGTTGGAAATAGAAGGTAAAATAAAAAGAGTTCACCCTAAGCTATTGTGGGAAGAAATTATTAGAAGAGACCATAAGGAAATAAACTTGAATGATTATAATGCATATAATATATTAGAATGGAAAAGGAGAATCCATGTGGCCAACCCCATATGATGGGATTAAGGCAAAGATGTTGATGATGATGAATGTAATATTATTATTTAGTGTTTAGTTCTATTTTTTACTTTTTTTTTAGTAGTTAGTTCAGTAAAGTACACACATTTTTCATAAAATACACGTGATCATTTTTCCTAAGTTCACGTGTACTTTATTAAATTTGCATATATTTTGCAATTATAAACTCTGTGTATGAATCATGGTTTTAGATAACACTATATTATGTAGGTTTTAGTGTACGATATAAGTCACAAGACATGCATGAAAGAAATAAAAAATTTATTAAAACAAAAAAAGTATAATTTTTATTAATAACAAAAGCTGAAAAAACTAAAGATGACTGCTAATTGGGAAAGTCGTTAAAGGCATATGTGATGTCAGGAAGAGAGTGAATTAAATTCCAGTAGGCTTGAATTTGTTCTTCCAAAATATCTACAAGGCCTTCATGGTAAGCCTTCTTCTCCTTCAGCTGGCCAATTTTCATTATAACCTCATGTGTATAGAAATACATGAGGTCTTCATGTGTGTGAGGAGGGTCCTCATCCACATCAAATAAATAAATGGGATTGGGAGGAAGTCTACATTAACCTTCCCTCACATATGTTTAAAACTGATCAAAGGTAGTTTCATATAAGGAAAGAATTTCTTAAATTTCTCTTAATTATTTTTTATTTCTTTCTTCCTTTTCTAAAGTATCTCCTAACTTTTCTACTAGGATACTCATTATCTATTTTTTACTTGAGATGTAATGGTTCCAAAAGGAACAAATATTACTCTTTTATAGGACATATTAGATCTATTTATTTCTTTGACAAGAAGTAATTGGGATAGTGAGTAATTGAGCTTAATAAATGGTTTTTGGTTATTGTGTCTTACTAAATAAATATATATAGTAATTTTCAATTGCAAAATAAAAATTTATTTCATTAATCAGTGCATGTATTTTGTTTATATTGCATGTACTTTCTAAATAAATCATGTACTTTTGATTAAAATGCATGTACTTTGATTCATTGCCTTTATTTTGAAGAATCCATTCATGTACTTTGTAAATATCACGTGTACTTTTGATTAAGATGTGTGTACTTTGTTTCATAATACTTACATGCATTGTTTGTGTAGTTTTCAATGTGTATTCCTTACTTACATTGTGGTCTATGCCAATGACAATACACAATTTTGGTGTAATACATAAAATAAACAATAACCGATATAAAACAAAATAAATTACAAATATGGTATGTATTTGAATCAATTTATAACAGGTCTTTCTCCTTTTGGGGGAAGAAATATTCTGAAAAAAGAATGTCACTTAGTGATGCTTTGTGTTTTAGCATTTTAGGATCTTGAAAGGATTTTTGTAATTATTTGTTTCTATTAATATGTTCAAGGAAGTAGATGCAGAACACCCCGTAGTCAAACCTAAAATTAAAATAAAACAAATATACAAATTAGTATGATGCGAATGAAATTTGTTGCAAATATATAAATTAGTACTTTATAGAAATGTTGTTTTTTATTACATATTATATTGCTTAGGGAATTTATGATATGTTATTAGGTCAAATTTGAGATCACTTTCCAACAAGAAAGCTAATTTTCTTATTTTGTCAATGGATCACGAGGAAATATAATCTCATTTGGTGTACCTTCATCAATCGTTATGTGAGTTTTGAAACCATTTTTTTTTTGTTGTTTCTGCTTCGATCTTCAGTAGGTACAGTATTTTTGAAAGATAGAAAGTTGTTAAGAGGATAAATAGTGAGGGTATACAAATAAAAAACTATAAGTAGATTAAAGAGTGAAAAATACATGCGTAATATTAAAGTACACGTGCTTAGTATTTGTACATTTCACGTGTATTTAAAAATATAATTTGTGTACTTTTATACACTGGGTGATTATGTGCAACTAATACAAAGTACACACATTATATGGTAAAGTACACTTGAATCATATAAGTACATGTAACATGACTAATTAATGTTTAGGCTCTAACCATTTTTTTGGCATCATCAAAGTACATTGTGTTTTTTTCCTTGTCGTACGGTCGAAGGGAATCAGTATGGATGACTTTCTTTTGGTCTTTGTATATCACAAGTAATGTGAAATGTCCTACGTCATGTCTTAGTATAATGAACTAATTATTACAACGGCCTAAGTATTGAAATAATTCTCGGTTAACTCTACCTTCTTACTGACTTCATTTTTCCCACAAGCTTCTATCTGAAAAAAATTATAGACATTATGTTAATAAAAAAGTGTATGATTTTGATTCACCAAGCTTTCGGTTAAATTTTACTTATGCAACAATAATTAGAAAGAGTGTGTGAATGGGAGAGCCCTTCCTTTGACGATTTTAACCTAAATAGTTCACTAAAGGCGATTATTGTCTGTTTCACACAATATAAAACGGCGAGGATCTAATAATGTTGAAATTTAATGAATTTCTAATATTTAGTTTACATACTTGGCTTGACATTTCTTGATTCTTAAGGACTTCAACAAAATCTTCCCATGGAACATACGAAACCAGCTCTAGGTAAATAAATTCCCTGTATTTTATATAAGAAATAATAATTGTATATTAAGAATAACATTATTCTTTTGCACCAAAAAAATATAAATAAGTAAATTGACAAATCATGAAACAATACAGTTTTCCCTGGCTCAGCCTTTCGAATAAACTCTTTAATTTTATTCTTCGCAGCTTCTTCGAGATATTTGTATACATTGATTGCTTCAAGCTAGAAGTGAGTTTCTTTATATTTTTTGAGATATTATTGGCTTTCATGTTCTCGACTTTCCCAACTTCTATTTTTTAATGTGATTCTTCTCAGTTTCATTGTAATATTTTTTATTCTTTTGTCCTCTAGTAACATGCCCTTTTATTTCAGCTATTTCGGGGGTGGCCTGTAGTGTCTTTATTTTATCTTTATAAATATAATCACCTTCTATTTTTTATTTTCTATCGTTTCTGACACACCCCAACGCAATTACTTACAATTAAGTTTGAAAGTCAAAGTGAGTCAAATCACAATTACCTTAACCAAACCATAAACAAAAGTATCATTTTTCTAATTATTAACATGATTTAATACAACTAAAACTTTTTACAATTTTTGAGGTAATTATACTTATTCAAACTTACTAAAAAAATAAGTAGGATTAAATTACCCCTTTTATGTTTGACCAAAATCATGGTTTTATTCATCCTTTGCCAACCCCACCGACCTCCTAGATTTGGCAGTGATATCACAATACCTCAAAAACATAAACATGGGAACCATGAGCAAAATAGCTCAGCAAATTCATCACTTCTACACTTTTGCATAAAATTAAATGTAATAAATCATATCCCCGTGATGACATATGCATACTTATCCGGCTCATTCATACAGAATGACCAATTACATACTTATCCGGACCATTCATAAATAATGACCAATTATATACTTATTCGACTCATTCATAAAGAACGACCAATTATATACTTATATGGCACGTTCATAAACAATGATCAATTATATACTTATCCTCCCCATTCATAAAGAATGACCAATTATATACCTATCTGACTCATTAATAAAGAATGTCCATCTATATACTTATTAGGCTTATTCATAAAGAATGGTCAATTATATACTTTTCCAGCTCATTCATAAAGAATGACCAATTATATACTTATCTGGCTCATTCATAATGAGTGACCAACTTATCTGAATCATGATTTACATATCATGTCTGCAATGGACAATTCTCCCCCATTTCGGGTTGGGGAGTAACCTCCCATTTCAGTAAATCGAAATGAACAATTTCACATTCATAACATTATGATCATATCATAAACATACATAAATTCATCTTACCAGTGAGTACACTCACCTTAACCATTTAAAAGGGTTCCCCCTTGCCTTTGTTCGCCACTTGTTTAACCAGTTATCCTTCCATTCTTATAATTCTTAAAATATTAGTATCATCATAAGAATATTACCAATCTAAATAATCACTTAAACGTAATTCAATTAATAAGCATCATATGATCCCATTCATTCCATTTATCACAAATGAAGTCTCATCCAACTTCAAGCTAATATATTTAACATATCCAATTCATAGTCCAAACATACTCCAATCTATTATTGGAAATTCAATTCTTATCATATTAGGTTCCCAATACAATAGCTGACACATCATTTCAAGTTTTCTTGAGCAAGATCTGCCCATTTCTTTATTACAAAGCAAATCGATGCTATAGGCTCCTCTATCATTTATTCAACTTCCAAAAAATTTCATAATTTTTCTATGTCATAACTTTCCATGATATTCCACCCAATTTCAATAAACATATTGAATAATACAAAATTAAATTTTCATAACTTTTAGAGTTCATTTGCTATGTCAAGAAAATCATCAAACACCTGGCATGCATACTTACACTTTAAGGGAAAATTCTATACCTACACTTCAAACTATCCCCCAAGATTCATTTCTTGGTATTTTGACATAATTTTCGAACATTTTATGAAAATATACGTTGTATGACATATCCAACTGGAATATATTGATTTTGATGAGTATTCCATGATTTATGCCATTTTTACCACAACTAGGTCGGAATAGAACATTAAGGCATAACTTAACATTTTAAGCATACATAATCTCCTCCTTGGGAATCAATGGTGGAAACATGTACTAAACATGTTTTTAACATACAAACACATCAAATACAATAATTTACTACATCAAAAAGATTCACGATAAGGCAATTAGAATTCAAGACTTTAAAGTAAACATTTACTATCCTAACATGCGTTCTTACATATGTTCTTAAGCCATCCCGGTTTTAACACCATTTAGCGATATGGGTTTAATTGAAATCTTTATCAAAATTAGAAACAAAATATACCAAGTGTATAAATCATCCATGTGACCAACTTTAATAAACAAGTAATTACCTTACAAGGATTCCTCGATTTATTGGAATTTTCCAAAGGTTTTTCTTCATTCAACCTTCCTTTCTCTCTCCTCAAACTTCTTTCTTCCCAAAATTGTGATATGAAATGGGAAATATGACAAAGGTATGATATATACCCATAACTAACGTGGCCATGAGCCCATGTGACTATTTTGAGGTGATGGCATGTGATTGGTTGGATAAGAGGTCCAATAAGACAATTCCACTAATGACAGAATTATCCCGCCATTGTAAAATCATCATAACTCCCTATTACAGACCCTGATTTACTCCCACTTTGTATCTACACGTAGAAAACTTATATATCTACAACTTTAATATTTTGGGTTTTCCCAAAATCATAAAATTTGTACACCTAATTTGGGGGCTCGAACAAAAATGTACTAATTTACTCAAATTACATAACTATAACATTTGGCGACCCAACATCGCCAAATTCGCATGAACACCCTAGTTTACTTTTATAAACATAATGATGCATTAGAAACATATTTTCATGATGCATTTAGCCACATTACTAATCATATGCTCAAAACATGTTATTCCCGATCATACGCTCGATTAATATCTAATGTTAGCAACACATATATCACATGAGTATGCATCCCCTAACCATGATTTATTATAATTATATTCGGGTTATGATAACTTTTCCTCGAAAAATTTCGCCCCTGAAATTTAGTATGAATTTTACTTACCAAACAATTGAGGATACTGTTTCCTCATGCTATATTTCATTTCTCAAGTTGCTTATTTAATTTCATGGATCCTCCACCACACTTTAACTACGGGACTAACTTTTGTAATACCCCGTACTTTTATGGATATTTAAATTACATAAGTGGGTGTAATTATGAAAGGAATTACTATGAATAATAATTTTTCGAGTTTATTAGTGATAGATGTTTACTGATGTGTATTGCATTCACTTTTGGGACTAAGTAAATGAGTTAAAATATTTTTATGTCATGTCGCAACTGGATAAAGCGATGGGTAATATATCACTTTGAAGAAAACGCGTGTTAAGAAGTTTTTGGTTTGAATAGTGAATTTTAGTTAAGTGACTCAGATGGAGATTTCAAGTGCACTGTTGGTTTCCGAATGTCCGACATAGTCAGAATAGAGTATCCAGGGGTAGTGTGTAGGTTCCGGGGACTTTTGGACTAGTAGGGACTCTCACATTTGAGTATACGAGTCAAAATTAGGTTTTATAAGGGATAACCCTTTATTTCTCTCTTATAACAAGCGAGAGAGTGAGAGAAAGTAAAGAAAGAAGAGAAAAGAGAAAGGAAGAAGGAAAAGAGGAAGGAAAAGGGGAATTCCGTCCAAACTTTACGGGATTCGACTCAAGGTTGACGAATTTTATCCACGAGACAAATGTTTATTTTCTTTATTCAATTGAGTGTGTGTATCTCATATTATAATTGGTAAACTATATGATTTTTGGGTCGGAACCCTTGAAATAAATTTGGGAAATTTAATCTTGAGTTCACAAATTGATGTGTTGTTAACTCTTTATGAATTCTAGTGTTAAACCCATGTTAATGGTGTGTATATATGGTTAGAATGGAAGAATTAAGAAAGTTAGGTTTACTTAAGTTATGGGTTTAAATCTTTGATGAACGATTCTATCCCTTGATTTTAAGTGATGTGTTGGTTAAATCATTATGTGCAGATGATTATTTTGTTGCTTGTTGAGTTAGAAATCATGGAATTGGAGTGGGGATTATGTTGGATCAAAGAGAAAATTAGAGAAGATGATGAATAGAAACTGAGCGTCCTTTCTGAATTGATTCGACCAGGAAGTGAATCGATTCGTCTTTTTGTCAAAAAATAAAATTTCTAGATCTTTTCGATACGAACGTGTGGGCATGGACGTCGTGTTTTTTTTATTTTTTTTAATTAGTTATGATTTTTCTACGGAAGGGTGTCCGAGATCGAAATCGTTAGTCAGAAATCAAACCTGATATTGGGGGAATTAAGGATAGAATTGTTTGTAGAAAAATATTATGGATTCCTAAATAAGGTTTTGGGACTTCTAAATGACTTGAAAAGATATAAAAAACCTTGGGTTCGTATAATTAAATTCGGGTTATATTTTAAATGAATGTTTAATACGAGTAACATTTGAGAGAAATCTAGGCAAGTGTGTTTATATATTTATGTGTAAAGAATAAATACGGGCCGATTACATTTGAGTAAATCCGAGGATGGAATTTAGGATATTGTCTAAAGAGGATTGAGCGGCTATCCGGAACGTTTATTGACGACTATTGTTATAGGTGATACGATACCTATGGAATTAAAATAAGTTGATAGTATACTTATTTAGTTATTACGAATTGGTATATTCGGGTTTATGCAAAATCCTTAAAAGTTACTAAGGTGTAAGTTAAACCTTAAGTAATAGAATGCTTATAGCTTTAATATGTTAAGTGTATGAATAGTTATATTATTACGATTGGGAACATTCGGGATATTGGCTATCGCTATAAGAATTCAACAATTATAGTCAGGATATATTGAGGAATGATATGTAATATATATACGAATGTGTTACGGTATATATATATATGATTGGGTTATAAATATATCGGTATGTGAATGATATATTTGTGTGCTACATACCCCTCTAGTGCTATCATGGGAAGTTGCACGATGTGGGTGATCCTTCTGGATTGAGGAGCAGGAGAGTATAGTACCCAGGCCATAGCAGTCGTTTATTTATATTGCGTGATTCTTATTTTGGGCGAGCCATCTTGGGTATGATTCATCTCACTTTCGGGGTTTGGGACTATTGTCACTTTCCATACGTTGTGATTGGCTTTTACCAAGTCGGTGTGAGAGTCCGACCGCTGGTAACCCAGGATGATATGTGAGTGATTCCCTTGAAGATGATAGCATTATAGAGACTGTATCCCCGAGTTATAGCTTGGTGGTATGGTTATTATACTTATGATTGTAATATAGGTATAAATATACTTGTTGTGTATAGTATATTTCTTGTTCATGAAGATAAAATATCATATAACTTAGACTTGTGTATGGTGTAAGATGAATAAACGTTTATTCTTCTTCCGGAAGATTTTGTGACAACCCGAGATCCGAAATAAGGGGTGGCCAGCCCGATAACTCAAAATGACGGAATCATGGATGGACATCAGTCTCAGCATCATAACAATAAAATACGTATACGAAAAAAACACCCAATTAATCAGAAAACGGGTTGCCAAAATTTTTTGTTTGATTAAAAGATGAGAAAATAATTTAAACAACCCAATCCGATACAAGAAGGGGTATCCAAAGAAATTTATATTACTACAAATACAACGAAAATCAAGGACCGAATAAGTTGTCGATCCACAGTTACATTCAACGTATTACACCAGTTCCATAAATTTACATAATACATCCATTAACAATTACAAAAGTTTAGGCTACCCTCCCGAATGAAAGACCCGATCATATCTAGAATTCAAAAATGAAAGCGTCTAATAAAAGATCCTGTAATAATCCGCAAAATCATACAGCTCCTCAAAAGTATTGGAATAGGATTTTCACATCGGGCACCCTTGCGGAGGAGCACCTGGGCGGATACAATAACATGCACAACATGGAAAATGAACGGGTCAGGGCCCGGTTTATATATGATTACCAGAAGAACAAGAAGCATGATAGATATGAAGAGATAATCATGAATGATGTAGATGATCATCTAACAACCTAATCACCAAGTATAATAAAGCAATTTAAATAATTCTAACCATTATGACTTTATTGAAAAAGAGCAATATTTGAACCACATTATCTAGCATATCTTTTCATTTTCCATTCCTGAACAGGAAGATAATTACCATCATATTTTCTTATGAAAATACAAGTATCAACTCCCACTTGATTTAGGAAGGTTATATTCTTATACATATAACGCTTCTAAGAACGCCCCTCCGAGTTTCCCCACCAGGCACGCCCCTAAATGACTATCATCTTCTCGGGACCATCTATACAAGACAACCTGGGCACCTAACGCACGTCGGGAAGTGGTCATATACCTGCGAGTGTGTCATAACCACACCCGGAATTACCTCACTACCGCAGAAAAATATAAAAAGATCCTGCATATGGCCGAGGACTATAGCCTCCTTGCATTCATTAGTCAGGGGACATCACCTCATGCGCGAGCTTCCCTTATGATAGCATTTAGAGAGGTGTGTTTAAGTAAATTAACATTTACCCATTTTCATTTCATCCTCATATTCATTAATCATGTGTATGTTTCATTTTATTTGAAACCATTATTCCTGGATCTTCGAATTAATCTTCATCCTATTATTTAGTACCGAGCTATTCTCCAAAGGATCCCCAAAATCTCATGAGCCCCAAGGTTTTATATACCTCGATAGGGCTCCTAAAGGCTCCAAATATGGGTTTAAAATTCACAGTTTCTAATAATTTGAGAAAGGAAAAGAAACGTCTAAACATCACTTTAGGTACTTACGGAATTAACCCCAAGTGAACCCATTCAACTCTAAGGTAACGTCCAAACTCAATTAAAGGTCTACGACTCAACTAATATACATACATATATAGCTTAACTGGGTTGTCTAAAATGTATGCGACAGGTGTGCACTATTAGAGGAGGGGTGAGGTGTATCTCAAGAGAGTACGATACCAGTTTAAATATAAGAGATTTCATATATTTAAAATATGGCATTTAAGAACTTGCTAAATATATTCAAAACTCGGGCTCTGACCTATTTTTCTATTTTCCCCTTTCTTACTATATATATATGTATATTAGTTGTCTAGACACAAGGATGCCTGGATGATGATTCTTTCGAGTCAGACGTCTGCTGCAATAGCGGTGGAAGCAAGCAGGTTTATTGTAGATGCTTATATCCTTGAGATCTAGATAGGAGGTATTGTAGAAATATTCGGGGTGATGGACCAACTATATTCATTTATTCTTTGACCACATTTTAGCTTGCTGCATTTCGATTTGGTTGTATTATTTTGTATCGAGAGTTCGGTTATTTTATTTCATCTCAGTTATTGTATATAAATTATTGTGATTGTTTTACTTTGTTGGTTTGATTAAAAAGATTAGTCAAATTAAATTTTGACTCCAACCTAATAAGTTATTAGTAATTAAATTGGTTTTCGACAGTAATGCTGAGAATGTACCATATGAGATTCCTGTTTTAATTTGTAATGGATTGATCAACCGATATTTTATTAGGCGGAATGTCACAGATTATTGTAGAGCATCAGGTTATAGTATCCTTAGGAATCTGTGCGGACGTACTATGCTTTCAGCGTTGATTTCTATTTGATATAGAGCTTTATCATTAGGATTGTTGATTCATATTGTGATATTTCATTCTCCTGCTATTATGTAAGATTATAGTAAATCTTTTGCACGCTCGGGTGAGATTCGTGTGCTGATCGACGAAGGGCGACCAGGGAAGGCCGTTGCGAGGGCGACAGGAGGCAGGGCTTAGTTGGAGCTGTAAGTTGAAGTTAGGAATGAGGATCGCAGTAGAGGTCAATCCCATTATGGCATTGTCAAGGATTGTTGCAATGACTACTAAAGTATATTAGTTATAATTATCCACGTACCACTATAGTAGAGAGTGGTGCTAAACTTGATTTACTCAGTGAAGTTAAATGGGGAAAAAGTTTGAAAGGTCATCGATAAGGGCCATAAGTTGAAGTTTAAGTTATGCAAAAGAGGTGTAGCATTATCCAACGAAAGTAGGAGGCTCGGAAGCTTTGGCTTAGAGCAGGGTATACAAATACCCAGATGTGAAAATTTGGGGAAAATTTTTCACTCGTTAAAACAATGTTGAAATGGTGGGAACGGTGGTCACCATATTTGGGGGAGAAGGATGTTTTGCTCATAGAGGAAACTTACGGGTAGTTTTAATCGCGAGTTCCTTTGGTTTATCAGAAATGAGGAGAACCCAGTTTCTAAATTATTCACATGAGGACCGGTCAGAGGCCGACAGGAAATAAAGAGTTACATGGATAAGTGAACTTTGTACCGAATTAAAGTAGGTACAATGAAGAAAAAATCCTTTAGTGGAATGATAGGCTCACTCGTAAGTGTTGCTAATGCTTATAGAGATTTTACCCAGACTTCTTGTATGTGTGAGGGCAATGTCGTACCTCTTATACAGGGAATGTTAATTGCTTCCATGAGAGTGGAGCTGGAGGAGTTGAAGAATTAAGTGCAAGGGTAAAGACTGAAATTATTTGTATTCGTGAGGCCCCACAGGTGGAAATCTGCCTAGGGATTCATTGAAACAGAGTTGTTGAGATCGGTAGTATAATTTCCTTTTGACGAATAAATTAAGGTAACTATGAGGGTGATTGTTAGGATCGAGGATATAGAGTCTGAGATACTGATAACCTTAACATGGTCAGGGTGGCCATAAATGGGGAATGCTGTAATGTGGAGGGTACAACCACATGCTTTGATCTTGCCCGATATAATTTAACGGATAAGAGTAGGGTGCCTAGATGGGGCATTGATTAAGAAATTTTTGGTTCGATTAAGACAAGTTTACTATGTCTAGGAACCATTTGGGGCTGCCATGGTGATTGTAAAGAATGTTATTATGAATTTCATCTCGAATGAAGGAGGTAAATTTTGTGTGGCATGATTGAGTCACGGTATTTTGTTAGCCCTAGATTCGTGTGAGTGATTCGAGTTTAGTGGTAGTATCGGTAATATTATGGAGGGTATATCTATATGCTTTTCCACGGTAGCGGGGTTCTATTTTTCTTCATTCGTTGTATGATCTTCTATTTGGTTTGCACTACTCATTTTGTGTGTGTTATACGGGTATAGTACTATCCTGAGTATATTATGTTCTTGTATGATCGGAGCGATAGTAGGCTAATGATTGCAAGGGAGGAACTTGTTGCTTTACGATATCTCACCTGGATACAGGTTGAGCTCGCCTTTTGTTATATGTTTAGATGGAACTTCGATGAGTATATGTTTCATTACCTTGATTTTAGTGCATGGATACCTTATATATATATGATTTATGGTATGGAGGGTTTATAGTTAAGTTGTGAGTTTAATCTCGTTGTTGTTCACGCAAAGGACTTAGTGTTAGTACAAGCGCTTATGGTATGGCTCCTTAAAAGAAGTAGGATTTCAAACCACATTTTGTTGATAGATGGTATGGGAGTATCCCAGTAGCAGATTTGAAGCTAACGGAACTCCATGACCGACAAAGTTAAGTAGTAGTGTATCAGAGGGGTTCCTTATTTAGATTTCACTTGCGAGACACTCCACGCACGAACCTTAATGAAGTCGGGAGTGAAGAGATTTTATGGGATGCAAGGATGTTGGTTTTTATCATATGTTACCTAGTCTGAAGAAAGCACAATAAAATAAGAGCCATGTGATGATTAGGGGCTAATGAAAGTTGAAATGCTGTCGAAACGTACTGAAATAGTTCTCACACCGTAAGTAATGGGTGAGGTAAGATTAGGAGAATTGATTTGAGGATTATAGCCAGACTTTGATTAGAAGGAAAATTCAGAGGTAATATGTTTTGGGTATGATGTTCGTGACACTTGCGCAGAGTGCAAGACCCCCGATTAGTTAGACTTTCCATTTCATCAAATTGGAAAGACATGGTGGTAGAAATATGTTAGTGTGTTTATGAGGTAGGATTTAAAATGTCCAGGTTATGTGCCTTAGGCCATCATATCTTGATGACTGACGATGCGAGAAAGTAGTGTAATGGGAGGGTTTCTTGTTTGTATTTTTCTTTGCGGGACGTCCCACGCTTGAAACCGAGCGAATGTCGAAAGTTGAGAAAGGTCTTGGGTGCTAGGTACATAGTTAGTGTAGTGCTAGATTTAAGTGTGTAGGAAACACACCGATCTTAGAGTATCTTAATTAATTACAGTGAGGCAGGTAGAGCTGAAATAAGGTGGTTATAGTGGGTTGACCACGAGAAGATAGGAAAATTAACCTTAATACTGATTAAATTTCTAGGTATATGAGGAATTAAATTTCGAGTTATTCGGGTTGGGAGTACCCAGGTGTTTGCACCAGGCTGAGGAAGTGTTGATTTTATATACCGTCCGAGATAGAAATGGGCGTAGTATAGACAGTCGAAGATTTTTCTTTGGGGCAGTTATGAATGGAATTGGAGTGTATTGGATTGAACATCATATAAGGTACGCAATAATCCTATTATGTAGGTGCAAAAAGATTTATCACACCTGAGATAGCCGATAAGATGGACGGGAGTAGTCAAGTGCGACTATAGTTTCCTTTTGGGGGAAATTCTATGCCACGGTGAGCGCTTAGGGTGATACAACTTTCTGATAAGATCTATACGTTAAAGATGTGATTATAGGCTCGTTATCTTTAAATACAGTTATAGAAGCACCAGGTGCGATGTGTCGTCATTTTCAGATTGCAGAGACATAGTTACGCTTGTTATTAAGCTAGTGCGTTAGAGCATAAGCCTTGAGATAGGTGGGTACCGCGAACAGGTGTATGGTAGGGTACCACTGTGTTAGTACCATTCGACTACGATATACCTGGATGTAGTGTGATTAGCTATCCCAGGTTGGTAGTACCAGTTGTATCCGAATTTCGAGGATGAAATTTTGTTATAAGGGGGGAGAATGTAATACCCCGTACTTTTATGGATATTTAAATTAAATAAGTGGGTGTAATTTGGAAATTTGAGGAATTACTCTTAATAATAATTTTAGGAATTTATGAGTGTTAGATGTTTATCGATGTGTGTTACCTTTACTTTTGGGACTAAGTAAATGAGTCGGAATATTTTTATGTCATGTCGTAATTGGGTAAAGTGACGGGTAATATTTCACTTTGAAGAAAACGCGTGTTGAGAATTGTTTGGTCCGAATAGTGAATTTTAGTTAAGTGACTCAGATGGAGATTTTGAGTGCACGGTTGGTTTTGGAATGGACGAGATAGTCAGAATAGAGTATCCGTGGGTAGTGTTTAGGTTTCAGGGACCTTTGGACTAGTAGGGACTCCCATTTGAGTATACGAGTCAAAATTGGGTTTTATAAGGGATAACACTTTATTTCTCTCTTATAACACACGAGAGAGTGAGAGAAAGGAAATAAAGAAAAGAGAAGAGAAAGGAAGATGGAAAACATGGAGGGAAAGGTGATTTTTGGTCAAACTCCGCAGGATTCGACTCAAGGTCGACGGATTTTATCCCCGAGGCAAGTGTTTACTTTCTTTATTCAATTGAGTGTGTGTATCTCATATTATAGTTGGTAAACTATATGATTTTTGGGTTGGAACCCTTGAAATAAATTTGAGAAATTTAATATTGAGTGAACAAATTGATGTGTTGTTAACTCTTTATGAATTCTAGTGTTAAACCCATGTTAATGGTGTGTATATATGGTTAGAATGGAAGAATTGAGAAAGTTAGGTTTAACTAAGTTATGGGTTTAAATCTTTGATGAATGATTGAATCCCTTGATTTCAATTGATGTGTTGGTTAAATCATTATGTTTTGATGATTAGTTTGTTTGTTGTTGAGTTAGAAATCATGGGATTAGAGTTGGAATTGTGTTGGATTAAAGAGAGAATTGGAGAAGATGATGAATAGTAACTGAGCGTCATTTCTGAATCGATTCGGCAAGGAAGAGAATAGATTAGGCCCTTTGTCAAATAATAAAATTTCTAGATCTTTTCGATATGAACGTGTGGACGCTGACCGCGTATTTTTCTGATTGTTTTTGAATGAGTTATGATTTTTCTACAGAAGGGTGTCCGAGATCGAAATCGTTAGTCAGAAATCAAACCTGATATTGGGCGAATTAAGGCAAGAATTGTTTTGAGCTAAATATTAGGGGTTCCTAAATAAAGTTTTAGGACTTCTAAATGACTTGAGGAGATATAAAAACCTTGGGTTCATAGAATTAAATTAGGGTTATATTTTAAATGAATGTTTAGGACGAGTAACATTTGAGAGAAATGTAGACAAGTGTGTTTATATATTTATGCGTAGAGAATAAATACAGGCCAATTACATTTGAGTAAACCCTAGGATGGAATTTATGATATGGGCTTAAGAGGATTGAGCATCTATCCGATACTTCTATTGACGACTATTGTTATAGGTGATGCCATACCTATGGAATTAAAATAAGTTGATAGTATAATTATTTAATTATTACGAATTGGTATATTCGGGTTTACGTAAAATCCTTAAAAGTGACTAAGCTGTAATTTAAACCTCAAGTAATAGAATGCTTATAGGTTTAATATGTTAAGTGTATGAATACTTATACTATTACGAATGGGAACATTCGGGATATTGGTATCATTATAAGAGTTCGACAATTATAGCCAGGATATATTGAGGAATGATATGTAATATATATATATATACAATTTGGTTATAAATATATCGGTATGTGAACGATATATTTTTGTGCTATATACCCCTCTAGTGCTATCAAGGGAAGTTGCGCGATGTGGGTGATCCTTCTGGCTTGAGGAACAGGAGAGTATAGTCCCCGGGCCATAGAGTTTGTTTATTTATATTGCGTGATTCTTATTAGGGGTGATCCATCTTGGGTACGATTCGTCTCACTTTCGGGGTTTGGAACTATGGTCGCTTCTCGTACGTTGTGATTTATTTTTACCAAGTCGGTGTGAGAGTCCGACTGCTGGTAACCCAGGATGATATGTGAGTGATTCCCTGGAAGATGCTGGCATTGTAGAGACTGCATCCCCGAGTTATAGCTTGGTTGGGTGTTTATTATACTTATGATTGTAGTATAGATATAAATATACTTTTTGTGTATACTATATTGCTTGTGTATGAAGATGAGATATCATATAACTTAAACTTGTGTAAGGTGTAAGATGAATAAAGGTTTATTCTTATTTCGGGAGATTTGTAACCGTATTTATACAAATATGAATCATATATTAAAATGGGAATTAAATATTTAGGATTTTTATAAGCTCTAGTGAAATTGGTATTTTAATCGAGTAAAAGTTTTGGAGAATTAATGGGTTGTCTAAAATGTATGCGATAGATGTGCACTATTAGAGGAGTGGTAAGGTGTATCTCATGAGAGTGCGATACCAGTTTAAGTATGAGAGATTTCATATTTTAAATTATCGAATTTGAGCACTTGCTAAATATTTTCAAAACTCGGGCTCTGACACGTTTCTCTATTTTCCCCTCTCTTGCTATATATGTATGTATATTAGGTGTCCTGACACAAGGACGCCTGGATGATGATTCTTTCAAGTCAGACGTCTTCTGCAGCAGATGTGGATGTAATCAGTTTTATTGTAGATGCTTCTATCCTTGAGATCTAGATAGGAGCTTTTGTAGAAACATTCGGGTTGATGGCCCAACTGTATTCAATTACTCTTTTACCACATTTTAGCTTGCTGCATTTCGATTTGGTTGTATTATTTTTTACCGAGAGTTCGGTTATTTTGTTTCATCTCAATTATTGTATATAAATTGTTGTGAAATTTTTACTTGGTTGGTTTGATTAAAAAGATTACTTGAATAAAATTTTGACTTCGGCCTAATAAATTATTAGTAATTAAATTTGTTTTCGACAGTGATGTGGAGAATGAACCATATGAGATTCTTGTTTTAAACTGATAAAGGATTGATCACCCGATATTTATTAGGCAGGGTGTCACAACTTTATTCCCTAATACTTACTCCTTTCGATCAATACTTTCCACCGGTCCCTCTATGTATGACAAATCTTCTTTTTTTTCATAATATATTTAGTTTCATTATCATTTACACATAAGGATAATCATCTAATGATTTCTTATCCATGAAAACCAATGCACATATTACTTTATACCTTTATATATGTATGTCGAACATTCACATATAATAAATTATCAGTTGTATCAGCATATATTCACAATGAGTGCACCTTCTTAACAAACCTAGTATCATTATTTACACTTCTCCCTTCATTCCTATAGTCTATCCTTATCATCATGTAATATTTCAAATCATAATTATCATATTACCAAACTACCTTATTACACATCATATTTCCATCTTCCATCCAACACCAAATACATGTGTTTAACTTTAACTACTTTTCATATCATTTTTTAAGTTTAAGCGTATGTTAGATATCATGATTACAATTTCTTAATTTAAATATCGCCTCACTACTATTCATATATCAAAACTGAACAATCATTCACGAATTGTTTATTCTTAACGAAGATTGCATATTCACCTTCATGTATATTTTGCAATCACGCACTATGAACTCAATCTAACTTTTCACAATATTCCCCTTTTCAGTATCATTTGATTATTTTTTAACAAAACATACAATGACCTTAGCAAGTAATTTATCTAACACAATAACTTTATATTCATAATCTTATCCTAATCCTTATTAACATCATAATGTTATACAATATCATTAACACACTCGTCTTACCCATTTGGTAAAATGGTTTTCAAATGTACCATCACCACTTAAAACTTTAGCCATACTTACCAACCCCATAATACTTCTCTAACTATTATATGTCGTATTTCTTTCAAATAACGAGTACAAATACCTTAATATATCACATCATGGTATCTCACATAGAACATTATCCTTACACATACTTCTTGGTGAACCCATATAATGTCAATCATATTCTTTATATTCCATACTCTTAGTGGCAATGTAATACCTCGTAATTTTTAATAACTTTTATCATACAATAAATTAAAAGTTAATGGGATTAATTAGAATTAATTAATAATTAATTGGGATTAATCCGTATTTTATATTACTAAGGATTATAGTAATATGTGATTCTGAATATTACTTGGCTATATATAAGTAATATATGAATATGATGTTATTTATATTGTCATGAGCTACTAATACGGTAATAATGGAAATTAAGTCGAGATGCAGTATGAGACGTGTCGGGACTAATTTAAACGAATAAAAAGGAAACATTATTTCACACCAACTTTATGGTTGTTTCGATTGCGTCATTAGGTCCAGATGGCGTGAAATAGTCAGAAAATTCTATTTGGGTGTTGGATTTTGGGCTCGAGACAATTAGGAGATGAAAGGACACCCGAAGGGGCAAATTAGTCCTTTTACATGGGAGATGAATAGTAATTTTGAGTTTTTTTCTTATTATAAGTGTTGGGTTAGAGAAACGTAGGTTCATTCCATTCCTTTACAAGATAATTGAGAGGTCTTAGTGTGAGAGAGAGTGAAAGGTACCTTGGGAGAAGAAGAGATTGCTTAGAGAAGGGAAGAGTCTTTAGAGGCAAAGCAAAGGTGATTAACCACCTTCTGCCACCAGCACCACCACCGAAAAGTCGCCAAAAAATGAAGAAGACCACCATTGATATACCAAAATACACCCTCGTCCAGAACGAGTGCCCAACTTTACTACCCCGGGGGGTCTTACTGAAGAAAGGGGGTTAAATAAGTCGACCCAATCATCTGAGATCCCGTTCAGATGACAGTACGATAGTACAATCAGATGACAGGACGACTATGAGGAGACCGACCCCAATATTTACTTTGACCATAGCCCAAGCTCGTGGAGATAGAAGCATCGTCTTTGGGGTGACCAAGCGACAATCCAGCCTTGGGAGGGGACGACAACGCGAAGACTACATCCAGCAGTCAATACCTAGTATGCCGGCATCAACCTTAGCCTCAGCATGTCACCATAAGCCGAGGGTGACATAATTATGGCACGTGATTTGGGAGATGCGTGGGACAGTGCGCATGGAACTCATATAGCACGTGGACCAGACTATTATAACAATATTATCCCCTCACGTGAGGGAATATTATGTCATCATTAACCATAAGTGGAACATCTAGTTGTCAATAAGGAATTATCTAGATCATCATTCACATGCACAATGCATGCTTGGGGCTACTCTACTCCCCTCAAGTCCTATATATACTTGTCATCTTCTACCTTGTAAGGGATTGATAATAAAAACCCTAGTAAAAACTTTGCGTATACACACAGTAAAGATAGAGTGATCTTATGAGCATTGTATCCAAGTCCATTAGTGCCCATATTTAGTGGATCACACACTCACAATGGATGTACGCCTGATTGACTGAACCACTATACATCACTGCCTTCATTCCTCTTATCATCATCCCCTTCTATATACTTATACACATACATAACTCTATTGCTGCCAATGTTATTACTGTTTGAGCTAATTATCTCTTCTCTGGTGGAGCTAAATCTTAGCATCATCAGTTTGGCATCGTCTGTGGGAACGAGAAGCTATCTCTTCCTTTATACAACTTGACCTCACCGAAAACTCTGGTGGTGAACCAATTCTCCCCCTTTATGTGGATATGTTTCACCATTGAAAGAGATCCATTAAGGTTCTCAAGCTCATCAGTCATTTGATTATTCATCTCTTCAGAGTTTTAACATATGGCACCGGAGTTACCACCTCCTCCTCCACTAGCTAGTGGAGTAGGACCTAGTTCCATCTAGGTATCACTTCAGTCTGAGATGGATGAGGTGGTTGCCACCTTGAAATCTTTGGCAGCCAACCAACAGGTTATGAAAGAGCAATTTACATCTCTTAGCCAAAACATATTGAGACCCCCTGGAGTCTCATCGGAGATGATTACTCTCCCAGCTGCGGTAGGATAACATGAGACCAGGGGACCACCCCAGGAGCCACGCAAAGACTTGCCACCTCCACAATGGCAGAGGGGTATTACTGACTCTCGGCATCTACGCCTGGGGAGGAACGAAAACCCTTGCCCGGAGGATATATATGATGACGTGAAAGTGGAAGAGGCACCCATAGAATGCTGAGAGCAGTATGAGGTCTCCAACAATACTGTATGACCAGTCCAGGGGAGCAGAGGGAAGTGTAGGAGGCAGAATCCTTATGTTCACCCGAGAGGCTCAGCTTTTGATCGTCTGAGCAGAGGGTCGGCCTTTGAGAGGCTGGGCCCAGTAAATGATCTGAGGGAAAGATTATCCAGATCAAGAAGTCTTGCAAGGTCCATAAGAGAGTTAATAGATGGTCGACCCCACGGACGGGGCGACGGTCAGGGGAAGTGAACAGCCAATACAGACCGGCCGCAGCAGAACCCTCAATTCACCCCAAAGAAGCGGGAGGGGATAACATCGGCCAAGCCGACACTACGAGGCCGTGGAACGACTCGATCCAAAGGTTGGAGGATAAAATTGGTGATATCCTAAAAAATCCAAGACCCTCTCCAAAGAGTATAATCCATAGGCTCACCCTTTGTGGATAGGATAATTAACTTCCCAACGCCATCCAAGTTTAAGCCACCTGTGGTCACCCCAAGGTATGATGGGAGTACCAACCCTCTTAATCATATTGAGATGTACCAATCAGCGACAAACATATACTCTATCTCAAATGAGATAAGGTGTCGTGCTTTTTCCATCACTTTGACCAGGGCCGCACATGTCTGGTATACCTCTCTTCCAAAGATCTCCATTAAAAGCCTTAAGCAGCTAGCAGACCGGTTTATCCATAACTTTTGCTTCGGAGTGAGGCCATAGAAGAAGACCACACACCTGCTCTATGTTAAGCAGGGGAAGAACAAGAGCTTAAGAGACTGCATAGCCAGGTTTAACAAAGAAAAGTTAGAGGTCAAAGACTACGAGGAAAGTATAGTCATGACAGCCCTCATTGGAGGACTCAAAAAGGGAAAGCTATTATGGAATCTTACTGAACACCCACCAAAAACAATGGTTGAGTTGCTAGCAACAGCAGGGAAGGTGATGAACGTCGAAGAGGCGATGGCCGCTAAATATGAAGATGAAAAAGGAGGCACTAGTGGGGGTAAGTACTAGAAAAAGAATAAGGAGGGGAAGAAAAGGCTAGAAGATGACAAATTCGTTGATTACACCCCTCTAACGGTCAACTGTAAACACATTTTGAATGAGATAAAGAGCGAACGATCCTTAAAATGGCTTGAGAAGTTGAGGGAACCTCCTCAGAAGAGGAACAAAAACCTGTGGTGTGAGTTTCACCAAGACCATGGCCACTTGACTGATAAGTGTTTTTCTCTGAAAGATGAAATTGAAAAAATGCTAAAAGAAGGGAAGTTAAGAAAATATGTGGACAAGGATGCCTTCAAGAGGGGCCGAGGGGATGACCCTAGGAAGAAGAGAAGAGATGCATGCAAAGAAGAGCCCCCTAACAGAAGAGATGACCCTTCAGAGTATGATGATTATCCTAACCTCCCACCAAGAGATGACCACAACCCTGTGAAAAGAGTCAATATGATCTCGTTCGATGTTAGTATGATCTCCGGGGGCCTGGAATGAGGAGGGTCAGAAGTCACCGATAGGAAAGCCCATATAGCTGAAGCCAAGGCAGTAACGGAAGTTGTGCATTCAACTTCTATCGAAGCCAAGACAGAAAAGAGGAAGAAGGTTTACATGGATACCCTGATCGTGGGTTTCTCAAGGATGGACTTCAAGGGCCTCTTAGCCTCGCGTGATGACCCTCTTGTCATCACCACTAGGGTACACGAATTTGAGGTCCCAAGGATCTTGGTAGATGGGGGAGTTCTGCGGATGTGATGTTTTGGCCGTGTTTTAAAGTCTTGGGACTCAGTCGTGCTAGACTGGTCCCATACCATCATCCCTTGATTGGGTTTAGTGGGGAAAGAGCTCATCCCCTAGGAATGTTTGAGGCTGATGTAAGAATGGGAGACGAGTGGCCAAGATGGCTTACCAAAAGGGTCAACTTTTTTGTAATGGACGAACATGTCTTCTCAGCCTACAATATCATACTGGGAGGAGTAGCCCTCAAGGAATTTGAGGTCGTGCCTTCCATTATCCACCAGATGATAAAATTCCTTACCCCTTATGGGGTAGGGGAAGTTCAGAGAGACCAGACGACGGCAAGTGAATGTTATTTCAACTGTACCGAGGAAAGAGAGGCACACAAGAAAGTAACTACTACTCACAATATTGATACCCTGGACCCCAGAGATGAGACAAAGCTGAAGAAAGGAGAATCTGTGGAAGAGGTAGAATCCATCATCCTCAATGAGGATGACCAGGAAAAAATCGTCTAAGTTGGCAAAGCTCTAAAGACAGATATAAAAGAAGATCTCATCAAGCTTCTAAGGAGAAGACATAATGTCTTTACATGGAGTCATGCAGACATGCCAGGAAATGACCCCGAGATCATGTGTCACAAGCTCAACGTGGTGGAGGACGTAAAGCTAATAAAGTAGAAGAGGAGAATTTATTCTTAAGAAAAATATGAGGTCATAAGGGATGAGGTCAAGAAGTTGGAAGAGGCTGAGTTTATCAGGGAGGTCATCTATCCCGAATGGTTGTCTAGCGCGGTCATAGTCGCTAAAGCCAATGGGAAATGGAGGATGTGCATAGACTTCACTAACCTCAACAAACATTACCCCAAAGACATCTTCCCACTTCCCCGTATTGATCAAATGGTGGACGCTACTGCAGGTCATGAGCTAATGAGATTCATAGATGCATATTCGGGCTACAACTAGATCTTTATGAACCCCGAGGACTAAAAAAAATGGCTTTCATTACCAACAAGGGGATATACTGTTACAAGGTCATGCCCTTTGGCCTAAAGAATATGGGGGCAACGTATTAGTGCCTTGTGAATAAAATGTTCGAAGACCAAATTGGGAAGTCTATGGAGGTCTATATAGATCACATGTTGATCAAGATTTTGAAGGCCAAAGATCATGTGGCCGACCTTGAGATAACCTTTGATACGATGGACAGGTACCAGATGAAGCTCAACCCAGCCAAGTGTGTCTTTGGGGTTAGAGCACGAAATTTCTTGGGGTTCATCGTCAATCAAAGAGGCATCGAGGCCAATCTTGATAAGATAAAGGTTCTTTTAGAAATGAAGACCCCCAAGACCATTAAAGATGTTCAGAGGCTCACAGGACGAGTGGCAGTTTTGAATAGGTTTATATCCAAAGCCACAGACAAGTGTCTACAATTCTTTAAAGTTCTCAGATGGGATTTTGAATGGAGTGAAGAGTGTGACAAGGCTTTCTAAGAGTTAAATTCCTACTTAGGGTCCCCCTTACTCTTATCACGTCCAGTGCAAGGAGAAAGATTGTATGTGTACTTAGCCATCTCGGAATTAGCCATTAGTGCTGCTATCGTGAGGGAAGAAGATAGAGTGTAGAAGCCGGTGTATTTCAATAGTAAGGCACTCCAAGGGGAAGAGTAAAGGTACCCTAAGATGGAGAAGTTAACTTATGCTTTGATTCACACCTCAAGAAAGAGGAAGCCTTACTTCAAGTCCCGTACAATGGTCATCCTCACTGATTCCCTTCTTAGGCAGGTCATACATAAGCCAGAAAAATCAGGTAGGTTAATGGCCTGGGCTATAGAGATGGGAGAGTTTGATATTGTGTATCAACCTAGGGTGGCCATCAAGGGTCAAGCATTAGCAGATTTTGTGGCTGAATTTAATTGGGAAGAGGATGAGGTTAAAAATGAGAACCTCAAGAAGATAGGTATCCAGCAAGGCATAATTATTGACCCATCCACAGATAGGGCTGAAACAAGCACTGCTAGAGAAAAAAATGTCAAAAACGAGGAAGGAAGATACCACTTTAGACAGGGATCCCTCATCGAAGGAAATTTCTCAGAGGAACAGGTTGTGTGGAACCTATTTGTTAATGGGTCCTCTTGCGAGAGCGGAAGTGGAGTTGGCTTAATAGTATTAGAACCTGATGGCACGGACATTGAATACGCTCTGAGGTTTAACTTCAAACCCTCTAACAACGAGTCTGAGTATAAGGCCCTGATAGTAGGCCTCTCCTTGGCTAGGTCTCTTAGTGTTGTCCAGATCTTGGTCTATAGTGATTCAAGACTGGTGGTGAATTAGATACTAGGAGCATACGAGGCTAAAGATGAGAGAATGGTGAAATATCTTGAAAAATTAAAGTTATTATTGAAGAGTTTCAGATAAGTAAAGTTGAAAAGGATACCTAGGCTGAATAATGGTTGAGCCGATTCACTTGCTAGGCTAGCCTCAAAAACTAGGACAGATATCAGAACAACAGTTCCAGTGGAAAATTTACTTCGGCCAACGATTAAAGATGCATATAGAACACTTAAATCTTACTTAAATATATGAAAGGAAGCTTCATGGATGGACGCTCTAGTCAGATATATTAAATAGGGGGAGATGCCAGAAACAAAACAAGAGAGGAAAAAGTTGAGATACAGAGTTGCGAAATTCACTGTCATCGGAGACACCTTGTATAAAAAGGGATTCTTTCTCCCTTTGCTCAGATGTGTGCATCCGTCAGAGGTCCCATATATCTTACAAGATGTGCACGAAGGGTCTTGTTCGAGCCATATTGGGGGTAGGTCATTAGCAAAGAGGATAGTCACTCAGGGATACTGGTGGCCAACCTTGGCAAAAGATGCTACGGTATACGTGAGGAAGTGTGATAAATGTCAGAGGTTCACCACCATCCCTCATTAGCCCCATCATCTTCTTACCTCCATCACATCCCCCATGGCCATTTACAGTATGGGGAATCGATTTGGTAGGACCCCTGCCTAGGGCTATCAATAACTATCGGTACTTGATCATAGTTATTGACTATTTTTTGAAATGGGTGGAGGTGGAGACAATGGTCATAATAACCGAGCAGAAGACCTTATAGTTCATCAGGAAGAACATCATATGCAGGTATGGTCTTCCCAACACCATCATCTCAGATAACGGGACTCAGTTCAAGAATGTATCCTTAGAGAAATACTGTGAAAGATTGGAGGTCAAATAGTTCTTCTCTACCCCAGGCCGACCTCAGGCTTATGGGAAAACTGAGCTTACACGTAGAAAAATCCTAGACGGGATTAAGAAAAAACTCTAGGAGGAAAAAGGAAAATGGGTTGAGGAGGTACACGTTGTGCTGTGGGCCTACAGGACAACAGCAAAAACTCCTACCGGGGGAACCACTTTTATGTTGGCATATGGCTCAGAAGTCGTCATTCCCACCGAAATTGGGTTTCCTACTCACAGAGTTCAAATGTATGAACCCCAGAGAAATATGGAAGAAAGGAGACTTGATCCAGACTTGATCGAGGAAAGAAAAGAAAACATTGAGATAAGACAATCAGCCTACCAGCAGAGGACTGTCAGGTTTTACAATCAGAGGGTAAAGCAAAGGTCAATCGTTGTGGGGGGATTAATTAACAAATTAATTAAATTCCAAATACTAAAAAATATGAGGTATTACATAGTCCATAACGCCCATAACCCAAATTGATAGAACCGTCCACGAACATAGGTGTGTCCACACAAATAAATTTAAGTACATATTATTCTATTATAATATGTGTACGTAATTACTCTATAATTACCTAAGATATCCCATATAATTACTAATAAATGTTACCCATTAATAATTGACCATATAGTTTATCATTGATTTCTTCCACTTTATAAGTTTATTTAACCATCTAGTTATATACAGTTTTTCATTTAATATTTGTGCACGAAGAGTATTTTTAATAAAATCGTCGTTGACCCAAACACTGTCCCACCAACTCGTAGGATTTCCTAAAATACCTTGGATCCATTACCAGTCCCAACTCATCCTTCCCCGGGGGAAGAATCAGTTCAACTCTTTGGTCGAATCCATTTGCCCAGTCTAATCGATTTGCCTTCTTGCCCGAATCGATTAAGATCTAGGCAATAGCCCAGAACTGTTACAATTCTTGAATACGAGAATCCCCAATTTCATCCCAAGATTCACTTTAATAGTAAATTCCTTTTTAATAACATGGGAAGAGGTCCCTATTACTTAGTTATTCACCTTAAAATTGTTAATTACATAAATTAACATCAAATTTCCTTTTCCAAATCCGATAATTTACATTAATTCGTTATGAGTCTTCATTCAGATTTTCTACCATAAATCCATTCGATTTAACCATGTTTTAACGTTTCACGTGGATCAAAATTCACTATATTTCTAGATCTTAGGCATATATTCAAACCCTCTACATATGAATCATGCTTCCGAATTTACTCAAAAATCCTAAGTGGTGAATTCTATCATTCAATTCAAAATTGTAATCATCCAAAATTTTTGGCTTAAAACATCTAATTTCTAATTAGTCTTCTTTACACGCATAAGATTAAATCCTTCCATTTAGTCACCAATTTCATACTAAACCCCAGAAATTACATGGGATTTACTATTATGAATAAAGAAGCACATTAGACATTAAATTAAGCTAAAAAATATTTGGCTGGATATGGTTGTTGTTGATTTCCTCTTGAAACCCTTGTTTCCTCTCCTCTTTGGCATCTGTTCCTTTCTCTCTTGTGGTAGGGATGCTAGGGTTCAGTATTTGATTAAATGTGGGGAGTTTTAGTATTTCCCTTAATCTTATATAAACCCCAAAACTAGAGTTGAACCTATTTTCCCATTTTTAGACCCCAAATTTGCCCGAACCCAAAATTAAACTTGCCCAAAAACCTCCCAACTCATATACCTATACCTCGGGTCTGTTTTTAAAGGTATGAAACACATAAACGAGCCCATAATGTCTCTCAGAATATGTTCCAATTATTTTGATTCCACAAGTATATCTACAATTGAGACAAGCATCATATATTAATTTATCACTACACAAGCTATTGTTTCTACTAAAATTATCCAACATACAAAGTAAATTTCACATGATCATGAAAGAATGATAAATTAAATTATTCAGAATTTAATAGTTAAATTCTCTTATTTAATTTTAATTCGTAAGATTTTTTTATTTCATTCTTCTTTTATTTTAGTCTAGAAAAATATACCTATTAGATTCTTCCCCCTAATAACGAGATTCCGTCCTCACAATCTGGAAAAGATGTACCTATCTAGAAGAGTTTCAAATAATTTGCTTGCATCTTGTCCTCCTTCTCCCAAGTCGACTCGTTCTCCCTATGGTGTTCCCACTTCACTCGTACCAATGGAACAACCATGGATCGAAGTCGTCGCTCCTGATGGTCTAGAATGACTACTGGTCTCTCCTCGTAGGTAGTGTCTAGCTTGAGCGATATCTCATCAATGCTGATATTATGGTATGCTATCTCATCTCTAAGAAACCTTTGCAATCGATATATATGGAATACATCGTGCGTCCTCTACAAGTGGTCCGATAATCCCAATTTATATGTTACGGACCCAATACTCTCAAGGATAGGGAATGGTCTAACATATCAGGAGGCCAACTTCCCTTTTCTTTCCAAACCACATCACTCCCTTTGTAGTAGACACTTTAATCAATAATTGATCCCCAACATAAAAGTCTAAGTGTCTCTGAACCGCCTATACATAGATCTTTTGCCTATCCAGGCCAATTTGTATCCTGGACCAAATCATATCTAGCTTCTCTGAGGTGTCCTGAAAGAAATCTGGCTCAAGTTATTTTTTCTCCCCCACCTTTAACTAGTACGAGGGTGAACGATAAGGTCTCCTGTAAAGTGCCTCAAATACTACCATCCTAATAGCGAACTTGTAGGTATTATTGTACACAAAACTCCACCAAAGGCAAATACTGATCCTAGTTCCCCTTAAGCATGTCCTCTAACATCAAGTTTACCCTCTCCATCTCCATAATAGTCTAAGGATGATATGAGGTGCTCAATCTCAACTTTTCCCCTAAAGCCTGTTAAAAGCTCTTCCATAAATAGGACACAAATGTCTTTCCCCTGTATGAAAAAATGTTGAGCAGTACCTCATTCAACTTCATAATCTCTGCTAGGAAAAGTCTAGTGTATTTATTTGAACTGTAATATGTCCGGACTGGTAAGAATTGGTACACCTTTGTCAACCTGTCGATAATCACCCAGATGGAGTCGTACTCACTTTGTGACGTAGGTAGTCCATTGATGAAATCCATGGAGGTGGTCTCCCATTTCTACATTGGGATCTCCAAACGCTATAACACACCTACATTGATGCTGATGCGTCACCTTTATCGGTTGATACATAGCACAATTAGACAAAAAATCTAATATGTTCCTCTTCATTTTGGCCCACCAATACTAATGACCCATGTCGTGGTACATCTTATACCCTCCGGGCTCTACTGTAAAGCGTGAACGGTGAGCTTGAGACATAACGAATTGCCTCAAATCCTCTCCATTTGGGACAACCATCCTGCCCTGGAATCTCAATCCATTATTCGACCCAATTGAATATTTCTCTGCCCTTTCAACTAAAAACTGCCTAATTTGCTCCTAGTAAAGTTGATCTCCTTCATGTTCCTTTAAGACACAAATAATGATCTCGGGTGTGATGGTGAGAACTTTCATAAATGCACAGGTCAATTTGTTATCCCCACTAAGTGATCTTCACTTTGCCTTCCACACTATCGCCAACTCCAAAATTGGCTTACGGCTGAAAGCATCTACCAAGAAATTTGCCTTCCCCAGGTGTTACTTTTAATAGCCCGCCTAATAAAATACAAGATGATCAATACTATACCAAATTAAAATAGAAGTCTCATATGGTTCATGTGACACCCCGACTAATTAAATATCGGGTAGCTACTCCTTTATTAAATTAATACAAAATGCCAAGTTGGTTCAGTTAATAGCATCACTGTCGAAAACATTTTAATGATTTCTAACCACCTAGTATTTAAAAAGCAAGTTGTCAAATTTTAAATTAATTTTGATTAACATGCAATAAAAGAATTATGGAAGAATAACATAACCATTCACCATAAAGAAGCAATAGAATAACCAATAGATAATAAGTCTGGAGGAAATACTCCTCACAACAATCCCAAATACAGAACTGAAATAAGAACAAAAGCATGTATCCTGAATTACTTCCGGCCCAAGTTGATTGTTGTCCCCCACCTCTAACCAACATGCTGGGGAACGACAAGGTCTACCGTACAACGCCTCAAATGGAGCCATGCCAATGGTGAACTGGTAGGAGTTGTTGTAAGCAAACTCCACCAGTGGAAGATACTGCTCCCATCCACCCCCGAAATCAATGATGCACATACGCAACATGTCCTCCAACATCTGATTTGTACGCTCGGTTTGCCCATCGGTCTGCGGATGATAAGCCGTACTTAACCGCAATTCCATGCCCATGGCCTCCTGAAAACTCTCCCAAAACCGTGAAACAAATATTTTGTCTCTGTCAGACACGATATTCTGGGTCACACCGTGAAGTCTCACTATTTCTGCAATAAAGAGCTGGGCATATTGTCCCGTAGTGTAGTCGGTCCTTACGGGTAGAAAATGAGCGACTTTGGTCAACCTGTCCACAATTACCCAAATGGAGTCGTGACCCCTCTGTGACGTAGGCAACCCCCTGATAAAGTCCATGGAGATGCTCTCCCACATCCACATCGGGACCTCTAATGGCTGTAGAAGTCCTGTCGATCTCTGATGGTCCACTTTTACCAGCGGACAAGTGGCGCATTTAGAAACAAACACGGCAATATCTCTCTTCATCCCGCTCCACCAATACTGACGTCTCATGTCTTGTTACATTTTGTCCCCATCGGGATGTACCGTGAACCGTGAGTCGTGCGACTCTGCCATTACCTCGTGCCGCTATTCCTCCCCTTCCGGAACTACCAGTCTCCCATTAAAGCGTAATCCCCCGTCTGAGCTAACGGTATAGGACTCGGCTCCCTCTGCTAGTAATCGAACTATTTGCTCCTGACAGAACGAGTCATTTGCTTGTGCCTTCACCACTCTCGTCATAATCTACAGTGTAACAGTCATCACAGACATGAACGATCGGGCCACTGCATCCTGGTGTCCCAACTCCTTACACTTAGCCTTCCACACCCCTGCCACCTCATCTACTGGCCTATGGCTCAACGCGTCTACTACCACATTAGCCTTCCCCGGGTGATATTGGATATCGAACTGATAATCCTTCACAAACTCAAGCCACCTTCGCTGCCGCATATTCAACTCCTTCTGCGTGAATAGGTACTGTAGGGACTTATGGTCTGTGAACAATCGAAACTTCTCCCCCAAAAGATAATGTCTCCAAATCCTAAGGGCAAATACAACTGCTGTTAACTCCAAATCATGAGTGGGGTAATTCTTCTCATGAGGCTTAAGCTTACGGGAAGCATAAGATATGGCCTGACTCTCCTGCTGCAATACACCTCCAAGTCCTTGTAAGGACGCATCGGTGTAAACTAGATACTCAACTCCCGGTCTCGGTAATGCTAACACAGGTGCTGAGGTCAACTTGTCCTTAAACTCATCGAATGCCAACTGACAGGCATCACTCCAGATGAATGGCACACCCTTACGAGTCAGATGTGTCATGGGACCCACTACCTTTGAAAATCCACGAATAAACCTCCTGTAGTATCCTGCTAAGCCCAAGAAACTACGTATCTCAGTCGGTGTCATTGGCTATCCCCACTCCCTCACCGCGGATACCTTCCCCGGATCAACAGATATCCCCCGGTCGAAAATAATATGTCCCAAAAACTGAACCTCCTTCAGCCAAAACCCACACTTCTCATATTTTGCATACAACTCGTTCTGACGTAGCGTCTGCAAAACCTGCCTCAAATGCTCGGCGTGCTCCTCCTTAATCTGGGAGTAAACCAGGATGTCATTAATGAAAATAATGACGAACTGGTCCAGGAACTCTCTGAACGCCCTATTCATCAAGTCCATAAACACTGTTGGAGCGTTGGTCAAACCAAAAGGCATAACCCGAAACTCGTAGGAACCATGTCTCGTTAAGAAAGAAGTATTCGAGACGTCCTCCTCCCTGATACGCAACTGATGGTATCCCGATCGCAAATCAATCTTTGATAAGAAAGAAGCTCCTCTCAACTGGTCGAATAAGTCATCGATTCGGGGAAATGGATACTTATTCCGTATCGTGACCTTATTTAACTCCCGGTAATCCACACACAACCTCAACGATCCATCCCTCTTTTTAACGAACAACACAGGGGCACCCCATGGCGAAGTACTCCTCTGAATAAACCCCTGACCCAACAACTGCTCAATCTGATCCCGTAACTCTCTCATCTCAGCTGGAGCCATATGGTAAGGTGCGCGAGCAATAGGCCGAGTGCCCGGCGTAAAATCAATCACAAAATCTATCTCCCTACTCGGAGGTAGTCCAGGTGTATCCTGAAATACATCGGCGAACTCACTAACAACGGGTATCGAATCAAGTGGTATCACCACTTCCTTAGAGGTCTCCTCCTCTATGTAGTGCAAATGAGTGGACGATCCTCCCTTAGGGCGAGGCATCGCCACTAAAAACATCTCCTGCCCGAGAATGGCAAAGATAATACTCCTACTAAAATAGTCAATCATGGCTCGGTATGCAACTAGCCAATCCATACCAATAATGGCATCATACTCGGTCATCTCTAACACTAACATATCAGCGGGTAGAGTAAACCTCCTGATCTCTATACCCACACCTCTACACATAAGTGAAATCATGGAGCCCCTACTCAACGGTGAGTCTACATAAGTAGCGGTGCTCTCTGCGGTGTCTAATAACCCAATGGTGCGTGCAAATCTCATAACAATAAAACAGTGTGTACCCGTGTCAAATAAAATACGCCCCATAGTTCCCTGAATAGAGAACATACCCTCAATGATCGGTGGATCCTGTGGGGCTACGGCATGCTGAAGCTGATACACTCTCCCATACTGAAGCTGCCCCTGCTGAACTGGGACCGCTAGAATGGGTGGTAGTGCTGCCATCTGGGGTGGTGCTGGGAGGGCGGCGGGAAACATAGGCCTCTGTGGCTCGTGTCAAACACCTTGCTGCTGCTGCTGTGGGGACCTACCCCTGTCAGGACACTCCTGATGTTTGTGGACAATCTTACCACAAATGAAACACTTCCCCTGGAAGTTTCCCCCTCGCTGTCCCTGTTGACCACGGCTCTGGTGACCGTTACCATTTTTGCCCTGGCCTTGCTGGCCCTGGTGAAACTATTGTTGTTGACCATTTTGACCCTGCTAGCCCTGATGGCCGTTCGGACCCTGATGGCCCTGCCTAAAACCTCCCTGTCCGTGCCTGAAACCCCCTGATCAGAATCTCTTAGAATCCCCCTACTGGGAACCCTGATCACCCTGCCTATACTGACTCTGAGCTGATTGTGCCCCGCTGGCACCATTTCCCCCTGTCCTGCCCTGATGGCTGGACTCTCCTGATCGCTTCCCCTCTGTCAAGTGAAAGGGGTGGTCCTGGAAATGGAGCAGTGCAGCGTTAACCACATCAGAATAAGTGGCCAACGATAGATTCCCCAACAAGTGCTGACGGATCCTCCAAGTCAACCCATCAGTAAACTTCTGAATCTTTTTCTCTTCTGTCGGTATCTCATCCGGGACAATATTCAGCAAATTTGTGAATTCGGCCTCATACTCGGCCACAGTCTTACCCTCATGTCTAAGGTTCATCAACTTCCTCCTCATTTCCGTATGAACAGCTGACGGAATATATTTGCGGTCAAACCGCACCCAGAACTCCTGTATCGTGAGAGTATCTCTCTCCTCTGCGGTGATAATAGACTCCCACTACTGCAATGCAGATCCCACTAGCTTGAAAGTAGCTAGTATCTGCCTCTGAACATCGGTTCACTCATACATCCTCAAGTGCCTCTGAATATCCTTCCTCCACTGACTAGATACCACAACATCGGAGCTACCTGCGAACTTCGGAGGGTGTGCTTTCTGAAAATCATCTCGAACACGTTCCCAAGCAGACGGGAATGCATGTGCCTGAACTGGTTCGGCTACTGGCGCCTGGGGTGGTGCCTGCTGTACAACGGCGAGAGAGGCATTTACCGCTTGGGCTACAATGGCTGCAACCTCGGCGGCATTCATAGTGCCCTGTACTGGAGCTGGCTGTGGCTCGGGCTGTGCATTCCTAGGAACCCGTGGTGCACGTCGTGGAGGCATCTGAAATAAGAGTAAAGTTTATAACTTCGCAGTTATAAACTTAAAATAGCTGAAGAGCGAAGCATACATAAAAGAATACAACTGTCCTAAAATATAGGGCTCTATATCAAAGAAAGTTCAGCGGAAACATAACACTAGAACCTGATGCTTTGATACCACCTGTGACACCCCGACTAATTAAATACCGGGTAGCTACTCCTTTATTAAATTAATACAAAATGCCAAGTTGGTTCAGTTAATAGCATCATTGTCGAAAACATTTTAATGATTTCTAACCACCTAGTATTTAAAAAGCAAGTTGTCAAATTTTAAATTAATTCTGATTAACATGCAATAAAAGAATTATGGAAGAATAACATAACCATTCACCATAAAGAAGCAATAGAATAACCAATAGATAATAAGTCTGGAGGAAATACTCCTCACAACAATCCCAAATACGGAACTGAAATAAGAACAAAAGCATGTATCCTGAATTAATTACAAACCAAAGTCTGAATAACTGAAATGTAAAGTGTCTCTAAAAGAAATGGGCGACATGCCCTACAAATGATGAAACTGAATATGGAATCAAGACAGGAAAATGAGGCGTCTAATATCAAGGCCCTGTAACTTCCACAACAGCTACAGCTCGTCACCTGTGGAAATCCTATGCATGGTGTCCTTGTGGCTGGGAACCTAAAAAGGTTTTTACAAAAAAATAGATTTGAAAGAAAACGGGTCAGAGCCCGAAAGTGGAGAGTATTTTAAAAACAGCAAGTGCTTTAATAACATTTAAAACAATGAATGCAAAATACATGTTAGGACATGCTCTCACATGAAATACTCACCTCTCGTCTAACTGTGCACTCCTAACATTCTTGTACCCATTCATGTGTTATTTATATCTAACTAAACCATCATAAGTTCTAACCCAACTACTCGATTCACAATATAAATCCCCAATGTTATCACTTAAATAGATAGCTTTACTTAAACTCGAATTCTCAATTATTAGCATTACCGTTTACTAGAGGTTATCCCCTTATTTATCTTCTCAAGGAGTTACTATTAATTATTCTCATAATTGAACATGACAATTCCTTTTCATTTAACCGTATATTATTCACATCATAAATATACAATATAAGCACCCCGAGGCTAAGCTGAGGTGCACACATACTCTGCTATCCATCCCGGTACATCACGTACATAAGGATTACAAATTCCGAATCTCTCAGGAATTGTTAGAATAAGCACAACACACAAAAATGGAGGCGAACATAATTCAACATATCCATGGGTTACGTACATACCTACGCTCCATAGTCAGCTGACTTATTAACTCACGAATAAGTCATTCTAGCATTATGTTCTTAAGGTACCAATCTAAATCCGGGCACACAAAGATTAGATGGCCCTAAGCGAACGTAAACCTCCCGTGATAGCAAGTATGGTAGGTATGTCATACACATAAAATCATATACTAAGCATTCACACATCTTAGATGTCTCAATATTAATAAAGGTACATTCTACAACCTTATACCATTATTCCAATTTTATACATTTTAAGTCTTCCGATAATATAAAATGTAGACTGTCGACACATCTCACGTTATAGTTTCTTCTACTTAAAACCTATCTCAAAGGGATTATTAAGTTTCCTATTATTCCCACATATAACATCATTATTCTTAAGGTCCTTACTTCTGCCCCAAACCTTATTTCATCAAATTATTCAAATTTACTCTTTTAACCCTAATATTATCTCACTCATCGAATTTCATTAGATTTTAGAATAATTCCTTGTGATGTTTGTCTTGACTTTTTTAACCCTAATAGTGTGAGAGTCCTTGTGATGTTTGTCTTGACTTTTCTCATGAGGTTTATGATTAGAGTGAGTTGGATAATTGGACTTGCCTTGTTTGTTTTGTCATGTTGTTTCTAAACTTAATAATTTTCTTGAATTGTTTTGACATTAAGGCAATCTGATTGTCCAAACTCTCTATATCGCATTCCTCATCAGAGTCATCATTGGGAATGTTAAACTCAGGTTTAACCAACTTAGAAGAAAAGCTGAGATTGGAACTAGTCTGTTTCCTATGGGACTGGGTCAATTGTTTCTTAAATTCTAATTCCATTTCCACAATTCTTAATTTACTACTAAGTAATTCAGGAGTGAGATTTATGTCACACATTTCCTCAATAACATATCTTTTGTTTTCGAATTGCTGTGGTAATGATCTCAGAATCTTAGATACAATTTCATGTCTGTCATATGTTATCCCATTAGCATGCAGTTTTGTCACAATATCAGTCAAGTTCATATAGAAGTCGTCAAATGACTCAGATTCAGACATAATTAAAGAGTTATACTGTTGAATAAGCATTTGTGTTTTAGCAGCCTTAACTCTAGTGTCACAATCATGAGCAGTAACCAAGGTGTTCCAAGCTTCCTTAGAAGTGGTACAGGATGAGATTCTTTTGAACTCATGTTCATTTATAGACATAAATATGGCTTTCTTTCCTTTATTATTGTTGCGAGAAACCTGCTTCTCTTCTTGTGTGAACTCACTTAATACTTTCTTAACCCTCTCATTACTTCCTTCAGTGGCTGGTTTAGTAGGAAAATATATCCATTTTCAATAATGTCCCAGACATCATCTCCAAAAGTTCCTCGAATGAAAGCAATCATCCTTACTTTCCAGTAAGAAAAATTGGTTCCATCAAAGATAGGAGGTCTGGTCAGGTTACCAAATCTTTTATTTTTCTCGTCCATGTTTGATTTTCAAAAAACAATTTCAGAAACACAGGATCTCTTTAAAAAAAGTTTACAAGGCTCTGATACCAATTGAAAATCTATTACTAAAGACGTTTAATATAAAATTAAACTATTTAAGTAACTCCGAACAGTTTTTTGAAGAAACACTTTTCTTTAAAACCAAAACTAATTAATCGCAAGATGTGTTTAACAAAAATATGTATGAGATATGTTCAAGATTTGTTAACAGGTTTAATAAATTAGTTTAAAAACTTTAAACTCAGCACAACCAAGAATTAGATGTGGAGATGTGTAAAGATTAAGAACAAGAATTTTTTACGTGGTAAAACCTCACCCAACTGAGGAAACATCCACGACTCCTTCTAGGGAGTAAACCAAAAATTCCACTAAAACAAATTTTAATAGTTACAGACTATATAACAAAGATGCATACAACTCAAACCTATATAAGTTTAGTAATCTATCCACTGGTGTCCTTATAACTTCTCTGCAGTTCTGATTGTTGATGTTGTTCTCCCAGTTTGCTAACTTCCAATTTGTTCAAGTTCTTTACGTCGACTCTTGTTCTTGAGATCTTATTACCAACACTTTTAGTGTGGTAGGGTGATAGTGCTTGTGGAGATTCTTTCTAACACATGCATGCACGCACACACACTTATTTCATACAACCAGTCCTAACAAATTACATATAAGAACTATATGCTGTGATTTTCTATTTCTCTCTTCTCACAAAACTTAACCTTATTTGACCTTTACAATAATACCAGAATCTATGGCTATCTTGCTCAGACGACGTATCAAGATCTTAATCAATCTCAGGTTTTGAAAATATTTTTGAGATTGAAAATCACCAAGTGCAATTCTAAACTAGGTCAAAGGTCTTGTTTCAAAAGAACTAGAAACAGAAAAAGATTTTGTTGATTTCGAAGTTAAAAACATTTACAGAACCAAATCAACAAATATTTTCTCAAGATTAGAAACTAAAATGTAGATCTATGTGTAATATAACATGCAAAGTCTTAGATCTAAGGTTTTTATAAAAGATGAACACAGATCTAAAATTATGTTTAAGTTGATAACAAGATCTGGGAACGAAGAGGTTACAGCAATAAAACTAACAAACCACTCACTAAAAATCTCTCAAACACTCAAGGTTGTGTTTGGTATACACTGGTTTTGAAGGAGGTTAAGGTTTGAAGGTAGTTTTCGACGAAATAGGGTTAGGGTTTCCTAACTCTGGTTTCTCTCTCTTCTCTCTTCTCACTTCTCTCTCTTTCTCTCTCTGGAAGGGACAAAATGTCAAAAGTCTTAGATGGATGAGAGAAGGGGTCCTTTATAGGAGGCTAAGAATATTTGAGAACATAGACCAAGATCCAGGGCTAGGATCTAGTCTTGTAAGTTTGACTTTGATCTAATGGTATAAACAGAGGCGGTGATTATAATACTCCTGATTGGCTCAAAAGAGGTTCACAAGGATTATGTAAGAGCGCATGCAGATAATTGATAAACATGATCCAAGGGCTGTTAACATACGCAGTTTTACTCTCTTAGGGAAAACTCAAATACAACCAATGAGTATGCAACAGATGTAGGGCAATAAGGGGTTAACAAACGCGCGCCCAAAATAATTAAAAATGAACCCTGAAGTCTCTGCCTCTTTCGAATTCTACCCAAGCAAACATTCATCCAATATAACCATCAATACATAATTGCAGATTGACCCCAAAACTTTTAAAAACAAATTTTAATTAATAAAAACCTTTTTTTTAAGTTTATAAATTCCCAAAAAATATTTAAAAAACAATTTTAGGGATTTAAACACACTCAGCATATATACACACAAGTATATGCAATATGGAATGTATGAATGCTTCTACTGTGTGTGAGTGTTGGTAAAATGTTCTAGATCAATCAAGCCAAAGGAATGAAATAGTAAACCAAACTCTGGGGTTCTTTGGTTTCTAGGATAGACACAATTTTGTCCCAATTTCCAAACTAGATGAACACTTATACAATACAGACTCAAGTGAGTCAAGAATATAAGGTGCTTCAGAAAATGACGTAATATCTATTTGTAATGAAATGATTTCTTCTTTGGCCCCCAAAGAGGAACATTTCATTAAAAATGATATTATTTCCTTCGAAACTCAATCTTTATGCGATGATGATTCATCTGATGAGATTGAATTTCTTTCATCCCCATTTTCATTCTCTATTATCACACTGTCACAAGTACCCGATGATTCGGTTTCAAACTTAATGTTTTAAACCTTTTCTCCAATGAGGAGTATTTGCTTGAGTCGCCCTCCACGATCGCATCTTTGCCTTTGTGTGTGCCACCTCCCATTCCAATTTCAAAATCTTTGGGATGATATTCGAATTTTCTCGGTCCCCACATGTTTTTGTCACCCGTTCAATTGAAACCCCCAATCGTCCCTCCAAAAAATCTAATTGGTGATGGTTCATTTCTTCCGCCTTACATATGACTTCCTTTGTTAAAACGGAATTCATATTTTTCGAAGGGCATTCTTGTATGTGAGTATACACCGGTTATCCTCCAAAGTCAAATCGTTCTCATGGTGGAACCTCAACTATTTAGACTTCTAGTGTATAGTTAGTGTGAAGCCTAAATAGTAGGTTGTATATAGTTAGCTTTTTATTCTTTCTTTTTATTTTTTTCTCCCCTTTTTAATTTAGTCTAGTGTAATTAGTTAACTTTTTGTTATTTGTTTTTGCTATGCTCGGTACTAACTTATTTTGTAGATTCTTTGGACTTGTTCTTATAGGGATCGCTCCACTTTTGGGTAATATCATTATTTTCCTCTCTTTAACTTGGTTCTTAATTAACACTGAGGACAATGTCAAGTTTTAAGTTAGGGGGTGTGGGATATTCTATCCATTTCTTTATTTAGTCCATGTTTTTTCTCACATGTTAGTTACTTAGTATGCTTTTCTTAGAAAATTTCAAAAAGATTTTCTTTCTTTTTTCTCTTTGTTGGGCATTTTGCCTTTGTTTCCGATGATAAATTTCAATAATTGCCCGACCCAATAGACATCCCAATGATGCATGTTCTCGATTTTAAAAGTTATTAGACTTTAGTCTCACTTATTGATTTTACGAACAACTTCATGAATTAAACTTTAATCCCATGAGCACATGCACTTTTCTTTCTTTATTGATCTGGTTTAAGATTTTTATAACTCGGTAATCTTTTGTTGCATTGTATATACTTACACCAAGTAAACTTTGTACCTTTCATCGTTTGTGAGTGTTATACATTATTCTTTTCTCATTGAAAACGTTGAATTCTTCAGTAATTTCTATATTCTTTCATTTGATCGTTCATTAATTGAGTTCATACTTGAAATGTGTTACTTGATCATGATTTTCATATATTGTTTTGATTCGAGAATTGCGTACTTTGTGAAATGATCAATAGGCCATCTTTGTTATATCACCAATATTGACCTTGACCTCACCCTTATATGTTTACCCTCGTTAACCCCTTTGAGCCTAAATATTAGCCTTTCGTTTCACAACCCAAATCTCATAACCAACTCCAAATTGGAGTTTTAAACCATATATACACTTTCCATACCTTTGTTTGGAATGTTAATTGGGATTGAATGTTGTTGTTGTGATTGCGGTTGCAATTTAGGCATTTGAGAGTTTGATAAGTAAAGGAAAGAGAAGTGAAAAAGAGATGAAAAGGAGAAAGCAAAAAGCAAAAGAAAAAAAAATGAGATAAAGAAGAAAAGAAAAGAAAGAGAAAGTTGTAAATATTGTGTATATAGTTCAATAAGCTTTGATTACTCTCCCCGATGATATATGTAATGCCGTTTTGGAACTTGTATTTTTTTCAATTTTGATATTACCCGCATTTTTCCATCATCCCACGTTTTCATTCCGAACACTTTGAATCCGTACATACATTCCTTCATTTCGTACCCTAGCCTAGCCTACATTACAACCCTATTAAAGTCCTATGTGATCTTAGGTTGATGTAATTCAAAAGTCATAATAGTTTTGATAATCTGTTAAAATACATTTCACCTCTTTTAGTGTGCGGTATCTTTCATTGAGATTACAATTTTTCAGTTTATATATAGCGTTCTTCATTTGTGACATGTGTGTGGCCTAGTTTCCATTTACATTTATTCTTTAGCCCGCATGTTCTGTGTGTTACCTCCCTGTTTCGAGTGAATTAACTTGATGAGTGTAATGCCCGTGAGGATTGAATGTATGCTTGCTTTAATGTTTATTCGGTTTATATAAGTTTTTCGCCAAATCATACTTTGCATGTGCTCGCTCCCCTTCCCACATTTTAAGGTTTCAATTCTATGAGGTGCATTCTATAATGTTAATGATTTGGACTGTTGTTTGAATTCATTCACTTTGCTAATAATGCATATGAAATCTTTTTCGTTATTGTTGGGCTTGTCGCATGTTGGGTTGGGCTTATTTTGAGGAAACCGTGTGATGTTTGTGGGTATCATCCCTGAAAACCCTCACGAGATGACACTCGTCCACTAGGGTGACCTAGGGGTTTAACAACTTATTTCATATGCTAAATGCAATCGAATCACCCGCGAAAGTGGCCTTTTTCTTTTATACCATACTTTTGTACTTATCCTTCTTTTGGTTTGCTTGTAGTTCTTGTTGCATCCTATTTCATTGTTAGGGACTAGCAATGTGTAAGTTAGGGGGTGTGATGATACGTAAATATTGCGTATTTCATCCTTCGAACCTACGCATTTTAGTCCGCTCGGGTATCTTATTCCCTATATTTATGCTCGTTAACCAGACAACCTTAGATTTTTACGTTAACATGTTTTGCAGGGGTTAATTGAGTTTTTATAGGTATTTGGATGCTAAGTGTGAAGTTCGGACGCATTCCGCTCGATTTTCGTACACGATCGCACATTCAAGGGTATTTTAGTCTTTTCATAGCTTGGGCAACTGGCCCAACATCTCACTAAAGTTGTATCCCTCCTCGCAAGCTTCGCGTGGCTGCGAACGGTGCGCGATTCCGATTCAGAACGAAGAAGTTACGGGATTTTTAGTGGAAGGAAAAATAATGAATCCAAAAGAGGAGGAGAAGAGGAAGAAAAGGAATGCAGGAGGCTGCCTTGGTTGAGACCTTCTTGATCGATCAATCAATCAAAAGGATCGATCGATCGATCCTTCAGATTTTTGCCACGATTTCAACCATCGATCGATTGATCAAAGGGGTCGATCGATCGATCGATCCCCTGTTTTCTGCAAATATTTTGGCCTTTTCTTTTCTTTTCTCTTTTCTTTTCTAATTTAATTCCTTTTACTATAATATGGATTGTTGTGTAAATATCAGATATGAACGTTTTAGAATAGATTTTAGTGTAGAATAGCTTAGGGTTTGGGAGTTGAGAGCTCTTTTCTTCTTCCTCATATGGTGTGACAACATTTGGGTTTGTAAGATTGTACTTTCATCTTCCTCTCCATTAATATAGCTTGTATTTCCATTATTCATGCTTTCTAGATTAATTTACAAACTTTGTTAATTAGATTCACATGCTTTCTTTACGTTCTTTCTAGTGTAGATTTATCGCATTTATTTATTGCGTTTATTTACCGCGTTTTTAATATGCTTTCTAGCTAATTTAAATTAGGTTGTGTTTGAATGGAACTCGCTCGAGTTGACACGTTGCTTGGCTTTGGTGATGGCGTTTACGGGTCTATTTCGGGTGCGTTGTCCTAGTTATTGCACCTAGGAGATTTGACGGGGCATATCATGTATGTCCCGTGCTTACAACATTTATTGCACAATTTTTGGGGTATTTGTTGACGCCAAAACCTTATTAGGCTTTTATGTGGATTTAGGGGTGCGACAACCCTTGATTCAATTAACTGTCGAAACGAGATGCATTCGTAATAACTCGTCGACCCATGTATCCATTTTATACAAATTAACTTGGGTGAGGGATATTCGACGTAACCTATAGTTTTACCGTGTTATTAGTCTAGCTTTATTTTTCCTCCCCTAGAATAACATTTCTCTTTTATGCATCTTTTCCTTTTTAGCTTGTAGTCACTTTTTACACTTTTATTTCCGAGTACTAAATTAATTGAATTCTAGCAACTCATCCCAGTGGATATTTTCGATACCCGGCTTACCGCTATACTCACCCGTTGAGGGTAGTCGTAATTTAGGTTTGTTTGTATTGAGGTGGTGAACAGAAAACAACGATCAGCGTTTGACACGTGCTACTTTTCACCCTCAATCATTCAACTTCCTTTTGTCGATACAAAGTCGCAGTGAATTATCCTTCTTGACGAATAAAACTGCATCACCCCATGGTGAAGTACTTCTCCTAATGAAAACATGCCCTAATAAATGCTCAATCTGATCCCAAAACTCCCTAATCTCTAGGGGAGCCATCTGATATGGTGTATGTGCAAATTCTATCTCTCGACTAGGTGGAAGCCCTAGGATTTTATCCAATACATCAGAAAAGTGGATAACTACCTAGTTGGAATCTAGCGACACTATGACCTCCGAGGAAGTCTCATCCTCAATATACTAAAAATTATAAGGACACAAATTTCCAATTGAGTCCTTGTAGTTTTGGCTCAATTCCGGACAAAAATGTTTGAGTCATAAGATAGAGTATATTGATCATCTTTCAAGCCTATGACGTGTTTATTAAAGATGTAGCGGCCAAGTGTAAAAAGCTTCATCAAAAGGCTGAGTTTAAGTGCCTCGTTTCTACGTCATCAATAGTGGTTCCATGCTCCCAAGGTATGAATGCATTACATGTATATATAGGGGCTTGGAACTTGTTTATATTGGGTGTTGGGTTTTTAAAACTGTGTTTTTGTTTTCAGAATGTTTCTATTAAAACTTATATAAAAAATATATAATGTTTTTGGGCTTAAAAAAAGATTTTTTTTAACATTTTGTGAGTTCATTCGAAGTGTCGTTCGAACGAGAATGTCGTTCGAACCACAAGTCTTTCGAACGAGATTACCAACGACTTCACATTATGGCATACTGGAACTTTGTTCGAAAATGTCGTTTGAACGAGATGGTCGTTCTAACGAGATTTTTAACGAGCTTCTAACGAGTTCATACTGGAACTTCGTTAGAAGACTCGTTCAAACGAGAATGTCGTTCGAAAGAAATGTCGTTCGAACGAGAATTGGCGGGAACAGATTTTTTGGCAGTTTTGAGCAGTTTTTCCCACTTTCCCACTTGTTTTACCCCACTATCTTTTTGCTGAATATCTATGTGCGGGAATAACTTTTTCTAATTTAACTTTTCATATCCTACCAACCTCTAGATAGTGTTTGAGAGAAAAATTGTTTTAGGGAAAAGTTTATTGTTTTAAAGTGTCAATTTTTAAGGAAAAATCAATATACACTTTAGTTTTTACACCCATAGTTTTGTTTATCCAAGTTCATATATATACATCTTGCTTGGAGTTTGGCACCGGGTTTATCTCTACATTAGTTTGAAGAGAAGTTTGGGTTTGCTTCTAACTCCCACAAAGAAAAGGACGTTTTCGTGATTTACCCACTTGGAGAAAGGCTCCTAGTTCGGGTGACGGTGACCACATAAAGTCTGATCGGTGGATTCTGGGACCACGATGGAGCTCTGGGGTTATTTGCTAAGTGGAGGTGTTTGCAAGAAGACGCATCAAGGCTTGAGATGGTTTGAGTTGAGGAAGTAAGTCATCTATCTTGTAAATGTAATTCCGTACTTAGTGGATTTGAGGCTAGGGCCGTCCGATGTTATTTCCCGTTGTGGGTTTTTCCTCGTACATCACGGCATAGTGTGATTGATTTATTTTATCTTGCATAATGACTTAGAACTCATGATTAGGATAATTCAAGATAAAATTGGTTTTAATTGTCACACTTAATTTAATTTGATGCATAATTAAATTTGGGTAATTGTTTATTTAATTCAAGTCTATTGTTAAAACTGGTTTGGCCTAATTTGGAAATAATGAGAAATATGACTTAGGCAAATTCTAGGACTTTGATTAATTAATTGTGTTTAAGTGAAAATGATTTAATGAATTAATTTAATCTCACTTGTGTTTAATTTTAATTTGAAAAAGATATTAAAATTTGGTAATTCGATTTATTGAACCATCACCTTTACGCTTTTGCATATCTATTTAATAAAAAGGAAATATAAACAAGGATATTATTCTTTAAGAGTGTAAAATTGGGGGCCTATCCTTTCACAGATTGGTATCAGAGCCAACGAGATAAATTATTTCGTTAAAGATCCTTTAAATAATTTTTAGCTAAAATGGAACTTTCCCCATTTTCAAAATTTCCTATTTTCGATGGTTCTAACTACGCGTATTGGAAAGCGCGAATGAAATCGGCACTTAAATCTATCAATGAGAGGGTTTCGATGTCTGTAGTTAACGGGTGGTCTCCACCAACTTGTTTAGTAGAAAATGAATGTGTACCCAAACCGGCCGATAGATGGAGTGAGGGTGAATTTAAACTTTCAAAGTTTAATTCCCGAGGTTAAAATGCCTTGTTTAGCACTGTCACACTGGATGAATTCTGACGTATTATGACGTGTGAGACCGCTAAAGAAGCATGAGATATTTTGCAACTCACTCATGAAGGTACAAGTGTCGTTAAAGCTTCGAAACTCCAAAACCTCACCACTCAATTTGAAACCATCAAAATGAACGATAATGAAACTTTTGATGAATTTTATGCTAGACTTTCTGATATTGTCAATTCATCTTTTAATTTGGGAGAGAAAATACCCGACAACCGAGTTGTAAAAAAAATTTTAAGGTCCCTACTCGATAGATTTATTCCAAAAGTGATCATTTTAAATTATTTACCAACTTTAGCCTCTACGAAATTAGAAGAGCTTGCAAGTGATTTATAAACCTATGAACTAGACATGTTTCCCTCTAAGACTGAAAAGAAAATAGAAAAGGGCATTGCTTTAAAATCCCGAAAAGAGGTCAAATAAGTAGTAGAGAGCGAGAGTGATGGCGACTCGGAAGCTATGGCTTTGTTTGCTCAAAAATTTAGAAAATTTCTTAAATATAACAAAGATAAATTCAAAAATGATTTTAAGAAATTTGAAACTTCTAAGTATGACAAAATCGAGAACATCTCTAAGCCTATTAATGAACAATTAAATAGGGGCGAGTCAAATAGGTGTTTTGGTTGTGAGGGTTATGGCCATAGGGATTCTGAGTCTCCAACTAAACTAAGGAAAGAGGGTAAATGACCCATTTCATATAATGCAACCCTTATTGATAGTGATAAGGAAGAGGGACCTGATTCCCCCACTAAACCAAATTTTGTGGCTTTTATGGCTAGTCATGTGAGCACCGAAAGTGAATCTTCTCATGAAGATATTCAAACACATGACACTTCCGAGGTCAATGTTTTTTATTCCCTTGTTTGTGATGATAGTGAGAGTGGAGCAGAAAGAGAGTGAAAATGAAGAAGAGGTTAATGTGAGTGAACTTCAAAATGCTTTTCAAGAACTTTATAAAGAATCTATTAAGTTGAAAAGAGCTAATTTGAAGTTAGAAGCTAGTTTAAGAGAGCGTGTCAAGGTCGTTGATGATAGTATGTTGGTTGAAGACCTTAGGACACGAGAGAAATCTCTTCTAGAGAAGCTCTTCAAGGCGAGAGAGATAGCCTTAGGGGTTTAATGGAATCCTTGAAAAATGAGCTTTTTACTTTCGAAGAGCGAAATGTTTTATTAGAGTCTAACATTTTAGAATTATAAAAAATAATAAAAGACTCTAGTAATGTCAAATTTGATTTGGAGTGTCGTTCGAAAAAATTAGATAAAATATTAGGAACGGTCCAAATTAAAAATTACACATATGGTTTAGGTTTCAATACTTGTAATGAATCTACTTATAAAGCCAAAACCAACATTTTAGGAGAATATACTAGAAATACTTTTAGAAATCACTCTGTAGGTAAATCTTTTCGTCATGTTTTTACTTGCACACATTGTGGTCAAAAAGGTCATCTTTGGAAATTTTGTTTTGATCTTAAACGTATTCCTAGAAATTCCCAACGTAAAGCTACCAAGGTATTTAAAATTCCTACACCCCAAGATAGTCATTCTTCATTAATTATTGGGTTAGGAAATCCGACTTGGTTGCCTTGCAAAATATGGCTTTTGATTCTCATTTACTTTTACATGCTTCCTCCCTTGCTAAATCTAAAGGATGAATGTGTTAGTGTTTGCATACTTTATCAATTGTACTTCATGCTATATTCACATGCTAAATGTATGCTTGTTAATCATTTTTTAGTCATTACTTTATTTCATATCACATGCTAGAATAATGATTTTTGTTTATCTTTTGTATTTTATTTTTTCATTTTGTTTGCATTAAATGAAAAATACAAAAAGATTTTTTTTCATCATTTGAATTTTTATCTTTTGGTAATTTTAGATTAATTGAAAAGTCGAATGATTTTTGTTTGTCTTTTGAGTATATATTTTTATTTTTGGTTAAAAACTTCAAAAACTCAAAAAGATTTTATTTTGTGTGTATTTTAGTTTGACACATTTTATGTGGCATATACTTGTGTTTTGAATCCCATCTTTTACGCTCTCATGTGCCTAGAACTTTTGGTTTAGATTGATAATCCTTATTATGTTCTTTACCAGGGTTACATGGAGTAGTTTGATTTTGTGTTGATATAATGGATTCTATTTTATATGCCTCTATTCACACATGCACGAGCTCTTTTGAAATTTTAACTTCATATGTATATTTGAGCTTTGTGAGGTGTTCTCCTACTAATCTTGTCATCTACATATTTGTGACATAGGAGGACTAGTGCATGTCAAAATCCGTTGCACGTGAGATTTGTGTGAAAAATGAAAACATGATAAATATAAATTTGCACGGGGAAGGGCTCCGAAAGGACTTAGTGATCCTTTGCGATTGTAAGCCACCATTTTAAATGGACCTAAAAGAAATACTTGGTCCAATGGCCTAAAAATAGAAAATATGGCATTAAAAATAAAAATAATTTGCCAAGGTCTATGTTTGATTGATATATTCATTCAAAATCAATTAAGCTTATTGAGGGAGATTGGATGGTATATCAACGGTTTGCACAATGTCCGTTTATCCAAGTTGCGTATTTCATGTCATGACTCTATTGGTTTGTAGGATCATCAATATGCTAGGCTTGTATGCATTGTGTATGTTTGTTCATTGAGTTCAATCTATATTGTCACATGAGGTTATATTCAAATGTGATGAAGTTTGCAATCAATTGAGAACTCCGTGAACATGTTTTAAGTAATTGGGTCTAAATTTAATCGTTACTAGTTCACACCCCAACACTTCCGTTTTCATATGACACATTTTTGCCACACGAGTGTGAAAGACTCCTATTATATTTTATGTGTGTCATTTGTATGTTTATATCTATATATGTGTACTTGAGTCTCTTTGGTATATATTGCGTATACATATATTTGATATTTTTGTTTAGTCTTTGTCTTGATTTCTAATCCATATATGCTTTAATTCATACTTGGTATCCATCTTATTGCATTCTTTGTTGATATCACATGCTTATTAACTTATATATCATATTGGTATCATTTTATTGCATCCTAGTTGGTCTCAGTTGTTATTTATTGGATTAGTTGAATTTTTGTTGCCCATATGCTTTAATTTTTTTACCTTTGTCTATTCATGAACAAAAAGGGGGAGGATGATAGGGGGAGAAATGGTATCTAATCTGTACCACCCGTCCTTTTGGAGACAATTAAATTCCACATTTGGGCATAAATTGGAATTTGTAGATTTTCCTGAAATAGTAATTTCTGGGATTCTCAAGGATTTGAGGATTGTAGATAGGTGATATATTTACTTTTGGGGTTAAGTAAATATGTCGAGGTATTTTAATAATATGTCGTCGTTGAGTAAAGCGATAGAAGGTAAGATTTTAATTAGAAAACCCGCATTAAGTTATATGGGTTAGAATAGTGATTTGCGGTCAAGTACCTCGGATTGGAATTTTGATTGCGCCGTGAGTCTCGGAATGTCCGAGATACTCGGAAAAGAGTGTCTGATTGTCGAAAATGAGTTTCGGGAAATTTTAGAGTTAAAATGGCTCGTAATTGAGTAAACGAGTCGTTTTTGAGTTTTAAGGGGTTAAACCCTTTTCTCCTTATAAAATGAGGGAGAGAGGGAGAAAAGATAAGGAAGAAAGAAAGAAAATAGAGAAAAGAGAGAGAGGAGGAAGAAAAGAGGAGAAAAGGGGAGATTTCGGCCAACCTCCGCGGGATTCGGCTCGAGGTCATCGGATTATATCCACGAGGCAAGTGTTTACTTTCTTTATTTACTTTTTGCATAAATATCTCATACCGTAGTTTGGTATAAACAAACCCTAAAGATTTTGGGTTGGGTTTTCGTGGATAAAACAGGTTTTCGGGAGTTAAAACGAATAAACCCCTATAATTTCATAATTGGAGAAACTTAGAAATTAATCAAAATAAATTGGTGGTTTAGGGTTCTAGGATGTTTAAAACCCTTAATATATGTGTATTTGAAGTTGGTTGAGGTTGTAGGGCATTGGGTGAGGCGACAAAATCTTGGCAGAAGCTTTAATGGTCGAAACGGTCTCGGAGAAGATGATGAATAGTGACCTGCATCTTTTCGAATCGATTCGGCCTTGATTCGAATCGATTAGGCTCCTGGTCAAAAAATAAAATTGTAGATATTTTCGATATGGTCCCGTGGGCCCGACCGCGTATTTTTTTGATTTTTTTTATTTATATTGATTTTTATACGAAAAGTTATCCGATAATGAAATCGTTAGTTAAAACTTACTAGAGATAGGGGTTCTCAAATGGAGTATTAAGACCTTTAAAGAACTTATGGAGATATGAAAACTTTGGGTTTGTAGGAATAAATCCAAGTTACGAATTAAATAGAGATTGGATTGAGTTTTGGGTATTTTGGAGTTTGAGAAATCGTCCAAACAGTGACCCTCAAACAGGCCGAATCGATTCGGGTCCAGGACGAATCGATTCGCCTAAGGGGATTTTTGTTTTTGCAGTGGGCCGAATCGATTCGAATTTAGATCGAATTGATTGGCCATTAAGGACCTTCTTGCAGAACACTTTCCGAATCGATTTGGATTGGGGGCGAAATCGATTCGCCTACCCGAATCGATTCGCAATTGGGGCGAATCGATTCGCTTTGGTCAAATTTACCAGTTTTTTCCTCTTAAGAGTATGTGGAGTTAAATTACAATTTAGGGAATTATATGGGGGACCCTAGTTATGATATCGGGACTCCTAAATGATGGTTTTGAGGGTAAATAAACCTTTAGATGAAAGAGAATGCCTTGGATTGGTGTAGGGCATAACCCGGGGAACGGACATAGTTTAAGTTCGGGAAAGAATACTCCCTGGAATATTTTAGTGGGCATTTAGGCCTATATAATTATGCGTATAGAAAGCATAGTTATATCGATTATTGTTGGGCAAATCCTATGAGGTGATTAGGATGAAATTGAGAATACGTATATATATTCAATTAGTGAGAAGTGTTATAATTGGAGATATCCAATATATCCTTAGATGGGATTAAGGCATGTATTATTTATCAAAGTAAGAAAATACGTTGAGTTTAGTATAATACGTATATGAATGCATGATTATGATTCTTTGAGATAATCTTTGGGATTATTGGTCATCGCTAGATGCTATTGGCAATTATGGCCATATATATATATATGATATGATGTAGATGACTTTTGAAAATGTAAAGATAAATGTTTTAAAAATGGAAAGATAAATTATTTTCATAAATAATAATTTATGGATACACACCTCTCTAAATCGCTATCATAAGGGAAGTTGCGTGCGTATGGTGAAGCCCCCTAGATAATGAATGCAGGGTGGATATAGTCCTATAGGTCATATGAGAGATTATATATTTTTTGCGTTGGTTAGGTGATTCTGGGTGCGGTCATGACTATCCCGCAGGCATATGGCCGCTTCCCGACGATTTGTTAGGTTCCCAGGTAGTTTTTTTTATAGGCCCTGGAAGATGATAGCCATTTAGGGGCGCGTCCATTGGGGAAACCCGGAGGGACGGTCTTAGATATGTTAAAGCAATTCATGATAATTAATTTGCTTTAAATACATTTCCTGGATGGAAGAAGGGAAATGGGACAATTGATTTAGCTTCGGATACATTTCCCGGATGGAAGAAGGGAAATGGAAGCATGTGATATGATAAAAGCATTTTTATGATAATAAAATTTTCTTTTATATACATTTCCTGGATATAAGAAGGGAAATGGGATGTTATGAAAAGTTAAAGAATTTTTATGATAATAAAAGTTTCTTTAAATATATTTCCTGGATATAAGAAGGGAAATAGAAAGTTTTGAAATGAGTATAGAATACAACTCAGTCCGGGAGATAGATCCGGATGTGTATTATAAAGATGAATATAAAGTAAACTTCAGTCCGGGAGATATTATCCGGATGTATATTATAAGACGTATATAAAATAAATGTGATATGTATATATATAAGTATATATTTATACTTAGTCTTGTGCTATGGGCCTAATGGATCTCCACCATTAACCCTGCCAAGTTGTAGTGTAACGAGGGGGGTTCCTTGTTTGGATTTCGCTTCGCGAGACACCCCATGCACGAACTGAGCGCAGTGTTGAGAATGGGGAGAAGTTTAGCCCTTAGTACTCGGGCGGTATAGGTTTCTAGTAGTCGGGTGAATTAGACTAGTTAGGCGGGATAGCTTGATTAGGGTATTTTGTTAGGAACCGTTAGGTGTGCACTACTAGAAGATAGGTGAGGGGTATCTCATGGGAGTGCGATACCAAAATTAAATATGAGATAAAACCTTTTTTCTAAAAATAAAGCATTTATGCCCTTGCAAAATATTTTCAAACTCGGGCTCTGACCCATTTATCTACTTTTCCTTTCTTGCTATATATTATATATATATATAGGTGTCCATACACAGGGACGCCTGGATGGCACTTCTTTCGAGTCAAACGTCAGCTGCAGCAGCTATGGATGCATGCAGGTTCTCGATAGACGCTTCTATCCTTGTACTCTAGATAAGAGGTACTGTATACACATTCGGGTTAATAACCCAATTGCATTTATTTATTCTTTTAGTACAGCATTCGAAATGGTTGTATATTTTGACCGAGTGTTCGATTATTTTATTTCATTTCAGTTTCATTTATGCAAATTGTGTGGATGTTTTATTCATAGTTGTTACAAAAAGTAGTTAAGTAAAATTTTGACGTCGTCCTAATAGGATATTAGTAATTAAATGGATTTTCGATAGTGATTCTAATAATGATCCATATGAGACTCCTATTTTAATTTGATATAGCAGCAATCGCCCGGTATTTTATTAGGTGGGTTGTCACAGATGGTATCAGAGCATGAGGTTCTAGTGTCCTTAGGAATCTGTACGGACGTACTACGCTTTCAGCGTGTCTCTCGATTTGATATAGGGCCTCAGGATTAGGATTGTTGATTTATCTTGTGAGATTTCTTTCTCCTGCCATAGTATAAGATTATGTAAATCTTTTGTGCGCTCGTTCGAGAATCGTGTGCGGGGCTTGGATGGCGGCAGGAGGTGGGGCTTAGTTGGAGCTATAAGGTTGAAGCTTGTAGTGAAATTTCCTTCTAACGGAGAAGTTATGAGGACTAGTAAGATGATTGTAAGGAGCAGGGTAAAGTGGTTATTATGAGTTTTACCTCAATGGAGGAGGTTTATCTGGTGTGACTAGATAAAGTTGTGGTGTTCGTTAGCCCTAAACTCCTGTGTGTAATTTGAGTTTTGGCGGTATTGATAACATTATATCATGTATTCCTATATGTTTTCCGTGGTAGCGAAGTTTTATTTTCCTTCACTCGCCATAAAGGCGAGTGTTGATATTTTAAATCTATATATGTATATGGCTTGTGATACTCATTTTATATGTTTATACGAGTATGGTAATATGGTGAGTATATAACGTTATTGGTTGATCAAAGCGATAGCAAGCTAAGGATGGCAAGACTATCATGTCCACGGTTCCAGGGTGGAACAGGTTGTTGTTACGATATCTCACCTGGATACAGGTTGAGTTCGCCTTTATTGTTATGGGTAAATGGAACTTCGATGAGCAGAGGTTTCATTATCGTGATTTGAGTATATGGCGACCTTATAGATATGATTTGAGGTGTCCCGGATTATTGTTGAGCTGTAAGTTTAAGCTCATTATTGTTTGTTAGAGACTGAGTGTAGTGCGATGCGCTTAGTGGTGTGGATCCTAGTTAGAAATAGGAGTTCAGACCACCCTTTTGTTGGAAAAAGGGGATAGGGTTATCCCGATTGCATGTTTCAAATAACGGACCTCCATGACCGACAAAGTTAAGTAGGAGTGTGTGGAGGGGTTCCTTGTTTGGATTTCGCTTTGCAAGACGCTCCACACATGAATCTTAACGGCGTCGGGAGTGGAGATATGTTATAGGATGCAAGGATGTGGGTTTTGTTGATAAGTCTTATATTGTGGATGAACCACTATAGACTATGAGCCATGTGATGATGGTATGTTTATGGAAATATTGTGCTATGGAAAAGCACTAAAGTGGTCATCTCGCCACAGGTGGGTGGGTGAAGTAGGACTTAGAGAAATTGATTTGAGGATTATGGCTAGGCCTTAGTGAAAAGGCAAAATTTTGAGAAAGTATACTTTGGGTATGATGTACGTGTCCTCTTTCAGAGAGTTGGGCACTTCGATTAGTTTGTTTTCCTTTCGTATGGGCGGAAGGATATAATAGTAGGATTTCGTTCGTAGGATATCGTGGTAGGATTTAGGACGTCCCGCTAGTGTGCCTTAGGTCGATATATCTCGATGACCGACAACACGAGGGAGTAGTGTAACGGGAGGGTTCCTTGTTTGGATTTCGCTTTTGCGAGACGTCCCATGCATGAAACCAAGCAAATGTCGAAAGTTGAGAGAGGCCTTGGGCACTAGGGATATACTTAGGATATTACTCGTTTCGCGTAGGTAGGGTAACACATAGATCGTAGCATTTGTAGGATGTAAGTTTAGTAGAGTTAGTGGCGCCGAGGTTAGGAGAATTGAATTTCGCGGGTTGGGAGGACCCATGTGTGAGTATTACATCGAGGAAAGGAGACCCTCATTTAGAGAGAGTGTTATGTGTCCGATGTTTGAAGTGGATGTGCAGATGTGAACGGGTTAAAAATATGTATGGGCACCTTAGTAAGTTGGTTTATATACCGCCTGAAATAGAAGGGGCGCAGTATATAAAGTTGAAGTTTATGATGTGAGGCACTGTAGATGATGGGTACAATGTGACATTATTAGAGTCACTTTACGATCGTGGTAGTTGTATAGTATATGGATTGGGAACCATTGGGTTAGTGTCATTCCCTTTGAGGTATTAGGATTTGGAGTGATCCTAGGATTGGTGGTGTAGGTTGTATCTGAATTTCGAGGACGAAATTCCATTGTAAGGGGGGAGAGTATGTAACAACCCGTCCTTTTGGAGACAATTAAATTCCACATTTGGGCATAAATTGGAATTTGGATATTTTCCTGAAATAGTAATTTCGGGGATTCTCGAGGATTTGAGGATTGTCGATAGGTGATATATTTACTTTTGGGGTTAAGTAAATATGTCGAGGTATTTTAATAATATGTCGCCGTTGAGTAAAGCGACAGAAGGTAAGATTTTAATTAGAAACCCGCATTAAGTTATATGGGTTAGAATAGTGATATGCGGTCAAGTACCTCAGATGGGAATTTTGACTACACCGTGAGTCTCAAAATGTTCGAGATAGTCGGAAAAGAGTGCTTGATTGTCGAAAATGAGTTTCGGGAAATTTTAGAGTTAAAATGGCTCGTAATTGAGTAAACGAGTCATTTTTAAGTTTTAAGGGGTTAAACCCTTTTCTCCTTATAAAATGAGGGAGAGAGGGAGAAAAGAGAAGGAAGAAAGAAAGAAAGAAAAGAGAGAGAAGAGAGAGAGGAGGAAGAAAAGAGGAGAAACGGGAGATTCCGGCCAACCTCCGTGAGATTCGGCTCGAGGTCGTCGGATTATATCCACGAGGCAAGTGTTTACTTGCTTTATTTACTTTTTTCATAAATATCTCATACCGTAGTTTAGTATAAATAAACCCTAAAGATTTTGGGTTGGGTTTTCGTGAATAAAATGGGTTTTCGGGAGTTAAAACGAATAAACCCCTATAACTTGATAATTGGAGAAACAAAGAAATTAATCAAAATAAATTGTGGTTTAGGGTTCTAGGATGTTTAGAACCCTTAATATATGTGTATTTGTAGTTGGTTAAGGTTGTAGGGTGTTGGGTGAGGTGACAAAAGCTTGGGAGAAGCTTTAATGGCCGAAACCGTCTCAGAGAAGACGATGAATAGTGACCAACGTCTTTCCAAATTGATTCGTCATTGATTCGAATCGATTCGGATCCTGATCAAAAAATAAAAATTGTAGATATTTTCAATGTGGTCGCGTGGGCGCCGACCGCATATTTTTCTCATTGGAGATAAATATTAGGGGTTCTCAAATGGAGTGTTAGGACCTCTAAAGAACTTGTGGAGATATGAAAACTTTGGGTTTGTAGGAATAAATACAATTTATGAATTAAATAGAGATTGGATTGAGTTTTGGGTATTTTGGAGTTTGAGAAATCGCCCAAACAGTGACCCTCAAACATGCCGAATCGATTCGGGTCCAGGCCGAATCGATTCGCCTAAGGGGATATGTGTTTTTGTAGTGGGTCGAATCGATTCGGATTTAGATCAAATCGATTCGCCATTAAGGACCTTCTTGCAGAACACTTTCCGAATTGATTTGGATTGGGGGCGGAATCGATTCGCCTACCCGAATCGATTCGCAATTGGGGCGAATCGATTCTCTTTGGTCAGATTTGCTAGTTTTCTCCTCTTAAGAGTATGTGGAGTTAAATTACAATTTGGGGACTTATATGGGGGACCCTAGTTATGATATCGGGACTCCTAAATGATGGTTTTGAGGGTAAATAAACCTTTAGATGAAAGAGAATGCCTTGGATTGGTGTAGGGCATAACCCGGGGAACGGACATAGTTTAAGTTCGGGAAAGAATACTCCCTAGAATATTTTAGTGGGCATTTAGGCCTATATAATTATACTTTTAGAAAGCATAGTTATATCGATTACTGTTGGGCAAATCCTATGAGGTGATTAGGATGAAATTGAGAATACATATATATATTCAATTAGTGAGAAGTGTTATAATTGGAGATATCCAATATATCCTTAGATGGGATTAAGGCATGTATTATTTATCAAAGTAAGGAAATACTTTGGGTTTAGTATCATGCGTATATGAATGCATGACTATGATTCTTTGAGAGAATCTTTGGGATTATTGGTCATCGCTAGATGCTATTGGCAATTATGGATATATATATATATATATATATATATATATATATATATATATATATATACTATGTGATTAAAGTATATATATAATATGATGTAGATGACTTTTGAAAATTTAAAGATAAATGTTTTCAAAATGGAAAGATAAATGATTTTCGTGAATAATAATTTATGGATACACACCTCTCTAAATCGCTATCATAAAGGAAGTTGCCTGCATATGGTGAAGCCCACTCGCTAATGAATGCATGGTGGATATAGTCCTATAGGACATATGAGCGATTATATATTTTCTGCGCTGGTTAGGTGATTCTGGGTGTGGTCATGACTATCCCGCAGGCATATGGCCGCTTCCCGATGATTTGTTAGGTTCCCAGGTAGTCTTGTTTGATTGGCCCTGGAAGATGATAGCCATTTAGGGGCGCGTCCAGTGGGGAAACCCGGAGGGACTGTCTTAGATATGTTAAAGTAATTCAGGATAATTAATTGGCTTTAAATACATTTCCTGGATAGAAGAAGGAAAATGGGATAATTGATTTGGCTTTGGATACATTTCCCGGATGGAAGAAGGGAAATGGAAGCATGTGATATGATAAAATCATTTTTATGATAATAAAATTGGCTTTTAAATACATTTCCTGGATATAAGAAGGGAAATGGGATGTTATGAAATGGTAAAGCATTTTTATGATAATAAAACTTGCTTTAAATATATTTCCTGGATATAAGAAGGGAAATAGAAAGTTTTGAAATGAGTATAGAATACACCTCAGTTCGGGAGATAGATCCAGATGTGTATTATAAAGATGAATATAAAGTAAACCTCAGTCCGGGAGATATTATTCGGATGTATATTGTAAGACGTATATAAAATGAATGTGATATGTATATATATAAGTATATATTTATACTTAGTCTTGTGTTATGGGCCTAATGGATATCCACCATTAACCCTGCCAAGTTATAATGTATTGGGGGGGTTCCTTGTTTGGATTTTGCTTCGCGAGACACCCCATGCACGAACTAAGCGCAGTGTTAAGAATGGGGAGAAGTTTATCCCTTAGTACTCGGGCGGTATAGGTTTCTAGTAGTCGGGTGAATTAGACTAGTTAGGCGGGATAGCTTGACTAGGGTATTTTGTTAGGAAGCGTTAGGTGTGCACTACTAGAAGAGAGGTGAGGATTATCTCATGGGAGTGCGATACCAAACTTAAATATGAGATAAAACCTTTTTTCTAAAAATAAAGCATTTATGCACTTGCAAAATATTTTCAAACTCGGGCTCTGACCCGTTTATCTACTTTTTCTTTCTTGCTATATATATATATATATCTGTGTGTGTGTGTGTGTGTGTGTGTGTGTGTGTGTGTGTGTGTGTGTGTGTGTGTGTGTGTGTGTGTGTGTCCAGACACAGGGACGCCTGGATGGCACTTCTTTCGAGTCAGACGTCAGCTGCAGCAACTGTGGATGCGTGCAGGTTCTCGATAGACTCTTATATCCTTGTACTCTAGATAGGAGGTACTGTATAAACATTGGGGTTAATAACCCAATTGCATTTATTTATTTTTTTAGTACAGCATTCGATATGGTTGTGTATTTTGACCGAGTGTTCCGTTTTTGTATTTCATTTCAGTTTCATTTATGCAAACTGTGTGGATGTTATATTTATAGTTGTTAAAAAGAGTAGTTAAGTAAAATTTTGACGCCGGCCTAATAGGATATTAGTAATTAAATGGATTTTTGACAGTGATGCTAAGAATGATCCATATGAGACTCCTGTTTTAATTTGATATAGGAGTGATCGCCCGGTATTTTATTAGGAGGGTTGTCACATAATCCTATTATTATCGTATCTTAGTTTAAGGGAGATTTATCTTAGGGGGAGACGTCTTTCTAAGTTGATCATACTTGATAAAGGGAGAGAATTAATTTAGGGGGAGTAGTTACTTTACTTGCATTAAATATTTTGATATTCCCTATGCGTGTAATGTGTTTGCTTAAGTGTGCAGGAATTATTTTATAAAGCGGCATCTTTCAATGGCAAAGATTGTTGATCCTTTGGGTTGTTCGAGTCAAGCATTGTAATTTTATTTTGGGTGGGACTTTTTATTAGTCTAGTAGAGCTTGACGCACCTTTAGGATTTTTGTTGGTTTTTGTCCCGTAATAGCCAAAGGGGGAGATTTGTAAGGACGCAAATTTCCAATTGAGTCCTTGTAGTTTTGTCTCAATTCCGGACAAAAACGTTTGAGTCATATGATAGAGTATATTGATCACCTTTCAAGCGTATGACGCGTTTGTTGAAGACTTAGCGGGCCAAGTGTATAAAGCTTCATCAAAAGGCTGAGTTTAAGTGCCTCGTTTCTACGTCATCAATAGTGGTTCCATGCTCCCAAGGTATGAATGCATTACATATATATAGGAGCTTGGAACATGTTTATATTGAATGTTAGGTTTTTAAAACTGTGTTTTTGTTTTCAGAATGTTTCCATTCAAACTTATATAAAAAATATATAATGTTTCTGGGCTTAAAAAAAGAATTTTTTTAACATTCTGTGAGTTCGTTCGAAGTGTCGTTCGGACCACAAGTCGTTCGAACGAGAATGTCGTTCGAACCACAAGTCGTTCGAACAAGATTGCCAACGACTTCCCATTATGGCATACTGGAACTTCGTTTGAAATGTCATTCGAACGAGATGGTCGTTCTAACAAGATTTCTAACGAGCTTCTAACGAGTTCATACTAGAACTTCGTTAGAAGACTCGTTCGAACGAGAATTGGCGGGAACAGGTTTTTTGGCAGTTTTGAGCAGTTTTGTCCACATTCCCACTTGTTTTACCCCACTATCTTTTTGTTGAATATCTATGTGCGGGAATAACTTTTTCTAATTTAACTTTTCATTTCCTACCAACCTCTAGAGAGTGTTTGAGAGAAAAATTGTTTTAGGAAAAAGTTCATTGTTTTAAAGTGTCAATTTTCAAGGAAAAATCAATATACACTTTAGTTTTTACACCCATAGTTTTGTTTATCTAAGTTCATATATATACATCTTGCTTGCAGTTTGGCACAAGGTTTATCTCTAAATTAGTTTGAAGAGAAGTTTGGGTTTGCTTCTAACTCCCACAAAGAAGAAGAGGTTTTCGTAATTTACGCACTTGGAGAAAGGCTCCTAGTTCAGGTGACGGTGACCACATAAAGTTCGATCGGTGGATTCCGAGACCACGGTGAAGCTCCGGGGTTATTCGCTAAGTGGAGGTGTTTGCAAGAAGACGCGTCAAGGCTTGAGAGGGTTCGAGTTGAGGAAGTAAGTCATCTGTCTTGTAAATATAATTTCGTACTTAGTGGATTTGAGGCTAGGACCGTCCGAGGTTGTTTCCCGTTGTGGGTTTTTCCTCGTACATCGCAGCGTAGTGTGATTGATTTATTTTATCTTGCATAATGACTTAGAACTCATGCTTAGGATAATTCAAGATAAAATTTGTTTTAATTGTCACACTTAATTTAATTTGGTGCATAATTAAATTTGGATAATTGTTTATTTAATTCAAGTCTATTGTTAAAACTGGTTTGGCCTAATTTGGAAATAATGAGAAATATGACTTACGCAAATTCTAGGACTTGAATTAATTAATTGTGTTTAAGTGAAAATGATTTAATGAATTAATTTAATTTCACTTGTGTTTAATTTTAATTTGAAAAAGATATTAAAATTTGGTAATTCGATTTATTGAACCATCACCTTTATGCTTCCGCATATCTATTTCATAAAAAGGAAATATAAACAAGGATATTATTCTTTAAGAGTGTACAATTGGGGGCCTATCCTTTCACAAAAATGCATGCTTAACTCACCTTCGGGCTGCGACATCACAACCAGGTTCATCTTCTTCCTTGGAATGACAAAGACGATGGACCTAGCATAGCAGTCAACACAGGCTCTGTATGTAGATAGCCAATCCATCACTAATATGACATCGTACTTGAGCATATCTAGTACTAATAAGTCTTCCACAAAAGTGAGTCATCGGATCTCCCTAATTATTTATGAGTCTATGGTTCGACTCTAATTAATTAATTAATTATCCTGGTGTCACTCAACCAATAAATTCGGACTCGCTCACTTGGACCGTATCTTAATACTACCCGAGTCTATATTCTGACTCCATATTAATTAGTTTCCCTCCCTAATTAATTAAATATCTTGGCATCGCTCAACCAATATATCCGGACTCACTCACTCGAACCGTACTTAATTATTTTGAATTTATTTCACAATTTATCCATAATGTGTCACACATAAATCCCTCCTAATCCCAATTATATTCCCCATAATTGTTAGGAAGTTTAGTTATATTTTTATTTTTCCCTAAATAAACACTTTGAAATTTAATTCTTAAATTAATTCCCCCTATATATTAAAACTGGCCGACCTGACAAAATTCTGGGACCATAGTCGATCGATCGATCAATCAGATAACCTTTTTCCCCGAGCTGTCTGTTTCCTCTATTAATGCACAACCAAGATTTTTATTCACTCTCTCACTATTATGCCATCACAACCAACAATATTATCACATGGTAAAAGGTTCTAAACATCCTAGAGACCTTAAATTCTTAATTGATTTTCATAATTTTGAACTTTCCCGATTTGGGTATTTTTTGGGTTTTCTTCATTCGATCTAAGTTTCCACACTAATATCTAAATTCGTCATCAATTTATACTGGGTGTTGATACCAAATTTAATCTGCTGACATGGCCCAATTAAATGAAGACACGTGGCGATCTACATGGCAACAACAAACACTTCCGAGGAACTCACACGCTCCGAGGAACAAGACCTCTCCGAGGAACTCTTGGGTACCGAGAAGCTTAGGCGGTCCGAGCTGCACCTCGAATAAAGCATTAATAGCTGGATAACCAACAGTTTGACCATTCATTAAATGCTTATCATTTAGACGTACACGCTTAAGGGGAATTGAATGTATTACCCTTTCATATGTACATCATTTAATGTATTACCCTTTCACTTTACAGCCTCAGGGCTATAAATACATTGTACAATCCTCATTGAAAAGGGACCCCCGGACGGGAATTTCTTGAGAGAACTTGTAATCGAGAATTCCCAAACACTCAGCAATAACATAACAGTGGACGTAGGCCATTCTTATAAGGCTGAACCACTTTAAAATTCTTTATCTCATTTATTTATCTGTAATTGAATAATTAGAGTGATCTAATTTTTTACATCAACAGATTGGCGCCGTCTGTGGGAATGACTGGTAATATCGTTTTCCATCAAAAACAATTCATCACCAATGGCTGATATTCCAGAATCCAGTAATCGAAACGCTGGAAGCCCTCCAAATCCATCTGCTTCGCCAAATATTCCAGATTTGGCTGGAATAATGACAAATCTGGCTCAGGGCCAGACCGTCATGCAAGAAACAATGCGACAACTCATACAAACCCTTCATGGCGGTGCACTAACTCATTCAGGACTGCGGAGTATTCAAAGAACACCCGTGCACCATCCTCACGTACTAGGCGTACCTATTCATATCGCAATGAGGAATCGGATGATTTCTCTTATCAACCCGGGCGAACTTTGTCAGTGCGAGCCATAGATACTGAACAACGTGTCACTCTCTCCCCAGAAAGGACCAGCGCATTGGAAAGATTAAGTAGGGTTTCTCCTTTCGATCTACTAGGTCCTAGGAGGAACAAAAGTCCTCTTAATGCAGCGTTGAGGAGCTTTCGACGATCAACAGCCTTAAGGGAAGGATCTGCCCAGTCGCGACCAGCTGCTCGTCAGGATAGATCCCAGGAAGCCACTTCAATACGATCAGCTGCTCGAACCAACAGGCCCGAAGAAGGAATTGATGCATGTAAAGGCTCTATTCAAAGGCTGGAGGATAGATTAGGGGAAATGATTAAAGCCAAGAACCCTTTACAACGAACCTTTGTTCTAGGAACACCTTTTGTCCAGGCCATTATTGATTTTCCAACACCATCAAAGTTCAAAGCACCTGTTGTGACCCCCAAATATGATGGAAAGACTGACCCTGTTCTTCATATAGAACAATATCAAGCTGTTGCCGACATCTATGCTATCCCAGACGAGATGGGATGTAGGGCATTCTCGGGAACTCTTACCGGATCTGCTCAAATATGGTATAATAATCTTCCTCGGGGTAAGATCTCAACTTTCTTTCAACTGGCCGAGTTATTCATTGGAAATTTCTGCTTTTGAGCAAAGCCAGTTAAACGAGTAGCACATTTGTTAAGTGTTAAACAAAAAGCTGGTGAATGTACCATAGATTACATAACTCGTTTTAATAATGAGAAACTTGAAGTCATTGATTATGAGGAGAAGATAGAGATCACTGCCTTGATAAGTGGGTTGTTGCCAAACAAGTTTTATTACACTTTGGCCAAAGATCCACCCACAACTATGTCAGAATTGATGGCAAAAGAGGCCAAAATCATGAATGTCGGGGAGGCTATGGCTGCGAAGAAGAATATGGATAAAGAAACCAAGGTGGAAGTCGACAAAGCCAAGAAGAAAGAGCATAAGAACAATGGTGGTGACAAACAATCCAAAAATAGGTCGTCATGGGAGGTATTGAAGAAATTTGATAATTATACTCCTTTGAAGGTAGATACTAACCATGTCCTTGAAGAAATTAAGAACAGCGAGGAGTTAAACTGGGCAAAGAAAATGAAGGCAGACCCTGACACGAGGAATAGGGAAAAATATTGCGAGTTTCACAAAGATCATGGCCATATGACCAAAAATTGCATAGCTCTTCAGAATTAGATCGAAACACTCATTAGACGTGGAAAACTGGCAAAGTACGTTGATCGTAGAAATGAAAGAAGAAACAGCGACCGAACAAGAGAGAGGTCTAAATCTCCTCGTCGAGCAGAGGAGAACAAGAAAAGAAACCATAAAGATGATCCCGAGGATGACCCCGATCTTCCCAAGAGACCAAGGCATCCAGAATGAGAGGTATTTTCAATACGCTTTGGGTCATTTAATTGTAATGTTATTACAGGTGGAGATGCAGGAGGAGGAGATCTTACTGCAGAGAGAAAAGCTTACCTCTGTGAGGCTCAAGCTTGCTCGTACATTCAACGAATAAATCTAACTGAGGAGGATCGCCCGAGAAAGGTAAACAAAGAAAAATTGGTCATCAGTTTCTCAAAGAATGACCTCGCAGGTGTTCTGTATCCTCATGATGACCCATTGGTGATCAAGATGAGAATGAAGGAGGTAATGATTTCAAGAGTACTGGTCGACAATGGTAGCTCGACATATATCATGTTCTACTCATGCTTCGATAGTTTAAATCTAAAGCTATCTCAACTCGAGCCTTATCATAGACCCCTCCTTGGTTTTGCTGGCGAGAAAATGTTTCCACTTGGGACGATCAAGTTGGATATATTCATTGGTACGTGGCCTGCTTGTCGAACAGAAAGAATATGCTTTTTCGTGATGGATAAGAATGTCCAATCATCATACAATATCATCATGGGAAGGGTAGGATTGAAGAAGTTCGAGGCTATACCATCTACAGTGCATCAGTGCCTAAAATTTCCAACAAATTTTGGAGTAGGAATTGTGAAGGGTGATCAGAAAGTAGCTCGGGAATGTTATTATTCATCTGCCGAGCAAGAGGAGCTGGAGGAATCAAGAAAAAAGACTACTACCTATCAAGTGGATGAAGGTGCAGAGATTGAAACATTGGATCCTCGAGATGAGTCGCAACTCATGAAGGGTCAAGTGGTAGAAGCTACTGAAAACATCATTCTGGACGACGAGCATCCTGAACGAACTACTCAAATAGGTTCGTCGTTGGAAGCCTCATTAAAACAAGAATTGATAACTTTCCTTAGAAGCAGAAAACAAACTTTTGCGTGGAGTCATGAAGATATGCCTGGGATAGATCCAAACTTCTTATGTCACGAGCTCAATGTGAATAAGGAGATCAAGCCTGTGAAGCAGAGAAGAAGAGTGTTCAGCCCCGAGAAGAATCAAGCTATGCAGGAGGAAGTCGAGAAGCTCCAGAAAGCTTGTTTCATTGAAGATGTTAAATATCCAGACTGGTTAGCTAATGTGGTGATGGTAAAAAAGAAGAATAACAAGTGGAGGATGTGTGTAGACTTCACCGACCTCAACAAAGCATGCCCAAAGGATCACTTTCCATTGCCCCGAATTGATCAACTAGTGGATGCTACCTCGGGACACGAGCTACTGAGCTTCATGGATGCTTATTATGGTTACAATCAGATCAAAATGAAACCTGAAGACAGGGAAAGTACTTCTTTCATTACCCCTAGAGGAACTTATTGTTATAATGTTATGCCTTTGGTTTGAAAAATACAGGTGCGACATATCAGCGGCTGATGAACAAGGTTTTTACTGAACAAATCAGTTGCAATATGGAAGTCTATGTTGACGACATGCTGACAAAGAGCATAAAAGCTGCCGATCATCTAGTTGACTTAAGCCAGACTTTTGATCAACTAGATAAATATCAAATGAAGCTGAACCTGACGAAGTGCATATTTGGAGTACGAGAAGACATGTTCCTCGGGTACATTGTCAATCAACGAGGCATTGAAGAAAATCCTGAAAAGATCAAAGCTCTATTAGGGTTGCGATCTCCAACGACGAAGAAAGAGGTGCAAAGTCTTATAGGATGAGTAGCAGCACTCAACAGATTTGTATCACGAGCACCTGATCGATGTCTCCCATTCTTCAAGACACTCCGAAATACTTTTGAGTGGAACGATGAATGTGATAATGCTTTTCAAGACTTAAAGAAATACTTGGGAGCACCTCCACTATTGTCCAGGCTGGTGATGGGAGAAAAATTGTACTTGTACCTAGTAGTATTGGAGAATGCAGTTAGCTAGGCGCTAATCAGAGTGGAGAATGGAGTACAAAATCCAATTTACTACACAAGTAAGGCCTTCCAAGGAGCAGAAATCAGATATCCAAGACTGGAAAAATTGGCACTGGCGCTAATTGAGGCGAGTAGGAGAATGAGGTCATACTTCCAGGCTCATACCATAGTAGTATATACTGATATGCCATTGAGGCAAGCCCTTCATAAGCCAGAAAAATTAGGGAGATTGATGTACTGGGCAATAGAGCTCGAAGAATACGATATAGTCTATAAACCCAGATCATCACTAAAAGGGCAAGCTGTAGCAGATTTTATAGCAGAGTTCACCTATCCTGATACCCCCGAGGAGCAAAAGTTGCTCGCTGATCAACCTTTGGATGTTACAGGATCAACAAACACTAGCTCAGACCAACTCCGGTTGGTAAAAGGGCAAGTGGATGTTATAGGATCATTAAATTCGAGCTCAGACCAACTCCAGTTGGTAAAAGGGCAAGAAAAAATGATCGACGAAGAGCGAGAAATATCAGGGGAAGATGAAAGGAAGCAATAAATATTTCACCGAGGAACTCTGACTGATCAGAAATTTGAAGACGAGTTACCTATATGGAGGTTATATGTAGATGGCTCATCTTGCACTACAGGATGTGGCGCGGGGATAGTTTTGAGCACTCCGGACGAGGTCGACATGGAATACGCCCTACGTTTCCAATTCAAAGCTTCCAATAATGAAGCTGAGTATGAGGCAATGATTGCAGGTCTTAGTTTGGCAAAAATTATGAAGGCGCATCAGATTATTGTCTTCAGTAATTCTCAATTGATTGTAAGCCAAATGATGGGAGTATATGCAATCAAAGGAGAGTTAATGATCAGATATCATGCAAAGGCAAATGAGCTGGTGTCAGAATTTGCCGCTATCCAGCTGGTCAGAATACCAAGAATAGAGAATGCGAGAGCAGACGCCCAAGCTCGATTAGCATCAGCTACTCGTACCGAGCTACGACGAAAAATCCCAATTGAAGTGTTGGCTAGTCGGAGTATAGATGAAGATTTGATGATGAACTTTATCACCCTCGATTTAGGACCATCTTGGATGGATCCCATCAGGGCATATATTGAGGAGGGAGAATTTCCAATTGACAAGATTGCAGCTAAGATATTGAAATTTAAAGTTGCTCGGTATGTATTAACTAATGGTATTTTATATAAACGAGGAATTATGGCAGGTTTGCAGAGATGCGTACATCCCTCCGAGGTGAAAGAATTAATTGAAGAGATCCATGAAGGGTCATGTGGAGCACATGTAGCAGGTCGGATGCTTTTATAAAGGATGATGACGCAGGGATACTACTGGCCGACGATGAGAGCTGATTGTATAGCCTATGCCAAGAAGTGTGACAAGTGCCAGCACTTTTCCTCTATCCGAAGAACTCCACAAGCATTGTTGACACCCATAACTTTCCCTTGGCCATTTTCCATGTGGGGAATTGATTTGGTTGGACCACTACCAACGACCCGAGGAAGGTTCAAATACCTCGTCGTCGCAGTGGATTATTTTATAAAGTGGGTAGAAGCTGAGCCACTCATTGATATGACGTACGAGAAGGTGCACCAACTTGTTTGGAAGAACATCATCTGTCGATATGGTCTCCCTCATGCCTTCATCACAGACCATGGAACATAATTTGATAACGAGGAGTTCGCTGCCTATTGTTATCAGTCAAATATTTTGAAGGTCCACTCAGCACCAGGCCATCCTCAAAGCAATGGACAGACTGAAGTGACGAATAGAACTCTGCTAAATGGCCTGAAGAAAAGACTGGATGATGCAAAATCGAATTGGATCAACGAGCTACAATCAGTACTCTGGGCTTATCGAACTACTCCCCGAGTAGCAACTGGAGAATCACCATATATGCTGGCGTTTGGAAGTGAAGCTGTTATACCTGCCGAGTTGGGCCTCCCAACACACAGGGTACTGAATTTCAATTCCCCTGTCAGCGACTTAATGAGAAGACTGGATTTAGACATGCTCGAGGAAGTTAAAGAAGAAGCAGCCATTAGAAATGCTGCTTACCAGCAGCGAACATCTTTGTTTTACAACAAGAGGGTGAAGAAATGCGACCTGAAAGAAGGAGACTATGTGTTGAAGAAAGTAATTCAAAAGCACAATAAACTGGAGCCAAATTGGCATGGACCATACCGAGTTACAAAAGTTGTTCGACCAGGAACTTACCGAATAGCAACTCTAGAGGGGGAGGAGTTTAAGAATGCATGGAACGCAGAGCACCTGCGCAAGTATTATCAGTGATGTATATTACCATGTAACGCAGTTCCATCAGTATGAATAAAATGAAGATATTCTGCCAAAGTCTTTCCTTTTATTGAGAATTTTTCTGGGAATACTAGTGCTACACACTATTCGGCAAAGCTCAGACTACTCAGCAAAAATATTCCTAAAAATGTCAACCTCGGTTGGTTAGGAAACAAAAATATTCCTAAAAATGCCAACCTCGGTTGGTTAGGAAACAAAATATTCCTAAAAATGCCAACCTGTTTGGCTAGGAAATAAAATATTCCTAAAAATGCCAACCTGTTTGGCTAGGAAACAAATATTCCTAAAAATGCCAACTTATGTTGGTTAGGAAGTACATATATTCTTGAAAATGCCAACTTATGTTGGTCGGGAGGTAAGATTATTCCAGAAAGCGCCAAAGTCTACTAACTATGGCTGGTCGGGGATAAAAACCCACCAACTGTAGTTGGTCGACAAGGAAAATTTACCGACCTTGGTTGGTCGAAAACATTTTATGGGTAAAATTATTTCAAAAAGACTAACTATGGCTGGTCGGGGATAAAAACCCACTAACTGTAGTTGGTCGACATGGAGAATTTAACGACCTTGGTTGGTTGGAAACATTTTAAACATTTTTTATACTCGTGACTTTATTATTAAGTGATCGAGCAACATTTTTATACTCATTACTTTATTGCTAAGTTGGTCGAGAAACAAAACTTTATTATTAAGTGATTGAGCAACATTATTGATACTTGTAACTTTTTAATTATTACTGAGTTGGTCGACAAACAACACAATATTGTTATCTTTTTAACAGATATGCACAAATATAAAGTGTTTGATAATTACAAGACAATAGCAATTAAGATTTGCGAACAAAAATGAAAGTCTTTCATTGAATTCAAAAAAAATTACATTGATAATGAAATGAAAGTTACATTGATATTGAAATGTATACTAACTAGTACATCAAAATTACTATTCTACTGGTCTTTTTCCCTCTGCTTTTGACACAGGTTCCTCGCCAGCAGGCGGATCATTTAAAGCCAGAGGAGAATTTATAAAGTTGTGATCCTTCAACATCCTGACATTCATCATGGATGATCGATCTAAGAGATGCTCGGGACGAGATATATCATCTTTTGAATGAAAATTGTAGTCACAGAGATACTTTGAAATCAAGCTCCGAGGAATGGCCCGTGCAGGGGTCCAACTCATATACAATTTATACGGTGGCACGGGTAAATCGAGCAACCCGGGATCATAGTAGTCCCACAGGTAATGACCCTGTTCGAGTTGCAGCACATCTAGGGCATTCAACCAGCCCTACTTGTAGCCCTCGTTATTGGCATTCTAGATACGATCGTCCAAGTGGTATAGTGCTTCGTTGTATCCAGCCATCCAGAACTCCCTTGGCTGTTTGTGGAACTGATATGTTATTCTGTCCAGCTGCTCGTGGAGATTTTTTACAAAGAGCTCTTTGTTCTCCAAGGTAGATTTCTGCTCAGAGAGCTGATCTTACAAGTCCCTGATCTTCTTTAACATTTCAGCTAACGCCTGGTTCTTCGCCATTAATTGGAAGTCCTGGTTCTCCAATGCAGACCGAGTCCTCTGTTCCTCGACAGGAATCCGAGCTGCACTTACTCGTCCCCGAGGAGCCCTTGTGTAAGGACACAAATTTCCAATTGAGTCCATATATAGTTTTGGCTCAATTCCGGACAAAAACATTTATTCATAGGATAGTATTTATTGTAATATTCTCAAGCCTATGAAGTGTATGTTGAAGACGTAGCGGCAAAGAACTTAAAGCTTCATCAAAATTCCGGTTTGTGTGCCTCGTTTCTACGTCATCAACTAAGGTTCCATGCTCCCAAGGTATGAATGTAATTATATGTATATAGGAGCTTGGAACAATTTGTATTGGGTGTTAGGTTAATAAAAACTGCATTTTATTTTTCAGAAAGAATCAATTAGAAACTTAAAAATAAGTATATAAAAGTTTATACAAGTTTCTGGGCCAAAATCGAATTTTTCAATCTTTTTGTTTGTTCGTTTGAAATGTCGTTCGAACGAGTTTTTTCGTTCGAACCTGTTTCGTTCGAACGAGTTTTGTCGTTCGAACCAGGTTCGTTCGAACGAGTTTTGCCAACGACCTTAACTGGACAGTCGTTCGATATGTCGTTCGAATGAAAGTTCGTTCTAACGAGGTATCTAACGAACCTCTAACGAGCCCAGGCTGGTAACTCGTTAGAAGTCTCGTTTGAACGAGAATCACGTTCGTTCGAACGAACTTCCAGCGGGAACAGTTATTTGGCAGTTTTTTGCAGTTTTTCCCCACTCCTCCACTTGGTTTTCAACCAACATTTTTCATACTTTATTATGTGCGGGAAACACATTTTCCAAGACAACTTTTCCAACTTAGTTTATCTCCTAGAGAGAATTTGAGAGCAAAAATAGTTTTAGGAAAATGTTCATGTTTTGAGTGTATTTCTTCCAAGAAAAATTTCATACACACTCTAGTTTACACCCAATTGTTTATCCAAGCTTCTATATATATACATATCCTTACTTGGAGTTTTTGGCACCGGTTTTCTCTACCGAATTCAAGAGACGTTTCGGGTTTGCTTCTACACCCCATCACAAAGAAGACCTTTGTTGAGATTCTACCCACAAGGAGAAAGGCTCCATGCTAGGGTGTCGGTGACCATATAAAGTCCCATTGGTGTATTCCGAGACCATGGTGGAGCTCCGTTGGTTATCCGCTAATTGGAGGTTGATACAAGAAGAAGCATCACGGCTTGAGAGGGTTCGAGTTTAGGAAGTAAGTCTTTTGTCTTGTATTTTGTAATACCGTTTTTAGTGGATTTGTGGCTAGGGCCGTCCCGAGGTTTTTTCCCGTTAGTGGGTTTTTCCTCGTATATCGCGGTGTAGTGTGACTGTTTATTTTATCTTGCTCTATATCACTTAGAACGCATGCTAGATTAATTTCAAGATAAAATTTGGTTTTACAATCTCTCTCATTTAATTTGGGGTTTAATTTAATATTGGGTAAAATTGGTTTATTCAAGTCACTTGCTAAAATTGGTTTCGCCTAACTTTGAATAATTGTTAATTACGACTTAGGCAAATTCTAGGACTTGAATTATGTTGTTTTAATTTGTTTCTTGAAGATATTAAAACTCGGCCTTGTTTATTTGTTGAACCATCACTTATTATACGCTTCCGCATTTATTTAAAAGGAAATTAATATTTTTATAATTTGTGATAAATTAATCATCGGGGATCCAACTACACGCTTTTACACCTTGCTCGACCCCGAGAAGATGTGGAAGGGCCAGACCTCTTCAAGGTTTCAAACTCGTCCCTCAAGTTGGCGTTCTCGACCTCTACGAACGAGAATCCTTCATCGGTCACTAGGATTAAGGCTTTTGAAGAAGAGGCTGCAGACTTCAATTGTGATAGCTCTTTCTGCAAGTTATTGTTCTCTTGCTCTAGCAACTTGGCAATTTATCTGCACTCCTCGACCTCACACCTCAAGGTTCTCTCCCTTACATCGTACCCAGCAAAAAGCTTCTCGTAGCCCTTATCGGCAATGATCTGCTGGTACTTCTTCTCGCACCCCTCATGCAACAGGACAGTGGATTCTTTGTATTGAAGCTGATGGTCTTCGAGGGTGCCTTGGAGATCCTCGATCATATCATAATAGGCCACATAATTGGCCACCACTCGATCAAGCAGACACTTCAGATATTAATATGCTTCCACTGCCTGTTATGAAGCATCTTGGCCGAGGATGTCTACAACTTGTGCTGCACTCAGGTCTGTGTGACTAGCCTTAAAGTACTCATTACATTATCGCAGCAGCTTTGTATCATGGGCAGATAACAATTCCATCCTGGACAAAAACTAGCAGAGAAAGAAAAAGCAGTAATCAATAAGAATCAAGACAGAGTATGGATAGAATATAGACGACAGTATGCAAAAAAGTCCAAGTTTTATTAGATCATAAATACAGAGTTACAAGTTCAGGGTTACATTTGATAAAAGAAAAAGATAAAGATAAACCCTAACAACTCTACACCTTTTCCTTATCTCCCAAAACCTTCTCGGGAGGCTGGGACGAGGAAGTAGGTTGCTCGGAGGGAAAGAATAGTTGCTCGGGGAGCACTGACAATTGCTCGAAGGAAGTAACGATTTGCTAAAGTTCCTCGGCAGCAGGCTGAATGGCTGAGGGATGATCTCCCATCACCATAGAAGACTCTTCGGAGGCAGCTTCGTCCTCTTTTAAGTCTTCAGGAGTTGGAGGGGGACTAGGGATGTGTTGCTGAAAGTGCTCGGAATTTTCATCCACTTTCATCTCCTGAAGAGCAGCAACCCATCCATCCCTAAAGTATTTGAGGCTGCCATAGTCCACTTGCGACACCATGGCAGCCAACCCCTTGTTCCACCCCTTGTCCCAGCCAGCGCTGAAGGACTTCTTCACAGCCATCTTCCTCTTCAACTTCTCCGAGGAAATCTTCACGGACAGCATGGTATCAGCAGCTTTCAATTTATTTTCAATCTCCTCCTTCTGCCGACCTACTTCTCGAAGTTGAGCCAGCTCCTCCTCGGCAGCCTTAAGTTTATCTTCAAACTCTCCAGCAGTTTTGAGCTTCTCTTCAAGCTCTTTATTTTTCCCTTCTAACTCCTTTATTCTCTTCTCCAACTCCTTGGAGACCTCAACAGCTCGAGCTTTCTCCTGCTTGGTGGAGGCAATATTCTTCTCCCAGACAGCCTTGTCAGTAGCATATGTCTAGCGAGAATCATCCAAAGACTTGATAGCTTCGTACAGAGCTCCCTCCACACTGGACGAGGAGCATTAAGCTTTAATTGCTTCATCCTTCTTCAGAATTATATTAAAGCAGCTCGTCAACTGTAAAAAGAAAAAGAAAGCAAGTCAAAAATAGAAATGACAAAGGAAATATGAAATTTTCAAAGTAAGAAGACTTACACGAGGAGAATGAAGCTTTAATTGCTTCATCCTTCTTCAGAATTATATTAAAGCATCTCGTCAACTGTAAAAAGAAAAAGAAAGCAAGTCAGAAACAGCAATGACAAAGGAAATATGAAAAGTTCAAAGTAAGAAGACTTACAGAGGCAAGGTGGCGAGAAGCTAATGAAGTGACCATGTCCCGAGTAATGTTTTCTTCAGTACCTTGGACCTCGGGAATGATTCAGGACTTTACCGAGCTCATGGAAGAGCTCGGGGGAACAAAAGTAGGAACCCCAGTTCCAGTAGCTGGGGGCTGAGCAATGGTGTCAGCCAAATTGACCGAGGAGCTCTTCTTCAGACTCCTCGGGGGAACAGGAACAGATTCAACCAAGGAAGAACCCTTGTTCGGTGATATTACAATCACCTCTCCAGGAGCAGCATACCTGCTCGGAGCCACTTCGGGCTTCTCGGCAACCTTCACAACAACAGCCGAGGAAGGTGCATCATTCTTCTTTGTCCCCTCCCCTGGGACATCAACTTTACTTCTTTTTGCCTCACCAGAACCAGAGGCATGTTTCTCGAACAGAGTGGGAGGTCTTCTTCTCTTCATCCTTTCGCTTAAAGGGACGTGAGATTCAGGCGAGGAGCTGGTGGAAGCTGGTACTGGCTCTGCATCACTTATTACTGGACGAGCAGTAAAAGAGGTTGTGTAACTCTTGTACTGCAACAGATATGAGGCTGATCTAATGTGCTCGTCGGCAACACTCTGATGCAGACTCCATATAAGTTTCAAATGCCTTACATTGACATCTGCTTCTTTTGGGCACTTTCTTTTACTATCAACTGCAAATAAATAAACATTGAAATATCAGTGGCACATTTTATCAAACACAAAAGAAGCATGATTTCAAAATAAATAAAATAAAATAAAAATAACATATCCCATTGCCATAAGGAGGGCATCTGGGACCCTGATAAACTTCATCTCCAGATAAAGGACCATGTTGCCAATTTTTTATGACAACCCCATGCTCAAAATAATCCCTATTGGCATCAGGGAGATTGACTACTAAGGCTCTATTTAAAAATCTAGTTTTTAAATAAAAAATGTTATCATTAACTGCCCATCTATAGCAATACATGATTTCTGGAATTCCTATGCGAGTTCCATGGATTTGATTTAATCTATGCACCCCATTAACTATTCTCCATGTGTTGGGGGCTATCCTTATAGGAACAACGTCAAAGTAATGACAGAATTCCAGACACAATGGATTAGGTGGAAAAGAAAATCCACACTCAGCAATAAAAAGACTGGGGAACCAATGTCCCTCAGCCAAATGGAAATAATCAAAAGGCTCAGAAAGCTCTTCCAAGACAACCCAGGAGGGAATAGAAAAATCAGAGCGAAACTTATCAAGAGATTCAACAGGGTAAACCATGATGAATAAAGGAAAATGAAGAAGAAGAAAGAAGATCTTACAGGAAAAGAGTGGATCTGATGACAACGAACGATGGAAGAGATGAATACACAGGAGAGAAAAAGACGACGAAAAACTCGAAGATACAAATTTGAAAAACGTAGAAGATGATGGGAGTGTCTGTGAAGTTTAAATACCTTGTCTTGGGAAATGGTAAAGTAATGATTACAAAAAGAAACAATTACGCTACCGGCGGCTAGAGGAACAAAAAGGGCGCAGCAATCGAAGCGAGAAGAAACGATTACGCTACCGGCGGCTAAAAGGACAAAAAGTACGCAGAGATCGAGGCGGCTATGAAAATTCAAAAAAGACTGATTCTACGAATTTGGAAAGAGAAATAAATACGAAGGAAACACTCCTAAAAATTAGGAGGACCATTTAAAGCTACCATATTCCGAGAAAGAATGTTCCCTACTCCTCAAATTTCGAACTATGAAACATTGGGGGCTTCCGTTGATACCAAATTTAATCTGCTGACATGGCCCAATTAAATGAAGACACGTGGCGATTTACATGGAAACAACAAACACTTCCGAGGAACTCACACGCTCCGAGGAACTCTTGAGTACCGAGAAGCTTAGGCGGTCCGAGCTGCACCTTGAACAAAGCATTAATAGCTGGATAACCAACAGTTTGACCATTCATTAAATGCTTATCATTCAGACGCACACGCTTAAGGAGCATTGAATGTATTACCCTTTCATATGTACATCATTTAATGTATTACCCTTTCACTTTACAGCCTCAGGGCTATAAATGCATTGTACAATCCTCATTGAAAAGGGACCCCCGGACGGGAATTTCTTGAGAGAACTTGTAATCGAGAATTCCCAAACATTCAGCAATAACATAACAGTGGACGTAGGCCATTCTTATAAGGCTGAACCACTTTAAAATTCTTTGTCTCATTTATTTATCTGTGATTGAATAATTAGAGTGACCTAATTTTTTACATCAACACTAGGTTTAACCTCCGATGCCGATTTTTATGTTTCAGAATCATATATCACAAACCATAACACCTTTAATTTCATTCAATTGTCAATTTCATCGAAAACCCAATTTCTAAAAAATACCCACAAAAAAATGGACATTTTCAATACACATGCTATAATATGAATCGATTATCACATATTTAAGAATCACAGCAGTTAACCACTTTTCTTCGGGTTCGTAGTGTCTTATCCTTTAGAAAAGATGTTGATTACAATGAAGAACACGCAATACTCTCTTATGATTCGTCTCCAAAGATACCCAAATGCTCACTCTCTTATGATTCGTCTCCAAAGATACCCAAATGTTCCCTTGTTGCTTCCTCTGCTTTTTCTCTCAAGTTTCTAGGTTTAGGTTTTGTGTTCTCTGTTGTTCAACACACTCAACTTAGGTTTATATTCACAAATCCCGTATTAGGCTAATGGGCCAAGCCTGGCTGACCCAAATACCCTTATGTGGGTCCGTTTATGCCTAAAAGTGCCCCGAGACCCAATTACCACCCCTGGGTACACTATTTTGACTATTTCAACCCTTCTGGAGCCAACCATGCACTCGAAATTCTCATCTGAAATACTTTTTAACATTCTAAAATTTTCACCCTCAAAATGCGACACAAACATCATCCGAATAATTATATCTTAATTCGCCAAATTAAATATATCAATTTAAATAAATTCTCCAAATCATATATTCAAATTTCTCCAAATTAAATAAGTCGTATTTCTCCCCCAAAATAATTAAATACTAAATTCTCAAAATTATGGGGTGTTACGCTTACTAAATGTTATCAAAATATTTTGAGTACTAACTCTTACTATAAATATTTTCAAAACCTTTTAGGTGTCTAGCCACAGAGACGCCAGACTTGATATTCAATTCCAGGAATACGCAGCTGCAACACACGTGGATGCATGCAGGGGTTTGACTTGATGCATCATTTAATTATTACTATAGTAGGAATCAATCCTCAGTTGCTGTTTCATTCAGAGTGTGTTGCCCAATTACTTTCCGATTCAGTACTTGGATTATTTGTTTATCTATTGGGTTTTTACTTTGAATTTGGGATTTATAATCGATGGTTTATTCGGCAAGTCATTTATTTAGTTTTTATTTTAGACTCAGTTTGTGTGTATGGATTAGTTTATTTTATTTCCGTATGTATTTATCTGTTTAATGAAAGATAAAATTTGGCACCGACTTAATTAGCTAATAGGTTATTGGTAATTAATTTAGTTTTCGACAGTGATGCTAAAAATGTACCAATTGAAAATCCTATTTTAATTTAATAAATGACTGATCACACAATATTTAATTGGGCAGGGTGCCACAGTTTTTGAATATTTTTTGTAGGGGTTTAAACACCTGAGGGTACCTCTAAAAGAACAGTTCAAAGTGATGCTAAAAATGTACCAATTGAAAATCCTATTTTAATTTGATAAATGACTGATCACACGATATTTAATTGGGCGGGGTGTCACAGTTTTCAAATAATTTTTATAGGGGTTTAAACACCTCAGGGTACCTCTAAAAGAATAATTCAAAAAGATGTTTGCTGGTATTTTAAAAAAATGGAATAATCTTAGATATTTTGTAAGTTGCCTAAAAATGACACATTTTTAAAGTACCCCCAAAATTAGCTAAAAGTGATGTTTTTCGGTATTTTAAAAAAATAGGTCAACGTTTGACAGTTTTCCAGTTTCTTAATAACTGATACATTTTTTTTAAATACTAAAAAAAATATTTTGAATTGATTTTTTAAGGGTACCATGAAATGTTTAAAATATATAGTCAATCTCTCAAACATACTACATTAAATATACTTAAAGAACACATTATATATTTATGCGTTATGCATGTATGTATATATTTACATTTATGCATTATATATGTATGAAAGTTTTATGTATGTCATAATATATATATACACACACACACACATATCAATTTTTGAGAAATTAAATTTAAAAACAAGTTTACCAAACGCACTATAATACCCCACATTTTTCTCTTAAATAAATAGTGGAAAATATAATTTTTAATAAATAATTAATTTTGGAAATTTAATCTAAATAAATATTTTTATTCGGTTATGTTAAGTGGAAACTTGTTACTTAGTATACCTGTGTGTATCATTCATTTTGTACATGAATATGTTATTTGCATGTCATAAAAAGAAAATTATATAATTAATGTGCGACACAAGAAAAAGTAATTATTTTGGCATAAATAATTCGGAACTCGTTTTCGGACTTACGTGAACTCTTTTAAGTGGTTTAAACCTTTTAAAATGGTCTTGGGTCACTAACATAGGGGGTGTGGGAGTTTTGGACTTATTAGAAAAGGATTTCGGGCTCATTTGGGGATCTAAAAGTTGGGCCCATAACCCAACACGAGATTAGCACTTAATTTAGTGGTTTAGTGGGAGTAAACCACTCCCCCATTATCATAAATCATAACCTAAAAAAGCATCCACGCGAGAGAGAAAAGAGAAACACCCAAAGGAAGAGAAAAGAGGAAGAACGAGGGAGGATCAAAGACTTTCAAGGGATCTCCTCTACAAAATTTAAAGGCAAGAGTTTTCTTTCATAAATTATGTTTCTAATGTATTTCTCAATGCATAATTCTTCCCCTTTTTAGATTTCTGGAAATTAGGTCTTTTATAATTGATTTGATGTTGAAAACCCACATGTAGAGGAAGAATATACATGTAGAGTTATTCCAAAAATTAGGAATTGAAAATATGTATGTTGATGATTAGATTTCCCTTAAATTAAATAGTTATTGGATAATAATGGTAATTAACTATAGAGATGATTGAGGATCATTTATGGGTTGATTTCTAGATGTAAATTTTCCCAAATATAATGAAATAATCACTGTTGAATGTTGGAGACTTAATTGCTTAGACATTTGAGTATATTAATGTTTATCATTAGGATTGTTGTTGGAAACTGGACTTAAGATTGTTAAAACCATGTTGCTGTTAGAAAAACTTGGGAGTTTGGAAAAATCGAAGAAACCTAGAAACTGTAAATAGCGGAGGGGAAGACGAGGCTTCGTTCGAACGACGTGGAAGGTCGTTCAAACGACATCCGTTGCCGTGCGAACGAGACCTCCAGCCGTTCGAACGAATGATCAGAATCTTTGACTTTTCGTCCTCTTCTTTGCCTTGCCTGAGTTGCCAACTTTTATGCCACTGTTGTACCTATTAAGTCACAGGAAAGTAAATTTTAGGTGGGAGTGTTGGTACTGAGGGTTAATTTTACTTAATGGACTTATAAATCCACTCACACCTAAATTAATAATAATTACACTTGGTTAGAATGCTGTGTAATTATTCATTGATAGGAATTTATAATTAAATAGATTTTAAATTATGAACAAATTAGGAGATATTATGAGTCATTTAATGAAGAATATTATTGGTAATTATAGAGAAAAATTTCCTATATATATTACAGAGATACATAATATGTACTACTATATATTTGTGTGGACATACCATATTCGTGGACCATCCTATCCGCTAGGGGGTTCGGGCGTTGGGGTCGCGTACCACACATAGGCACAGGTGGACTTTATGATGTGTAGGCTATATAGGTACTACGTAAAGGCGCCACCCACTAGAGGTAGGGTTGGCGCTGATCGTTCCTGTATTACCGCTGGGTATGGGCCGTATACAGGAGTCCTACGTAGGGACTGCCCCCAATGTATATGGGTTTGTATTGTCTGCTTAGGAATAATAGAATTCCTATGGACTTGCCGATAGAGCACGAATAGGTACCAACGGTAGATGCCCTTGTGTGTCAAAATATATACGGACATATATTATCAATTGACCGAACTTGATTTGAATAATTTGAATTGTTTAAGAAAAGTAGACAATATTAAAATATGAAATTCTAAAAAAATATAATATATGTGTATGCTCTTCTAAAAGAACTATGAGACTAGGATAAGTGATCGTTGGGAAAGTTAATATGATACTCAAATGATTTATTACTGTCATCCCCATTTATAAATTGAGGCATTTGCCATCATTCATGAATTGGGAATTTTAGGGATATGAATGATATTTTATTCAGTTGAGGGGCGATGTGTCATATGCTTGTGAGTGTCGAAAAAGGGGGGATATTTATTGTGCATCGACTGTATTATTACAGTCATATTTTATTTAGGTTAATTCTTGCACACCTCGGGTTCTGACTCAAATTTAAATATTTTTGCCCTAGGTACTCCTATACAGGGATAGTTGGGATGTGTTGTAGCAGTCCTGTAATCTCGCTCACTTTCCAGATTCAGATTCAGTCTTCTCCTAGCATATGTGCTTTTCAGATTCAGTTATTTATCATTTGAAATATTTGTAACAGCATAAGCCCGATACTCTTTTATTTCGTGTCAGTTGGGATTTATTTTACTTGATTGGATTTTATTACTTATATTATTATGGTGGCGTGGATTTTGGATCATTATGTATGTATTCTTCATTTATAAATGGCGAAATTGTGGAAAATAGTCTATTTACATTTATTATGGTGTTGAGAATGATATAAATTGCTGATAAGTCATATTTTTGGCGTATCCTACCTAGTCAACTTTTACGTGAGAAAATAGGGATTGTTACATGCACATCATTTTTTATAAATAGAAAACCTAAATTTAAAAGCCGTGTTTCAAAATAATATTTAAATCGTATTTCTTCTAAACACGGATTCAAAATTAGCAAACCTTAAGAATCCAAATTTTTAATATTTGAAACAATCTTATTGCATGTTAGAATTGTGAGGAAAATGAAAACATATGAGTTTTTCTTTTTCTTTTTCTTTTTCAAAAAAAGAAAAACTGGAGGTCATGTGTATGACGTGTAGAGGAATGCTAAAGGGACCGGTTGAGTCAACCGGATTCATCTACCGGCTGAGGTGACCCATTGATTTGGCATTCCTCATTTGTGATTTGGCACTGATTTGGCATTTCTTATTTATTCTTTATCCATATTTATTCCTCATTTGTGATTAAAAAAAATTATTTCTATAAAAAAAACTAATTATATAGCTTTTTAAACTATAAAAATATTTTTTTGGGTGGCTCGCGCCAGCACAACTAAAAAAATATTTTTATAAAAAAATCCTAAGTTATTAAAAAAATATTTTTTTAGTGCCGCTTTTTATCGCAATTGGTTAGTGCCGTTGGCCTGGACCCACATTCATTAAGAAATGTGGGCCGCGGCAGCGACACTAACCAATTGCGATAAAAAGTGGCACTAAACAAGTATTTCTATAAAAAAAATCCTAAGTTATTAAAAAAAATATTTTTTTAGTGCCGCTTTTTATCGCAATTGAATAATGCCCCCGGCGCGGACCCACATTAATTAAGCGATGTGGGTCCGAGTCAGCGACACTAACCAATTGCGATAAAAAGCGGCACTAAAAAAATATTTTTATAAAAAATATCCCAAGTTGTTAAAGAAAATATTTTTTTAGTGTCGATTTTTATCGCATTAGATTAGTGCCGTTGGCGCAGACCCACATTCATTAAGCGACGTGGGTCTCCGCAAGCGACACCAACCAATTACGATAAAAAGCGACAATAAAAAATATTTTCTTTCACAACTTAGGATTTTTTTTATAAAATTATTTTTTTAGTGCCATTTTTTATCGCAATTGGTTAGTGCCGCTGGCGCGGAACCACATTCACTAAGCGATGTGGGTCCGCGCCAACGACACTAACCAATTGCGATAGAAAGTGACAATAAAAAATATTTTCTTTATCAAATTAGGATTTTTTTATAAATTTATTTTTTTAGTGCTGTTTTTTATCCCAATTGGTTAGTGCCGTTGGCGCGGACCCACATTCATTAAGCAATGTGGTTCCGCGCCAGCGACAGTAACCAATTGCATTAAAAAGTGGCACTAAGTTGTTAAAGAAAATATTTTTTAGTGCCGCTTTTTATCGTAATTGATTAGTGCAGCTGACGCGGATCCACATTCATTAAGGAATGTGGGTCCGCGCTAGCGACACTAACCAATTGCGATAAAAAGCGGTACTAGAAAAATATTTCTATAAAAAAAATCCTATGATGTGTTTAGTAAAAAAAATGCATTTCATGTCGTGTCACTTTTATTTGAACAGTGTTCGTGCTTGGTAAAAAAATTGATTATTTGAGTGATGTATATTTTGACGTATATTTTTTTACATACATTTATATATAGCGTGTATTTAACGTATATATAACAAATAATCTAGTTTGTAGTTTTTATTTCGATCGTGATCGTGTTTGTTAAAAAATAAAATATTCATAATCACATTGTGTTGTTTTTTAATTGATTTGTGTTAAGTTAAAAGAAATGATTTCGTGTCTTATCTTGTTGTATTTTAATATATTATAATTTTAACATATATTTTTTTTACATATATTTATATACCGCGTGTATTTATATTTTTAATTGAACTGATTTTTTTTTTAATTTGAAAATTATATTTTGCAAAAGAAATAAATTTATAAGGACAAAGCAGATAAGTATATTTTTTTAATGATGTGGCATAAAATTTTAACTCTCAAATGAAAATTATTATTTTGATGGAAGCCATGCCATGCCATGCCATGTCAGCTGACACATCAGCCGGTGTAGCTATCCGGTTGATTGAAACCGGTGAAAGAAGCTTTTCTCAGAGCAACCCTTATGGGTAGTCTAAAAATACACATTGCTAGCGCAAATATACCAGTTAAAAAGTAGGAAAAATGCTACGGGTAGTTCAAATATACCCTACATAATCACCCAAACGACGTCGTACAAAATCAATGTTCCTACCGCGGAACATCATGTTCCGCTTAAGAGTTTTGGCCCTATTCCTTAAGAGGAACATCATGTTCCGCTTAAGGTATATGATATATTACATTTTCAATCACAACATAAAACTTATGGTAATTAAATTAACACCCAATGATTATATAAACGAATATAAATTTGTTTAGATGTTTTTCATAAATAAATAATATATATTCGTTCATAAATAATTTTTTTTTAGAGTTTTTTTTTCCACAAAAAAAATATTTGTTGCCAAAATAAAGTCGTTGGGGGTAGAAATCTAATTAAACAAAATTATTTTAATTCCTAGGGGTAACATCTTATGCCGTTGAAGGCCTTATTTGAGTGGCTTGGGCGGAACATGATGTTCCGCTTAAGGTGGGCCCAGAAAAAATTAAGTTGTCGGCTACTAATGTATTTCTAAATTTGTTATCTTTTGCGGTACGAAATGCTATTTATGATAATATACACTATTCACAGCAAACACTAAAATCTCATATATACACATTTAGTATACCCATAAGGATTGCTCTCATGACGCGTAATCATTCAATTTTATCTCATTTATTTGGGATGAATGATATTTTACATTTCAAAAACTCTATTTGTACAGAGGAATCTGTACAGAATCGTCTGTACAAACTGACGTGTCGTGTCTGTATTGGTTCGTGTCTTGAGTGGGCTCAGATACAAATCAATACAGACACGACACGTCAGTCTGTACAGACGATTCTGTACAGATTCCTCTGTACGTGTAGAATCACTCTTTACATTTTTACATTCACAATGAAACGTTTTATGTAAGCTAATTGTACGTGGACAGCAAGGTCAGTTCAGTTGAGCTACAGCTACAGCTACAGCCTATAAATGGTCCAACCTAGTTTTGGCCGGATATAATTAAAGTTGACAAATACAACTCACACATCATTATCATTATCTGCTGTGTTATGACACTTTATTATATAATTTTGAACATAAATATTATTCAATCTGACTTGTTATTGATTGGTTTATAGGATTCGCAGTAATTAATAGGATTTTAAAATCAACCAATAACAAGTGAACACGTTAATTTATTATCCAAAATTCTATCAAATATTCGAACTCTCTAAAAATGCTCAATTTTGAATTGCAATGAATAAATAAGAGCCATAAATAAGAGCCTAAGGAAAATTCTATTTGCATCGAGATTTTTTTGTACATAAGATGTATCGATCACTAATAAAACAAAATAGAAAAATAGGTAATAAATATTTTTATTAAGATTTGTTTAACTCTTTTTTTTAATAAAAACTAAAATTTTTTATTTTTAATAAAAACTTTTTTTAATAAATTGTATTTTTCAAATTGTTTTTAATTTTTTTTCCTTTTCATAACTGTTTCAAAAAAAAATATTTCACTATTTTTTTTAAAATGACTTTTATTTAAAATTTGTTTTTTCAATAAAAGTCATTTTATTAAATGAGGTGGGTCCGTGCCAGGGCACTAACCAATCGCAATGATGATATGGGGCCGCGCCAGCGGCACTAACAATCACGGAGATGTATCCGCGCCAGCGGCACTAACCATTAGCGATGATGTGGGTCCGCGCCAGCGGCACTAAACAATCGCGATGATAGTTTTTCATATTTTTAATAAAAAAAAATGAATGCAATTTTTCATATGTTTTTAACTTTTTATTAATGTTTACAAAAAATATTACACTATTTTTTTTTTTAAAAAAGAATGACTTTTCTTGAAAATTTGTATTTTAAATAAAAGTCATTTTAAAAAAAATAGTTTAAATGAAGTGGATCCGCTCCAAAGTTTAAAAAATAATTTTTCATACTTTTATTAAAAAAAAAAATTAAAAAAACTTTTTTATTGAAAATGCAAATTTTTTTTTAATTTAAAAAAAAAAAGTTTTACTCTTTTTTTCGTTTAATTTTGGTTTAAAAAAATATTTTTTAAATTTTAATAAAAAACTGTTTTACTTTCAATAGAAAAACTGTTTTTTTATATTAATATAAAACTGTTTTTTTATATTAAAAATTATTTTTATATCCATTGTTAAATACAAAAGAAAAAAAACGTTAGAAAAAAAAAAGAATGAAACTACATGGCCACGTCACTATGTACATCCTATTTACAAAAATCCTATGTGCAAATAGCACTGTTCTAAAAAAATCGCCTAGGCTTGACGCTTGGGAGACCCCCCGCCTTACGTTTTTCACGCCTTATTCTTGGTAAAATCCTTAAAGCGCACTTTTTTTCTAAAAACAACAATGCTTTAGTGAAACGATATCGCATTTTAAAGAATTTTTTACAAACCGGACCATTATTTCATCCAAAATAATCAAGGGACATATACCAAATAGTCCCTCGGACATTTTTTAATACCCATTTAGTCCAAACTTTTTTATTTTGCCTCAAAAAGTCCTTTGCCACATATTTTGGAGAGGGAGTGCCGCTGTCGCGGACCTCTAAAAATAAGAGGATATTGAGTGCTTGAGGGACTAAATGGGTTAAACTAAAAATATGTGTCGTTTTTAAAAAATATATATTTATAGTAGAGACTATTTAATAATTGACCCAATAATCAAATAGTATTTTAATTTGCATATATTCAAACATATTTTTATGATATGTATAATTTTAGTATTTTAATAGCCCTGTTATGGTTAAAAAATATTAAAATATATTAAGAACCCTAAACACTTTTTCACGCCTTTTTACGCTTAAGACCCGCCTAGGCTTCTAAGACTTAAGGCTTGATCTCTACGCCTCAATCACGTCCCGCATTTTTTAGAACATTGGCAAATAGGAAAGATCAAAATATAAATGGTCTCCAAGCCAATATTGATGTTTGTTTCCACGGATAATACACAACTTTGAAAGATTAGACTAATATTTCTTTTAAAATAAGTAAAGTTTAAAATCCAAATTTTTAAAAAACTATTAAAATTTATTAAAACAATCTTATCTAAAGCTAAAGTTGTGAAGAAAATGAAAACAAATCATTTTAATTTTGTAAAAAAGAAAATGATAAAAAGTGGAAGATAAATAATTGGAGTTGTGATATATCTTAAAGTTAGATAAATTTTTCATTAAATTAAAATTTAATTAGTTTATTTTGGCTTTGATATTTATTTTATTTTCGAAATTCACCATAAATCTCACATGTTGACGTTTTAAGGATTTGGCCTTCACTTTTTAGATTTGCCCCTCATTTCAACTTTTATATTTTGTGTAATCCTAAAAGGGTAGAGTTATTCCCACTCGAACCAATGTTTGAAGTACTCCAAAATCTGATAAAATAACAAAACAATCCTTTCATACTTGCACACTCCTAGTAACATGCTAAAAGTAAACTATGAGTAATAAACCTTCATGAAAAACAGTTTTTTCCAAGATTTTTTTTTTTACCTTTAAAACAGTTTTAAACTATTTTTTTAAGTTGAAGAATTACTCTATTTTATTTTAATAAAAGTTGAAACCCCTGAAATGTATCCCAAATAATAATAAAATAACTGAACTGTCTTTTAAAAAAAAAAATCTATTAAAAAAAGGGACAAAAAAACAGTCTTTTTGTCAAATTTTGTAACACCCGTTTGATTATTTTTTAACAAAGAAAATGATAGAATAATTTTAAAAAATCAGAGAATAAATAAAGTAAAGAAAAAACGTTAAAAATATCTAATATCGGATTTTTTAAATTCTTCTTTTATTTTGTTTATTAAAAACATTCAAATGGGTGTTATAAAATTTGAAAAAAAAAACAATTTGTTTGTCCCATTTTTAATTAAAAAATTCATTTTTTTTTTAAAAAGAGAACTCAATTATTCTAATGTAGTCTCTCAATTTTATATTATTATATTTATGTAGGCTCGTGTTTTTATTTTTGTCATTTAAAAATATGTTTACTATGTGCTCTTTTTTTACACACACACACATATATATATATTCGAATTTGATGTCTTAGAGACGTGATTGGTTAGTGGCGCGGGCGTGGGCGCGGATCCACATCCATTAAATGATGTGGGACCGCGGCAGCGACAAATGCATTTCTAAGACATCAAAAAAAATAAAAAAAAATAATTGCATCTCTAAGAAATCAGATTTTAAAAAAAAAAGACATGTAAAAAAAAAGAGCACATAGTATACACATTTTTAAAGGACAAAAATAAAAATGAGAAAATACATTAAATATAATAAAAATCATAACTCTTAAAATAGTTTAAAAGTGTTTTAAAAGTTAAAAAAACAAATTTTATTTTTGAAAAAAAAAGTTTTACATAAAGGTTCATTAATTATGTTTTACTACTTTCACATGTTAATAGAAACATCTAAGAGCATCTCTATGGGAGAGATGGTAACAATAAGTATTTTACAAGATGAAAAGGGTTTTTACGTTTCATGAGAAGTAAAGGCTCTTAATGATGAATGGACTTAATTTGCAAATCAATGTTCCAACGAACAATAGATGCTCATAGGAAATGAAGACCAAATTTCTTACGAACAATATTAGTTCGTAAGAAATAATATGAACTAATATTGTTCGTAAGAACCCAAATATATAATTAAAATGATTATTTATACTTCTTACGAACTTTATTTCTTCATAGGAATTCCTACGAACAAATGAAGTTCGTACGAACCCTTTGCAGAGTCAACAACCAATTTGTATTTTTGCAGAACCACTACAAATCGACATACAGAATTTGCTCAGTTATATCCATCACTCTGAACGTCCCAGTTTGTAAACTTACAAATTTTCATGGCATTTTATATCCTTGTTGTGGATGCTCTAAGTATTAAATAGTTGTTTTGTCATTTTTCAAAATTTTGGAGCGCCTTAAGAATTGGTTAGAGTGGGAAAAACTCTAACCATACTGAAGATATCCTCATGTAAGGGTTTGGCTCTAAAAATGTTTTGTATATTTATAAACTACAGTTTTTGTAACATTACATAGTGATTTTTTTTTACATGATCTCATTTTTATATTTATAAACATTCTGGTAGGAAAAGAGGTCTTTGGCATTTTTTTTCATGTTTTTCGTATAGAGTTCTTCGTGTTTTTCATATACATAAAAATATTGGTTATTTTTTTGTCCCAATTATTCTGTATTAAAACAGACTTTTTTTTTGCCTTTATAGTGCCTTTTTTCTGTATTATTTTTTTTAAATCAATTAGAAAATTTTTTTGGAATAAATTCTATGAGACATATCAAAACTCATAAATTAAGCAAGATATAATAAAATAATATAAAAAATAATCGGACAACCAGTTTACCTAAATGAAACCTATATTTGCAATAAAAAAAAGTTAACACCCCATCTTAAAATATTTTAGATTGATATCTAATTGGAATCATGTTTTTTGTAAAACTTGATTTTTATAAACATATTAAGGTTTTTAGGTTGGGTAAAAAAATAAGACTTGCTGTTGGGTTGTATAGTGTCACGTTTTAATCGTTGTGTTTATAAAAAATATTGTTAAGTGTCGTAAGCGATTCATGTTTTAATTAGGTCTTGTTCGTGGTGGAAAAAAATAGATTTCATGTAGTGTCGCGTTTTTTTGTGTCGTGTTCGCGTCAAGTAAAAAAAATAAACTTTCATGTTTTGTGGTATTGCGTCTTAATTATGTCACGTGTGATAAAAAAAACCACCGCCGTGTCTTATCTAACACAATTTAATTGAAATTAGACATGACATAAAACTGATTTTAATCAAAAAACCAATTACTATCTAAAAAAAGTTATAAAACTAATTTTAATAAAAAAAAAAATTACTATCTAAAAATTTGTGTCGTGTCATATCATGTTTTAATTAGGCCATATTCGTATTTGGTAAGAAAAAAATGGTTTTTGTCGCATTTAATTGTGTGGGGTTCAGGTTAGATGATAAACACGTAAATTCATGTAAGATTTTATTTTAATTTATTCGTGTTCGTGTTTTGTTGAAGAAGGCTAAAATTGAATTTTAGTACTATATGAGTTTATTGTGACTGGAGAAAAAAGAGTGAGACAAAGGATTGGAGATATAATTATAGATGAGAGTTACAACTCATACATCATTATCTATTGTGTTATGACCGCTGTCCTAGTTACTTTATTTTACAATTTTGAAATGATCGCCGTTTCTTGTGAAATTATTGCAATTGAATAAATAAGAGCGATAAGATCCCAAAATATTTTTCAATTGCGAACGTTGATGTTTGTTGCCCCGGATTATATACAACTTTCAAATATTAGACTAATATTTCTTTTACAATTAGTAAAGTTTAAAATCCAAAGAAACCATTAAAGTTCATTAAAACAATCTTATCTAATGTTAAAGTTGGGAAGCAAATGAAAACAAATCCTTTTTTTTGTAAAAAAAAAAAAAAAAAGTGAAAGGCATGTGCGTCACCTGCAATCAAATATCTAGTGATATTGAGTTTTGGGTTTGTGATTATTTACTCTACTAGGCCTTTTAGAATAATGAATACTCCTCCTAACATAACTTATTGATTCAACACAGAAAACAATCCTGACCCATAATCACTTTTTAAAAAACAATCCATTATATCTCTCCGAGTTTTTTTTAGTGAGAAAGTATCAATTTTTTTTTTAAAAAGGAAACTTTATTAGGATAGAAATGAAGAAATGCCCTTCATCGGTGGCGTACACAGACGAAATTTAAAACTTTTAAAACAAAATAGTACAAAGCGTACAAAAATATATGAAACCTTGAAAATAAATTTAGGACCTACGATATCTTGAACGCGTTTTCCTGCGGATGATGTGCCATTTGTCATGATTCGAAGTAGAGTTTACGCCGTTTAAGACAACGTTGGGGATTTCAACATATAAATCAATACCGCGATCATCATGTATTTGAACACTACTAGGGTTATCTTGGGTAACCTCTCCACTTGGGATAACTTTCTCTAAAGGAGTCGTGTCTTCTTCACTTATAAGGGAGAATTTGTAAGGGGAAGATAATCTAGCAGTTTCCTCTACTGAGAATTCGACAGAAGGTTCAGCCTTGTATAGCGTTTCCAGTTTACAAGAAATGGTAGCATGAGAAGATGGATCAGATAGAATAGATGCAAAACTTTTGGCATAGTTACGATCTAAATCTGGTGGTTTTGGAGGGTCTTCTGCCATCTCACTTCATCTAGTTAATATTGGTCATGTGAAAAGTATCAATTAATAAAGTGCCAAAACAAAACTTTTAGATTGCTAAATAATCGGAGTTATGATTTATCTTAAAGACAGATAAAACTTTACATTAAGTTAAAATTTAATTACTTCACTTTGGGTCTGATATCCATTTTATTTTCGAAATTCACCATAACTCTCACTTGTTGACATTTTTAGGATTTTGCCTTCTTTCTTTAGATTTGCCCCCCATTTCAACTTTTATATTTTGTCAAATAATGAAAATGTCCTCATATATTTATTTAGGGTTTGGCTCTAAAAATGTTTTGTACACACACACAGACACACATGTGTGTGTGTGTAATTTATATATAATGAAAATATCCTCTTATTGCATTTTTTTATAAAGATGGATTTATTATGTAATTTATAACAAAAACTAGTTTATTATGAAATTTTATTATCTAAAAAAATTGTTTTATACATATATAAATGTACAATAATTATAAAAAATTGTTTACAACTGTTTCGACAACTTTTACAAAAAAAAAATTGCCACAATACAGTTTTTATAAAATTACATAGTGAAAACATTTTTTTTAAAGTGGTCTATTTTTTATATTTATAAACATTCTGGGAGGATAATCGGTTTTGGCTTCTTTTTTTTCTGTTTTTCGTCTGAGATTTTTTTCCCTATATTTGTTTAAGTTTTTTTTATATATAAAACAATATTGGTTATTTTTTTGTCCCAATTATTCTGAATTAAAACAAACTTTTTTTTTGTCCTTAATAGTGCCATTTTGTCTATATGAAAAAAATGAAATAAAACCTCAATGAGAAACATTTTTTGGAATAAATTCTACGAGACATATCCAAACTTAAAAATTAAGCAAGTTACAATAAAATAATATTATAAATAATCAAATGGTCAATTTGGCTAAATGAAATCTAAATTTGCAATATAAAAAAGTTATGACACCATCTTGAAATATTTTAAATTTGCAATATTTTAAATCAAACAGTCACTGAACTCGTTCTAGAATTTTAGACCACCGGGAATGGTCCCGGAGTATATATATATGAGTTGGGTAGTTATCGGGGTAATTTAATATTTTATTTGGGCTCGTTTGGGGGTCCAAAGTTGTGGCAGAAGGCCCAACTCCGGACTTGAAGACTAATTTATTAAGGATTAAATAACCCATTAGGAGTTACATCCAAGAAGCCTAAGAGCACCCACGCAAGAAGAGGAGCAAAAACCATCCTAGGATGAAGAAAATAGGAGGTTCTCCACTATATTCAGACAAGGTCTTGTCGTTCTTATTCAAAGTGTACTAATCTTATATGAATGTCGATTCCATGCTTAGACTAAGGATTGAATCATATTTTGAGACTGCATATTTAGCGATCTTTCGATTAATGCATAAATTAATGTTAATTATATGACCCATCCGTAGATCCGTAAACTCTCATATTAAATATGTATTCATGTTTTTTAAATTGATGATTCAATGTAGTAACATATTGTATAACCCTTCAAACAAATCTAAAAATCATTGTTGTATGGTAACATGCAATTTACAATTTTCATGCTCATCGGTTCTTGAAAGATCTTGATGATTTGTTATAAATCTTGGAAGGAATTTGATGTTTAAACGTGCTTAGAATGACCCTATGATGTTTTATAGACTTTATTGATATCATGTTTTAAGTTGTTGATTTATTAGGAGGATCTTTGGTTTGAGAAGTTTTGGGTAGAAGAATCTCGTCATGAGAAAACAGCAGTTTTGGGTATACAGGGGTGTCCAAACTGGTTCGGCCCCCCATTGCGAACTGGTTCGGGGGACTTGCTAGTTCGGGGACTTTGTACTTCCATTTTATCTCCGTGTTGGGTTATTTCTATTGTGGATGGTTGCAATTGGATTTTGTCTGGAGTGTTCTTCCACGCCTATTTATTCATCTCGTTGCTTTATCATTATTACTATGTTTATTAGAATAGTGAATGTGAAATATTTAATTTAAATTCATAGCATGTTAATGATACAATTAAAATTTTGACAACAGACCATTAAAGTATTAGTAAAATAAATTGAATTTAGATAGTGATGCTAAGAATGACACCATCAATGATTACTGTTTAATTTAATAATGGACTGATCACCCAGGATTAGAATACGTGGGGTGTCACAGATTGTATCAGAGTATCCGGTTCTAGTGTCCTTAGGATCTGTGCGGCTTATTGCATTTTAGTGTAGCGTTTTTTGATATGGCGCCCTATTAAAGGATTATTGTATTACACTTCGTACGCACGTTTATGTTCTCCTGATACTAAGTATAGTTGATATGAATCATATACGAGTTCGGTTAGGTTTTGTACACCAAACAATATACGACAACCTATGAGGGTCGTTAGGAGGATTATAGGAAGAAAGTCTCAGCAGAACCCATAAAGTATTTTAGGAACGGTTGCCGCGATGGGAGTTACCATGATTATCGTTTAGGCGGATGGCGATATGATAATCACTAAGGAGCAGTAGTTTCCCCAAGCACTATTATAGATAACGGTGGTACAAATGTAGACTCACCAGTGTACTCGGTAAAGGGGGAATGCAGGGGAGCTCTTTTAAAGATCCATTTGTAAGGATTTGGGTAAGAGAGGAAGTGTGATGGGCCAACTGAAGGAGACAATCCAAAGGCAATGGCGTATGGTAGAGTGCATTAGCACTCAGGGTTTAAATTTTGGATCGTAGGATCAATGCCTCTTTGGTGGGAGATAGTCATTGTGACACTCCACCTAATTAAATACCGTGTGATCAGTCATTTATTAAATTAAATCAAAGTGTGGTTAATTCATTCTTAGCATCACTGTCAAAAAATAGTTTTCTTCATTTAACACCTAATAAATAATTAAGCAAACGCTACACCAAAAACACGAATCTTGCACGAGTTAAAACTGTGCCAGATCAAATCTGGCACGATTTTGAACTGTGCCAGAATCAAGTGTTTCAAAATGGCCATTTTTCTGGCACAGCTCAAACGTGTGCCAGATTTGGCCAAACAGGAACACTTCTGGAACACTTTTAAACCGTGCCAGAATTTTATATTTCTGGCACACTTTTGGCACAGTTTTTAACTGTGCCAGATTCAGCACAGTTTGAAAAAAATTTGGCACAGTTTAAAACCATGCCAAAATATGATACACTTTTGTTAGGGTTTTGAACTGTACCAAATTTTTTATAAAAAAGAAAAAAAAATTATTTGAAAGCAAGAAAATTCAAAAATTGAAAATATTGCACGTTGTTGATAAACTAATGTACATACGAACTTCAAAATATTAAAAGTTTTTAATAGTTCACAGGCCAAAAAAAATTGGCAGAGTTTCCTCCATTTTCTGGACATTTCAAAACCTGCTAATACAAAACGTGCCTAACATAAAGTTCGCACGGCCACAAAATATAAAAAATAAACTTACAAAAACCCGCACGGCTATAAAAGTTAACAATAAAACTACAAAAGCCCTCACGGCCATAACACAAAAAAATGGAATCATGAATAAACCCCTTGTTGTAAACCATTGAGTTCTCTGTGTGTTCCACGTGAATAAATGCCAACGAGAAAATGTTATCCTGAAAGAAAAATGGGATACAAAAAAGATACGATATTAGTAATCCAGTAATTTACAAAAAAAACTTACTCAAACTAAAAAATTACATATAATTGTGGAAATTATCGTCATATTCTCAAACCGGGTGCCCCGAGACTACGCGATCAGTTCCTACAAGTTATATTAGTCCCGTGCGAGGTGTTCGTGCCTCTTACGGGTTTGTTTGGGTGCTGGTTTATATTTTCACCCTTTAACGACTTGTTTTTAAGTTTAAGTGTTGATTTTTTCAAATTATCGTCATATTCTCAAATCGGGAGATCCGGGACTACGAGGTCAGTTCCTACAAGTTACATTGGTCCCGTGCGAGGTGTTCGTGCCTCTTACGGGGTCGTTTGGGGGTTGGTTTGGGTTTTCACCCTTTAACGGCTTGTTTTTAAGTCTAAGTGTTGATTTTTGAAAATTATCGTCATATTCTCAAACCGGGAGACTCGGGACTACCCGATCAGTTCCTATAAGTTACATTGGTCCCATGGAAGGTGTCCGTGCCTCTTACGGGTCCGTTTGGGGGCTGGTTTAGGTTTTCACCCTTTAACGGCTTGTTTTTAAGTCTTAAGTGTTGATTTTTGCAAATTATCATCATATTCTCAAACCGGGAGACTCGGGACTACGCGGTCTGTTCCTACAAGTTACATTGGTTTCCGTCCAAGCTGTTCGTGCCTCTTACAGGTCCGTTTGGGGGCTGGTATAGGTTTTTACCCAACGGATTGTTTTCAAGTCTAAGTGTTAATTTTTGCAAATTATCGTCATATTCTTAAACAGGGAGACCGGGGACTACGCAGTTAGTTCCTACAAGTTACATTGGTCCCGTGAAAGGTGTTCGTGCCTCTTATGGGTGTGTTTGGGGGTTGATTTAGGTTTTCACCCTTTAACAGCCTATTTTTAAGTTTAAGTATTGATTTTTGAAAATTATCATCGTATTCTCAAATCGAGAGATCCGAGACTACGAGGTCAGTTCCTACAAGTTACATTGGTCCCGTACGAGGTGTTTGTGCCTCTTACGGGTCCGTTTGGGGGCTGATTTAGGTTTTCACCCTTAACGGATTGTTTTTAAGTCTAAGTGTTGATTTTTGCAAATTATCATCATATTCTCAAATCGGGTGACCCGGGACTACACGGTCAGTTCCTACAATTTACATTGGTTCCGGGCGAGGTGTTCGTGCCTCTTACGGGGTCGTTTAGTGGTTAGTTTAGGTTTTCACCCTTTAATGGTTTGTTTTTAAGTCTAAGCGTTATTTTTGCAAATTATCATCATATTCTCAAATCGGGAGACTCGGGACTATGCAGTCATTTCGTACAAGTTACATTGATCCCGTTCGAGGTGTCCGTGCCTCTTATAGGGTCGTTTGGGGCTGGTTTGGATTTTCACCATTTGGCAGCTTGTTTTTAAGTCCAAGTGTTGATTTTTATAAATTATCGTCGTATTCTCAAACCGGGAGACCCGGGACTACGCTATTAGTTCTTACAAGTTACATTGGTCCCGTGCGAAGTGTTCGTGCCTCGTACAGGTCCGTTTGGCCGCTAGTTTGGGTTTTCACCCTTTAGCTGCTTGTTTTTATGTCTAAATGGTAATTTTTGCAAATTATCCTCATATTCACAAACCGGGAGACCCAGGACTACGCGGTCAGTTCCTACAAGTTACAGTGGTCCCGTGTGAGTTGTTCGTACCTCCTACGGGGTCGTTTGGGGGTTGGTTTGTGTTTTTACCCTTTAACGGCTTATTTTTAAGTTTAAATGTTGGAGATCCGGAATTACGCGGTCAGTTCCTACAAGTTACATTGGTCACGTACGAAGTGTTTGTGCCTCTTACTGGTCCGTTTGGGGGCTGATTTAGGTTTTCACCCTTTAACAGATTGTTTTTAAGTCTAAGTGTGATTTTTACAAATTATTGTCATATTCTCAAATCGAGAGACCCGGGACTATGCAGTCAGTTCCTACAAGTTACATTGGTCCCGTGTGAGGTGTTCGTGCCTCCTACGGGGTCATTTGGGGGCTAGTTTGGGTTTTCACCCTTTAATAGCTTATTTTTAAGCTTAAGTGTTGATTTTTGCAAATTATCATCATATTCACAAACCGGGAGACCCGGGACTACGCGGTCAGTTTCTACAAGTTACATTGGTCCTGTACGAGGTGTTCGTGCCCCCTACGGGGTCGTTTGGGGGTTGGTTTGTGTTTTCACCCTTTAACGGCTTATTTTTAAGTTTAAGTTTTGATTTTTTCAAATTATCATCATATTCACAAATCGGGAGACCCGTGACTACACGGTCAGTTCATACGAGTTACATTGGTCCCGTGCGAGGTGTTCGTGCCTCTTACGGGGCCGTTTGGGGACTGGTTTGGGTTTTCATCCTCAAACGGCTTGTTTTCAAGCCTAATCTACATATTTTGAAATTATTGCCATATGCTCAAATCGGGAGACCCATGACGATGCGGTTAATTCCTACAAATCATATTGGTCTAGTGATTTAGAAATTATCAAGTTCCTACGAGTCACATTGGTTATTATTTTTGGAAATTGGTTTGATTTCTCTATCATTGCATTAACCAAATGTTCAACTTATATTCAACCCAACTATAAACTACCTAAGTCATTCAATTAGTTCTACATAAATACTAAAGATATTCACAGATTCATCAAATAGTACCTTAAGTGCGGCCATTTCCAAAGGTGCTTGCAAAGAAAACTTCCATCTTTTACTTCTTGTTATGATAACATATAAACATAGAAACATGAACATTAAACGTTTCAAAATTAACATTGTAGAACTGACATCCTATTTAACCTTGAAAATGAAATTGAACAAAAAACATGAACATAAACAAAACAATAATAGATCTAAGGGATAACAAAAAGGAAATGGAGATGAGACTGACTGAGATTGGATAGGAAACGAAGTCGAAATTGAGGAACGACCCAGCTTTGGCACAGGACAACGATGGGTTCACTACTGTCACTGCCACCTCATCTTCACTACTACCGCTGCCACCTCATCATCATGATGTTCTAAATATTAGTCTCAAACAATGCATGTTCAAATCAGTAGCAGCATAACAATACTCCAAAGTGTTCCAACACTTACCATTAAACATCAAAAATCAGTAAAAGAAAGGGAGGTTGTGAGAACAAACTCAAAAACCAGTAATTAATTTCAAATGTTTTTTACCTTCTCAAGTGAGCAACATATTCTTGGCAGCTCACGTTCTTCATATACTCCACGTTCTTCATGGGATTTGAATAGAATAAATGAAACTAAACATAAATGAAATACAGGTACCATGGGATTTGAATAGCATAAATGAAACCAAACATATAGGGTCCGGATAACTGTTATATTAACAGTTATATAACTATTATAGAGCATTATTGGAGTTGTGCTTCGTACGAAAGCAAAGTATGAAACGTAATTCATTATGACGTTTATAACCATGTCATTTTGACTCGAATCTAGTGAGGTATGAAACGTGTCAAGAAGCCTACATAATCAAAGAAGCTTATAAAGTGTTGAATAGCATAAATGAAACCAAATATATAGGGTCCGGATAACTGTTATATTAACAGTTATATAACTGTTTATTTAACAACTATATAACTGTTATATAAACAGCACAGTTATATAACTATTATAGAGCATTATTGGACTTGTTCTTCGTAGGAAAGTAAGGTATGAAACGTAATTCATTATGACGTTTATAACCATGTCATTTTGACTCGAATCTAGTGAGGTATGAAACGTGTCAAGAAGCCTACATAATCAAAGAAGCTTATAAAGTGTTGAATAGCATAAATGAAACCAAACATATAGGGTCCGGATAACTGTTATATTAACAGTTATATAACTGTTATCGAGCATTATTGGAGTTGGGGACTAAGTCTGATCGAAAATGTTATATATCTCTAATGTAGGAGTGATAACTGAAATTCATCAAATTGCTAAAGAAGTTCCAAATATTAGCAGCAATAGGACCTGAAATCAATAAATGATAATTGGATTCTGAATTATTTTTACAGCAGTGACATCTAGATGCAAGCCTTACCTAACTTTTTGGATCAACATATCAATAGGAACACTATTAGATAAGGCTATCCATACAAAATAGACATTTTAGGGGGGGGGAAATTAGATCAATTTAATAATGAAAATTGAAACATTCACTTTGAATGCAAAACTAAGTAGTGGTGTATCTAACTGCTTGATACCTAAAGACTCCAGTGCCTTGTTCACAGATATAAAACATTCACTTTGTTCAGTACCTTGATATGTCTTAACTGAAGACATATGTCTTAACTGATATATCTTAACAGAAGATAAAAAATTAGCACATTCACTTTGATATGTCTCAACTGAAGACTCTAGTACCTTTTCACGGCACTACCTCCTACATATTTATGTATTCATAAGCATTGGACTTCAATCAGATCTTATATTAATATGTGATCATCATTCAACAAAGCTTTTACAAGAATTGATACAAAGAATGATAATTGTTTAATCAATATTTGAGATTCATAGATTCCACTCTTGCGAAAGGCAAAATGGAATGGGCATTTTCCCAATATGTTGGTTGTGTCATCAATATTTTATATTCAAACCCCACCAAGACGTGTTTAGCAATTATACTAAATAAATGGCAATCCTAAGCGCTAAACTATCTTGATATAGCACATTATGAGCGTCTACAACTCATTCAAATCGAAGTACAATACCTGAGAAAGGTTCCCAACATCTAAAGCTTAGCCAAATATAGATTCTAGAGCCTCAACAACATCTTTTACTTCCTTCATAGGCACATCCAAGCACACAGAATGTTCCTATTGCCCTCCATTTGATCAAATCAATGTGAATTTTACAAATATAGGATACCATTTGACATATACCAAGGATGAAGAGGATACCATCCTGCTAATCCCAAGAAACTACGGATCTCCATCGGTGTCGTGGGATGTTCCCACTCCCTCACCGCGGATACCTTCCCTGGATCAACAGATATCCCCCGGTCGAAAATAATGTGTCCCAAAAATTGGACCTTCTTCAGCCAAAACTCGCACTTTTCATACTTTGCATACAACTCGTTCCAACATAGCATCAGCAAAACTTGCCTCAAATTCTCAGCATGCTCCTCCTCTGTCTGGGAGTAAACCAGAATATCATCGATGAAGACAATGACAAACTGATCTAGGAAATCTCTGAACACCCTATTCATCAAGTCCATAAACGCGACTGGAGCATTGGTCAAACCAAAAGTCATAACCCAAAACTCGTAAGAACCATATCTCGATAAGAACGCAGTCTTCGAGACATCCTCCTCCCTGATACGCAACTGATGGTATCCCGATCGCAAATCAATCTTTGAGAAGAAATAAGCTCCTCTCAACTGGTCGAATAGGTCATCGATTCGAGGCAATGGATACTTATTCCGTATCGTGACCTTGTTCAACTCCCGGTAGTCCACACACAATCTCAGTGAACCATCTCTCTTCTTCACGAACAACACAGGGGCACCCCACGGCGAAGTACTCCTCTGTATAAACCCCTGACCCAACAACTGCTCAATCTGATCCCGTAACTCCCTCATCTCAGATGGAGCCATACGGTACGATGCGCGTGCTATAGGTCTCGTATCTGGTAATAAGTCTATAACAAAGTCTATCTCTCGACTGGGAGGTAGGCCTGGTATCTCCTGAAATACATCGGAATACTCCCTGACAACTGGGATAGAATCTAAAGGAATCACAACCTCCTTAGAGGTATCCTCCTCTAAGTAATACAAATGAGCGGTCGAACCTCCCTCTGGGCGAGGCATCGCCACTACAAACATCTCTTGCCCCGGAATGGCAAAAACAATGCTCCCACTGAAGCAATCAATCATGGCTCCATAATATGCGAGCCAATCCATACCGATTATCACATCGTGCACATGCATATCTAATACCAACATATCTGCAGGTAATACCAGACTACCAATCTCTACCCCCACTCCCCGGCATATAAAAAAAATAAGTGACCCACTCCCCAATGGTGAGTCTACACACGTCACTGTGCTCTCTGCTGTGTCTAACAACCCTAAGGCTTTCGCAAAATGTGTAGCTATAAAGCAATGTGCTGCCCCCGTATCAAACAAAACCCGACCCATAGTGCCATGGATAGGAAACATACTCTCAATCGCGGGTGGTGCCTGTGGAGCTGCTTCCTGGTGGACGTTATAGACACGTCCATACTGTAATTGCCCCTACTGCACAGGAACTGCTGGAATGGATGGTAGTGCTGGCACCTGGGCTGGAGCTGGGAGATCAGGTGGAAAAAGCGGCCTTTATGGCTCATGTCGAGCACCCTGCTGCTACTGCGGAGCCCTGCCCCTATCAGGACTGTCCTGGCGTTTATGGCCAGTCTTGCCACAAACGAAACACTTCCCCGGGAAGTTCCCCCCTCTCTGTCCCTGCTGCCCCCGACCCTGGTGGACGTTACCGTTCCTGCTGAAACTGTTGTTGACCATTCTGACCCTGCTGGTTTTGATGGTCGTTCGGACCCTGATGGCCCTACCGAAAACCTCCCTGTCCGTGCCTGAAATTTCCCGACCTTAACCTCTTGTGATCCCCCTGCTAGGAACCCTGATCACTCTGCCTCTGCCCCTGAACAGAATGTGCCCCACTGGCACCATTTCCCCCAGTCCTGCCCTGATGGTTGGACTCTCCTGACCTCTTGCCTTCAGTCATGTGAAAGAGATGATCCTGTAAATGTAACAGTGCAGCGTTAACCACATCAGAATAAGTGGCTAATGAGAGGTTCCCTAACAAGTGCTGACGAATCCTCCATGTCAACCCGTCCGTAAATTTCTGTATCTTCTTCTCCTCTATCGGTATCTCATCCGGAATAATGTTCAGAAGATCAGTGAATTCGGCCTCATACTCGGCCACAGTCTTACCCTCCTGCTTGAGGCTCATCAACTTCCTCCTCATCTCCGTGTGAACAGCCGACGGAAAGTACTTGCGGTCAAACCGCACCCAAAACTCCTGGATAGTGAGAGTATCTCTCTCCTCCACGGTGGTAATAGACTCCCACCACTGCAGTGCTAACCCCACTAGCTTAAAAGTATCTAGTATCTGCTTCTGGACATCGGTTCACTCATACATCCTCAGGTGCCGTTGAATGTCCTTCCTCCACTAACTCGAAACTATGACATCGGAGCTACCTGCGAACTCCGGAGGGTGTGCTTTCTGAAAAGCATCACGTACACGTTCCCAAGCAGAAGGGAATGCATGTGCCTGAACTGGCGCGGCTATCGGCGCCTAAGGTGGTGCCTGCTGAACTACGGCTAGTGCGGCATTTGCCTCCTGGACCGCAATGGCTGCAACCTCGGCGGCATTCATCCTGCCCTGAACTGGTGCGGGCTGTTGTTCTGGCGTTGAATCCTTGGGAACCCGTTGTGCACGTCGTGGAGGCATCTGAAATAAGAATGAAGTTTATAAGTTCGCAGTTATAAACTCAAAATAGCTTAAGAACGTACCATATACAAAAGAATACAACAATCCTAAAATATAGGGCTCTACATCAAAGAGAGCTCAACAGAAACATAATAAGCCGTACAGATCCTAAAGGACACTAGAACTTGATGCTCTGATACCACCTGTGACACCCTGACTAATTAAATACCGGGTAGCTACTCCTTTATTAAATCAATACAAAATGCTAAGTTGGTCCAGTTAATAGCATCACTGTCGAAAACATTTTAAAGATTACTAACCACCTAGTATTTAAAAAGTAAGTTGCCAAATTTTCATTTAAGTTTGATTAACATGCAATAAAAGAATAATGGAGGAACAACATAATCCATTCACCATAACGAAGTAATGAAATAACCAACAAATAATAATAAGAAATCCGGAGGAAAACTCCTCACAACAATCCCACAACTGAAAGATAATAAGACAAGTCTGAATCCTGAATTAATTACATGCCCGAAGTCTGAATAACTGAAAATAAATGAAATGTCTCTAAAAGAAATGGGCGACATGCCCTACAACTGATAAATGTTGAATATAGAGTCAAGATATATGAAGCGTCTACAAGCAAGGTCCTGTAACTTCCACAAACAGCTACAGCTCGTCACCTGAATAAGAATCCTAAGCATGGTGTCCTTGTGGCTGGGCACCTAAAATGGTTTTTACAAAAATAAATTTGAAAGCAAATGGGTCAGAGCCCGAAAGTGGAAATCATTTTAAAAAACAGCAAGTGTTTTAATAACATTTAAAACAATGAATGTAAAATACATGTTAGGATGTGCTCTCACGTGAAATACTCACCTCTCGTCTAACTGTGCACTCCTAACGTTCCTGTACCCATTCATGTGACATCCATATCTAACCAAACCGTAATAAGTTCTACTCCTTACTACTCGATCCCCATATTACATTCTAGCGTTAACAATTTAAAAAGAGAGCTTTAATTAAACTCAGATTCTCAGTTTGTAATGCAATTCACTATCGGTTAACCCGTTATGTTTTCTCAAAACATTACCATTATTATATTCACAATAACAACATGAAAGTTCCCATTATCTACGTGTATATTATTCACGTCATAAATATACAATACAAGCACCCCGAGACTAAGCTGCGGTGTACACATACTCTGCTATCCATCCCGGTACATCACGTACATAAGGATCACGTATTCCGAATCTATCAGGAATCGTTCTCAGATAACAACATCACAAATAATGGAGGCGAACACAGTCACATCACATGGGTCACGCACATACCTGTGATCCCACGATCAGCAGACTTATTAACATCCCAATAAGTCCTTCTCTGACCTATGTTCATCGAGGTACCAGTCTAAATCCGAGCAACACAAGGATTAGAGGGCCCTAAGCGAACGTAAACCTCCCGTGATAGCAAGTATGGTAGGTATGTCATACACATAAAATCATATGCTAAGCATTCACACATCTTAGATATCTCAATATTAATAAAGGTATACTCTACATCCTTATACCATTATTACAATTTCATATATATTTTAAGTCTCAAGATAATATAGAGTTTAAACTGCCGACACGTCACACGTCATAGTTCTTATACTTAAAACCTATCTGAAATAGATTATTAAGTTCCTATTATTCCCACATATAACATCGTCATTCCTAAGGTCCTTACTTCTGCCCCAAACCTCATTTCATCAACTATTCAAATTTACACTTTTAACCCAAATATTATCTCACTTATCGAATTTCATTAGATTTAGAATAAATCCTCAAATTGAATTCTAATTAAGGTCCAAATTTCATAGCCATGCCTACTAGTCTTCCTTAAGTTTAAGGGTATTCATAAGGTCTCCAATAATATTTCCCAAGGGTTAACATCATTAAAATTAAATAGGGAAAACTTTACTCATTCTGGGAAGGTCGATCGATCGACCTTTTCCTTCGATCGATCGATGGTGGTCGATCGATCGACTGATGAATGTCGATCGATCGAACGTACCAGGTATGGCTACGGACTGCTTCATTTTGCAGTTTTCAAATCATCCCAAAACACCATTAACAAGCATGAAACTCTAATATAATGTTATAATATCATCATACAATCATCCTACAACAGTATTAACGTTCTAAAACCAATAATTCATCATTCAAGGGCTTTGTTTAGATCAAAATTTCATCAAGAATTCCAGATTTCTATTTCTTTCAAGAACATTAATAAACTTCTTCTAAAATCCATTTTTAGATCATCAATGGTTCTGTTTTGAATACATAATTCGTCCAGAATATTTCTACATGCAATTCCTACCATAGTTCATAGTTAAATCCTCAAATTCATGGGTCTAATCAATCTTCCAAGATAAATTTGATGATTATCCTAAACATGGAAAACATAGCATTGAATCAATTATAATTAAACCACTTGCCTCTAATATTTCTCTGAATTTGATGTTGAATCTTGAAGGCTGAGTTGTTCTTTCTCTCTCTCTCTACAGAATTATCTTCTCTCTCTCTCTCTACAAGTTCTTCTTCTAAGGATGATGACAATGGAGGTGGGGGTTGGTTTTTGGCAAGTCAGAACTATTTCTTAACTTCTCCCATAGCCCATTAAGTCCCTTAGTGTAGTTAGTGGGTTTAGTGGATAAAGAATAAGTCAGATTTTTATTTCTAATTTTCGTGGGTTTTAATTACCCAATATCCGAAATTACCAAACTACCCTTTTGGGTTGCCGGTATGGCCTAAAAATGCCCCGGGACCCAAACTAAACCCCCGACTAGTGTTTTCTGACTATTTCTACCCTTCTGGACTCGTTGGCACACTCAAAATGACCATAAGGGTGATAAAAATAAAATTCACTTTTTAATTCAAATAAATATATTCCTGACGCGATTGTCACGCGCGTCCCAACAAAATTTTCCAAATTGCCGTATTTCAATCTCGCGATAATTTCAATAGTTCCAATATTCATATATTGCCATATATACACATTATAATCAAATACCAACTCACATCTTGTTAATATTTTATCCGGATTAATTCTCAATTAGTTCACATTTAATTTAATTAATCCCATAAATAAATATCATAAAAATGCGGGGTATAACACAGAGGTCATTTGGGTATGTTAGGTATGAGCGTATCCTAAAGGCTTAGAACTATGTTCGCCTCCAATTCGTGTGATTTGATTTTATGGTTCGAGGGTGATATCCGATGAGGAGTATGAATTAAGTATCAAATAGTCCGAAGATAGAAACAATTTATGTAAAAATATGAACTGATTATATATCAAATTAAGTAGCCAACATTATGAATCACATTCAGTGGCTAGAGTGTTAGGTGTAAATACTCATTTTTAGTCAATGCATAGCTAGATGGCTTATTCTTTTCCTGTCCGATTCAATAATGAAGTTTATAGTTGGCATTTCGTTTGAGGATACCAATAGTCCTTCTTCTAAATGAGAGGTGAGATACTCAATTTATGCGAGTGTCGATGGAGAGATGTGAAGTATGAGTTAGTTATATTTTGCATATTTATTGTTGAAGAATCCTTGCAATACTAGGGCTCTAACCCAAATTATATATGTCCCCCTAGGTATTCTAAATGATAGGGATAGTAGGACTGATGATGGATCCGAGTTGAAGTTGCATTTGACGTAGTGAATTTCACTTCATTGATTCTAGTATAGGTTGTATTTCAGCATTTGGTTATTTTCTCTTATATTAGATTTGTACGGGCATAAGCCCAAATGTTTATTTATAATAGTTGTACTTAGCTTACGTTATGAACATTGTATGATGATTCAATTTTATTATTCATGTATTAAATCAATTTTATCCAAATATTTTTATTCATTGCGAATTTTGATATATCATGAAGAAATTTTTATTCCTTCAGTGATGAGAATGGTATAAATTGTTGATAAGCCTCATCTTCGGCGTATTAAGGCTGAACAACCTTTACGTGAGAAAAAGTGTGTTGTTAAAGTTGGTATCAGAGCACGGTTCTAGTGCCCTTAGGATCTGTGTTTGATCTTGTTACATTCTGCATTTCGTCATTTGATGTAGAGCCCTATGATTAGGAATCATTGTATTCTTGGCAATTGGTTATTACCCGTTCGGGCGAAGGGTTAGTTTTGGAGAGAGAACCATATAGACTTTCATGTGGGTCAGTTGCTAGAATTGCAAGAAGTTTGGGCAATCTGGCGCCTAGTAATTTACGGTAAAACTTTTAGAGAATTTGAGGATATGGTAATGTACAAAAATACATTAGCATAGGTTAGTTGTTTAGATCAGAACGCGCAGCGAGATGGGCATCGGATTGTAGATGAAATTATTTTTGGAGAAAGAGACTAGTGATAACATCGGTGGTAAATAAGGTGTTTTCCTACTTTGGAGTATGTGGGATATGTTTTGTTTGATATTGTTACTTAATGTTCACTTGGGTTTTGTTGATACATTGTAAATGATACTCTTTATATCTGGGAGAGCATTTTATATTGAACCGTCGTGGGTGAGAAGGAACATTTTTTGTTAGTGCGTTGATACATAGGCATGTATACTAAGAGGCTTTATGTTTATTCTAGGCATATTTTTTAGCTAACTCAGAGGATGATATTTTCTTGGGAATTGATTTGTAGTTACTTGGAATATGTTAATTTTATATGGACTGCTATGAGTTGTGGTCATGTCAAAACGACAAGATTTGGTTAGAAATTGGTGTTCATCGTAATCCTGCGAATTATTATGAGAAATTTTTTATGTGTGAGCCTAGTTTTGAAACAATGAATGTCAATGGAAACTTAGGTCGTGTAAGGACCTCTACAAATTTGAGTATGATTATGGAAGCAACATGTGAGTGTGATTTAAAATTTTGAATAACTCAATGAGGTAGTCGCGTGTGAATAAATTTGATTTTGGGGTAAATCGGGTTATGGTTAGGTTAGAGTGAGGAGACTTTATATGGGGGAAATCACTACTAGATAATATAATGGTATGATTTGGGAAACTATTGCCTTAACGAGTATAGGCAACGAAATAGAAGTATGGCTAGTGATATCTTCGATTATTGAGATTTTATATTATCATGTTTAATGTCTGTATAACGACATTTTTACGGAAAGTGACGATGGTGGACCTGATTTGCATGGGTATGCCTTTGGAGACTTAGAAATGACTAAGTGCTCTGTGGAGTAAATATCGGTGGAGAATGTTCCATCTAGGTTTTGGTGATTTAAGTGTTGGGCACTGTAGGGTCGGTTAACTCTAAAGGAGTTTGGTATTACTCTTATAAAGGATAAGTTGTTGAATTGGGAAATGGTAAATATTCTAAATTTACAATATCAACGTAAATGGTTATTTTTATTTCCCCCTTTTTGTCTTTGGCGGATGGATCTCAATAACTGACTAAGATGTCTAGTAGTGTATCGGGAGGGTTCCTTGTTTGGATTTTTCTTGTTGGACGTCCTATGCACGAAATTGGCAAAAATAAGGAGTTAAAGGATATTGGATACTAAGATGGTTGTCTTCTTGTTACAAATACACATGTGGTGGTATACTTGATGTATGGTTATGCTTAGTGTGAATGGTACAGATTAGATGTATATATGTCATTTATATTTGTTAATGGTATGTGTGTGCATGCATGTAATGTGAAATATATGGGGCCCCCACTAATGTTATGATAGGCATAGATGGGCCATTTCATTTATCTCATGGGATGTAAGTATAGACTAATTGAGTATAAATATAAATTAACGGTGCATGATGAAATGTGACTTTATACTAATTTGAATTCCGAGGATGGAGTTCTGTTATAAGGGGGAAGAATGTAATACCCCGTATTTTTGGCATAAAATAAAATTTAATGGGGATTAATTTAATTTGGTGAAATTAATTCATCAAGGTTGTGAGTAATTAAACTTAGTATTATTTATAAATTTTAGAGTTGGACTTTAATGATTTGGAATGATTCAAAAGGAATTTTATCTTGAGTAAAAAGTATTCACGTGTGTCACGTTACAATTAAAATATATTTTTGGATAAAAATATTTGGGACACACTTTGAGAGGTATTACGAGCTCGTTTGGGCATTTTAGACCACTAGGAATGTTCCCGGAGTATATATATATATATATATATATATATATATATATATGAGTTGGGTAGTTATCGGGCTAATTTAATATTTTATTTGGGATCGTTTGGGGGTCCAAAGTTGTTGCAGAGGGCCCAACTCAGGAATTGAAGACTAATCCCATTTATTAAGGATTAAACAATCCATTAGGAGTTACAACCAAGAAGCCTAAGAACACCCACACAAGAGGAGGAGCAATAACCACCCTAGGAGGAAGAAAAGAGGAGGTTCTCCACTATTTTCAGGATAGGATTCTCTTGTCGTTCTTATTCAAAGTATACTAATCTTATATTAATGTTGATTCCATGCTTAGACTAAGGATTTAATCATATTTTGAGACTGCAAATTTAGAGATATTTTGATTAATGCATAAATTAATGTTAATTATATGACCCATCCATAGATCCGTAAACTCTCATATTAAATATGTATTCATGTTTTTTAAATTGATGATTCAACGTGGAAACATATTTTATAACCCTTCAAACAAATATCAAAATCATTATTGTAGGATAAGAGGAAATCTAGAATTTTCATGTTCCTAGGTTTTACAAAGATCTTGATGATTTGATGTAAATCTTGCAAGGAATTTTATGTTTAAACATGTTTAGAATGACCCTATGATGTTTTAGAGACTTTATCCATATCATGTTTTAAGTTGTTGATTTATTATGAAAATCTTTGGTTTGAGAAGTTTTGAGTAGAAAAATCCCATCATGAGAAAACAACAGTTCTGGGCGTACTAGGGTGTCCGAACCGGTTCGGTCCCCTTGCGAACCGGTTCAGGGGACCTAATTGTAGAATTTTTCATTAGCCGATCACATATTTTTCTAGATTTTTTTTATTTAGTTATGATTTTTCTACGAAAGGGTGTGTGAGACCATTTTTGTCCAAGTGAGGGATAGAGATTTTTTCAAGATAGTAATGATAATGTTATGAACTTATATACATATTTAAACCAGGATGAGTTGATGTTATGGTAGTTCATGCATGATGACTTAAAATACAAGTAACTATATAAATGTAGAACAATTCAATAACGTTATACGGAATAATTATGTTAAAGGGTAGATATGTACCTAAATGAATTGGGTAATTTTGGTAGGGTCACATGGAGGATAAGGCCCTAAAATCTACGATAATAATATTTTGATTAATTTGAGGTGAATTAAAATAAAAATAATTACTCATTTAAGATAATTCAAATGCACGAGGTTATAATTAATGAATAATTTCCTCAAATTATTACCGTATAACGATATCAAGTAGTAATGTATCCTAATCCTAGTGGGCTAAGTCTCAATGATTAACGTCAGTTGTGTTAGTAGGTCAGGTTAAACTACTTACCTATATTAGAAGATTGATTATATATGTACATATAACCCCCATTCACATTAGTTGGATCCTTATATATGTACATATAAATCTTATTGAAAAGGTAACAAGAAGTGAATAATTATTAATAATTTGTAATGATTTAAATCTAAGTCAAGAGGAAAACAAGCTAAAATTATTAATTGTATTGAAATGGTTAGTTTAGGAATAACTATATCGATAATTGTATTGGAAGGATAGTTTGTGAATAACTATACATATGGTGTTTATTGGAAGGGTTGTTTGGGAATAACTATACTTATAATGTTTTGGAAGGGTTAGTTTGGGAAAAATTGTACCTATATTTTAAAGAGAAGTGAATGATAAAGAAAATGTGCGGTTGTTCTGTATTGGCCAGTGCCTTGGTGGGGGCAGTTGCAGCCTTTTCTGGAGCTAGGAGAGTACTCATATGTGCGGCTGGTTGGTCTCAGACAGACCTCTTTTATTTCCCTTGGCGGTTTCTACGCCAATTTGGCTGGGCACAGGTCGTGCCACCTCGGATACTAAATTTCTTTTCGTTAGACGTTTTGACCGAGCGCCTGCATCTGTTGCTTGGATCTTTGTGGGAGAATCGGCGTCCGTCGACCCGTCCCTCTCAGTCTGTCGGTAGAGTTTGGCATATCCCTGGGGATTATATGAAGTGGTTATGGAGGAGAGTAGTCAGAAAGATGTTGGCAGTGGAGACTGGACGAAGGTGGTTTGTTTTATTTAACACCATGGAAGGGGGTGTTGTGGTTTTTTCGAAGCTGGTTCAGGCTTATCGGTCCATGGACTGTTTACGGCACTCTGTTCAGGCAGGAGAAATTTGGGGACCCCATGATGTAGATGATGAGGGTGTAGGATCCTCTGGTAGCTGTGGGTAGGACTCTTGGAGAGTTTATTTGTGTAATAGGGAATAGGTGTGGGCATTTATTTGTCTTTTTATGGCAGTAGGGGGAAGGGAGTTATCTGTTCCTTTTCTTATGTAATCCGTGCTGTAATTTCTTATTAATGAAATAAGAAAGTTTGTGATCATCCAGCTATGCCTTTCGATGAATTTTGTATTTTTGAATTATCTATACCGATCGCTAAGGCATACATAATCCTTTTGTTCAAGTATTTGTTACATTGAACTGCCGTTCTCGGAGATAAGAAAAGAATAGTATTTTGTGAAAAAGAAAGGAACGTGCTCCTGTAAGATGTATGAGCTACCTACGTACCTCTGGGTATTTTGAATTTTTTTTATTTTTCTTGAAAAATGGTCTTTTGTAGAGGATCAGTCCAACGTAGTTCTGGGTAGAGGGAGATGAAGAGAGTTTTTTTTTTAGAATATATGGGAGATGAGAAGAGTTGTACGTGCCAAGATTCCAGACTAGGGGTAGAATTTCTTGATACGGTCCAGGCTGACTGGACGATCCATCTCCTCCCCATCTAGGTCAGTGAGCATGACGGCACCGCCGGATAAGATTTTCTTCACAATGTAGGGGCCGCTCCAATTGGGCTTGAATTTCCTTCTGGGGTCCTAGATGGGTTCTATTATCTCCTTGAGGGATAAATCCCCTTCTCGAACATCGCGGTCTTTAACTCTCTTATTGAATCATCGCGCTATTCGGTGATGGTACCCCTGTATGTGGTAAAGAGCTTTCAATCTCCTTTCATCTAGGAAGGTCAGCTCGTCGAGATGACTTTGGCACCAGTCTTCTTCACTAGCTTTACTTTCGAGCATGACGCATAGTGAGGGTATTTCAATCTCCATAGGTAGGACTGCTTCTATACCGTAGACCAGAGATTAAGGGGTAGCCCTAGTAGAGGTTCGGATTGAGGTTCAATAGCCCCAGAGGGCGTACGGGATTCGATCAGCCCAATCCCTACAACTTCTGGTCATCTTGTTGATGATGACTTTGAGGTTCTTGTTGGCGGCTTCAACTGAACCATTGGTCTATGGTCGGTAGGGAGAAGATTTGTGTCTCTGAATCCCATACTCGTTGACAACTTTTGTGACTTCTGCTTCGAAGTGCAACCCGTTATCTGACACTAAATCGTGCGGGACCCCATATCGGCAGATGATATTTTTCTTGAGGAACATGGCCACTTTCTTGGTGTTCAATACTGCGTATGACTCAGCTTCGACCTATTTGGTGAAGTAATTAATGGCAACTAGGATGAACTCATGTCCGTTTGAAGCCTTTGGTGTAACCTTCCCTATGATATCGACACCCTAGGTGGAGAACGGACAGGGAGAGGTCATATTGTATAGTTATCGCTAAGGCAGGTGTTGAAGATTGGAGAACTGTTGGCATTTGAGGCATCTCTGGACATAGGCAGTGCAATATTGGGCCATGGTGGTCCAGCAGTAGCCCTGTCGGATGATCTTTTTGGCAAGCATGTGACTGTTCATGTAGGGCCCACATTCCCCACTGTGGATCTTCTGCATTATCTTCTCAATCTCAACCCCTGCGATACAGTGTAGATGAGTTCCATCGAAGTTCCTCTTGAGTAGATCTTTATGACAGATGATGTACTGGGTGACCAGTCTTTGGAGGGTCGTTCGGTCTTTCTTGTTGTAACCCTCAGGATACCTACCCTATTTGAGGAGGCACCAGATATCATAGTACCAGTAATCCACTAGTTTGGGATCTTTGGTGGAGACAAGCTCAATATGGTAGAAGTGGGTTGGTTTGTCTTGCTTTTGAACTAGGAATGGGGTCATTGTTATTCCTTCAGGCATGTCGACCATGGAGGCCAAGGTAGCGAGAGCATCGGCTAGGTTATTCTTTGCTTGAGGTAGGTAATAGAAGGTGATATCTCGGAATTAGGAGGCTAACACTTCTAAGTGGGCATGGAAGGGTTGGAGCTTTTCGTCCTTGACTTTCCACTTTCTGAGCACTTGACCGATGATGAGGTCAGAATCCCCATAGACATCAAGGTATTGAATACCTTTCTTGAGAGCAACTTTGTGGCCTACTGTGCATGCCTCATATTCCGTCATGTTGTTGGTGCAAGGGAAATCCAATTTGATGGCGATGGGAGTGTGGGAGTCATCTGGGGCGATCAGAAGTATCCCAACGCCATATCCCTTTTTATTGGCAGCTCCGTCAAAGAACATTTGTCATCGAAGGTTGTCTTGAGCGGTGCAAAGGATATTTTCATCTGGGAATTTGAAGATCCAGACATCTGCTTCTTCTACGGGGTGATCAACGAGGTAGTCAGAGATGGCTTTTCCTTTAATGGCTTTTTACGTGACATACATGATATCAAACTCGATTAGGAACATCAACCATCGAGCCATTCAACTGGATAAGGCCAGATTCTCAAGCAGGTATTTGATGGGATCCATTCGGGATACAAGTTTTATGGGGAAGGCGAGCATGTAGTGTCTCAACTTTTGGGTGACCCAGAGAAGTGCAGCACACGCCTTTTCCAAAGTAGTGTAGTTGACCTCGTACCCGGCCAATTTGCTACTGGCGTAATAGATGGTTCTTTATTTGTGGGAGTCTTCAAGGTATTTGTGGGAGTTTCTCAAGCAGGTATTTGATGGGATCCATTCTTCGAGTTGTGCGTGCTCATGCTCATCAAGGGTGGCCCCTATCCTAATCTCACGCAGTTGACTACTAGAACCGAGATTAATAACATCAGTCACTTCTTCATTAACTTGAATGAGGTTATGTTGTTTATAATTAACCTTATTTAGTTCAGTTAAGAATTGTTTATTTGAAAAATCATCATCATCGAAAGTTCGATTAGAATCCAAATAATTAATATAAGGCACAACAAGATACTCAAAATCTTCGTTTATTTCATTGATAGGAAAAACCGCATTGAGATCCTTATCAAAAGAGGTATCGATTACATTTGAACAAGGATCAATAACAGAAGAAGAAATGGGGTAAACATTGGGGTTAGGGGAGATTTCAAGAGGTAGAACTGGCATAGCATGCCAGTTGAGGAGTGGTGCATCAACATCTTTAATCAGATGGGATGGATCCATTGATGTAGTTCCTGAATGAACCATGCAAAGTGCCAGCCCCAGTGTCTGTAAGTTGAAGGAATCTTCGGAATCACTTTCCTCAGTCTCTTCGATATCTTTGATGAGCGGTTGTACTGGGTGTTGGAAACTTTCGGCCCATGGATATCTATCTTGGAAAAATATGTCCATCCCATGCTTCATCTTCTTGTCTGTGTGGTCATACCATGGTTCTGGAAAATTACAAAAGGGGAAGTCTTCGCCTTCTTTGATGAATCATTCATTCAAGGAGTCTCTTGGGGAAGTTGGTATGCAGTCTAATCTTCTCTTCGTTCGAGACTGGTGGATCATTCTGAGCTCTTGTTCTGATGGTTGATACCCCAAGCCACAAGGAGGGAAAGCTTTCTTCAGTTCGATGGGCTCAAGTATCCCTTTCTTCCTTTGCCCTCGCCCTAGTCCGGGCATGAAGTGCATGTTTTCGAACATCTGAATCACATTGGCATTGCCATGAGGGTTATATTCTGGACAAACCCTTTCTTTGAAATCGTCCCCTATCGAGAGTAGGAGTGGTTCAACTCGGAATCCTGACAAGAGCATATTATTTGACCCGTGCTGTATCTCAAGGATTGGAGTGATGTTGCTTGCACCCTCAACATTTTCGTCGTCGCCCAAAATGGTGATGAATCACCCGTCAGCAAAGACTTGGAACAAGGTGGGAAACAAAGTCGTCTAAGCAACAGGTTGAAACAAGGTGGGATGTCTATTACTTGGAATTCGACGACAGGGTTTAAAGGGCCAACCCCTATTACAATTTTTATAAATCCCATAACCTCCCGATGGGTATTATCGTAGGCACGAACAGCGACGGAGGTTGGAGCAAAGTCGCTTTATTTTAGGCCTAAACACTTGAAGGCTCTCAGTGGGCAAACATTAAAGGCGGATCCGTTATCGACAAGAGAGAGCAGTACGACCTTCCCCATAACTTCGACGGAGATGTTGAGTGCGTGATTGTGATTTGTCCTAATTCTGGGGATTTCTTCTTTAGAAAATGACAACATTCGGGTAGAGGTCAAGGATCCGACTAGATTTACCACTTCTTCTGGTGTGGTAGAAGGAGGAATTGTGGGTCCAGTGAGCAGTTTGATTAAAGCATTTCTGTGCAGCTGGGAAGACATGAAAATCCCCCACAGAGTGATGTTAGCTTGAGTTTTCTTTAGTCGATCGAGGACCTTTCTCTCCTCGATGGTCATCTCTGGTATAGGAAAGTTTTCAACGCCCTTCCCTTTGTCATTTTCTGGTAGTGAGCTTGGAACCTGGTAATGTCTCCCTGATCTGGTCATGTGATTTACTAAAGAAGGGAAGAACATGAACCCCGTTTCCTCGTCAATCTCAGGTTATTCTCACCCTGTTTATTTCTCTGAGGAGTTATTCAAATGATATCATTCCACATATGTTGGCTACTGGGCCAGTTCTTCTAGAAGCTTTTTCTTCACTCGAATATTCAAATTCTTCCCCCCCATTCGGTGGCAACAATTTTGTCTTTCCATGTAAAGTCAATGCATTCCACAACTTCAACGGATTCTTCATACAGATCTTCCCATTCTGTGGGGATATGTATGGTTGAAGGGACCAAGCGCCCTTGTAGCTTCAAAGTGTCAAGTAACTCGGTGATACTACAAATGATGTTGGTTTACCCGAATAATTCTGCCATAATCTGGACAATATCATCTAAGCTGACTTCATCGGTTGGTACCACCCACTTGTCTGAATCACGGGCCCACTTTCGTGCTTCCAAGAACAGTGTACTGAACCTTTGGCAATCGATGACCATCTGTGAGGGAAATTTCAGCTCGAACACTAGGAGTTGGTTTAACACCTCTGATAATTTCCATTTTCAAAATGGGTACGGCCAGCGATGCAAGCTCTGGTAAGGAGTGACAGTGCCTGATTAGCGAGGCTAGTAGGGTGTAGGAGGAAATATGGGACAATTTGAAGAGGTTTAGGAGAGTATATGGGTGTGATTTGAGTTGAGGGATCGAAATATGGGTTTTCTTCTAAGAAGATGGCATTGGTATGATTTGGGAGTGGATTGTGAGTAGTGTTTGGCTTAGGATTGGCTGATGGGGCGATGGTACCCCAGTCAATGAGATCTTGGATTATGTTTCGGAGGTGAAAGCATTGGTCGGTGGTATGGCCAACAGTTTGCTGAAAGGTGCAATGAGCATTGGCCTTGAAGTTTCTTGGGAGTGGATTTGGCAATGGACATGGATCTAAGGGTTTGATGAGGTTTTGGCTTAACAAGGCTTGGTAAACTTTGGAGAGGGGAGCATGGAGCTCAGTGTATTCCCTTCGGATGGGGGCATGGTGATTTTCTGGTGCTCGTGATGTGGTTGGTTGAGAGATGTTGTTGATGGTTGAGACTGTAGCACTAGCAGGGTTGTCATACTTTCTAGGGGTGAACTGTTCGAACACCTTCTTCAGTTCAACCTCTATTTTAACAAGGCTTTCCTCAATTTCTACTTCTACTTCTCTGAGAGATCGTAAGTGGGGATAGTATTGTCCTCCCATCGTCGCTTGGACATGGGGCAATAAGTTCTTCTTCACTATGTTAAGCTGTTCTTCCTCAGATGGGCGATTGGTCATAGTAGCTACTCGCTCTCTCCACCGGGTTATGAAGTTACTGACTGATTCCCCAGGGTTCTGTTTGAGCAGCTTTAAATCATAACGGGTGACCTCAAGATCTTCGTTGTATTTGTATTGCGATATGAATTCTCGGGCTACATCCTACCAACTAGAGATTCTAGATTCCTCGAGAGATAAAAACCATCGGAGGGCACTATCCTTCAAAGTTTGCTAAAATAATTGGGCCATCACTTCTTCAGAAGCCCCTAGTAGAGTCATGGAATGATGATAACTGCGAAGATGAACAATCAGGGGTCCACTCCCTCCAAACTTCTTGATATTTGTCATCTTGAACTTCTCGGGTAACCTCGCTTTAGGATAAGGAGACATGTGGGTGTAGTTTATGTAATTCCTTGAGATTATGACTTGGTCGAACTTCTTGGTGAGCATCTTGAGATCCTCTTTGACTTTATTCAACTCCTCCTCTTTTGAATCAGTGACCATAGGTAGGTTAGCTACAGGCTGGGCAATGTTTGGCATCGGAAGCTGGACAGGCGGCGACCCATTGACAAGAGGGGCACTTGGAGCAAGCTGATATTCTTCAGGAACCCAAATAGGCTCGGGTGGACCCATAACACGAGGGAACATGTCCTCGGGCTCTTGAGGAATAGGAACCTAGTTTTGTTGCATCTCTCGGGCCTCAATTTGGAGGTTTTTAATCTTGGATACGAGCTGAGCTAGGACTTCCGTCTGATCTGGCTGTATGATTGGTACTTGGTCTATATTCTTCATGGAAAGTGGATGGATTCCGGACTCGAAAGAAGTACTAGAGGAAGGGACAAAACTCTAGGTGGATTTTACTGAAGACCTAAGCCAATAGGGAGCCAGGCCAAGGGCTTGTGATTAACCTGAGAAGGAGTAGAATGGGATTTATTTTTGAGAAAAAGAAAAGAAACTATTTTTGGATTTTTGATAAAGAAGGGAGAAATGTTTTTGGAGACAAAAATCAGCATGATTATTATGATTATGTTCTCACTTGTATTTAATTCTCCTAAATGTAATGCCGGACGGGACCCGAGCCTGGAAAAGTGGGGTTTTTAATATATGCGAAGCTACGGCTAGACTTGTAACCAGGCTCATGGAGAGGGTCCCATTTTAAAAATGCGAAAAAATTTGTGCGACAGGTCGACCCGAAATTTTGATAGAGTTTCGGGTTGAAATCGACAATCTAAAGTGCATGTCCTAGGTTTGACTCCTATATGCGGGTATGCAGTTGGTTGGGTGAATAGTAATGGGTTCCCCACTATGGCGTGACTTCCACGATATTCGTCTTGCTCTTGCGGGTAATTGGTACGTGCGGACAAGCCATTTGATATGCCTGAGTGTACGTGAATTGCCTCACTATATACCTCGTGGGGACGGTACGTGTGAGAGATAATTCGATATACTCGGCATACGTGAACAAATTCCCTGCGATATACCTCCCGTCATGACTTCGGTTAAGCGGTATGATGTGGGGGAACCGTTAGATATAAGTCAAAGGTACTTGGCCAATGGAGGGTGAGAGTCATATCGCTCAAGCTAAATGCGCCCTGCCAGACCAGTGCCCATCATGAAGTGACCCTCCAGTTACTGGGTAAAATTTGGTTAATAACAATGCTCTTTGGTAATTTCGTGTGAATCATGCATGATTCTCTTATTAGTATCTTATGATGAGAATGCATTCTTGATTATTCCAAATAGGGAGCAAAGTATAAGTACCAAAGGTACACCAAGTATGGATGGGTGATGCGTGCAACATGTGGATATATGTGATCCTAGGTGCACGTGGTGTGAAGTGTACATGGAGAATTTTTTACAAGTGTGTGAACAGAAGCATAAGCATGGGATACACATGGAAAAGGGGAACATGTAGATATGGGGGAAATATAAACAAATATACCATCCATGTAAATAGAGTTAAGCCCTCAAAATATACAAGTCCCCAACAGAGTCGCCACTGTGGCCATCCCCGATCCTCACCGCGGGTGTGCGCATGAAGGAAGGATCCTCGGGTTCCGCGCATCCATCTCGGGAGCGCTTCGGCCAGCGTCGTTTGAGATGAGGGTGAAAATGTAAAGAGATTTAGATTCGCCAGTCTATTTTACTCAAAACAGACAAAAGAAAAAAGGGGAAGCCATCCCGAAGGACGGCATCCAAAGACATAATGATGCATACGAAACCAAAATGAATCGAGAAGGGTTCGGAGGCTAAGTTAGGAAATGGGAAGGTTTTAGGCACCCATTCTGCCCTTTCGGTCTCTCATGGATGTTTTCTATTTTCCTTTTTTATTTCTCCTGTGATATGTGTGCATGTGTATATATATAGTGGGGATAGGAATCCTTGACTTATATCATGGAAGAGATAAAGCGATTCATCCGTAGGAAGGTATAAAAAATAATATTATAAAATAAGATTTAAGTGATTACCCTTACGTTGATCGTTATAACATAACGATAACACATATGGGGTGATACGTCACTAAGAACAAGTATATATAATATAAGAAAATTGAATTTAGAGAAGATAGAAAATGAGGGAGAAAGTGAGAATAGGACTCGAGTCTCGGGTTTTACCCTAAGACGCCTACGTAGCCTATAAAGGCATCAAAGTCCACGTAGTTCGCATACAAAATGAGGGGTGGGGTTTATCCCATAAATCCAAATGGGGGATCTCTTATTTTTGAGTGTGTGTGTGTGTGTGTGTCTAAAAAGTGTTTTAGTTGTGAGAAAAGTGCGAGAAAAGTATGAGAATTCCTATTTGGAATTTATGAGCAAACCCTCTTTTTCTTGTTTTTTTTTGGGTTTTATTTATATGAAACCAATAGATGTGCAATAATACTAAAATAAAAAAAGTATATTAGGATGTGTGAGATGAGATAATAAAAGTGCTAAATAATAAAACAAGTTATTGCGAATTTAAGAGAATTTGAAGAGAAAATTGAGAACGTTGGACCTTCTTGAAGATATTGAGCTTGATCTTGAATGTTGGAGAGCATCCCTTGCACTTGGATGATGATGGAGAGTGTCTAATTCACCAAGTTTGATGAAAAGGATGATGGAAAGTGGAAGTTAGAAAGGGATTTGGATGTTGAAATCGCGATATCTTCGAGAGAGGTTTTTGGGATTCGCTGAGGGCGATTTTTATCAGATCTAGGCTCCCTTTGCAAATGAGGTGAAGGCCTCCTTTTATAGGCCCAGGTCACTACCGATCGGCATAGACCTGGTCCTGCCTATCGGCACCTGCCGATAGGTAGGGTCTGGAACCTGCCATTTGGCAATGTGTTTCAGGCCTTTTTAGAAAATTAGCTGCCGAGGGCAAACCGTTGGTCAGAATCATGCACAGGGTAGACCATTGGAAAGGTAATTTAGATACCTTTGAAAGTCCTTTGGACCGCTCCCAGGTTCGGGAGTTAACTTTGGGTCAAATATGGCTCGGAATCATTTGTCGATCCATTGGACGTGGAATCGTTCGAACGCAAACGGATCGTTCGTCCGCATGGTGAGTCCGAATTCCGCACGAGGTTGACCGTTTGAAAGGTTAGGAGATGTACTTCGACATTCCAAAGAGTTTGACCCGGTTTAGGGAGTTAACTTTAGTCAATCGGGCCCTGGAAGCATTAGGTGACCTCTTGGAGTTAAAAGGATCGTTCGTCTTCATGGTAAGTCGGAATCGCACACGGAGTGGACCATTGGAAAGGGGTTTCAGTGCCCTTCGAAGATTCATTCAGTCTCATTCGAGCTGAAGAGTTTCCTTAGGTCAAATAGAGCTCGGGAGCATTCAGTGGCCTCTAGATCAAGTTTCAGACGCAAACGGATCGTTCGTCCGCATGGTAAGTCAGAATCGTGTACGAGACAGACCATTGTAAAGGGATTTTAGTGCCCTTCGAAGATTCATTCAGCCTTGGTTGAGCCGAAGAGTTTGACTTTTTGGTCAAACGGAGCCTGGAAGTGCCCGATGGCTCCTAGGTCAGTACTCGGGGTATGACCTGGGTTTATAGTGATGAAGGGAGGTACTAGGTACCTAAGGAGAGTTAGGGGTGATAGAATGGGGTGTCTACAAGGGCAATGATGGGCCCTAAAAATTTGTGCCTCCATCATTAGACATGTTTAAAAACCCTTTTTCTCTTTCCTTCTTCTCTTTCTTCATTTCTTTCCGCCTTTGCTTTCTTTGCATCTGCATTTTATCTCAAGCCTTCATTGTTGACTGCTCTTTGAAGGTTTCCTTTGATTTCTATCATCCTCATCCTTCATTTTCAACTAATCAGGTATTATTTCCAATCTCTTTTCTATTTTTGTGTTTTGTTTGTCATTTCAGAGTTTTTCGGTGAGCTTTTATGTTTTCCGGCAAGTTGTTTCCACCAGTCTTGGCGGTTGTGAGGTTAGGACGGTAGTGATTGAGTGATTTAAGGGCATTTGTAGATAGCTCAGAGGTTACTTCGTCCAAAAAATCCCTTCTTGAGGTCTCTGGTGAACCTCCGGTCACCTTCTTCGGTGACCTGCTTCTTGAGTGTTCTTGTTGTTCTTCATTTGAAAAACTTTCATATTCCTAATTTGATCCTTGGTTTAGATTAAATTAAGTTGTTTGCCTATTTTTGGCTTTGAGTCCAAATGTTGTATCATCTACTTTATGCTCAAACCCTTGTACCAACTCATAAAAGAGTTCCCATCTCTTCGTGAGCAGACCTTTAAGAAAATCAAGCAGATAGAACTAGACCAAGAGGAAGCTCATAGGGCTGAGCCATTTCCTCTTAAACCCATCTTTCCTCCACCTCTGTAGGTTATCTATCCTGAGTTAGCTGAGCCTGCAGAGGTTTCAGCAGACCCAACACCAATGTCTGAGTCTGAGTCATCCTCCTCAGACCCCATATTTGTAGACTCTTTTCAAGAGGCTATGTATTACTCTCCTAGGCAGGGTGAGGTCCCTGAAGAAGCAGAGGTTTTGAGCCGTGCCTCGTCTCACCATGGTGCTAGTACCTCATAATATTATTCTGATGTTGAAATTATAGGGCCAAGTGTGGACATTCCCCCCATCATTGATGCCATTCCTCTGTCGGCTGCCATCGGGGCTGAATTTTCTCAGAGGTTTCTAGTGGATTCCCTGCACCTACTCAAGCCGATGCTGCTGGGGATGACGATGATGGTCAAGAGAGTGGTATAGATACATCCGAGGCGGCCGAGATTGAGAGATTCGTCAGTGAGTATGATCTTATAGCTTTTAGGCACCTCTATTTGTTAAACTCTTCCATTAACCTTAGAAAACCTCTGAGGGGAAAGAGGGCATTCGGCGACCGAGATGGAGAGATGTACCTCTATGAGCAGATGTTCAAGTTGGGCTTCCATCTACCTATCCACCCTTCCATCAAATCCATTCTTTCCTATATAAATCTAGCCCCTTCGCAACTATCCCCCAACGCCTGGAGGATTATGATTGGGGCCATCGTCCTTTGGAGGGTTTTCCACCACTCACAACTTCTAGTTAGGGTTTTCACAGGTTGTTACGTACCTTCCTCTGCTAAAACCCACCCTAACTATTACCACTTATTAGCTAGGAAGTCAGAGAAGAAAATGTTGTTGGTTACCCAGACCTCAAACCATAATTGAAAACCTCAGTATTTCTTTACCTCCGAGGCCTGGGAATTTGGTCCACATGAGGCCTCTGGAATGTCGATTCCAAGGACCCCTATGAGATAGGGGAAGGTCTCCCTTGCTGCTAAATCCGACACTAGACTTAGCCAGGATAATCTTCAAAAAGTTGAGGATCTTCGGGATTAGGGGGATCAGGGTCTTCTAGTAATATATAAACATCAGATGACCCCCTACTACCTCTCTCGGACAGGCCTATGGGTGGTTATTTAACAGAGCTTCATAAGTCTCACTTTTCACAAGTTATAGATCATATATTACATATCTCTGACCTGGTAACTCAGATACTTGTCTTGCCCTGAAGGTATATTAGATGACCTTTGGGAAATATCTGATCTAAGTTTGGCAAAACTGATGCAGAAGAGAAGTGGTAAAAATGTGCCCCTCCCTCAACCAAGAAAAACATCGGCACTTCCCAAGCTGATGTTACCAAAAAGAGGAAATCCATCGTTGACCTGTAGCATCTGAGGCTGGACAAGACTCTGAAAGGGGATCGTGCCATCCCAATATTTACAGATGATGCCCTAGTAGCTCTTCTTGATCATGTAAAGATTAACGATAGTCTGATTGGCCATAGTCTAAAGGCTACTGATGCTATCGGTGCAGTGATTACTGAAAAGGATAAGCATTTCTTACGCTCCTTGGATGTCCCGTTGCTCATTGAGTTTACCCTTCATAGATCAATTCAGGCATTAGTTTCTATTCATTTGATTTCCACAAGTGTAACCTCGACTATTTTATAAATTATAGCTCATGCTCATACGTTTGATCTTCTATTGCAGGGTATCTTGTCCTTGCATCGTTTTGTTGATTGGACCTTGAAGAAGCTGCACCTCATAGAGAAGGGTCAAGAAGCTCAGAAGGTTCAAGCCTCTTTGAATGTAGAGGCTGAAAATATGAAGGAAGAGGTGAAGGAGGTTGCCTAGCAGAGGGATAAGGACTTGGCTAAGCTCAATAAGGACCATGATGTAGCTCCGAAGGCCAAAGATGATGCCCTTCAGACTAAGGTGAGTACTGCAGTTAAGGATGCTTTAGAGGATGCTGCAGAGAAGATCATTGAAGACTATAAGGTCTCTGATGAATTTGTTAGTTTTGGCTTTGAATAGCTTGAAAGAAGTATCAAAGCAACTAGACCCTCTAAGGAGAAAGAGTCAGGGAGTCTGACTGCCTCAGACTTTGAGGGTCTAGGCTTTGGTGACCCCCGATTTGCAAAGGCCTTGCAAGAGGTTGAGGAGGCCAATGTTTCACCTGCTCAGACTGCTCCCCTGGAAATCACTGAGACTGAAGATGCTAATCCTCAGGATGATGGGGCTTAGGTGACCAACGGTGGCCACGAAGACACGACTGTAGCTACAGAGACTTAGGCATTTTCTTGTGAAGATTTTAAGTTTGTAATTCTTTGTACTCCACAGATTTTTTTGTACTCTAATGGCATCTTGGTACTACCAATTTGTAACTTTGAATGTTGTTCAATCATTAATCCCATCTTCTTCAGATTATTTTGCTTCTTTCAATGGTGTATGAATGTCTTCTCTTGAATGTTGTTCTAAAGCCTCAGGTCACCATATAATGATGTTTACCCTCATAACTTTCACCAAACTAATGATGTTTAAGGTCAGAGGTCACCAAATAAATGTTAACCCTCATAATTTCACCAAACTAATGATGTTTAGGGTCTGAGGTCATCAAATTATGATGTTTCACCCCATAAATTTCACCAAACTCATGATGTTTAAGGTCCGAGGTCATTAAATTATGATGTTTCACCCCATAAATTTCACCTAATAATGATGTTTAAGATCTAAGGTCACCAAATGATGATGTTTATCCTCATAATTTCACCAAACTACTGATGTTTAAAGTTTGAGGTCACCAAATAATGATTACCCTCATAATTTCGCCAAACTAATGATGTTTAAGGTCCGAGGTCATCAAATTATGATGTTTAACCTCATAATTTCACCAAACTACTGATGTATAAGGTCTGAGGTCATCAAATTATGAAGTTTCACCCCATAAATTTCACCAAACTAATGATGTTTAAGGTCTAAGGTCATCAATCTCTATCTCTCTCTCTCTCTCTCTCTACATATATATATATATCTATATATATATATATCTATATATATATATATATATATATATATATATATATATATATATATATATATATATATATATATATATATATATATATATATATATATATATATATCGGCTTAACAACGGTTGGTATGCTTTTCACTATTGCCCTTTTCACTTTGAGAAGTAATATGCTCTAACCATATCCACCTCAAATCCATCACCAGAACCCAGATCCCCACCACCCACAAGAAACTCTCAGCCACCTACTCTACCACCGCCAACCTCTAAGACCGCCACACCTCCACCACCGCTTCCCAAGAGCTTGTCTTCAACTTCATCGCTGGCCCCACCACTTTTCCCGAAAATGTCCTAAAAAAGTGGAATCTGAGCTCTACATCTGGCGCAACGCCGGTTTGAGTGTCATGGGAATGAGCTACAGGGGCAACGATTTCCTCTCCATCATCCAAAAAGTCTAATTAGATCTACGCTCCCTCCTCAGCATCCCTGAAGAATACACCGCCCTTTTCCTCCAAGGCGGTCCCACCACCCAATTCGCCGCCATCCCTCTCAACATTTACAAACCCGACGACCCTGTAGATTTCATAGTCACCGGATCCTGGGGTGACAAGGCCTTTAAAGAAGCCACCAAATACTCCAAACCCAACGTTTTCTCGTTAAATGATATGGTGGAGGCGGAGAAGCTCATGAATGGGCATTTTAACTGTTAGTTGTTTTTTTACCTCAAAACCATTCTTACAAAGCTTTTATGTTTCCATCCACACTCAACCCACACCAAAATTAGACAATATTAGCACTATTTTTTTTTAATCTAGACATTTGATCTTATTTGGGGGTTATTTTTTATGTCAAGACTCAAAACAGATTTGGTGACTCACGTGTTATACAACTGAAGAGTCTATGAAAGCAACACGAATAGTCTATGAAAGAAACATGAAGAGTCTATGAATATTGATTTGGTGACTCACGCGACTCACTATTTTTTTTCTTTTTTTTCTCTAAGTCATGTACTTTAGTGAAGAGTCTATGAAACACATGGTAATGAGTTGAGACAAGGATGCTTTTAATTTTCACATTGAGAGCCCTGATAATCACTCAAAACTGTACATTTTTGACCCCGAATAGATGTATTTTAGTTGCTAATTCTCGACAATTTGGGTCTTATGCACTTTATTTTCTATTTTGTAGGTCGAATGCACGTTGCGATGTTCAAACGCGTATTTCAAAGCAATTGTGCGAATTCTGGAGCTAATCACCAATCCTGTAACCCTAGCCTACCATAACCTAGCCTAAATTATGTCCTGAGCCGTGTGTGTTTAATTCGTCCCCTTTCGTATTTTTTTTTTTTAGATTTTTAGTTGAATTTTTTTTGTTTTTAGGGTTTATTTTAAATTTATTTAGAATTTTCTAGGATTCATTTCCAATTTTTATATTTTTGATTTTGATTTTTATTAGTTTTTCTTTTTTATCGTATTTTATTAAGATTACTTTTTAGGTGTTTATTTTTAATTTTATTATATTCTACTTTTTTTTAGATCTTTAATTTTTATATTTTTATTAGTTTTATTTCTTTTATTTTAGTTTTATTTTATAGATTATAAGTTTTATTTTATTTTAATTTTAGTTCGTATAGATTTTATTTTTTTAGAATTTTAGTTATTTTAATTTTAATTTTTTTTAGGGCATAAGTTAAACACACACGTAAACCCTCACACTTAATTACCACACTCCAGTACACCTCAAACCAAACCTTCCCCCACACCCAAATTCCCCTACATCTCACCCACACATAACCCTTCCCCATCATCATCTTCAACCTCACCCACTTCTCTCTCTCATCTCTCTCCAAACTCCATTGCCACAAAACCCAACCACCTTCTTATTCCTCTCATCAATCCTCCATTAGACCAAACCTCCATAACCCATCAACCTCCCAAACCTCAAACCCATATCCTCCACAACCCAACCCGAATCTTGGCTCCATTCCGAGCTACACCTGCCTTATCCCTCCTGCCGGCGGCGAAACCCGCCTCCTCGCCCAGAAGCGCCGGCGACCTCCTTATCCGGCGAAACCCCTTATATCTCCAATCCCCAAAACCCAAGAGGACTTGCTGACCCGCCAACCCATTTTCGGTGATCAACTCGGAACCATAAGCCACTGCCGAGTTTAACCCGCCAGAGATCAGCCGCCATGACCTCCTCATCGTCGGCGTGCTACCCCACCTCGCAACTCAAGCCCAGCCAAACCCCCCAAAGGCCATACCCACTGCCAGTGAGAACCCATCGGCGTTGAGCTCCGCTGCTGACCATTTCCGACCGTACACCTACTGCCCCAGATTGTCACATCCAACAACCCGAAACCCATCGGACCTCAACAAACCCGAACTACCAGAGCTCGCCCAAAACCGAAACCCATTTCCATTTCTCCCCAAAAGCAAGCCACGTTTTCTACCATCTGCCAATTTGTAAACCAAGATAAAAGCCAAAACCATAAAAATAACCCCACATGTTTTATTCACCTTTTAACCAACTCATATCCCTTTTAACCCCTTTTCCTTAAATTCCCCCAACATCTCAGAACACACATGCAATTGTGTGTCAACTAAAATACCCTCTTACACTTCTCCCACATTAGTAGAGGCAAAATGTGGCCAAATAATAAAAACAATCCATATTAGTCCACTCATTTAAATATGGGGCCCATATTTAAAAGCTATGAGTTAAATATGGGCCCCATATTCCAAAGCTATGAGTTAAATATGGGCGCATATTTGAAAGCTAGGAATCAAATATAGAGCCCCATTTTAAAAGATACAAATCGAATATAATACTCATTTTTAAAAGTTGTGAGTAAAATATGAGTTTTTTTACATATACTTCGAATTGTAATGCTTATTTTAGTAGAAAAACAATGGGTTGGCCCAACCCATATTTGGCCCAGCCCACATTTAACCCAACTCATATTTGGCCCAACCCACATTTAACCCAACCCATATTTGACCCGCCCAAATTAGGCTCAGCCCATAATTTTGCCAGTGCTATCCTACATGCACCCCCTCACCATTAACCTTCCCAATTTACCCTCATGCTCCATGCCTACTATTTAAGGAAGAAGAAGACCATTTTGAAAGGGGACTTTTATCATATCCATTTTAGAGAGAAACACCATTTTTTAGTTTAGTTTTTTTTAGGTTAGAATTTATTTTATTTTACTTTTTTTAGATTAGTGAGAAAAAATAAATTACTGAGAATCCATTTTTGAGTGTAATTGTTGATGTAATTTTGGTTTGATCACACAAATTGGTGGGATGTAAATTTCAAATTCAAGGATTAGAATCCAATTTCACTCAAAGAGATTTGGTTTGATTGTTCTTCTCTTCTACTTTATTTTATTAACCTTTGATTATTTTATTATCATGTTAGGCTAAATCCCCTTTCAAGGGGTGGGGGGAAACCCTTATTTGATGTTATTTTAGTTTAATTAGTTTTATTACTTGAAAACTCCCTTTGAATGTTAATTTTGATCCTCACCCTTAAATTTACGCCTCGAGAGAGGGTAAATGACTTTTGAGAGAAAATCAAAATTCTAGTTATAATACTCATTTTATATTCGAGCTAGAGATAGGGGTTTCTTAAGTGGGGTATTATTACTTGAATTTTAACTCTAAATTTATTTTCTAAGATTTACATAAATTTTAATCGATCGATCCTAATGGGTGATTAATTAAAAGGAGTGTAGATCTATTTTTCTAGAGTTGTGGGGTGTTACACTTAATTTTCTAAAAGGTTACTATTAAAATTACATTTGCAACGAGAGTTGATTTGTAATTTTGATATTAATTTGGGAGAATTCAATTAATTAATTAGAATAGAGGAAATTTGTGGTGTAATCCCACTCCTTGATTGTTCTCACAATTATTTACCTCACTTTATCTCTTATTTTAGTGTTAGACTTTATTTTTCACTTTTAGTCACTTTCTAATTAGTTTTTTTCATCTCACATTTTAGCTTAGTTTTATTTCACCTCACCTCACCCAATTATTTTAATATTGGAAACGCTAAAAAAATAGAAAAGAAAAATTCTAAAAAGAAAATAAAAATTGAATTTGTCTCTAGCTTACCCCCTTGATGTGGATTGATACCCTTACTTGCCTCTACACTTGAGTTTGTTATATTTGTAGGGATTTGAGGTTTTGATTAAGTTGGCTTTCAACAACGACCCACAAAAAGTCAAGTTATCAAGCCCCATTAGTAAGATAGTTCATTGTGTGAACTTATCTATGATATATGTCTTATATGTGTTCAGGTAAGATTACTTGGAAACATAATTTGTTTTCTTTTGTTATTTAAAGAAAAGTTTTATATTCGGGGTTTTATATTTTGTTCTATTTTGATCTTTCTTTTATGATTTTTAGATATTAAAATATTGAACCCACTAGATGGGCTTTCTCTAATGTTAGTACTTCTTCCCATGTTAATCTTTATTTTTTAAAAATGTTGTCCTTTGGTGTGATAGATCTTGTAATATGAATTATTTGATCTGCAATTATATATTTGTGTTAATTTTTTAGCGGTTTTTTTTCTTCTTTCCAGATATGGGTTTATATATGCATCATGGAGAGCTTTTTTATTTGTTATGTATTATAGTTTAGATTTAGATTTTATATTCAAGTTTTGTTAAATTAAAAATGATATATCGACAAATTTATTTTTTACACAAGACATGACTATAATTTTTGACACTTATGATTGAATTTCGCGTGTCACTTATTTTAAATATATTGTAACTTCTTGGTCTATGAAAATTTCCTGATTTTGAGTCTAAATAGGGGTTTGTTAGTTTTTTCTATCTATAGGGGTTTAATTAATATCTAAAAAAGCACAAATAGTTTATACAAAAAAAAGAGCACAAATAGTTAAGTTTATTATTGTCACTCGGCTACGATGTGCACACAAAATGACAATGTGCATTCATTTACCTAAAAAACGTCTCAACTACTGTTTAAGGTACAACTAATGTTTAATGTATATAGTTGTTTTGCAGTCTTTATTCTATGGGGGAATCTGAAAAGAAATGCTAAATAAAATTGTAAAACATTTGAGTAATTTAATTGCTCCATCATTTATTTTTGGATTTCATTAATTAAAATAAAGCATCATCATTTAATCTTGATATTGAGTGAAACGTTTGAGTATTTTTTTTAATTTTTGCAGGTTTTTCATTTATGGAATTGGTTTTTAAAAGGTTAATTGGTGGATAAATGAGTATGTGTTGCAATTTTATTTTGTTTAGTGTGCATGTAGATATTTCGTTGAAGTTTGAATTATATGTGTGTATTGTCCCCATGAATATAGCTCTTCCCAATGCAGACTATTTTTTGGCTCAAGAAAGTCAAGCTGATGTAATACCACGTAATTTTATGGATTTTATTTGATGGGATTAATTAAATTAAATGGGATAATTATTTCAAAATTAATCTGGATTTAATTACTAGCGAGACGAGAGTTGGTATTAGATTATGATAGTAATGTTGAATATTACTGAGTGAATATGGTAATATGGCAGTTATAAATATGGTAATATGGCAGTTATTAATATTATCGCGAGTTATAAATATGGCAGTTTTGGAAATTAAGTTGGGACGAGCGTGCCAGTCATGTCAGGAACCAATTTAATGGGCTTAAAATTAAATTTTATTTATATCATCTGTATGATCATTTTGAGTTCGCCAACGTGTCTAGAAGGTTCAAAATAGTCAGAAAACACTAGCCGGGGGTTTAGTTTGGGTCCCGGGACATTTTTAGGCCTAACTAGCAGCCCGGGAGGGTATTTTAGTCATTTTGATTTTTAAGGAATATTAACCCACAAAATTTAGACTTAGTTTATCATCCAAGTCTTAGTACTCCTAGGGTTTTCACAATAAAAAATACCAACGACAGTTAGAGAATAGAGAAGGAAATTCCCAAAGGAGAAAAACCACCCTTGAAGGCCATTACACTACCACCACCACCACCAGTTAGATCGAAAAGAGAGGATACCTTCCGTGCCATCTGCTTCAAAGGATCACAACATCAAATTTTCTAGGCAAGTGATTTAATTCATTAATATTCAACAAATAATTTATCCATGATAGTTTAGGATTTAATAATTCATGTAAATATGGAAACTCGTGAAATTTGGAGATGATACCTTCATTTTGGCCAGGATTTACATGAAGTTTCGATTCTAGAAACATCACATTAACGAAATTATAACCCATGCATAGTTAATTACAAATTGATAAGAAGTTGTATGATGATTCTTGAAGAAAATAGAAAAAAATAGTGTTTTCATGATAATAGAATGATTTTATCCAAGAAAAGTGTGATTATTAATGATTTAAGAATTATAGAAATGTTAAGAATCATGTATTTAGGTTGTTACATCACCCAACATGTTTACATTAGAATTTGGCATCGTGGAATGGAAATTTGGGAGAAACCTAGGGCTGAAAATGAAGAAAACCGGGACTTGTACCTGCTCGATCGATCAATCGACATTCATAGACATGATCGATAGATCGACATTTTTGAGTCAATCGATCGACCTCCCATAAACTGTAATTTTCCCCCCTTTTGGATTTAAGTGATTTTGGCCATTGAAAGTTGTAGGTGGGGACTATGTGAATAGATTAGGACTTGAGGGAGACCAGTAGGGATATAATTAAAGCTCGAAACATATTAAAATTGGTTTGGAACTTAGTGTCGAATTTACGAGTGTTCGACAAGTAATTTACTATTATAAGTTGCGAGAACATGACTTAAATTCGTATGAGTGATAAGTTAGGATTAGAGGCAGAAATATGGACCTAGAAGTATAGAATTGATATTTGGGATATGTCGGAGACTTACTAACCTTTTTGGGATATGTTTAAGTAATCGAAACTATACGACGTGAGATTTATTGACAAAACTTATTATTTATGAGTTGGTATGATAGTAGCATACGAATAATACTGATGGTATAGGGTTGAAAATATACCTTTAATAATGTGATAATTAACTAAGTTGTGTGAATGCTTAGTTTATGGACTATTGTGTGTATGACATACCTACCATACTTGCTATCACGGGAGGTTGGCTTTCGAAAAAGGACCATCTAATCTTTGTGTGCCTACGGCGGGAATTAGATTAGTACCTTAAGGACATATGGTTGTGAATGACTTATTTGTGAGATGATAAGTCAGCTGACCATGGGAGCGTAGGTATGTGCGTGACCCATGGGTATGTGAACTATGCTCGCCTCCAATATGTGTAATTTTGTTTATTGAAACGGTTCCTGGGTGATTCGGAACGCGTAGTCCTTATATACGTGATGTACCACAATTAGATAGCAGAGTATGAGTGCACCGCATTGTAGCCTAGGGGTTCCATATTTGTCTATATAAGCTGAGATTGTTATACTTGTACTTGTAACTGGCTCACTGTTAAATTGTGAATGCGAATAATCGAGACAATTAAATCGGATTAAAAATGTGAGAATCGATATCGTAATTGATTTAGTAATCTGATTAATGTAAGGGTGAGTTATACGCATAATATATTAGAATGATACGAATAGACCCTTATATTATAATGTGAAGTCAGGAAGTGGTACACACTAGTTAGTTAGCGGCATAACTACGATGGGTTAAGGGTATACGTTAGGCGTGCACATTAGTTGAGGGTTATGAACTCGAGTGAGAGCACGTAACTAACATGTATATAATATTTACTGTCTAATGAAATTAAACACTTGCTATATTTTAAAACTTTTTTCACATCGGTCTCTGACCCGTTTTCTTCCAAATCTATTTTTCTTGTAAAATATTTTTAGGTTCCCAACCACAGGGACGCCAAGCTTAGGAGTTCCATTCCATTGACGTGCTGTAGATGCTGTGGAAGTTACAGGAGATCGTTACTAGATGCCTCCACATCTATCCTTGCTACTTTTAGGAGTCATTATTCCATTTAGGTCTTGTTGCCCAATCTATTCAGTGACAACGATTTTAGACTTTCAGTTAATTCAGTCTTGGGATTTATTTATTTCATTCAGACATTTGTATTGGGTTTATTTACATTGCTATTATTATTAGAGTGTTTACTCCACACATCAGTTATTCATTCTGTTGATTTTCTCATGAGATTTTTTATGTGATGTTTGGTTGATGATTTAGATTATTTTGTTGATGGTTAATTTAAAACTTTAACACTTGACACTTGACTATTTTAAATATTAGGTGGTTAGTAATTAATCAAATGTCTTCGATAGTATGCTATGAAACTGAACCAAATTGACATTTTGTATTAATATAAATAAAGGAGTAGATACCCGGTATTTAATTTGTCGAGGTGTCACAGGTGGTATCAGAGCATTAGGTTCTATAGTCCTTAGGATCTGTACAACATGTTATGTTTCCGCGTAGCGTCCTTTGATATAGAGCCCTATATTTTAGGATCGTTGTACTCTTTTGTATATCTTATGTTCTTCAGATATTTTGAGATATCAACTGTGGACTTATAAAAACTTCTCTCTTATTTCAGATGCCTCCTCGACATGCACAACGAGTTCCCAGGGTTTCCCAGCCCGAGTCTCAGCCTGCACCAGTTCAGGGTTCTATAAGTGCTACTGAAGTTATCGCCATTGTAGCACAGGCGATAAATGCAGCACTAGCAGTTGTGCAGCAGACACCACCTCAGGCACCAGTAGCAGCTCCAGTCCAGGCTCATGCATTCCCGTCTGCTTGGGAATGTGTCCGTGATGCCTTTCAGAAGGCGCACCCTTTGGAGTTTGTAGGGAGCTTTGACGTTGTCGTGTTGAGCCAGTGAAAGAAGGACATCCAAAGACATTTGAGGAACTATGAGTGTACAAATGTGTAGAGGCAGATACTGGCGACGTTTAATATGGTAGGAGAAGCATTGAACTGGTGGGAGTCCATTACCACTGTCGAGGAGAGAAATGTTCTTTCTATTCAGGAGTTCTGGGTGAGGTTCGATTGCAAATATTTCCCCTCAGCAGTTTAGGAAAAAATGAGGCAAAAATTGATGAACCTTAAGCAATAAGGGAGGACGATGGCAGAGTATGAGGCCGAGTTCACCAATCTTTTGGACATCGTTCCCGATAAGATCCCTACTGAAGAGAAGAAGATCCAGAAGTTCATAGATGGGTTGACGTGGAGGATCCGTCAGCACCTGCTAGGTAATCTCTCATTGGCCACCTATTCAGATGTGGATAATGCAATATTACTTCACTTCCACGACCACCACTTCCATTTGTCAGAGGTTAAGCGAGCAGGAGAGTCTATTTAGTAGGGCAGAACAGGGGGTAATGGTGTTAGTGGGGTACAGTCAGCACAGGCAGGGTGATCAGAGTTCCCAATAGGGGGATTCTAAGAGATTTAGATCAGGATATTTCATACATGGCCAGGGAGGTTTTAGGCATGGCCAGCAGGGCCAACACGGTCATCAGGGCTAGTAGCAGTTTTAGCAGGGCCAGAATGGCCAGAGTAAGGGTGGTAACGGCCATCAGGGCTGTGGGCAGCAGGGTCAAAGATGGGGAAACTTCATAAGGAAATGTTTCGTATGTGACAAGATTATCCACAAATGCCAGTAGTGTCCTGAGAGGGGCAGGGGACCGCAACAGCAGCAACAGGGTGCTCGACAGGAGCCCTAGAGATCGATGTTTACGTCCGCCCTCCTAGAACCACCATAGATGCCAGCGCTACCACCCAATCCAGCAGTCCCAGTTGAGCAGGGGCATCTTTAGTATAGTCAGGTTTATAACCTTCATGAGGCCGTAGTCCCGCAGGATCCACCCGCGATTGAGGGTATTTTTTCTATTCAGGGGACTATGGGGGCGTATTTTATTTAACACGGGAGCCACACACTATTTTATTTCCATGAGATTTGCATGCGCTATGGGATTATTAGATACTGTGGAGAGAATTGTGACTTGTGTAGATTCATGGTTGAGTAGAGGTTCATGATTTCCTTTATATGTAGAGGCATGGGTGTAGAGATTGGGAGGTTTACTTTACCTACTGACATGCTAGCATTAGATATGTCCGAGTGCGATGCGATTATTAGTATGGATTGGTTGGTTACGTATAGAGCCATGATTGATTATTTTAGTAGGAGTATTTTTTTGCTATACCCATTCAGGAGATGTTCCTAGTAGCGATGCCTCGTCCTGATGAAGCATTGTCCACTCACTTGTACTACATAGAGGAGGAGACCTCTAAGGAGGTGGTGATACCACTTGATTCGATTCCAATTGTTAGGGAGTTCGCTGATGTGTTCCAGGATATTCAGGTATTACCTCCTAGTAGAGAGATAGACTTTTTTTATAGATTTGGCATCGGGCACTCGGTCGATAGCTCGCGCACCTTACTCTATGGCTCCAGTAGAGATGAGGAAGCTACGGGATCAGATAGAGCAGTTATTGGGTCAGAGGGTTTTTCGTAGGAGTGCTTCATTGTGGGGTGCCCCTGTGCTCTTTATTGCAAAGATGGATGGATCTTTGAGGTTGTGTGTCGATTACCGGGAGTTAAATAAATTCACGATACGAAATAAGTATATGTTGACCCGAATTTATGACTTATTCGACCAGTTGAGAGGAGTTACCTTCTTCTCCAAGATTAACTTGAGATTGGGATACCATTAGTCGCGAATCATGGATAAGGATGTCTCTAAGACTGCCTTCTTGATGAGATGTGGTTCCTACGAGTTCAGGGTTATGCCTTTTGACCTAACCAATGCCCTAGCCGTGTTTATGGAGTTGCTGAATAGGGTGTTCAGAGAGTTCCTGGACCATTTCGTCATTGTCTTCATTGATGAAATTTTGGTTTACTCCCAGAATGAGGAGGAGCATACCGAGCACTTGAGGCAGGTTTTGCAGACACTACGTCAGCACGAGTTATATGTAAAATATGAGAAGTGCTTGTTTTAGCTGAAGGAAGTTCTATTTTTTGGGCACATCATTTTTTATAGGGGGATATATGTTGATCTGGGGAAGGTATCTGCTGTGAGGGAGTGGGGATAGCCCATGACACCGACAGAGATACGTAGTTTCTTGGACCTAGTAAGATAATACAAGAGGTTTATTCGGGCATTCTCGAAGATAATGGGTCCATTGATGCATCTGACTCGTAAGGGAGTGCCATTTATCTAGAGTGATGCCTGCCAGTTGGCTTTTGACGAGTTTAAAGAGAAGTTAACCTCAACACCAGTGTTAGCATTGCTTAGGCCGAGAGTAGAGTATCTAGTCTACACCGACGCATCCTTACTAGAACTTGGAGGTGTACTGCAGCAGTAGAGTCAGGCTATAGCCTATGCTTACTATAATCTTAAGCCTCACGAGAAGAATTACCCCACCCATGACTTGGAGTTAGCGGCAGTCATATTTGCACTTCGTTTTTGGAGACAATATCTCCTTGGGGAGAAATTTCTCTTGTTCACAGACCATAAGTCCCAATAGTACCTCTTCACGCAGAAGGAGACGAATATGCATCAACGTTGGTGGCTCGAGTTTGTGAAGTATTATCAGTTTGATATCTAATACCACCCAGGGAAGGCTAACGTGGTGGCAGACGCATTGAGCTGTAGGCCAGTAGGTGGGGTGGCCTAAGTGTGGAAAGCGAAGTGGAAGGAGTTAGGACATCAGGATGTAGTGTCCCGATCATTCATGTATGTGATGACAGTTATGCCCTAGATCATTATGAGAGTGATACAGGCCCAGACAGTAAACCCGTTCTGTCAAGAGCAGATTGTATGATTAGTAGCAGAGGGGGCCGATTCTTATGCCGTTAGTTTAGAAGGGTGCTTACGCTTCAATAGGAGGTTAGTTGTTCCTGAGGGGGAATACTTGCAACACGAGGTGATGACATAGTCGCGTGGATCGTGATTCATGTTACATCCTGGTGGGGATAAGATGTACCAGGATAAGAGGCGACAAGACTGGTGGAGCGGGATAAAGAGGGATATTACCAAGTTATTTTCGAAATGTGCCCCTTGTCAACTGGTAAAAGTGGACCATCAGAGATCGACAGGACTTCTACAACCATTAGAGTTTCCTATATGGAAATGGGATAGCATTTCCGTGGACTTCATCATGGAATTTCCTACATCGCAGAAGGGTCATGATTCCATATGGGTGATTGTGGACCGATTGACTAAGGGTGCTCACTTTCCTCCATCTCGAAGAGACTATACTACGGGACAATATGCTCAGATCTCCATAGGTGAGATAGTGAGACTCCGTGGGGTGCCTCTTAATATCGTGTTTGATAGGTACAAGATATTTGGGCACAATTTTGGGAGAGTTTTCAGGAATCTATGGGTACGAATTTGCGATTGAGTACAACATATTACCTGCAGACTGATGGGCATACCGAGCGGACGAATCAAATGTTGGAGGACATATTGAGTATGTGCATCCTCGACTTTGGCATAGGTTGGGAGCAGTATCTTCCACTAGTGGAGTTTTCTTACAATAACTCCAACCAGTTCACTATTGGTATGGCTCCATTTGAGGCATTGTATGGTAGGCCTTGTCGTTCCCCAGCATATTGTCTAGAGGTGGAGAACGAGAAGCTACTTGGGCCAGAGGTAATTTAGGATACTTAAGCGAGGATATAGATGATAGAGAGACATATTCAGGTTGCTCAAGACCAACAGAAGAGTTACGCTGATGCCAAGAGGTTCACCCGAGAGTTCAATGTGGGGCCAAGTGCTGCTTCGAGTGTCTCCTCTGAAGGGGATTATGCATTTTGGGAAGAAAAGGAAGTTAGCACCTAGATATGTGGGGCCATTCTCTATCATCGAGCGGATACGACCGGTTGCGTATAGACTTGGTCTACCAGAACACTTACATAGTATCCATGACGTGTTCCACATTTCCTCACTGAGGAGATATCTTCGAGATGATTTGGCCCATACTCACATTGCTTTAGAGGAGATTGATCCACAGCCTGATAGTTCCTATAAGGAGGGGTCGATTTCTATCCTAGACAGTAGCGAGAGGAAATTGAGGTCAAAGATAGTACCGTTAGTGCGTGTTCAATGGCGACATCACAATGCCGAGGAGTTTACCTGGGAGCGCGAGGATGAGATACGCGAGCGTTATCCAGAGTTATTTTTTCTAGGTATATTTTATTTTCAAATTTCAGGATGAAATTCTGTTATTAGGGGGGGAGTACGTAATACCACGAAATTTATTGATTTTAATTAATGGGATTAATTAAATTGAATAGGATAATTATTTGGAAATTAATCCGGATTTAAATACTAGCGAGATGAGAGTTGGTATTTCATTATGGTAATAGTGTTGAATATTACTGGGTGAATTTGGTAATATATGATTATTGAATTTATTAGTATTATCGCGAGTTATAAATATGGCAATTTCGAAAATTAAGTTGGTACGCGCGTGTCAGTCGTGTCAGGAACCAATTTAATGGGATTAAAAGTAAACTATATTTATATCATCTGTATGGTCATTTTGAGTGCGCCAACATGTCCGGAAGGGTCAAAATAGTCAGAAAACACTAGCTGGGGGTTTAGTTTTGGTCCCGGGGTATTTTTAGGCCTAACCGGCAACTCGGGAGGGTATTTTAGTTATTTTAATTTTTAAGGAATATTAACCCACGAAATTTAGACTTAGTTTATCAGCCAACTCCTAGGACTCCTAGGGTTTTCACAATAAAAAATACCAACGAAAGTTAGAGAATAGAGAAGGAAGTTCCCAAAGGAGAAAAATCACCCTTGGAGGCCATTACACCACCACCACCACCACCACCACCGGTTAGATCGGAAAGAGGGGATACCTTCCATACCATCTACTTCAAAGGATCAGAATATCGAATTTTCCAGACAAGTGATTTAATTCATTAATATTCAACAAATAATTTATCCATGATTGTTTAGGATTTAATAATTCATGTAAATATGGAAACTCATGAAATTTGGAGATGATACCTTAATTTTGGTTAGGATTTACATGTAGTTTCGATTCTAGAAACATCACATTAACGAAATTATAACCCATACATAGTTAATTATGAATTGATGAGAAGTTGTATGATGATTCTTGAAGAAAATAGAAAAAAAATAGGGAATAGAATGATTTGATCCAAGAAAAGTGTGATTATTAATGATTTAAGAATTCTGGAACATTAAGAATCATGTATTTAGGTTGTTACATCACCCAACATGTTTACATTAGAATTTGGCATTGTGTAATGGAAATTTGGGACAAGCCTAGGGATGAAAACGAAGAAAATCGAGACCTGCACCTGCTCAATCGATCGATCGATCGACATCCTTGAGTCGATCGATCGACATCTCTTGAAACTGTGATTTTTCCCCTTTTGGATTTAAGCAATTTCGGCCATTAAAAGTTGTAGGTGGGGACTATGTGAATACATTTGGGCTTGAGGGAGACCAATAGGGATATAATTGAAGCCCGAAATATATTAAAATTGGTTTGGAACGTAGTGTTGAATTTACGAGTGTCCGACGAGTGATTTACTATTATAAGTTACGAGAGCATGACTTTAATTTGTATGAGTGATAAGTTAAGATTAGAGGCAGAAATATGGACCTAGAAGTATAGAATTGATATTTGGGATACGTGGGAGACTTAGTAACTTTTTATGGATAGGTTTAAGTACTCGAAACTATACGACGTGAGATTTATTGGCAAAACTTATTATTTATGAGTTGGGATGATAGTAGTGTACGAATAATATTGATGTATAAGGATGAAAATATACCTTTAATAATGTGATAATCACCTAAGTTGTGTGAATGCTTAGTATATGGACTATTGTGTGTATGACATACCTACCATACTTGCTATCACCGGATGTTGGCTTTCGAAAAAGGACCATATAATCTTTGTGGGCCTATGGGGGGATTTAGATTGATACCTTCTGGACATAGGTCTATGAATGACTTATTTTGTGAGTTGATAAGTAAGCTGTCCATGGGAGTGTAGGTATGTGCGTGACCCATGGGTATGTGAACTATGTTCACCTCCAATATGTGTGATTTTGTTTATTAAAATGGTTCCCGAGTGATACGGAATGCGTAGTCCTTACGTACGTGATGTACCGGGATTCGATGGCATAGTATGCGTGCATCGCAGCTTAGCCTAGGGGTGCCATATTTGTATATATAAGCTGAGATTATTATACTTTTACTTGTAACTATCTCACTGTTAAATTGTGAATACAAATAATCGAGACATTTAAATGAGATTAAAAATGTGAGAATCCATTTCGTAATTGATTTAGTAATCTAATTAATGTAAGGGTGAGTTATACACAGAATATACTAGAATGATACGAATAGACCCCAATATTATAATGTGAAGTCAGGAAGTGGTACAGACTAGTTAGTTAACGGCATAACTAGGATGGGTTAAGCGTATACGTTAGGCTTGCACATTAGTTGAGGGGTGAGTAATTCAGGTGAGAGCACGTAACTAACATGTGTAAAATATTTACTATTTAATGCAATTGAACACTTGCTATATTTTTAAACTGTTTTCACATCGGGCTCTGACCCGTTTTCTTCCAAATCTATTTTTGTTGTTAAACATTTTTAGGTGCTCATCCACAGGGACGCCATGCTTAGGAGTTCCATTCCATTGCGCGTTGTAGCTGCTATAGAAGTTACGGGATCTCGTTACTACATGCCTCCACATCTATCCTTGCTAGTTTTGGGAGTCATTATTCCAGTTAGGTCATGTTGCCCATTCTATTCAGTGACAACGGTTTTAGACTTTCAGTTAATTCAGTCTTGGGATTTATTTATTTCATTCAGACATTTGTATTGGGTTTATTTACATTGCTATTATTATTAGAGTGTTTACTCCACACATCAGTTATTCATTCTGTTGATTTTCTCATGAGATTATTTATGTAATGGTTGGTTGATGATTTAGATTATTTTGTTGTTGGTTAATTTAAAACTTTAAAAATTGACACTTCACTATTTTAAATATTAGGTGGTTAGTAATTAATCAAATGTTTTCGACTGCGATGCTATGAAACTAAACCAACTTGACATTTTGTATTAATTTAAATAAAGGAGTACCTACCCGATATTTAATTAGTCGGGGTGTCACAGCTGACACCTCTGACGTGAAAGATATATATATGTATATATATATATAATGACACCTTTAGAAAGTGTATTGACTATTGTTGGGCTCAATAACCATTATTACACCAGTGGCCTATTAAAAAAAAGGAACTTTAATTCCTATAGAAAGGATGGAGTTAGCTGTAAGAAGTTAGATAAATTATGAATCAAAATTTTAGGTTGGTTCCTTCACACCATTAATAAAAAAATGAGGAATTACACTGTGACTGAACTTATGAGCAAAAAAGTTACGGAATGTGGGTGCATGGACCATTACAAACTTTTTATGGTAATATTAAAATTTTATTTTGTAACCGCATAAAATAATCACTATCAATTTACACAAATGAAATATACTTAAAAATCAGCTTAAAGAAATCTCCATCTATTTTTTCACCAACAACATTTTTTTTACACTCCGGACAATTCGAAATCTTATTTTTTTACATAACTTGAAAACAATCCAAATAAAACTTGCATTATGACATGACATCTTTTTTAATAAAACATGAACTCGATTCAAATAAAAGTGACATGAGATCATACGACATGAAATCATATTTTTTTTTACTTATCTAGGAAAAAAATAAAATTATGTGCTCTCTCAGGAAAAAATAAAATTATGTGTCATGTTTTGTAAAAATAATTATCACGAGAGGTAAATCGGAAGAGTGCAAAAAAATAAAACTTGCGGTGATTATAAGATGTTTTTGGAAATTTTATTTTTTATGGATTTTGTTTAGTAGTTGTGGTTTTATTTTAAAAAAATATTATTTCATGTCGTTTCGTGCCATGTCACTTTTATAATGATCGTGTTCATGTTGCATTAAAAAAAATAGTTTTTGTGTCGTGTAATAATGTAATTTTTATTTTAGTTGTTTTCATGTCAGGTTAAAAAAAATAAGATTTCGTATGGTTCTGAAGTACATATAAAAAAATATTTTTGGAGGGGGCATAAAAAAGTGGTGTGGATTAAAAGCATCGTAAAAAATTTGGTGATTTTTTTGGGTTGACTTTAAAGTATAATTTTATTGTACATTTTTATTTGTATAAATTGAGAGTGAGAGTGTTTATTTATTTATTTTTATGTGGTTGCAAAATAAATTTTTAAGAGTAGAATAAAAAGTTTGTAATGGATTTATGCCCCCACTTTCTGTCACTTTTTCAGTCGTACGTTCTGTCACATTAGAATTTCTCATAAAAACATGTTCCAATGAAATGGGTGCAAGTTAAAAATATGACATGAAATGAGCAGTTTTCAACCCAAGAATGAATAGACTCAACAACCAAATTTGAGTTAGGACAGACAAATTTCTTGCATTCTTTTCCACGTAGATCTTGAACATATGATTGTTCCTCTGAAATTATTGTTGGCTAACTTTTTATATTTCCTGTTCATAAATTCAGCCCAAAGAGATTTGTAAAAATTTAACCCAAAGCTTACAGTTGAAAACATTTCAAACATTAAGAATGTCTCTTAAGTTCAAGCCCTCCCTTTTCCTTAGGTAAACAAATATTTTTCCACGAGATCCAGTGATGTTTATTGGAATCATCTTGCTATCCCCGAAAGTAATTTCATCTAACTTTGTCTAAATTTTGAATGAATCACATGGTCGGATTATGGGAAGAAAAAATATTCAACCCCATCATTTGTAACACTGATTTTATAAGAACAGAATGGCCAGCATGGGACAAACATTGCTAATCCATTTTGATATTCTGATGAAAGATTTACACGTTAAAGGATTAAAAAAGGTTTTGCGTTTTCTACCACTGAATAAAGGAACACTCAGGTACTTAATTGGAAGGGTTTGCTGTTGGAAACTTGTAATAACCTTAATCTTTGATGATCTTGTGTGACTGCATTTGGACGAAATTATGAAACAACATATGATTTTTGTTCAATTGACACCTTGGAATGATTTGTTTAATGTAATGAAATGATTTGTTTAGAATAATTATAAGTACTGTGTTAAAACGAAATTATAATTATGACGACTACGTAATTGTGATAAACTAAATATAATAAATCGCTAAGTTAGCTCTTACACCATTAATATAATATGATTCTAAAAATAATAAGAGAAGTACACTTGGGACTCATTATATACTAGAATGAGTTCGTCTCTTGTAATAATGAGATCGTCTCGGATACTAGTCGGGCCGTCTGGGCATTCTGGTCGACCTTAGTATCCAAGACAACATTACTTCATCATTTGGAATTTGGGTGAACTTTATAAAATAGCATAATCACAGGCGTCAGGTCGTGGGATGATGTGAGCAGTATACCCACTTGGTAGAAATTAACAAATACTCCTTCCACCATGTGTACACATGATAAAATTTACGATTATTCCTCCACTATCATGTAAAGTGGATACGTGTTTAATCTATAAAGACAAAACCCCTGACACACTCTAGTACACTCGCGATATTAGTAAATAAACATACTTTCACGCCCATATTTAAGGAGGAGGGAAGTAATCTAAAAAGGACAACTGGTTGATCTTACACACCCTTGACACCACCTTAGACCAAATTACGTAATTCTAGGTTCATTACCTTTCTTCCACATCTATATATAGCGAGCCATAAACAAGTATTGTATTGCTTTACATCTTTTTATCAATGATCATTTATAATTGCATGTTATCACTATGGGCAAATCAATATATCAGTTTTAGATGATAATTGTAACAAGCACCATTTTCTGACGTAAATGTTATTGAGACACGATACGCCGAAGGTGGGTCTTGTTTGTTAATTAATACCATTCTTAGCATCAAACTGTATAAACATATATTTATAAACCATAATCGAGTTTTATTTCATATTAAAAATTATAATAGAATCCAACATGCACCAAGTGTAAATGACATCGAACATAATCATAGATATCTCAAAGCAAGATAAAACAAATCAACCCCAGGCTTAGGCCATACAAAAAACCCAAAAATAAATAAACTGAAATGGAGTAGCTACTAAACTAGAATCAATAAATCTAGAGAATCTGAAGAGCAAAAGGAAATTGCAAGGTTGATCCTTCAACAGTCTTGCTATCCCTGTCTAGAAGCACCCGGAGGGAGAAAACATTTGTAATTTGGGTAGCACCCAAGAGCTGCAAGAATAAACTTATTTAATTTAAAGTGTAATAAATACATTCGATTCAAAGTAAATACCCCCATCGTCGCTCATATACGATAAGTATCTCACCACTAAACTAAGTGTGATATTACCCATATCTGAACATGTCCCGAAATAATAATAATAATAATAATAATAATAATAATAATAATAATAATAATAACAACAACAACAACAACAACAACAACAACAACAATAATAATAATAATAATAATAATGATGATGATGATGATGATGATGATAATAATGATGATGATAATAATAATAATAATAATAATAATAATAATAATAATAATAATAATAATAATAATAATAATAATAATAATAATAACAATAACAATAACAATAACAATAACAATAACAACAACAACAACAACAACAACAACAACAATAATAATAATAATAATAATAATAATAATAATAATAATAATAATAATAATAATAATAATAATAATAATAAATGTTCCAGTCTAATAAAAGATACATTAAATGAAATCATCACGCTAAAACGAAATCATCCACCATAACATTATTATTTATCGAGGTATTCTAGTCTCGTATATTCTTAGAGGTGACATAAACAGCTATTATACACACTACATAGTAAGGGTTAGAAATCTGTAGTCTACGCTCTTAGACAACTTAATAAATCTCTTTTAATCCGGGCAATTATATATATGTACTTTCATATATGCAACACTCAAAGGCATCTCCCACTACTGTCTTGTTCGTGATCTATCGCCAAGTCCGAAAGAATCCGTTATCCATGTCTTACATCACAAAACACACACAAGTGGGTCGGTCCCTATGAAGTGCACCAGTTTACAACCCATACCCAATGGTGAAGAAGGATTCCAGTATCTATACTACCTCTCGTAAATGATGCTACTACGTAGTACTTATAATAATGATCTATACAACGGCTAACCCACTTATACCAACGTGTGCTACGATCCTGAACACATGTAACCCCGAACGATAGGACCGTCCACAAATAGAGGTATGTCCACACAAATAAATATAAATACATATTATTCTCATATAATATGTTTAGGTAATTACTCTATAATTACTGAAGATATCCCATATAATTAGTCATAAATGTTCACCAATTAGTAACTAACCGTTTAGTTAATTACTAATTCCTTCCAATTTATAAGGTCATTTAACCATCTAGTTAAATATATTTTTTTGTATATTAAATGGGTTATAAGTATTGTTTATTTATTTTGATGTGGTTGAGAAATGGGTGGTTGAAAATGGGTGACTGCTCATGTAAGTTCGTCGAAAACTGACAGGGAGGTGACATATAACTAAAATGGAAACAAAATTTGTCCCACAATTCCTTTGTTGTGGTGCATCCTTGATATTCTCATATGAGTTCATCATGCACAAAACATAGCATCGTAAAGTGGCATGACATGTATTTCTTCACCCAAGCTAGATAAACCTCATGACCACGTCGGTTGATAGCAGTGCTGCATGGAGCATGTCCAGTCATTGTGTTACTAAGGTGATCAAATAACTCATTATGATCCAAGTCAATTTGTATATTCTTTTGCCATATTTTATAGTTGCTTCATGTTAGATTTTCCTCTTTAGTTAATGCAACAACAACATTATTATTGCTGGCAGCCATTTTGTATATTTAAAAATTTGGCGCAAAAAACAGACATTAATATTACTTTAAACTTCTTTATTTTTTTAAAATATGATTAAAAAAATTATCTTTTTCTTGCATATTAAGATCGAAAGTCTGCTAGGCTCACAATCATCTCTCAATAATGGAAAATTTTGGAATATATTTTTTAACTTATTTTCAAAAAAAAATTCTTTTCCTTTTTTTTAATTTAGGATTCGTTCCAAAAATAAATTTTTTTTACCACAATTTATCATAAGTGTAGCCTAATTACACCTTTTATGTGATAATGAAATAGCATTTGCATAACACAATATTAAGTGTGTAGGGGAACCACATAGGTCCCTATTGACAATTTATGAGTTTGTGTTAAAGATAATTCCTATCTATTCTTGGGCAATGAAGAAAATCGATCCCCTTACGAAAGGGCTTCCAAATAAAAAAAACTCTCTCCTCATAGGTATTAAAATAAGAATAAAAAAATAAATCTTAGACATTTCATCTACAAAAAAGTCAAATGGGGATATCTTGATTGCACATTTACATAAGGACAACATTAAACAAAAATTAACAAGAAAACATAAGTTCTTAATAAATTTTCAATATAATCATCCATTTAAGCATACAAACACATTACCTAGTACTTCAAGTGGATGAATTTGTCACACTCACCTTCTAAGTGGGACAAAAAAACATGCCAAAAGTATACGCTAGTTTAAACAATCCATGCATAAACCGTACAATATTTTAAAATTTTGTAGGATTTTTTCACTCACGAAGTGGAAAAAATAAAATTGCATATTTTATCATATTTTATGGGCATTCAAAAAACAACGCCTAAAATGCAAAAATGTTTCAATAAATTGAGAATAATAATTATAAAAATTATCCAATGTCATGAACCGTATCAAATAAGATATTAGGATGTTGTTTTTTCATACAAATGCCCCAAAGTTTTATTTTCCAAAAAGTGGAAAAAAAAATAATGTTCATCATCTTTTCCAAGAAAAATTCCATATTTGCAATTTTAAGTGGTCTTGTTGTTCGGGAGATAATATCTACATAAATACTTCTGCAATATGCATTGTTTTAAAACCCTTATGACATATTAACATTTATGCAAAATGAAATCAAATTCTTATTGACCACATGCCTTCAAAATGTAATACCATGTATTTTGGAAAAATTATTTAATTTGGTGAATTAGAAATTTAAATCATTTTGGGTAATTTAAATTATTTCAAGTTATTTTAAATTTAACATGTGTCGTATTTCGAGGTCAAAATTGGAGAAATTTATAAAGTGACTCGAACGATGATTTAGAGGTCACGGTTGATTCCGAAAGGGTTGATATGGTCGAATTAATTTACGCGGGGGTAGTGTTTGGGTCCTGGGATAATTTTTTACTAAATTGATAACTGTTCGAGGGTACTTTAGTGATTTCATACCCAAGGGTTGAGGGAGAAATGAAATTACAAGTCTTGTATTAGATGGTAAGGGTTTGGGTCAAGGGTTAGAGAGAGAGTAAACATAGAGGATCCATTAGAAAAGGAAAAGGATCCATTCTTGAAGCAAGATAGAGGTTTCTTGAAGAATTGAAGATGGATTTTCACCCTTAGCATTCTTGAAGTGTGGATGGGAAGGGAAGACATCATCCACTAACTCGAAAAATAAAATCAAGTCCTACTATTCTAAGAGTCAAGTGTCAATTTGCAGATTTTAATTGATGTTATAATACTTGTGTAAGAGCAGCGTTTATAATTGTTGATGAATGATGAAAATTGAAACACTAAGAGATTTTAATCCATGTTCTGGGTAGGATTGCATGTAGAGTGTATTCATATATGTATAAGATATAAACCCAGATGATATAGGATGATTTAGATGTGATAAATCGGGATAATTTGGTAAGAACTCTTGAAAACACCATATCTTGAATTTTTGATAGAAACTTGTATGAATATGTTATTGGGTTGAATATATGGGGTTATGATGTTTTAATTACCTTATAAATCATCCTAATATATGTACTTAATGTATGGGAATGTTGGATAATAGTTTGGTAAAGAAGCATAAAGAAATGACATTAAAAAATAGTGAAACTCGCAGCTGGGAAGAAGGTAAATTCTCAAACCCCTTGAATAGGTTCAACAGATCCCTCAAACTGGTTTGGAAGTACACCCGAACCGATTTATTTGTACCCCCGATCTGGTTTGGAGGTATAGTGTTCCCGATCTTAATTTGCTTAGAGTTTTAAGAGGTTAGAGTTAGATTCCTCCAAACGAAGAGAATTAAGACGATGATTAAAGAAGTTTGTATTGTGATGTGATTGATTTGAAAGTGTGAAAACGATTTATGGAAGTGTCGAGTGACCTTTATAAACGGGTTGAAATTGACGACATAATTGATTCGAAAGAGTGAGAATGATTCACGAAAATTTCGAGGGAACTTAATATGCAGACAAGTAGTGTATGTTAGACTTAACAACTGAATTCATAGAAGTGGTAACTAGGGACCTTAGACTCGAGGAAAATACTCAAATTAATATGATAGTGAGTAAAAATCATAAAATAATAAGTACGGTGAGTATTCGAGGGAAATATATACTACGTATAAATGATGATAATTAGGTCATGTGAGTACTTACTAAATAAGTATATATATTGATTGTGTGACGTCTATTATATGACTGCTGATTATGTGATGAGCATACCTACGTTATCTATTATCAAGGAGGTTCCCACACCGAGGGCGATCCCACCTTGACAATTCCAGTGTGGTCTAGATGAGTTCCCAATTATATAGAACTTAGGCCAACTCACTATGTGATATGTATTAGTGATACTGTCATGTCATTTGGGTACATTAGGTATGTGCGTAACCCAAAGGCTTAGAACTATGTTCGCCTCCATTACTTGTGATTTGATCTTTGGTTCGAGGTGACATTTCGGACCAACGATCTTAATGTAGTGAGTGATACATGGCCTGGATAGCAAAGTATACCCTTTATTAATGGTGGTCAATATAAGAGACGTTGCAATAGTATATATTAGTGTTGAAAATATATAAAAATACGAAGATACTACTTGTGTGTGATAGTAGACAGTAGATATGGTATCCCGAAAATAAATTAAGTAAAGAAACTTAATTAAATGATAAAGTGAAAATATGTGTTAAATTTCAATTCCCCTATGATAATGGTGGTCATTATAAGAGACGTCGTAATGGTATATCACTACACCAAAATGGGAGATTTGTTAGTGTTGTTAGCAGTCACAAATGACCTTTATAACTGCTATTTATCGTCATAATTTAGGGGGTGACAAAAAAAAATTATAACTCCTAACAGCAATAACAAATTTATATAACCCCTATGGGGGTTATGAATGGTGACCCCAATTTGTAATTATTGTTTGTAATTGTTGTCAGCAGTTTCGAATATAATATTTGTAACTACTTTCAACAGTTACGAATAGTATATTTATAACTGCGATCATCAGTTACGAATCTTATATTTGTAACTGCTATTAGCGGTTACAAAATTGACAATAGTGACAAATTTGTGACTGCTATTAGCAGTTACAAAAGTTGAATTTGTTAAATATGGTAAGTGCTCTTACAAAGATCTTTATATTTTCACAAAATTATGAAATGATGAGAGTAGAATAAATATCATGATAATTGTATAAATAATTTGATAATATTTCATTTAGAACTTTGATATTCCAATTATCCGATACACATAAAACTTGTTTAAACTTAATTTAATATTAAAAAAAAACCCTTCTTAGGTGCCAAGTACAAAATAAAGATAGAATTAAAAAAACTAAAATAAATAATGGCACAAAACTTCGATGATATCAAATTCCATGAACATGTAACAAATCATTCTGAACATAAACCATGGGTCATCATACGGTGGATATGCTTCGTGAAGTCTAGGTATATCAACCGTAAGGGGTATTGATGCGGTGACAGCCTCCCTCGTGTACTCTGAGTACGCCTGCTGAGCAAGTTCAATGGAATCAAATTTTTTATATGCGGCGCTTCGGTATTCATTGACTTGTGCTTATCTTGCTTGCCACGAAGTGTGAACACCTACATTTTGGCCTTTGAATACTGCGTATGTCGGGTAAGCCATATGTATACCTATAAATAATAAAATATAATTGGATTAAAAATTGATGCCATCAGCATCTTTTAAGACAAAGTTGTAATTAAAAAAAACACGGTTTCAATCCTTGTATGAAGATCCAAGACAAGTGAATTTTAAGAGACGCGACGAAACATGGTTATCAATTGAATATTTCTTATTGCAACAAATATATAGGTCGTGGTTCATCAAATGCATATCACAATAATTTTCTCGGGAATATTTAACAAATTAAACAAATTATCAACAGTAACATTGCTTTCTCTATATACATGATAAATTTTATAATAAAAGAGGCATATCTCTCCACTTATTTGTTCCATATTGTCAAAAAGTTACCAATGAAGAGGATAGTTTATTTATAGGAGTTTTATATGAGTTTTGGAATGAGATTCGATAACAAGGTTCCGATGTTTTTGCTTCTGGCTAAGTAAAGACCTCTTAAAAGAGTAATGGCTTCAACCTACATATTAGTTCCATGATCAAAATACAGTAGTTAGATCAACCAAATTCATCCTCCCGATCTCACTAAGTTTTTGAGGTTTCTTCCAACAATTAAATACATTCTGAATTAGATTTTTTTTAATGAATGATCAAATGATTCAGACATGTTGTTTTAAAGATGCCTTCAAACACTACATCAATAGAAGCTGTTTTAAAGATAACACAGTAAATGTGCAAAAAAGATAACATATTTAATACACAAATCTTATATCCAAGTGAACTATGACATGTATTGATACCATTCCATTTTTTCTTTCCCGTCTTCTGTCTCTTCTCTCATTGCTCTCTAGATTGAGGTAATAGTTATCTCAAGAGTCAAAACTCAAGCATTGGGAAGAAGTGTTACCTGTGTAGCCAATTTTTGAAGTCTTAAGTTGTCAGCTTGATCCCCATCCTCTGCATCAACTCCTATTTTATTATCAGACCTATCAACATCATCATCATCATCATCATCATCATCATCATCATCAGCAGCAGCAGCAGCAGTTTGAAAACCAATAATATCATCATCATTTTCTGTGTCTTCTTCCTTTGCAGTTTTTGTGAATGTCAGGAAAATATGAACATAAAATCAAAACATGGCAATAACAAGTACCAAATATTTATTTGCAACCACTCAATTGTGATTCGAATATATGTATCAACCCAATGATCTACATGTCCCCTGTAGTTTTAGAACACTACTTTGATGAGCTTAGGCACAGGTTCAATATCATTATCCTCCAAATTTTAGACTAGAGTGATGATGCTTACTGAATATATAGGTCTTAAGCGTAAACAATGATTTATATCTGAGGCTTATATCTTACAATTAAAAAAAGGAAAATGATATGACCAAATCATATATTCGTGAAGATTACTGAATATATAGGTCTTGAGTTAAACACTTTAGTCCCAAATCAGAGATTCATGAATCTCCACCTGATATAAATCATTGTTTACACTGTAGTGTTTCTAAAGGGATTATTGATGATGCTCTACTAATATTTTATTAGAAGAATATTTATACTAGAATAAATGGATTCACATGCATCTAATAATGGACAACTTAAAGTGAAATAAGATACACAAACTTTTTTAAATGAGCTAATAATGTCAAATAAATGACCAGTAAAAGATTTATAGCATTTGAGTTTATAGCATTTGATTCCTTTAGAATGACATTAGAAGTTTATTACAAAAGAGGATTAGTATTACTCAGATCAGTATAGCCCCAATCAGTCAAATTCATTCAAACTTATGCTGGACCTAAGAGTATCCAAATCAATGGATACGATTACCATACTACACATATTTTTTCTGTTGAAGGTATGTTTTCTTGGGTAAAGTTGATTCTTCATTTCTTCATTTTATAGTATATAGTTTGTCTATAACAGTAATAGACATTCATTTTCTCCCCTTAGTTATCAGTGGCAGTTTTTAGCCCATTATCCTCTTGATGCAAATTTCGTGATGCAAAGTACATGATTTACATTTCAAACTACACGTTTACATTTTATTTCATCCTATATAAATATTTAAATTTCAAAAAGTTTAAAAAATATCAGTATTGGTAAAATGATTGTGTCAAATTCAAAAAGTTTCTAATTGCAGAGAGGTAGTTTCTAATTGCATAATTTCTTAAAATACTCAAAAGACCTTTGTAACTACCCAAAAATAAAAGCAAAACTAGCTTAGTTATCTATTAACACCTCAAGTCCAAAATTTAAAGCTAAAATTTTTCAACAGCATGAACCAAACAAGCACTAAATACAACACTGGAACTAGTCATTGCAATAAAAAAACATATATATATATATATATATATATATATATATATATATATATATATATATATAAAGTGCAGAAAAAACGTATATTTCAAGATACATTTAATTGGAAACGACACATAAATTAGAAAAAAACAAGTCGAACAAATAAAAAACTCACAGCAACGAGAGAGAGAGAGAGAGAGAGAGAGAGGGGGGGGGGGGGGGGGGAGTTCTGAAAAGAAGAACCTAAATGCTTCCACACCAATGAAACTAAAGAGAGGGAAGGAGTTGTGAAAAGGGAGAGAGGAGGGAAATTAAAGTCAAGTAAAAAAAATTGTGACTGCTAACTACGGTTATAAATTAAGTCGTAGGACAAAATATGCGACTGTTCGGAGCGACTACAAATTTATGACTGCTAATAGTGGTTATAAGTTAAGTCTTAGAGAAAAATTTATGACTGCTTACAAACTTATGACTGCTGATAGCAGTCACAAATTTAGTATTAGACAAAAACTTGTGACTCCTCATAGCAGTTATAATTTTGTGACTACTCATAAGAGCCATAACTTAGGTCTACTGATAAATTTGTGAATGCTTATGATAGTTATACATTTGTGACCGTTTATAGGAGTCACAAATTAATTATATGGTAACATTTGTAACACTCATTAGCATTAACAAACTAATTGAGTCAAATTTTTTATTACCCATTGATTTTACCACCCCTAATGGGAGTTACAAATAATTTTGTGATTGCTCCTAGTAGTGATAAGTTTGTCACTCCAATTAGCAGTCACAAAATTAGCATTTTGGTGTAGTGTATATTAATGTGTAAAATGTAAACAAATGAAAATTTTCTACTTACATGTGACAATAGTCAGATAGATAGCGTATATCTAAATAAATGAATTAAGCAGTGAAATTTAATTAATTTAGTAAATGAGAATACAAGTGAAAACAATACCATACCTACTCAGTCAAATAATGATGCCATAACAGGAACAACTCTTCAAACAAATCAAGAAGTGCTCGCAGCAGACCAAGAATTGTAACCTAAAGCAATAGAATTAGAGGCCCCAGTTGTATCAGGTGTAAATCTGGATACCGTCCCCAAAAATGAACGGACAGAAGGTAAATCTCATACCGTCAATCATCGGAGACTAATCAGGGGGCGGCTGAGTCCTAGATTCTCAAAGTAAAATAAAGTTCAGTCTACAATGTTTTTGAATAAGTCAAGTGAGCACGTCACGACTGAAAATCAAGATGGAAACATATTAGACTTTGGAACAATAAAGTCCACATTGGATGTTAGTATCATTTCAATAAAATTGGAAGAAAACAATTATATAAAGTCAACAAAAGCTACTCAGCTGGTAAGTAAAGACACAGAAACGTGGGAACCAAAAAAAAAGCAACTCAAATTCACAAGCCCATGCACCAAGAAGAATTCGATTTATAGCCAGATATGGAATATCGTTAAATGACATTTCAGTCGAGGGAGAGACTTTAGGCAACTCAAGGAAAATAGATGATAGAACAGTTCACCAGAGAAATTTTGATAGTCAAGAAAATTGTGATTCTTCCAATAGTTTTAAAAAGCAAATCTTGGTAGAAAAAAACATTGATAATTACGACTCACAATATTAAGATGAAATGCGTCCCTTAGAGGAATGCCACGGAGTTAATTTATACGTGTAGATTCCAACATTCAATCTTCGAATGTCTCCTAATTCTACAAAAGCTCGAAACTTTATTAAAGACTCGATTGAGAGAAAATATGGAATTCTAACGTCCAATACTCCAATAAGTAATTCGTTTGAGATTTTAAGTAACAGTGAAGATTCAAGTACTCTAGTGGAGGTAAATGGATTTAGTCATAAGGGGGGGGGGGGGGGGGGGAACAAGATTTTTTCCCGTATCTATTCGCTGAGGAAAAATCTACCCTCAAATATAATAGGCACCCTTATTGTAGGATTATTGTATTCCACGACGTATGCGACTTAAATTCTCCTGCTTTTAAGTGTAGCTGATGTGATTCATATACGAGTTCGGTCAGGCTTCGTCCACCAAACATTATACGATGACCAGCGAGGGCTGATAGAAGGACTGCATGAGGAGAGTCTTAGCAGAAGCTAGTGAGTATTCTGAAAATGGTGATCATGATAGAAGTAACTATGATTACTGTTCATGAAGATGAAAATAGGATAATCACTTGATATCAATTGTTTACCCAATCACTTTCGTAGATAACAGTGGTGAAATTTTAGACTCACCTAGCGTAGTTGGCAAGGGGTGGGGGGAAAGTCGGAAGGACTCTTTCGAGGATCCATCTATAAGGATCTAGGGAAGAGAGGAAGTGTGATAGGCTAACGGAAGGAGATAATCCAACGACAATTGTGTAGGGTAGAGTGCAGCAACATTCAGGATTAGATTTCGGGAGAAATTCTTAGCTCATAGGAGCAGCGTTGAGTGATGAGAATCAACTACTACATATAGAAGTCTATGCGGAATTAAATAATAAAATTGGATGTGATTTGATTGTAAGATCTTCCATCTGTTGTTTGGATAAAGATGCGAATGGAGTGTTGGAACTTATCACAAATGGATAAGATAGAGACAGACCGTGAGAGAGAAGTTTACTTGTCTAATGAACTTCTTACTTGACGAAGGGGATAAAAAGACTAAAAAGGGTCCGTAAGTTAATAATGGACTCTTGAGTAGAATATACAAGAATGGATAGGAAATTCGGCTAGAATGACTAGTGCCGACGTCGTTCGGGTCGTACGCTTACAATAGTTTATTAACACTACACCAAAATGACAAAATTGTCACCTTTCAGTCGACCACCCTTGTCAAGGTCATTGACCGTGATAAAAAACACGCGTTTTGTGTCACGATCATTGACCTTGACACGACCGTGACAAAGAATTGTCACGGTCATTGATCGTGACAAGTCCGTGACAAATTTACTTGTCACGGTCAATAACCGTGACAATTCTTTAAATATTTATCACGGTCAAGGACCTTGACACGACCGTGAAAACTTCTTCAGTAAATACCCTTTCCCCTTCTCCCCCCGCCCCCCCCCGGTCGTTCCCTCCTTTTTACAACTCTATCTCTCTCTCTCTCTACGCTGCTCTCTCTCTCTAGTTTCAGGTTAATTTCTCTCTCTCTCTCTCTCTCTTCCATTTATATGTCTGTGTGTATATATATGTGTGTGTATATATATATATGTGTGTGTGTGTATGTGGGTGATGTGGGTGAGTACGTGGAAAATAGGGGGTTATTATATTAGAGGCAAAACATTGATGATTATGTATATAAAATTAGCCTTGTATGGGTATAAGCTAATTTAGATTGATATTAATGATTATGTATATAAAGATTAACTCATTTTCATTCGAATTAGACAATTCACATGCTAATATGTTGTTGCTTAACCTATACTTTTATCTTAGGTTAGATATCGTTCATGAACTTTAGAATATTAGTGTTATCGACTTAATTCCACATTGAAGATATTTGTACTTGTATATTTGTGTCTAATTTTAATTTCAAAGGGAAGATTATGATATTTTGACTATGGTTAAAGATAAAAAATAATTCTTTGCGATTTTATTTCTAAGTGATTCTAGAATTTTTATTCTTGGAGTTAAAGAAATCAATGCATTCTTTCTATTGAAAGATATTTATTTTTTAATAATGCAGGTTATTTTGAACTTTCCTTCACCATTAAAACATTAAATTGGTAAAATTTTTCTCCTACCAATTTTTTTCATCGTGGATGTCGCCAAATTCTTAGTAGATTAGTATTTAACAAACAAAAGCAAAAGAACCATTATTGTTCACTAAATGTTGGCAAAAGTCTTACTGAAAATGTAAACATTTGTATTATATATAAATTTGCTCTCTCATGTATCAAAACGTTTGAGTCTATCAAGTTAAATAGACTTGGTTCGTTATGAGTGAGACACAATCTAGTTTAGGTCAGATGAACCTTAAGGACTAAAGATTGAAGATCAAGCACTACCTCTAATTGGAGCCTTCCATGATTGAATATGAGGACTATATCCTTTCGAGAAGTTTGATATAATATTGGCTAATTGAACACACTAAGATGTTTTTTAAATTGAGAGAATTTTTTCATAAAATCTGTTTTAAAAACCGTTTGAAGTATTGAAGAATTTTTTTGAGTTGTGTATTTACCTTTTGAAGTATTGGGATCTAGGAACAAGTTTTAAAAATAATTTTGGAATTTTTTATTTTGAGGCATTCGAACGGACATAATATATAACATCTATTCCATGGTTTACATCTATTCCGGAATATATAATATATATAATAATAAGCAAAACCTCTTAAAAATAATATATAACATCATCCCATTGTAACATATATAACATACAATAATGGTAATAATAAGTTTTTCAAATATAAGTAAAATCTCTCTACACAATCAACAATTCTAACATCATATCCACTAACCTAAATCAAAGTTACTTCAATAAAAACATTAATGGTAATAATAAGTTTTTCAAATATTTCACTCTTCCCAAAAGAAAAAATACATAAAAACCCATCTACTCCTAACATAAAATGATATCACCGAAGTAAACCTGCGATCTTGAAGCATATGACCTCCAACAAAATGACTTCAATGATTTTTTTTTGTCCAAAAAATGTTTTCACTTGCAATAAGATTTAGTAAGTGTCAATTACCTTAAACAAAGAAGAATTTTTTTTAATAGTTCCAATAGATGACATAAAATCTCGATACATGTATCCACGTTAGATGTTTTCAACTAATTTAGACATATTTATGTGTATATGTGTATATGTGTGTGTCTGTTTGTGTATATATGTGTGTGGTGGGGGAGGGGGAAGGGGGTGTGGTGGGGGGAGGGGGTGGGGGGGTTACGTGTACGTGTGCATGTGTGTGGTGGGGGTGGGGGGAGGGGGGGGGGGAGGGGGGGGGGGGCAAGGATGGGGGGTGGAGTAGGGGTGTGTGTCTATGTGTACTAATAACATTTTTTTTATCTGTACTAATAACATTTTTTTACAACAAATGTCTCCTTCAGGTATTAAGGCGAAGATGATGATGTTGTTTATGATAATGTCGTCTGGGCTCGGTGGTAGTGGAGGCGACAAGGGCTCCTCGGCCCCTAGGCTCCCCAAATATGGCAAATTTGGGATTACCATCGAGAACAAATCGGAGCTATTAGCGAGATCCCTCGAGCTTCTAAAGACGGTCATAGGCTCGGGGTTTATGAGTTGGAAAGAGGTGCCATATGAACTCAAGTTAGCTGTTTGGGCGGCACTACAGGTAATATATTTATATTTATATGAATATGAATATGAATATTTCAATTTCAATTTCGATTTCGATTTCGATTTCAATTTCATTTTATATTTATATTTATTCGCAACTAACATTGTATTTGTTGGATAGAAACAATTCAACTTGGATCCAAAGCTATACGATTCCGTCTTGGATAAGTTGAGGGAGCAACACAAGACGTGGAAGAAAAATATGCGGACACGGTACTTTAGAAAATCACGAGAGTCCATTATCCAATGGCGTGGATCCGTCCCGCCCAAGGAGATGATCTCATTGGCACAATGGCAAAAGTTCATTGACAATGAGATCGAGGATCGGCAATTGGCATCTCGCCAATCGGAGAGGAAAAATCGGGGAAAAAAGACGGACGTGCACTACTCCGGTCGGACGTCTTACGCCGAGGTGGAGCATAGGATGAAGGTAAGATTTAATTTTTCTATAACAACAAAAATATATTATTCTTCATTATTTTACTTTGCGCGGCCGATACTAATTTTACTTTATTTTATTTTAGGGGGTAGGGAGTGGCCCAAGGGCTAAGCCACATAGGCTCGATACTTATGGGATCTTCGGACGAAGAAGGGGAAGGACAAGGAGGTGTCCCCGAGCGTCGCGGCCATGATTGTAAGTAATCCGATAATTTAATTTTTATTAATTACGTTATAATTTTTTAGTTTACTTATTTTACTAATCATGTGCTTTTTGTCGTTTCAGGAAAAGCTTAAGGAAGTGCATGAGTTGCAGTCTGATGCCGACAAGGCGTCTTTGTCCACAGATGCACTCAGCCAAGTGCTTGGCTCTTATCGCAAGGGGAGGATAAGGGGGGTGAGCTCGCGGGTGGCCAAATCTAGGATCATCGTATTGATGACGAGCGACACCGAGTTGGCTCGAACGGTGGATTCACATGACACGAAGCTATCCCGTTTGGAGGCGATGGTCCAAGATATGTACTCATTCATGAAGCGTACATTGGGCGGAGACCGTAAGGGGAAAGGTAAAGAGAAGGCGAAGGAGGAGGAGGAGGAGGAGGAGGTGCGGGAAAACGAGGCGCAGGATGGCGAGGATGTGGACCTCGCTGCTTCTTCACCAACACGTACGAACTTCGATGATCCACTTCCTTATTTGTCTCCCTTCCCCAGACCGATATCGATAATTGGTTGGTCGAGCGTGTTCATATTGGACGTATTTGATGGCCAGCGAATAGGGCGGGGGTTGAGGGACCCGAATATCGTCCAGGGTGGAATAGTTCATGGACGTGCGCTTCAAGAGATCGAGTCCAAAGTGCTCATCACGCATTTGATACCCGGGAAGGAGAACTCCCTATTGTGGTTGTGCGAACAATGCGGCACGATGTATATTAGTGGGTGTATCAATTCGTATATTGTGTGGCCTACTCACCTCCTCACATTTACACCAAACATGTAATGACATAATTTTTAAGTTGGTACATTTTAATTATATTTGGATTATATCGTCATGTATATTGTTTCTATTTTGAATATATATTTGCATTATCTTTCGTTTGTTTGGATATATGATATTTAAACAGGTACAACATTGCTATAACAGATACAAATATACTGCTGGGAAGTGGCAGTGGCCATACTGCCCAGCAAATTTTTTAAAATTCTGCCTAGAATTGTCACGGTCATTGACCGTGACAAGTCCTTGACAAATATGGTTGTCACAGACTTGTCACGATTAATGACTGTGATAATTTTTTTTTAAAGGGTCAAGGCTTTGTCACGGTTATGAACCGTGACTAAACTTGTCACGGGCCATGACCGTGACACGACCATGACATTTCTAACGAACTTGTCACGGTCAATGACCGTGACACGTCCGTGACAAAAAAAGTTTTCTCGCCCTGAATTGTCACGGTCATTGACCTTGACAAGTCCAACTTTTGGGCAAAACTTTTGGTTCGGACTTTTGGGGTTTGTCAATTAATAGTTGAGATTGAATGCGGAGGGATATGAATCTAGGTTGAGAATTATTCAACCATAAGTTGGTTCAGACTAAGCTATGGGTTGTGGACAGACGACTCATTGGGGCTCACAGTCATAGAGTGGCACCCTCCTTTAACTCATTCTACCAAACACGTACACATACCACATAAATCTGTCACACTTTACCCTCTCCTAAATGAACCTTATCTCAGCTATCTAAATACGCGTAGCTCGAGGAGGATATGAAAGTTACTTTAATTTGAAAATCCTATTCACAACTACCAACCCTTTTCTCTATCTTAACCCAACATTTTTTCATTTTATCCTTCTTTCAAGCTCCGCCCATTTCATAAACTTTGAAGATCAACTTTTATAATCTACCAATGCTCCTTCATATCCACTTTGGAAGGTATATACTCATTTTTTAAACTCTTTAATGAAGAAAGGCTTTAATACTAAAAGCTTGTTTACAAGGTTAATAACAGAAGTTATAAATTGTGTAAACTCCGAATAAACTTTTTGGGCAAAACTCTTTTCGAAAAAAACACAAGATGTGTTGTAAAAACTTTTTCGAATGTATGGATTAAATTTGATAGTTCATTACCTTCTTTTTAATTTTTAAGAAACATCTACTAAAGTTATCATGCAGTCCCAATCACAACAACAGTTAAGAACATTCAAAGAAATAGACACATGAATTTTTAACGTGGTAAAACCCTTAAATAAGGAAAACATCCATGGTGCCCTCTACGGCACAAAACAAAAATCCACTAGAATAAAGAATCAAGTTAAAATACTTAAGCAAACCACAAAGATCCTAACCTAAGTTTAGAATATACCTACTTCAGATTCTCCACTCCAAAGGAAATCTGAATTGGACTGATCTTTTATTAGTACTTCTTTGTTTTTATCTTAATCTCCTTCCTTTTGAATTCTGATTCCAGTAACTCGTTCAAAATTTAAGATTCTCAGACAGAACTACAGTGTCTAAGTGTTCGTGTGATATAGTGTTTACGATGCGCTACTACATGAAAGCATGCTACTGACCCTCTCAAAACTATACAAACATTCCTAATAAATTACAATAGTTCTAAAATGATAGGCTATTTCTGAATCTGTATTTTCAAGCCAAGACTTCGTGATCTTTTTATTTATCCACAGATCTCAAGAATACCTTACTGAGAAGACGGTTAAAGGTCTTAAACAATTTCAGTATTTTGAAATTGTAAACCTCCAATTGATATCTAAACCAGACTAGAAGTCTATTTTGTAAGAACAGATTCAAACTTAACATGCAGAGGCTGATTCAACATATTTTGACATAAAACTTCTTTTTTCAGATCTATGGTTATCCTTTTAAAACTTTAACAGAAGTTCTTTGTGTTCCTTTTATTTTTGTATGGAAGTATTTCATAAAACATGAAATAGAAAACCAAAAACACAAACAACTTACTAGATCTGAAAATACTTTGAAACTTCAAAGTTTCTATTTCAAAATTTGTTAAAACGGAAAAGATCTAAAATCCCAGATCTAAAAAGAGTAAAAGAAAATAAATCGTGTGATATTCTCTTTTTAGAAAACCTCAGTTTCAATAATGAAACTTAAGTTTCTCTTACAGATGAGTTCTGAGAGAATCAAGAACTTGAAGAGGCCTACAAATGAAGAATAAACTCAACACCAAAAACATAGAAACCCTAAAATGTCTAACTCTCAAAAAAAAGTTTTCTAGTATATGGATCGTTTAGGTTTAGGTGTTTAGTTTTGGGAGAAATCACTTAGAGGATGAAGAAATTAGGGTTTCTTCTTTCTTTTTCTCTCTTTTCTTTCCCTCTCTTCTCCTTTCTTTCCCTTCTCTCTACTCTCTCTTTTCTTTCAAGTTTTACAAAATGGCCAAAGTCTGTAATGGATGAGCCTAGGGTCCTATTTATATTAGAGGAAGAAGGATCCAGAACCTCGAACTCAATCTTATAGTTGGGATTAACTCTTAACTAATTGACTTTAATCCAACGATTCATCACAAACGGTGGGTTAAACATTTGTTGATTTGTTTAAACTGGGTTCACAAGGATTGACTCTCAACGCATGCAGATCGTTGATAAGGTTGGTCCAAGGGATGAGATTGGTTATACAGAATGAGTCTTTGGGAAATCATAAATCCAACCGTTAGGCTACCAACACGTGTATGAACCAGATAAAGGCAAAACGCGTGTTTGAAAATAATTACTCATCACACCTTGAATTCTCTAGCACTTTTGGAATCTACTCAGACAAACAACCAACAATAAAAATTACTTTCTGAAATCCAAATTTTACCCACAACACTTTTAAAACCATGTTTTAATTAATTAAAAAACATTTGGAAATTGTATGAAATGATTTTTAAAAAGTTTATAAAAGAATTAAATTGATTTTAAAGACATTAAGTGTGTTACGAGACCACCAATGCCAATATGAATGAAATATCATGTAGTGTAGGTGTCCTATAGTGGTTATAAGATAGAAATCACTTCCCTTTATATTGATCCTGACGATTTTCTTGGATCGGATTTCTTCATTGAACTTGAACCTTTGAGGAGATGGAGTTCTCATAAACTCTAACCTATTTTGTCTAGATAACCAAACTAGTTGGAACTCCTATATATGTAGACTCAAGTAAGTCAATATATAGTGTGCTCTCATTTAATTGACACTGCTTTGTGACTCCTTTCGTTGATACATGTATACTTATTTTTGGACAGTGTTTGATTTTTTTAGCCCATATGGAAGCTTCAATGAGTCCTACATGTTTACTGCTTTTTTCCATTCAGGTTTAAAGGTTCGCTATTTGTATGGTTTGCTATTTTTTAGCCCATGTGGAAGCTTCGCATGATTTAGTTTGGAAGGTCCGATTGAGGCAATCTCTCTCTCCATTTTACTTATGTTAATCCAAATCTATGATTCTCTATATTTCTTTTGATTTCTAGATCATGAAATCTATGGCTTTGAAAGAGTGGAACTCACATGGTTCTTTTAAAATGTACCCTCACTCCTCAAACACGATCTACCTTTTTTCATTACTTAAATAAGATCTAGGACATTATTTCAACTTATGTTCTAACTTCTACTTGAGGTTATAGATCTGATATATTTTTAAGGTTGTGCTCCCATCTTTGATCAGGTTTTCGACGAGCTACACGTATGGACGATGATGGAGTTTCTTAATTGTTTGGTGGTGGTGAATCTGAGGTGAGATTTGTGCGACTGATGTAGTTTTGAGATTGCATATGACAGAGTTGTATACGTCAAGAGTGTTATGCATGTCTCAGAGCCTAGATGGGTATACAGTTGCATCTGTTGGGGCTGACGAGACATTACAAACGAATGGGTATACGATTGCATCTCGTGGTTACCGGATTAGCTTCTTTGTTCAAAGAGAAACCCCCATTTTTTTTTTTGCTTTTCTCTAGCTTTTTTTTATTTCTTTGATTTTTGCTCTTTGTTTTTTTTGTTCAAAGAGAAACCCCAATTTTTTTTGCTTTTTTCTAACTTTGTTCAAAGAGAAACCCCAATATATGACAACAAAAAGTAAAAATATATAAGTGAAAATAATAGAAAAATCGGAGAATCGTACAATATTTTTCCCTTCTTCTTTGTTTTGCAAGGGTTGTAAGAAGTAAATCTATGATCAATTTTATAATGGAAGATCATCATTGTTATTACTCATGAGCATTATTAAATTCAGCTTATCCAGATATGTCCTGAAAGGAAACAAAAGAGGATGCGTTTTTATCTTTTTTATAAATTTATTTCTTAATTAATACTCAAGTACTAAAATGTGTGCGATGTATATATTATTTAAGGGGAGATGTAGAGAATATATGAGGAGGAGAGTTGGTGTGCTTTTAGATTAGTTACAGGGGTTCAATCTTTTAGGTTTTTTTTTTATTGTTGTTAATATCTACAATTTTTATTGGTTAAAAAAATATTTTTCGATTTTATTCATTAAGGTGAATAACAATGTATTTTTACCCAAATCAAATTAATTGGGTTCTTATCTAACCTGACATGGTTATAGCTTTGCCAAAATTTTCATAAACAAGTTTAATCGGTCTTTGTTTTGTCACATAAACAAAATTTGTTTGGAATTGTATATTCGATATGAACTGATAAGCATATCTTTTATCCTTTAAAGTAAGGTAATTTTTTTTTTTATAATTTTGATGGTCTTACTAGGTATGTCGTAATTTTATTTTTTTGAATCATCAATTATTAGGAGGTGGTAAACAAGGTTCATACGAAATTGGTAATTGAGGAACCAAACAAGTGCTTCATTTGGAATGTGGATTTCGTGGAACATCGATTCTCTATTTATAAGATTTAAGACTTCATAAACTATCCCTTCCTTATTTTTAGCTACGTGTTACATTTGAAGTTATTCTCCACTACTTCATTTGGTTTCAAATTTGAATGCAATGTCATTTTTATTATTTTGTACATGGTAAGGTAATGCAAATGGGTAAAAATATGTGTCGACATAATTTGAATGCAATAATGTGTTGTAAAAAAAATATTTTGACTTAATTATACAAGATTAAAAAATTGCCCAAAATTTCCAAACTAATAGGCTTGTACCATAGGTTATTTCAAAAATTATTTATCTATTGTGTACTATATACGACTTATGATCCTATCAACGACGTACAATTTTGAAAATTAGCATCGTGCCTTCAGGCGCGGGCATACCCTAGTCTGTGTGTGTGTGTGTGTGTGTGTGTGTGTGTATATATATATATATATATATATATATATATATATATATATATATATATATATATATATATATATATATATATATATATATGATTTTTCAACATACCTATTAACATACCCATTTTTTAAAATAGTAAAAAAAATAATTTTGAGATGATATTTTTTATATGGGTTCATGATATATCAATGTGCATCTGTAAAAAAACTTAATAGAAATAACGCTTTTTGTTATTTTGAAAAACAAGTAAAAAAACAGACATTTTTTACCCTTTAAACTGCTCTTTTTTTTACTTATTTTTTAAAATAAAAAAACACATTGTTTTGAGCTGAATATTTTTACAGGGTACATTGAATTATCATGAGCCCATATAAAAAATATCATCTCAAAATTATTTTTTTTTACTATTTTAAAAAATAGGTATGTTTAATGAAGTATGTTAGAGAGCCTGACTATATATATATATATATATACTACAATATTGCACATATAATCCCAAATTAAAATGTATTCATACATGAATTGATAATATTATTTAATACACATGTACTATATCTATTATCAATTCTTTTATGAACACATTTTAATTTGGGATTATATGTGCAATATTGTAGTATATACATATATACAATATGTGTATGCCTACATTTATGTATGTATTAAATTATATATATATATATATATATACACGTAGCTTAGGTTCTTGAGTCCAAAGTGCATGACTCACGTGTAGTATTTGTTTTAAAAAAATGATTGTTTTTGTCATACTCCGTATTTTGTGTATTTAAAAATGTATTAATTTGGTATTATTTTAAACTACACAAGTGACATAATTTTAATGAATTAAATAATAACGTTTTTAATAAATATTGATCAAGAGAGAAATGATTATGAATATGATGAATTGAATTTACTAAGGGAAAAGTAAATTAATTATGGAAATTATTACGTGTCATGGCGAGCGATATTATCCTAATTGAAACCTATCTCAACCAGGAGTCGCGTGCAGAGTAAATTGAGGTCGAGATAAGATATTTATTTTGAGTGACTCGTATGATGATTTCGAAGTCACGGGTGACTCGTATGTTTCGTCAGTAATAAATGCCGAAATTATGGAAAATAGTCTATTTACATTTACTATAGTGTCGAGAATGGTATAAATTATTGATAAGTCTTATCTTCAACGTATCGTGCCTGACTAACCTTTACGTGAGAAAATATGAGTTGTTACACGCATATCATTTTTTATAAATAGAAAACCTAAATTTGAAAGTCGTGTTTCAAACTAATATTTAAATTGTATTTCTTCTAAACACGGATTCAAAACTAGCAAACCTTAATAATCCAAAATTTTCAAATTTGGAACAATCTTTTGGCATGTTAAAATTGTGAGGAAAATGAAAACAAATCAGTTTTTCATTTTCTTTTTTTTTTCAAAAAAAGAAAAACTGAAGGACATGTGTATGACGTGTAATCAAACAATTTTATCTCATTTATTTGGGGTCATTGTTGTCCAAACGACAAAAAAGCTGAATTATATTTTACATTTTTTAATTCACAATGAAACGTTTTATGTTAGCTAATTATATGTCGACAGCAAGGTCAGTCCAGCTACAGCCTATAGATGGTCTCCCAGCTAGGTTTGGCCGGATATAATTAAAGTTGAGATATACAACTCACACGCCATTATCATTATCTGCTGTGTTACGACACTTATTATATAATTTTGAAAGGACGGTATTGCAATGAATAAATAAGAGCCATAAATATTTTGCAATTGCAAATATTGACGTTTGTTTTCACGAATTATACACAACTTTCAAAGATTAGGCTAAAATTTCTTTTAAAATTAAAAAAGTTTAAAATTCAAATTTTTAAAAAATTATTAAAATTTATTAAAACAATCTTATCTAATGCTAAAGTTGTGGAGAAAATAAAAACAAATCATTTTATTTTTGTAAAAGAGAAAATGAAAAAAACTGGAAGAGAAGTGCGTCACCTGTAATAAAATGTAATAAAATATACAGTGATATTGAGTTTTGGGTTTGTGATTATTTACTTATCCAAAACAATTGTGACCCATAATTACTTTCTAAAAAACAATCCATTATATCCCTCCGAATTTTTTAATGAGAAAGCAACTAATAAAGTGTTGAAATTTTTTTTTTAGACTGATAAATAACTAGAGTTACAATTTATTTTAAAATTGGATAACCTTTTCATTAAATTAAAATTTTATTAGTTTATTTTGGGTTTCATATTAATTTTATTTTCGAAATTCACCATAACTCTCACATGTTGACATTTTTAGGATTTGACCTTCACTTTTTAGATTTGCCCCCCATTTCAACTTTTATATTTTGTGTAATACTGAAAATATCCTCATGTAAGGGTTTGGCTCTAAAAATGTTTTGTATATATATATATATATATATACCGCCAGGCTCTCCGATAGGCTAATTTAACAGACTTAAATGACGAGCTTAATATCATCCACATGATTTTGGAACCGCCTTTATCTTTTGGACCACCTTTTGGGGATCCCTATATAATTTTCTACCACAATAATTTCTAGAGTCTTAAGCTTATTTTTAACGTCTAAATTAATCTGGGAGTCTAAGAAAAGTTTCAGAGTTGCTACTTCTTCGACTTCTTCCGTCACTATCGTAGTGAAATTCTGAATAGTGGGGATTATCTATGTAAATATTTTCCTCAGGGAGTCTAGAAATTACAAGCGGTTTTAATAAAAAATATTCTAGTCTTAAATACCTTATACGGTATTATGGTTTTATCAGTCTAGTTTCTTTATATATCTGATTAACTATATCAATTATATCCTTATTTATAAACTCGTCTAAATTAATATCACCATAGGATGACAAAAATCAACGATATATTCTAGGGGCAGTTGTTTCTACGTTTTTAAGGAGAGGACAGATTCCTCCAGCTCTAATTAAAATAATTTTGGTTTCTGCTAATTTTTTTCGTCTAATAAATTTTAATACGTCTATACTGTCTTCAAGTAATCTAGTATATTCTTGATATTTTTCAGGTCTTGACAGTTCTTCTCCAAAATCTTCAGTTCTTAATTTTTGTCTAAAGAGATCACGGATCCCTGTTCTAATTATTTCTATTCTAGGTACTTCTCTTACTAACCACTCAATAACCTGGTCTATATATTTGATAGTACCACCCGTATATATTAAAACAGATTCTATAAGTTCTTTATATTTAGGGTCTGTAAGAGTCTAATCTTGAATTTCTCTTGTTAAGTTTGGATTTGTTTGGTTAACAAATGCTAAAAAGTTTGAAGTGATTTGTAGCCTCATGCAAATTTCTTTTGATTATAACAATAATATGTGAAATAGCTAGGGGTTTAGTTCAAGTTTATACCTTTGTAACAACCCGCCTAATGGGATACCGGGCGATCACTCCTATATCAAATTAAAACAGGAGTCACATATGGATCATTCTTAGCATCACTGTCGAAAATCCATTTACTTACTAATATCCTATCAGGCGAGCGTTAATTTTTTTTTTACTTAACCACTCTTTTTAAACGACAATAAATAAACATCCACATAGTTTATGCGTAAATGAAACTGAAATGAAATAAAATAACCGAACACTCGGTCAAATTATACAACCATATCGAATGATGCTCTAAAAGAATAAATAAATGTAGTTGGACCATTGGACCGAATGTTTATACAATACCTCCTATCTAGATTACAAGAATGGAAGCGGCTATCAAAAACCTGCATGCATCCACAGCTGCTGCAGCTAACGGCTGACTCAAAAGAAGTGTCATCTAGGCGTCTCTATGTCTGGACACCTATATACACACACACACACACACACACACACACACACACACACATATATATATATATATATATATATATATATATATATATATATATATATATATATATATATATATATATATATATATAATATAGCAAGAAGGGAAAAGTAGATAAACGGGTCAGAGCCCGAGTTTTGAAAATATTTAGCAAGTGCATAAATGCCTTATTATTTTAGAAAAGGTTTTATCTCATATTTAAGTTTGGTATCGCACTCCCATGAGATACCCCTCACCTCTCCTCTAACAGTGCACTCCTAGCGCATCCCTCTAAACATCTAAACATCCTAGTCAAGCTACTCTGCTAAACTAGTCTATCACCCAACCACTATCTTTCCTAGATAGTCCAAGAAATGTACTAAGGGCTAAACTTCACCCTAGTCTCAACGCTATGCCATGTTCGTGCGTGGGGTGTCTCGCAAAGCGAAATCCAAACAAGGACCCCCCCGATACACTACTATGCGGCAAGGTCGATCGTCGAGATCCGCCAGTCCCTCAGTACAGAATATATATACAAATAAATATGTATACCACAAGAAATACTAACAGCACTAAGGATTAAACTTCTCTCTAGTCTCAACACAATGCCATATTCGTGCGTGGGGTGTCTCGCAAAGCGAAATCCAAACAAGGAACCCCCCCCGATACACTACTATGTGGCACGGTCGATCGTCGGGATCCATTAGACCCTCGACACTCGATTTATACATATATATACATTTTACCATATACATCCGGATCTATCTCCTGGAATGAGAATACATTTACAAAGTATTTATCAATAATTATCATTTTTATCTCAAAACCTTCCATTTCCCTTCTCATATCCAGGAAATGTATTTAAAAGCCAATTCATTATCATGAATTGCTTTAACAAATCATATACCTTTTTAAAAGCCAATTTTATTATCATAAAAATGCTTTTCCTTTTCAAAATATCCCATTTCTCTTTTTATATTCAGGAAATGTATTCAAAGCCATTTTCATTATCATAAAAATGCTTTGATCATATCATATGCTTCCACATCCCTTCTTCCATCTTTGAAGTGTTACCGAAGCCAATCCATATAACCCATTTCCCTTCCTATATCCAGGAAATGTAATTAAAGCCAATCCATTATCATGAATTTCTTTAACATAACGCGTTCTAAGACCGCCCGTCCGGGTTTTCCCACTGTGCGCGCCCCTAAATGGCTATCATCTTCCAGGGCCTATCATAAAGACAACCTGGGATCCTACAACGCAAGACGTCGGGAAGCGGCCATGTGCCTGCCGGGTAGTCATAACCACACCAAGAATTACCTACCCATCGCAGAAAAATATACAACAACAAACGCTCACATGGCCTAGGACTATATCCACCCTGCATTCATTAGCTAGGGGGCTTCACCATACGTACGCAAACTTCCCTTATGATAGCGATTTCGAGAGGTGTGTATCCTCAATTTTATCATTTATGAAAATCATTTGTCTTTACATTTTGAAAACATTCATATTCTATTTTCAAAATCATTTATCTCAAATTATATATATACTTTAATCACATAGTATATACATATACCATTTTTGTCATCCTCGAATATATATAAATGGCCATATTTGCCAACTACATCTAGCGATGACCATTAATCCCAAAGATTATTTCAAAGAATCATAATCATGCATCCATATAAGCATGATACTAAACCCAAAGTATTTTCTTACTTTCATTAACAATACATACCTTAATCCCATCTAAGGATTTATTTATCCTTAAAACCTTCATTTAGGAATCCCCCATATAATAACTAGGGTCCCTCATACAAGTCTCCAAATATAATTTAACTCCCCATAACCACAATAGGAGAAAACTGGCAATTCTTCCCAAGGCGAATCGATTCGCCCCTTTTGCGAATCGATTCGGCTAGGCGAATCGATTCGGAAAACATTCTGCAAATAGGTCCCTAAATTCGAATCGATTCGGTCTAAATCCGAATCAATTTGCCCCATTGCGGAAACCCAAATCCTCTTGGGCGAATCGATTCGGTCTGGACTCGAATTGATTCGGCCCATTCGAGGGTCAATGTTTGGGCAATTTTCTTCAATTTCCAAAATACCCAAAACTCAATCCAACCTCCATTTAAATCATAACTTTGATTTATTACTACAAATACAAAGTTTTTATAACTCCTCAAATTCTTTAAAGGTCCTAACAATCCTTTTGAGAACCCCTAAAATCTATCTCCAATAAGTTCTAACTAATGATTTCAATCTCGGACAGCTTTCCGTAGAAAAATCACTATAAATCCAAAAAAAATGAGAAAAATACGCGGTCGGCGCCCACGCGACAGCGTCGAAAATATCTACAATTTTTATTTTTTGACCAAGAGCCTAATCGATTTGCCTTTAGGCCGAATTGATTCGGGAAGCACGCTGGCTACTGTTCATCGTTTTCTCCGAGACGGTTTCTGCCATTAAAGCTTCTCCCAAGCTTTTGTCGCCTCACCCAACGTCCTACAACCTCAACCAACTACAAATACACATATATAAAGGGTTATAAACATCCTAGAACCCTAAACCACCCATTAATTTCGATTAAAACCTAAGTTCCACAAATTGAAATATTATTGGGGTTTAATTGTTTTAACTCCCAAAAACCCGTTTTATCCACGAAACCCCAACCCAAAATCTTTAGGATTTATTTATACCAAACTAAGGTATGAGATATTTATGCAAAAAGGGAAATAAAGCAAGTAAACACTTTCCTCGTGGATAAAATCCGACGTCCTCGAGCCGATTCCCGTGGTGTTTGGGCGGAAGCTCCCCGTTTTCCTCTTTTCTTCCTCCTCTCTCTCTTCCCTCTCTTCTTTCTCTCTTTTCTCTCTATTCTCTTACCCTCTCCATCTTTAAATAGAAAGGGAAAAGGGTTTAATCCCTTAAAAACCCAAAAACGACTCGTTTACTCAATTACGAGCCATTTTAACTCTAAAATTCCCCGAAACTCAATTTCGACAATCGGACACTCTTTTCCGACTATCTCGGACATTTCGAGACTCATGGCGCAGTCAAAATTCCCATCCGAGGTACTTGACCGCAACTCACTATTTCAACCCCACACGACTTAATGCGGGTTTTCCAATTTAAATCTCACCCCGTGTCGCTTTACTTAACGACGACATATAATTAAAATATTTTGACCTATATAATCCCAAAAATAATCACAACATCCATCAAAAATCATTAAATCCTCGAGAATCCCCAAAATCACTATTTCAAGAAATTCCTTAAATCTCCAATTTATATCCAATTATCAATTTTAATTGTCTCCAAAAAAGACGGGTTGTTACAATCTTCCTTCCGGTCTGCAATATATTCATCTTCTTTCCTTCGTCTCTTCAGCTTTGTTACTATTCTTCTCTGGTCTCGGCCTCCTATAACACTTTCTTTATGTGTCGCACCTCAATCCACTATTTTGGCGTTGTACCTATTTTTTGCCTATACGCCTTCACGCCTAATGCCCACCTGGCTAACGGTTTATGACAAATCGGCACTTAATGGTAGTTCAATAGTATAACACCTTGTGTGCTACACCAAAGGTTCCACATAATAGTTCTCTATGAACACAAAGTTAGAGACAATTTGGAAAATAATAACAACTCAACATAAGAGATTTCTGGAAAAAGAAAATACTTTTATTGCATTGCATAAGTAAATACAACTCTCCCCTCTCCCCTAACTATGAGAGGTTTACTCACTTATGTACATATTACTCTCTAAGCTTCCACCATTTCTCTAACATCTGATACGGGAAGTCTTACCACCATCTCCTACACACAACCTAAGTCGTCCCTTTTTTAGCACAAGGGAGCTTTACAAATGACTTGAAACCGGAGGCTAAAATCTAACCGGTTGAAAGCATACAATAATTAAAGTGAAATACAATTATTAAAGGTCTATAGCTTTGGCATCTTTGAGTCTATCACGATTATGCCTTTTTCAAAAGCAGTCTTGGCATCTTTCGAACCTAACGTCTCTGGCTGTCTCTTTCTTCTTTATGAAAAGAGGCGGTCGGGGGTCCATATGGGGCAGGTCTGAGTTATCTTCATATTTATACTACAAAGGAATCATCCGTCTAAATAATGGAGTCTTGGGTCTTTAATAATTCATTGAGTAGGGTGGGGCCCTTCTCTGTTCTATCTTCTTCTTCTTCTGCCTCGTCTTCGTCTTTGTCTGGAAGAGCATTATTGTTGAAGAATTCATCAATAAGGCCTACCACTCTAAGGCTGGTTGGAAAAGTAATCTCCACCATTTCTTTTGATTCTTTCTTGAGTCTTCCATTAAATGACTCATCAACTTGGATAATGAGGTCTTCTTTATGGTATGAAGTATACCATCTCTCTTCACCTGTTAACAGTTCCTTGATTTCTATCGTCTCCATATCTTGGGCAATCTGGAGCTTAAAATTATTAACAATTAAGTCTTTAGTTTCGTCTTCGGATAGAATGTCCATGTATTCATAAGAATAATTAGAAAATATAACAAGTCTAAACCCCTCAACTCCCATTCCTCTGCAAGGACTTGGAGCAATCTGGTAGATTCTGGAAAACAGGGGAAGGAAGTCTTTTACTTTTTTAACATACTCATGGACTATTTTTCTAAGAGCAATAACGTCTTCTACCGTCTTTATCTGGATGAGTAAAATAAACCCATAGTCTTCTAAGGTGATCTGGGATAAGTCTGCCTTTTCAAAAAGATAAATTTTGGAACATTTTTTAAGAAACCTCTAACCATTAAGGCATCTCCATTAATTTTGGATAATAACATATTAAAATGTTCAATAATGTTATTAACATCTTTTTTATAGTCTTCTGGTACTGAAAGATTGTTATGATCAAAAGGTATAACAATCTTAGTCTTAAAAGTCTTTTTTTGATAACAAAAATTATGAGAAGGTCTAGTTTTGGAGGATTCTCCTAGAGTCTGAGCATAAGTCTGAGTATACTATCTAGGAATAGCAGTACCACTAAGCTAGGTGACTGCAAGTCTTTGAGTCCTTATAAATCTAGCAATGGCTACTAAATTCTGTTTGAACTCTATCCACATTCTATTGTTCACGTTCCACCATGTAGAGTCTATAAGAGTATTTTCATCATCTGAAAATTCTCGTCTAAATTTGATCAAGTTTAGATATCTTTTATCAGGTCTATATTGGGGGAAATACATCTCCCCAATGAATCTATTCTGAGAAACAATATGATGTCTAGATTTTTTAGGAGGAACTAAGATATCATCAAAGTTCTCTAGGATTGGTCTTTCTTGAGCGTCTGGAAAATAAGTATGTCTTTACGTCACACCAGCATTTGGTCTTACGCATCTAAGATAGTCTGCAACGTCTTCTTTGTTCAATCTACTTATTCCAGAGGAACTCATGTTCTCTAAGTCTTCCGTTTGTAACATAAAATATAAAATCATATTAGTGTTAGCAAACATTGGCTCTCTTGATATAATGACTGGAATGGTATTTTTACTTACCTTAATATGTATAACAGAGAAGTCATAACCATTAAGCAATTGCTGCCATCTAATAAGTCTATTAGTCCTTGATTTGGACAAGTCTAAATCTCTGGATTTTACTTGATAAGAAGAGTCTGTATACTCAGTAAAATGTTTAGGTCTAAGAAAATACATATATTTTTTCATCGCCCTTGCTATGGCTAAAACTTCTTTTTTATGGCAGTGTATCTTGTTTCTGGATCAGTAAAGGTTCCAAAACTATATCTATAAAGTTTCTTATTTTTTGTCTGATGATCAATAGAAAAGTATACTGCTTCCCATTGTTTATTAGATGCATTTGTCTCTTCTATAAATTGGTCTTCAACATTGGGCAGTTCAAGTAAAGGGATGTTTTTGACTGCTTCTTTAATATGTCTTATAACTTCAAAATCATCTTTAGTCTAATAAAAAGGATTATTCTTGTCTGTTCCTTTTAATTTGGAAGTTAAGCTTTGCCTTTTTGAAGCAAGGTTTTTAAGAAAGTCTGCAACATAATTAAGCAATCATAAAAATGATTGTAATTATTTTATGTCTTTGAGTTGGTCTGGAAACTCAAGTATCTTTTTGGTTATGTGTTCAGCTAAGAATATTTTTCCCTTATTAATATGCATTCCCACAAAATCTATTTCAGTTTGAAACAATTTCATTTTCCTCTCGAAAATAACATTACCATGTTTATCTAATTCTAAAATAATCTTTTTAAGATGGTATATATTCTCTATCTCAGTCTTACGGGATACAAGAATGTCATCCATGTAAACAAATTCAGAATAAAGTATAAATATATTATCCATTCTTCTTTGGAATACTTGAGGAGCATTCAAGTATCCAAATGGCATTACTAGCCATTCGTATTATCCTTGGGGCACACTAAAGGCTGTCCAAGTAATATTGTCTGGATGCATCTCAATTTTCCAGAAGCCAGATTTGCAATCAAACTTACTGAATATAATTCCATCTTTAATCAAATTGATTAAATTGTTCTTGTCTGGTATCTTATAAGAATCAAATTCACAATTTTTATTTAGTTATCTGTAATCTATGACCATCCATATTTTTCCTCTTTTTCGTTCAGATTCATTTTGAACATATAAGGCGAGGCTATTATGTCTACTTTTTCTTTCTCTAATAATGCCTAACTTAATCATTTCATTTATGTGTTTTTTTTAAATTTTCCCCGTCTTCTTGTGAATATCTTTTCTTATATGTTCCACCATTAATAGTGGTGTTTGGATTAATAGGGATGATTTCACAATAACTTTAGTCTTTATCCCACTTAACGATGTGATTTTCTTCTAAAGTAGGTTTGGTTAATTGCCTAATCATTTTTTTTCTACCTTTGTATCCATTTTTTTATTTGGATATAGCTTGAACCTATAATAAGGTGTGCTAGGCTTGATCTAGAATGTCTTGTTGTATAAGTTCTATTTGATTATAACACTTTTGGTATGGACACTTACATTCTTTTTGTAAGGGTTTAGTAATTTATAGGGCTTCTTGTTGGTTTGTAGGTCTAGGCCAACCATGCTTAGCTGAAGAACTCTAATGTTTTATGGGTTTATAATTGGGTTTGACTTGCATAAGGTCAAAGGCAGTCTTGTGATCTATCAGAGGGACTTTAATATTAAATTTCTCTTTATCAGTAAGTAATATATTCTCATTATACTGAATATAAGGATGATATTTACTAATAAAATCTTGCCCTAAAATAATATTTCTTGTGAAACTGGGACGAGGATCCATTATCCAAAACCGATGATTGACGGTTTTGTTGGTCTAATTTCCTAATTTAAAATAAATAGGAATAGTCTGGAAATATAAGATAAATGGATCTCCATTAGCTACCTTACCATAGATCTCTTGCTTACTGTCTAGAAAATAATCTTCAGGAAAGTCATTAGCCTTAAAAATAATCTGAGAGCATCCTGTATCTATAAAAGTTGAAAGTCTATTAGGATAATCTTTATGTTGTATAAACATTTCTACAAAACAAGCATATGGTTTAGTACAAATTCCTAAATTATTATTTTCTAAAATAGATATTCCTTTCTGGGGTTTATTTATAAAATCTAATGATGCTAGGTCTTCTGTACTACTATCATAGCAGTTGTCTTCTAAGTCATAGGAAATTCCCTTTCTTTTTAATTCTTTATTTTCTTGCAATCGTTTAGCTATATTTTTGTCAATATATTGATAATATGTTTTAATATCAAGGTCTATTTGAGCTTCATATTGGCTAGTATAAATTTCTCTAAATCTAGTTCTCCATTAATTTTCATGGTAGTGTAATTGACAAATAACACAAATCATAAATAATTATGTTTGTATAGTCTCAAAGCATTCTACACATCTAAAGTCTTTCTTGCTACATTTCATTTCAAACGTGTAATAATGTCTTTCATCAAAGTAACATCTAGGTATATATGTTAGTAACTTAGGATTACTAACTGTCCATCTTTTCTTTAAAAAGGGGCTCAATATATATTTATAACAAGCTTCTTCGAAGTCTATATATTCATCATCTATATCATCTTGATTAGCTTGCATCATATATAAATCTAAAGTATCCTGAGAGTTTTCATACTCATCAGTATCACTGTTATAATCTTTCGAATCACTATATGTATATGCACTATAGACACTAATATTATCAGCATCTTCTATGTCTGATATTTCTATAGCATATAGGATATCTAATTCTTCTTGATCTGTATAGTCTAATATTGTATTAATAATCTTAATACTTTCTTTATCTTTCTTATTAGGGCAGTCTTTAGCAAAGTGTCCTTCTTTGTCGCAAGTCTAACATTCTTTGATGGCAGTCTTAGATTGAGCTACTTCTTCTTTTTTTTCCTATAGTTAGGAACCTTCTTATGCTTACTAGTGTTCTTCTTAAAGTATCTTCTTTGGTTAAATCTATTTTCTTAGTCTTAGAGTTCTTTTCCCTAAAGGTAGTACATGGTATAAATCTATACTTTTTTGGAAATCCTAAAGGTTGGGTCTTAACCTTCCTATATTTCCATTCTAATTTCTTTTTGAATCTCTTAGATTCATTTCCACATCCCCATTGGATTGGAGCGATGTCTCTTTCGTCTTTGATTGGAGGAATCTACTTGAATGTTTCTTCTATTAACTTTCCTTGAGTTATATCACGTCTCTTAGATATGATATAGTCTTTGGCAAAATTGATTCTTTCACCAAGGGAGTTATTCTTAACTCCATCTACTCCTGGACAATTCATATATTCATTAATTAGGATTTGTCCTATGGATGGAATCTTTTATAAAGTATTCGTCTTTTATGGCCTCTCCAAATTCTTTAATTTGGTAATATAGATGCTCATAATTATTTCTATATTCATTTATCTTATCTAGTTTGCAAATGCTAAGGAGGTCTAACTTAGTTTTCGCTAGGTCTTGTTCATTGATTTGAGCTAAATATCCAGCTCCAATGAATTATGATGTGAATAATTGAATATATTATTCAATTGATCTTTCTTCTAGGTTCTCCTTCATTTTCTCAATCTTAGCTAAGGAGTCTTCATCTGTGGCCTTTCTTAAATTATCTAAATAATCTTTTGCAATAACCCTAATGGATTGCTCAGCGTATTGCTTACATGCAGTTGCATCCCATTGTTCATTAGATGCAAAGCACATGTTCATCTGATTATGCCATTCGTTTAAAGCTTTCTTTCTATCTTGTACATTGTCTAAGTTAGGTTATATCCCCACTAGATTTGTGGCTTGACTTATCATGGACTTAACAGGAGTGAAACTCTTCTCACTAGTTGGAAAGTCATTTATATAATCAGGTTTAGTTTTAACCAAAGTATTTGAATAAATGGGAATGTTTATTCCTATTGGTTTACTAAAAAGTCTAATATCATCTTCTAGCCTACTACCACTTCCTATCTCTTTCTTATTAGATTCTACTTGTGTAGCTGGCATTAGTCTTTCTTCTCCTTCATCTATTACTCTAAGGTTTCTAAGAAGTTCTTTAGTATTCTTAGATTCTCTTAATTTTAATATACGATCTTGAGCTATCATATTCAATCTTTCTCTTTCTTAAAATATAACATAATGACTTTCTTAAGGTGATATTTAAATGTCTTCATGTCTAATTCTGAGGGTTCGTGTCCAAAGTTTTGGATCCTAGATTTTTCATTAATTAAGTCTTTTTGTTCAAATGATCTTCTAGGTCTAATTACCGGGGCTTGTCTTAGTAAACTAGAACTAGTCTTACTACTACATTCTCCTTCTGAAGAATCATTAATTATGGCTTCTCCAATATTCCTAAATCTAACTTCTTCAGTCTGGATATTCCTATTGATAATCTTAAGAGGGCCAACTGGATAGTAATATTTCCAGTGACATCGTCTTGATTAATAAACAACGATTTATTTTGTATAGTCTTAGTTTCTTGAAATTCTGAAAATTGCCAAAGGGTCTTAGGTTTTTCCTTCATAGGTCCAGTATTCCTAATATTGTAAGTATGATTGTAGTTTGGAACATTGGTTTTAACTAAAATTTCTTTATTAGGTCCACCCCTGGGAATTCTCGATTGCATTCCTTCATAAGGAAATTCGGAGAACTTCGCATAGCTTTAGAATTATATATTTATATTAGTGTCTGGGATAATATAATCTTCATAGCCACTAGCATATAAGATTAACTTAAAGTATTTGGTTGTTTACGGTTACTGTAAATGCCGGAATGATATTAAAGTATTTTATGTTGTCTGACATTTCTAATTGGATTATCCCAATAAGGCTTTTCTCAAAATCTTTCCATCTTTTATCTACTAAACAACATAATATGTTGATATTATTTTGAGGTCTATGTAATCCTTGGGTTCTTACTTGAAAGAGTCCAAAGGTCAGGAATTGGAACTTCCTATCAGTTCCTCTAGATCTAACCCATTATGAGTAAAAAATTGGAAGCTCAGTGTAGGCTTTATCTAACACATGATTCCTACAATGGTAAGTCATGTTATAATTAGGAGTCTCATGAGTGGAACCTTCTTTAAACAAGTCTATGTATCTAACGACTGGAAGTTGTCAATTATGAATGGAATTCTTCATCAATCTTCCAGTCAACTTCACCCCATTCTTTCCATTGGAGAGGATTGGTGAAATTTCTCTCCTTCCACCACATTCTAACGTTAGAGGATGGATCCTTAAGTCTTTGGAGCATACAATTACTCTGTCCAATAATTAGGGTAGAGCTAACTATCTTACTAGTCTTATCTAATCCATCATTTATGATTCTTCTAGTTACGGTCTTTTCTTCCTTAGTTCCTACGTAAGGAGATTCTCTAAATTTATAGGTGGTTACCTGTTTTTGTTCAAGTCTTTTTTCGATTCTTTCTAAGGAGTCTGAATAATCTTTTTGTCTTTTTAGCTGCCTAAGGATTTCTTCATTAAATGCCTTATTCTCTTTTCTTGAATTATTGTTAATATCTTCCTTATTTTTAACAAGAGTATTAACAAGAGAATTAGCGATCTTATTAATATAGTTTTTTACCCCATGTTATTTTTCTTGTTTATGCACAGATTCGTGTGACATCCTAGCTTCTATGGTTTCTACAGTTTTTTCTATTTTATCTAAACGAGTTAAAATAAATGGAGAGTCTAATTCAGCTTGAAAAGGTTTATTATATATAAACTCAATTCCTTTTATAATTTATTCGTATTTTTCTTCTACTTGGACCATGTCTAGTCTAAGTTCATTAATAATACTATCCATTTTGGATAGGTTATGGCTTTCCATGTTATTAAGATAATTTGCTAAATTTTGTTGGAATTTAACAAAGTCTGCGTAGAAGGTGTTTATCCTTATGTCTTAGCTTTTAAATCTAAATGTAAGTATTTTACAAAGCTACTATTATAGTCTTGGGTAACTGTTATAGATGTAGAAATTAAATTTAATCTTTCTAATATGAGTCTAGCTACTTTAGCAGCGTTGGCGATCTCATTTTTATTTATCTTGTAATAAAATCTTTCATCATTTATCTTTCTAAGATTCTTTGATAAAAATCTTCTAAGGTCTGAATGGAGAGGTTTCCAGTAACCTCATTCCAGTCTGATTTAACTATTTCCATTCGGTAAATAATTGTCTAACCTAGGGATAAGTTTAGCTTGTTCTTTGGTGAGTTTAATTAACTCACTATCTTGATTCTTTGTCAAAGTTTTAATTTCTAAAATTTCTTTGTTAAGGGCTTCTATATGATTACTCTTAATATTTATTTTTTATAGTACTTGTACAAGGTCTATTGGGAGTTGGCTATCTATTTTTAGTAGTCTGTTAGAGATAATTTTTTATCTCTATTTCTAGGGTTTAAGTGTCTTTTATTAATTGTCTTAAAATAAGGAGTATACACTTATTTTGATCTATTATGTTATTAATAACACTGGAGGTAACTTGTCTACTATCTGCGTGTTTGGTTGGGATGTGTTCAGTGTGTGAACAACCGTCTATGTGTGAGGTTAAACAACTTTCTGAGTCTAAATCACTTAAGGATATAGGCTGGTAGTCTGGGTTGGTTCCAAAAATATCTTTGTAAATGCAAGGGATAAATCCCAAGGGCATTAAAGTCTTTTTACTAAGTCGAAAAGGAACTTTTATGGCTCTGATACCACAATTAGGATTTGGTCGGAATTTGGTGGGTTTCTAAAGCTCTTAAGGTCTTGATACCAATTTGGGTCAAAACTATAAATCTTTTAAATATATAGTCTTAAACTAAGGTTTTAATATAAGACAAGAGGGGCACCATCTAAAGAAAATAACAAAATGTCTTAGGGACCACTAGGGGACCACAACCGGAGAAGGACAAAAATTCGTTAATCTGTTCTTTAAGGAAGTCCGTTTAAGAGAATATATATATATATATATATATATATATATATATATATATATATATATAGTTTAAAATTAGGGGCATATACCAAATAATCACTCAAACAATTTTTGATACATGTTTAGTCCAAGTCTTTTTATTTGCTCCAAAAAAATCCCTCAACATACCGTTAGCGCGGGCTTTAAAAATAAGAAAATATTGCTAGGGATTTTTTGGAACAATATTAAAAGGATTCGACTAAATTTGTGTCAAAAAAAAATATTTGAGGGACTTCTTAGTATTTTATCCTTAAAAATATCCTCTTAGTGTTTTTTTTATAAAAATTGATTTATTCTGTAATTGACAACAAAAACTGTTTTATTATGTAATTTTAATGTCTAAAAAATTGTTTTATACGTATATAAATGTACAATATTTATATAAAAAAATTGTTTACAACTGTTTCAATAGCTTTTACAAAAACAATTGTTGCAATACAGTTTTTATAAAATTATATAGTGATTTTTTAAAATTATCTAATTTTTATATTTATAAACATTTTGGGAGGAAAATATGTTTTGGGCTTTTTTTTTCATGTTTTTCCAGCGAGTTTTTTTCCCTTTATTTGTCCCAGTTTTTCGTATAATAAATATCGATTATTTTTTTGTCCAAATTATTCTGTATTGAAACAAACTTTTTTCGCCTTTATAGTGCCATTTTTCTGTATGTAAAAAAATGAAAAAAAAAATAAATTAGAAACATTTTTTGGGGATAAATTCTATGAGACATATCCAAAGTTAGAAATTAAGCAAGTTATAATAAACTAATATTACAAGTAATCAAACAGTAAATTTGTCTAAATGAAACCTAAATTTGCAATATAAAAAAGTTAAGACCCCATATTGAAATATTTAAGATTGATATTTAATTGGAATCATAATTTTTATAAAACTTGATTTTTATAAGCATATTATGGTTTTTAGGTTGGGTAAAAAAATAAGACTGGTTGTTGTGTTGTTTGGTGTTACGTATTAATCGTTATGTTTCTAAAAAAGATTAATAAGTGTCGTATCATGTCATGTTTTAATTGGGTCTTATTCGTGGTGGAAAAAAATAAATTTCATGTAGGGTTGCATTTTTTTTGTGTTGTGTTCGCGTTAAGTAAAAATAAATAAACTTTCGTGTTTTGTGGTGTCACTTCTTAATTATGTCATGTGTGGTAAAAAAAACTTGGGTCGTGCCATATCTAACACAATTTAATTGACATTAGATGTCACATAAAACTGATTTAAACCAAAAAATAAATTACTACCTAAAAAAAGATATAAAACTAATTTTAACCAAAAAAAACAATTATCTAAAAATTTGTGTCGTGCCATATCGTGTTTTAATTAGGTCATGTTCGTATTTGGTAAGGACAAAAAATCATTTTTTCCGCATTTAATTATGCGGGGTTCAGGTTAGATGATAAATATAAAAATTCCTGTAAGATTTTATTTTAATTTAGTCATGTCCGTGTTCTTTTTTTAGGGGCTAAAATTGCATTTTAGTATGATATGCGTTTGTTGTGATCGGAGAAAGAAGAGTGAGACAAAGGTTGGAGATATAATTATAGTTAAGAGTTACTACTCACACGTCATTATCTGTTGTGTTATGACCACTGTCCTAGTTACTGTATTATATTGTTTTGAAACGACCCTCGCTTCTTATGAAATTATTGCAATTGAAAAAATAAGAGCGATAATATTCCAAAATATTTTGTAACAGCGAACATTGATGTTTGTTTCCACGGATTACACACAACTTTCAATTATTAGCCTAATATTTCTATTAAAATTAGTAAAGTTTAAAATCCAAATTTTTAAAAAACGATTAAAGTTCATTAAAACAATCTTATCTAATATTAAAGTTGCGAAGAAAATTAAAACAAATCAATTTATTTTTGTAAAAAAGAAAAAAAGAAAAAGTGGAAAACATGTGCATCACCTGCAATCAAATATCTAGTGATATTGAGTTTTAGGTTTGTGATTATTTACTCTACTAGGCCTTTTAGAATAATGATATCCTCCCCCCAACAAAAGTTACCGATTCAATACTCAAAACAATCCTGACCCATAATCACTTTTTAAAAAACAATGCATTATCTCTCTCATAGTTTTTTAGTGAGAAAGTATCAACTAATAAAGTGCCTAAACAAAACTTTTAGGGTCCGTTTGGTTGACATTGGGCAAAAGAGTTGGCATGGGCAAATTTTGCCACGTGTAACACCTCATAATTTCTGGATTTTAATTTTAATTAATTAATTCGGTAATTGGTAATTTACTTGTATCGTAAATTAATGAGAATTAATTAAGTGGGTTATTTAAAAGTGAGTATATTTAACTAAATTAGCGGGTGAAAGTTAATTCTAATTTTTTTTATCCGGATGGTGATTTTGAGCTCGCGGTTGAGTCCGGTAGGGTTGAAATAGTCCGAAATGAGTGGCCATATCTATATATTGGGTTTCGAGACTTAATTAGACACAATTGAGCTCAAAATTAAGAGCTTAGACCCTTTTTAGGAGGCCTACCCAAAAACGGAATTATAGTTTTTAACCGTAATTCTGTAAGGGTAAGGCAACTTAAAGTCATTTTAGAAGACTAAAATTGGGGAGAGCTTTAGAGGAAAACCCTTAGAAGAGAGTTTGGGAATTTTGGGAGATTGCTTGAAGAACGAGAGGAGATCCTTAAATTCAATCCAACATCTTCATCCAAAGACTTTGATCTACAATTTGAGGCAAGTGGTTTAACTTGAATTTGATAAATTTCATTTACCTATTCATATTATAAAAAATGTGAATTGATTAAGATGTTAGGGTAAAATTCTATAATTGGATTTGGGGTTTCTGTGATTTCTGATGTGAATTATGTGGGACTGTTAATTAAACACTTTGGTGACAATTGAGTATTAAATTATAGAAAACCACTTTTGGGATTTGTGACTTCTTGAGAATTAATGAAGAATAAAACTAGTAGAGGATGATTAAAACTTGTTTTAGCAGTGAATGGTCGATAAAAATGTTGAATAGGGTTGGGAATTGGGGAAAAGAAAACCTTGGATTTTCATCAATGGATGAAACAGAGCACTTGGAGAAGACGATGTTCTGTACGATCGATCAACTCACCAGGAATTCTAACAGTTTCACCACCTTTTTTAGATCAGAATTGACTGCGGCCTTGGGTCATCACCTTTGTAGGTAAGAATTGACCTCGGGCCTCAGTCGTCACATCTTTTTGGTCAGAATTGACCTCGGTCCTGGTTCGTCACCCTTTTTACTTCTAAATTGACCTCAGCCCTGGGTTGTCACCTCTTCTAGGTCATAATTGACCTCAGACCTATGTTGTCATCTTTTGAAGGTCAAAACTGACCTCGACCCTCTGTCGTCACCTCTTTTAGGTCAGAATTGTCCGCGGCCCCGGGTCGTCGCCTTTTTAGGTAAGAATTTACCTCAGCCCTTAAGCGTCACCTCTTTTAGGTCAAAATTGAGCTCGGCCCTGGGCCGTCACCTATTTTAGGTAGAAATTGACCTCAGCCCCGTGTTTTCACCTCTTTTAGGTCAGAATTGACCTCAAACCCGGGTCATCACGTTTTTTAGGTCAGAATTGACATCGGCCCTAGGTCGTCACCTTTTATAGATTAGAATTAACCTCAGCCCTGGGTTGTCACCTTTTTAGGATATAATTGATCTCGGCCCTCGATCGTCACATCTTTTGGGACATAATTGACCTCGAGCTCTGGTAGTCACCTTTTTTATGTCAAAATTGACCTCGGCCCTGGGTCGTCACCTCTTCTAGGTCAGAATTGACCCCAGCCCTAGGTCGTCACCTCTTTTATGTCAGAAGTGAGCTCGGCCCTTGGTCGTCACCTCTTTTAGGTCAAAATTGACCTCGGTCCCGGGTCATCACATTTTTAGGCCAGAATTGACCTCGCTCTTGGGCGTCACCTCTTTTAGGTCAGAATTGACCTCGACCCTCAATCGTCATCTATTTTAGATAAGAAATTACTTGAGCCCCAGGTCGTCACCTCTTTTAGGTCTGAATTGACCTCGACCCCAGGTGCTCACCTTTTTTAGGTCAGAATTGACTTCGGTTCTGAGTCGTCACCTGTTTTAGGTAAGAATTGACATCATCCATAGATCGTCACCTTTTTTAAGTCATAATTGACCTCGACCCTCATTCGTCATCTCTATTAGGTCAGAACTGACCTCGGTCCTTAGTTTTCACCTATTTTATATAAGAATTGAGCTCGGTCCTAGGTCGTCACCTCTTTTAGGTCAGAATTGACTTCAGCCCCGAGTCATCATCTTTTATAGGTCAGAATTAACATCGACCCAAGGTCGTCATGTGTTTTAGATTAGAATGGACCTCGGACCTGGGTAGTCACCTTTTAGGTCAGAATTGACCTCGGCCCTCGGTCGTCACCTCTTTTAGAACAAAATTGAACTCGGGCCCGGGTCGTCACCTTTTTTACGTCAGTATTTGCCTCGCCACTGGGCCATCACCACCTTTAGGTCAAAATTTACCTCAGCCCTAGGTCCTCACCTCTTTTAGGTCATAATTGACCTCGAACCTCAATCGTCACCTCTTTTAGGTCAGAATTGACCTCGGCCTAGGTCGTTACCTTTTTAGGTCAAAATTGACCTCGACCCCGGGTCGTCACCTATTTTTGGTCAGAATTGACATCGGCACTGAGTCTCTACCTTTTTAGGTAAGAATTGACCTCGGTCCATAGTCGTCACCTTTTTAGGTAATAATTGACCTCAACCCCGGGTCGTTACCTATTTTTGGTCAGAATTGACCGCGACCCTGAGTCGTCACCTTTTTTAGGTCAGATTTGATCTCGACCCTGGGTCGTCACTTGGTGAGCCGAGCTTGGGTTTGCTCAGGCTCGGCCCGAACTCACTTACCCATGCTCAAGCCCGAGCTCGACCCGAATTATTTTTTCCCACCTAGGCCCGAACTCGGCTCATATATATTACGGGCTTCGGGCCCGATTTCAATTTTTTTGCTAAAAAATTTCGAATTAATTTTTTTTTCTTGTATTTCCATCATGGAAAAAATTACACATTAAAATTTAATTGATATTTCATGAAATAAAATATGTAATTATGAAATGTATCAAATTAAAAGAAGGGAAATAAGAGTGAAAACCTACAAATGCCTATTAAATTTCATACATTTAGCAAAATTTGATCACTAACAAAGGCCTATTGTGGCTTGAGCAATTATATAAATTATTTATTTATTTATTTGGAAATATGAAGTTCGGGCTTCGGGCCCAATTCGGGCTTGGCAAGGTTCGGCTCAAGCTCAACCCGAAATTCATTCGGTCTTGAAATTTTGGCTCAGGCTCGGCTCGGATCAAACTCAAATAAAGCTCAGCTCGAAAATAGCGGGCCGAACGGGCGGGCTTCGGGCCTCGGGCGCTCAATTTACAGGCCTAGTCGTCACCTCTTTGAGGTCAGAATTGACTTTGGAAATAAATTATCAACTTTTTAGGTCAAAATTGACCTCGACCCTTAGTCGTGACCTCTTTTAGGGCAGAACTGACCTTGGCCCTCAGTCATCTCCTCTTTTAAGTCAGAATTGAGGTCGACCCTGAGTTGTCACCTCTTTTAGGTCAGAATTGACCTCGGCCCCGGGTCGTCACCTTTTTAGGTCAGAATTGACCTCAATCCTCAGTCGTCACGTCTTTTAGAACAGAATTGACCTCGGGCTCGAATCGTCACCTTTTTTACGTCTGAATTATCCCCGCCCCTGGGTCGTCACCTATTCTAGGTCTAAATTGACCTCAGCCCTAGGTCGTCACCTCTTTTAGGTTAGAATTGACCTCGACCCTCAATCGTCACCTTTTTTAGGTTAGAATTGACCTCGACCTCGGTTCATCCCCTTTTTTAGGTTAGAGTTGACCTCGGACCTGGATCGTCACCTATTTTAGGTCATAATTGACCTCGTCCCTCAGTCTTCACCTTTTTTAGGTCGAAATTGACCTTGACCCACAGTCGTCACCTTTTCAGGTAAGAATTGACCTTAGCCCTAGGTCGTCACCTCTTTTAGGTCAAAATTGGCGACCCCGGGTCGCCACCTTTTTTAGGTCAGAATTGACCTCGACCCTGGGTCGTCACCTCTTTTAGGTCAGAATTAACCTCGACAATAAATCGTCACCTTTTTAGGTCATAATTGACCTCGACCTTCAGTTGTCACCTCTTTTAGGGCAGAACTAACCTCGACTCTCAATCGTCTCCTCTTTTATGTCAAAATTGAACTCGACCCTGGGTTGTCACCTCTTTTAGGACAGAATTTACCTCGGCCCTGGGTCATCACCATTTTTAGGTCAGAATTGACCTCGATCATAGGTCGCCACCTCGTTTAGGTCAGAATTTACCTTGGTCCTCGATCGTCACCTCTTTTAAGTCAGAATAGATCTCATCCACGGGTCATCACCTCTTTTAGTTCAGAATTTATCTCAGCCCTGGGTCGTCCCCTTTTTTAGGTCACAATTGACCTCGGCCCTCGATCGTCACCTCTTTTAGCTCAGAATTGACCTCGACCCTGAGTCGTCACCTCGTTTTGGTCAAAATTGACCTCGGCCCTCAGTTTTCACCTCTTTTAGGTCAGAATTGAGCTGGACCCTTGGTCGTCACCTCTTTTAGGTCAGAATTGATCTCGACCCCGGGTCATCACCTATTTTAAGTCATAATTGACCTCAATTCTCGGTCGTCACCTCTTTTAGAACAGAATTGACCCCAGGCCTGAGTTGTCACTTTTTTATGTCAGAATTGACCTCACCCCTGGGTCGTCACCTCTTCTAGGTTAGAATTGACCTTTTCCCTAGGTCGTCACCTCTTTTAGGCTAGAATTAACCTCAACCCTCGAACGTCACCTCTTTTAGGTTGGAATTGTCCTCGGCCTCGGTTCGTCACCTTTTATAGGTCAGAGTTGACCTAGGCCCTCAATCTTCATCTTTTTTAGGTCATAATTGACCTCAGACCACAGTCGTCAACTTTTTAGGTAAGAATTAACCTCTGCCCTGGGTTGTCATGACTTTTAGGTCAGAATTGATCGCGACCCTGGGTCGCCAACTTTTTCAGGTCAGAATTGACCTCGACCCTGGGTCTTTACCTCTTTTAGGTCAGAATTAACCTTGACAATAAATCATCACCTTTTTTTAGGTCATAATTGACCTCGGCCCTCAGTTGTCACCTCTTTTAGGCAGAACTGACCCCAACCCTCAGTCGTCTCCTCTTTTAGGTCAGAATTGAACTCGACCCTAGGTCGTTACCTCTTTTAGGTTAAAATTGACCTCGGCCCCGGGTCATCACCTTTTTTAGGTCAAAATTGACATCGGCCCAGGGTCGTCACCTTTTTTAGATCATAATTTACCTCAACCCTGGGTCGTCACCTTTTTAGGTCAAAATTGATCGCGGCCCTCGGTTGTCACATCTTTTAGGCCAGAATTTATCTTGGGCTTGTATCCTAACCTTTTTTAGGTCAGAATTGACTTCGGCCCTGGATCGTCTTCTATTTTAGGTCAGAATTCACCTCGGTCATAGATTTTCACCTTTTTTAGGTCATTATTGACCTCGACCTTCTGTCGTCACCTCTGTTAGGTCAAAATATACCTCGCCCCTCAGTTGTCACCTCTTTTAGGTTAAAATTGAGCCCGACCCTAGGTCGTCACCTTTTTTATGTTAGAATTGACCTCGACTGAGGTCGTCACCTCTTCTAGGTTAGAATTGATCTCGACCTATGTCGTCACCCCTTTTAGGTCAAAACTGACCTCGGCCTCGATCGTCACCTTTTTTTTTTGTCAAAAATGACTTTGGCCATAGGGTGTCTCCTCTTTTTGGTCAGAATTGACCTTGGCCCTAAGTTGTCACCTATTTTAGGTAAAAACTGACCTCAGCCCCGGGTCCTCACCTCTTTTAGGTCAGAATTGACCTCGGCCTCGGGTCATCACCTTTTTTTATTAGAATTGACATCGATATTGGGTCGTCACCTTTTTAGGTTTGAATTGACCTCGGCCCACGATCGTCATATCATTTAGGTAAGAATGGACTTCGGGCCCCGGTCGTCACCTTTTTACGTCAGAATTGACCTCGGCCCTAGGTCGTCACCCCTTCTAGTTCAGAATTGACCTGAGCCCTAGGCCGTCACCTCTTTTAGGTCAGAATTGACCTTGGCCTTTGATCGTCACCTCTTTGAGGTCAGAATTGACCCCGGCCTGGGTCGTCACCTTTTTTATTACAGAATTAACCATGACCCTAGGTCGTCACATCTTCTAGGTGAGAATTGACCTCAGCCCTAGGTCGTCACCTCTTTTAGGTCAGAACTGACCTCGGCCCTCGGTCATCACCTCTTTTAGGTTATAATTGACCTCGGCCCCGGGTCATCACCTTTTTAGGATAGAATTGATCGCGGTCCTTGGTCATTACATCTTTTAGGTCATAATTGACCTCGACCTCGGGTCGTAACCTCTTTTAGGTCATAATTGACCTCGACCCTGGGTCGTTACCTCTTCTAGGTTCGAATTGACCTCAGCCCTAGGTCGTCACCTCTTTTAGGTCAAAACTGACCTTGGCCCTCGATCGTGCCTCTTTTAGGTCAGAGTTAACCTCAGCCCCGGGTGTTCACCTTTTTAGGTCAGAATTGACCTCGACCCAAGGGTGTCACCTCTTTCAGGTCAGAATTGACCTCAACCCCGGGTCGTCACGTCTTTTAGGTCAGAATTGAATTCAGCCTCTGGTCGTCACCTTTTTTAGGTCAGAATTGACATCGTCCCCCGGTCGTCACCTTTTTTAGATCAGAATTGTCCTCGGCATTAGGTCATCACCATTTTAGTTCAGTATTGACATCGGCCCTGGATCATCACATCTTTTAGGTGAGAATTGACCTCGGGCTCGGGTCATCACCTGTTTTACATCAGAATTGACCTTAGCCCTGGGTCGTCACCTCTTTTAGGACATAATTGACCTCGGCCCTCGATCATCACCTCTTTTAGGTAAGAATTAACCCCGACTCGAGTTGTCACCTTTTTTATGTAAGACTTAACCTCGACCCTAGGTCTTCATCTCTTCTATGTCAGAATTGACCTCAGCCCTAGGTCATCACCTCTTTTTGGTCAAAACTGACGTCGACCCTCGCTCGTCACCTCTTTTAGGTCAGAATTGACCTCGAAATCGGGTCATCACCTTTTTAGGTCAGAATTGACCACAACCCTAGGGTGTCACCTCTTTTAGGTAAAAATTGACCTTGGCCCTGAGTTGTCAACTATTTTATATAAGAATTGACCTCAGTCCTGGGTTATCACCTCTTTTAGGTTAGAATTGACCTCGGCCTTGGGTCGTCATCAATTTTATGTCAGAATTAACATCGGTCCCGGGTCTTCACCTTTTTTAGATCATAATTGACCTCAGCATTCGGTTGTCACCATTTTAGGTCAGTATTGAGCTCGGCCCTTGGTCATCATGACTTTTAGGTCAGAATTGACTTCGGGTCCGATTTGTCACCGTTTTTACATCAAAATTGACCTCGTCCTTGGGCCGTCACCTCTTCAAGGTCAGTGTTGACCTTGTCCCTAGGTCTTTACCTCTTTTAGGTCAAAATTGACCTCGATCTTCACCTCTTTTAGGTCAGAATTGACCCTGATCCTGTTCATCACCTTTTTTATGTCTGAATTAACCTCGGCTCTAGGTCGTCACCTCTTCGAGGTAAGAATTGTCCTCAGCCCTAGGACGTCACCTCTTTTAGGTCAAAACTGACCTCAGACCTCAATCCTCACCTCTTTTAGGTTATAATTGACCTTGACCCCGGGTCATCACCTTTTTTGGTCAGAATTGACCTCGGCCCTCAGTAGTCACCTCTTTTAGGTTAAAATTGAGCTCGACCCCAGGTCGTCACCTCTTTTAGGTCAGAATTGACCTTAAACCTGGGCCGTAACCTTTTTTAGGTCAGAATTGACCCCGATCCTAGGTCATCACCTATTTTAGGTAATAATTGACCTTATCCCTCGGTCTTTACCTCTTTTAGATCAGAATTGAGCTCGACTCAGGGTGGTCACCTCTTTTAGGTCGGAATTGACCTCAGCCCCGGTCATCACCTTTTCTAGGTCAGAATTGATATCAGCCCCGGGTCGTCACCTTTTTTAGATCAAAATTAACCTTGGCCCTCGGTTGTCACCTTCTTAGATTCGAGTTGACATCGTCCCCCGATCGTCACCTCTTTTAGATAAGAATTTAACTCGGGCCCTGGTCGTCACCTTTATTACATCAGAATTGACCTCAGACCTGGGTCGTCACGTCTTCTACGTCAGAATTGATCTCAGCCCTAGGTTGTCACCTCTTCTAGGTCATAATTGACCTCGACTCTAGATCATCACATCAGTTAGGTTAGAATTAAGGTCAGCCTCAGGTCATCACCTTTTTAGGTCAAAATTGACCTCAACCCTGTGTGGTCACCTATTTTAGGTCAAAATTGACCTCAGCCCTAGGTCATCCCCTCTTTCAGGTCAGAATAGACCTTGGCCCTGTGTCGTCAACTCTTTTAGGTCCGAATTGAGCTCAGCCCCGAGTCTTCACCTTTTTTAGGTCAAGATTAACCTCGACCCATGATCATAACCTTTTCAAGTAAAAATTGACCTCAACCCCGGGTTGTTGCCTCTTTTGGGATGGAATTGACCTCGACCCCGAGTAGACACCTTTTTAGGTTAGAATTGACCTCGACCCCTGGTCGTCACCTCTTTTAGGTTAGGATTGACCTCAACCATAAATCATCACCTTTTTTAGGTCATAATTGACCTCGACCCTCTGTTGTCACCTCTTTTAGGGAAGAATTGACCTCGACCCTCAGTCATCACCTCTGTTAGGTTAGAATTGAGATCGACCATGGGTCATCACCTCTTTTAGGTCACAATTGACTTCGGCCCTGAGTCGTCACCTCTTTTAGGTCAGAATTGACCTCAGTTCTAGGATGTTACCTCTTTAAGGTCAAAATGGACCTCGTCCCTCGCTCATCACCTCTTTTAGGTCAGAATTGACCTCAGCCCAGGGTCGTCACCTCTTTTAGGTCAAAATTGACCTCAGACCTGGGTCGTAACCTTTTTAGGTCAAAATTGAACTCGGCCCTCGGTTATCACCTCTTTTAGGTCAGAATTGACCTCGGCTCCGGGTCATCACCTCATTTAGGTCAGAATTGACCTCGGCCTAAGGTTGTCACCTCTTTTAGGTAAGATTTGATCTCGGCCTCGAGTCTTCACCTTTTTAGGTCATAATTTAGCTCGGCCCTCAATCGTTATCTTTTTAGGTCAGAATTGTCCTCGGCCCCGGGTCGTCAACTCTTTTATGTCAGAATTGACCTCGACTCTCGATCGTTACCTCTTTTAGGTCAGAATTGACGTCGATCCTTGGTCATCACCTCTTTCAGGTCATAATTAACCTCGACTTGGGTTATCACCTCTTTTAGGTAAGATTTGGCCTCAGCCTCGGGTCTTTACCATTTTAGGTCAGAATTGACTTCGGTCCTTGGTCGTTACCTTTTTAGGTCAGAATTGACCTCAACTCGGGGTCATCGCCTCTTTTAGGTAAAGATTGACCTCGACCCCGGATCGTCACCATTTTCAGGGCAGAATTGACCTCTCCCCTTGGGCGTCACCCCTTTTACGTCAAAATTGACCTCGGCCTTGGGTCGTCACCTCTTTTAGGTCAGAATTGACCTCGGCAATGAGTTGTCACCTCTTTAATGTCAAAATTGATCTTGATCCTAGGTCGTCACCTTTTTCAGATCAGAATTAACCTTGGCGCTGGGTTGTCACCTCAGTTAGGTCAGAATTGACCTCGTCCATATATCTTCACCTTTTTAGCTCATAATTGACCTCGGCTCTGAGTTGTCACCTCGTTTAGGTCAAAATTAACCTCGACCCTATGTCCTCACCTTTTTTAGGTCAGAATTGACCTCGGCCCTTGGACGTCACCTCTTTGAGGTCAGCATTGACCTCAGCCCGAATCGTCACCTATTTTAGGTAAAAATTAACCTTAGCCCCGGGTCATGACCTCTTTTAGGTTAGAATTGACGTCGACCCCTAGTTGTCACCTTTTTTAGGTCAAAATTGACCTCTACCCTATGTCATCACCTCTTTTCGATTAGAATTGACCTCGACCCTACGTGGTTACCTTTTTTAGGTCAAAATTGACCTCATCCCCCGGTTGTCACCTATTTTAGGTTAGAATTGACCTCAAGCCCCGGTCGTGACCTCTTTTAGGTCAGAATTAACTTCGGCCTCGGGTCATCACCACTTTTATGTCAGAATTGACCTTAGTCCCGGGTCGTTACCTTTTTAGGTCAGAATTGACCTCGCCCCCTGGTCATCACTGTAACACCCCATAATTTTAAGGATAAGTATTTAATTATTTTAGAGAGAAATAAAACTATTTAAATTGGAGAAACTTAAATTTATAATTTGGAGAATTTAATTGATTGGGAGGAATTATTTACATTGGGCGACTTTAGGTTTTATTATTCGAATTATTGTTGTGTCATATTGTGAGGTCGAAATTAGAGAATGTTATAAAGTATTTCGGATATAAATTCTGAGTGCACTATTGGGTCCATATGGGTCGAGGTAGTCGGAAAAGTGTACCCGGGGGTAGTAAATGGGTATTGGGGCATTTTTGGGCATAATCGGGCCCACACGGGTGTAATTGGGCCATTTTTATTAGGCCCATGTGACTAAAAGTGTGATTAGGGGTTATAAACCTAGGTTTGGGAGTTGTGGGAAACCATTACTCATCTGGGAGAAATCTAAGAACGTAGAGGAAGTTAGAGGGAGAAATTGGAGAGAAATTGGGGATCTTTTAGAGACAAATAAGGAATAAATTGGGTATTCTTCATCAATCCTTTCTCTACACCAACGGATCAGACTCTACGAAATTTTAAGGCAAGTGGTTAACTGTTGTGATTCTTAAATATGTGATAATCAATTCATATTATGGTGGTGTAAACCGAAATCCGTTTTTGGATGGGTCATTGCATGAAATTGGGTTTTTAATTTGTGGATATTCAAATCAATTTTCGGACTGTTTAGGGCTATTAAGAAATTTATGATGTAATTAGGATAGATGTATGCCTTGTAAAGAGATTGGGAAAAATCATATTTAAATTCAGATTTGGGTTGTTTATTATATAAAAGTTTGAGATTTAAGATAATTAAGAAGGAATTGATTAAGTTAATGTGAGACATAACTTATAACCCATGAATCCTAATACTCGGTTTAGAGTAGTATGGCAAGGGGAGTTTATAACAGGACTAGTTGGATGGGGTAGTATAACTAGGTGGGGTTAAAGTAACCGTTAGGTGTGCACATTAGTGGAGGGGTGAGTATGTCCTCAAGAGGGTGCGACACTAACTTAAATATGAAGCGCATTCATGCATTTTAATTATTGCAGTTAATTCACTTGCTAAATATTTTAAAAATATTTTGGGTTCTAACGTTTGTTATAAAAATATTTTCAAAACCTTTTAGGTGTCCATCCACAGGGACGCCAGGCTTGATATTCTATTCTAGGGACACATAGCTACAACACACGTGCCTACTAGTAGGATCTTGGATTAGATGCATTGTTCATTCTTTCCTAGAGTAGAAATCATCTATCAGTTTTAGTTTTACTTAGGGCTTGTCGCTCATACTTTTCAGTATAGTTTTCAGATTCATTTATTCAGTTGTTGGATGAGTGTTATTGGACTATTTATTTATGTGGTCGATGGTTTATTCGGCAAGTAGTTTATTTATTTATTTAGTTGATTTGATATAGTTGTTATGAATGACTCATAGTATATTTCCGCATGTTATTGTTTTTTTTAAATAACAAGATAAAATTTGGCACCGAATTTTTGAAATATTAGGTGGTTAGTAAGTTTTACAAAGGTTTTCGATGGTTATGCTAAGAATGAACCAACTGGGATTCCTGTTTAAGTTTGATATAGGACTGATCACCCAGTATTTTATTAGGCGGGGTGTCATAGATGGTATCAGAGCATCAAGTTCTAGTGTTTTTAGGATTTGTGCGGATTTTCACTTTTCATCTTAGCGTTTTTTGATATAGAGCCCTATCCTAGGATTGTTGTATTCTAATATGTATGCGTATTTACGCTCTTCTACCAAATACTTTATGTATGATGGTGAACTCATACAATTCGATTTTCATTTTAGATGCCGCCCAGGAGAGAAAAAGCATCTAGGGAAATGTGGGGAGATGATATTAGAGAGGCTCATCAGGAGCCAGAGATACCGCAACAACTACCAGAGATGATCTCGGCTGCACATGTGACTGAATTGGTGGCACAGGCTGTTAATGCGATGATGATCGCAATGGCAAGATACTTTCCACAAAATCATCCAAAGACGTTAGTGGTAGCAGATGTTCAGGCCTACCTAGGGCCATCAGAGTGGCAGCGAGTACGAGAGGCCTTTCAGAAAAGACATCCACCATACTTTTAAGGGAGTTCAGATGTGGTCCTAGCGTGTCAGTGGAAGAAAGACATTCAATGTCACTTGCACATGGTTGACTGCAGTGAGGTACAAAAGCAAATGCTAGCCACTTTTAGGTTAGTAGGGGCAACCCTCCAATGGTGGGAGTCAATCACCATCGTTGAGGAAAAGGACTCATTAACTATTGCAGAGTTTTGGGTACGGTTCGACCACAAATAGTTTCCTCCACCAGTTGAGGCCGAGATGAGGAGTAAATTCAGTGAAGTGACTCAGGGGGATCATTTAGTGGTCGAGTACGAGGAAGAGTTCACTCGTTTGGAAAATTTTATACCGGATGAGGTGAACAATTAATAAAGAAATAAAGCAAGATTCATGAATGGGTTAGCTTGGAGGATCAGGATAAATTTGATCGGTAACCCCGTATTAGTATCTTATACATACGTCATTAATGTTATATTCCTACACTGTCAGGAGCATCGCTTCCATGTAAGGGGAAGTAAGAGGGGAGTTGAACCCAATCAGCCGAATAAGGCAGGAGGGGCAGTTCTAGTAGGGTATCGTAGTAGCAGACATGGGAACATCAGGGCAGGATTCTCAGTAGGGGAATCAGGCCAAGTGATCTAGATCTATAGGCTATCGATAGGATGGCCAGGACTTTCGACAAGGCTAATAAGGAAGGGATCAATAGCAGGGTGAATTTATTAGGAAGTGTTTTGTTTCTGGGGAAGTGGGACACATGAAGAGAGATTGACATAAGCGAGGTAGGGGCAACTACATGATGAGGCTATGGATGTACAGCCGTTACAACAAATTTTAGGACAGTTCAGACGACAAAATTTTAATCAGGAACACGAGGATCAGCCATTGCAGCTAGAGTATGGAGGTAATTATCTTTTATCCTATGGGCATGAGGTATGTTTTGAGTGACAGTGAGGGTGTCACAATATAATTTTTTTTTTTCACTAGAGTTCGCGGGTAAGTTGAACTTAGTGGGTGCGCTAACTATAGTAGCCATATTACGTATATATTATGTGGGGTAGCGGAGTTCTTTGGCATTAACCACGAGAGAGTGGAGGTGTACATAGAGAGGAGGTTTGAATTGTATGAGGGGTCACTACTTTTGAGAATTATGGGAGCAGGGTAGACGATTTTTCCAAGTATCAGCTAGAGAGAGATGGATTTGAACCATCGCGGATACTGATGATAAGTTTTGGTGTTCGCGGCACTAGGGTATGAGTGACTTCTACTAGGTGTCACCTGAGAAGGGGGTCTAGTAAATATATATATATATATATATATATATATATATATATATATATATATATACGTGTGTGTGTGTGTGTGTGTGTGTGTGTGTGTTGTATTATGTGGTATGATATACACATAAGAATGTCTTGTGTTATTATATTTTATTCCGGGAAGTTGGGATATCTACTAAAGTGAGCCAGGGTAGTTAGGTTTATTTTTACGAGTGGGGAGAGATTGATCGGGGTTTATTATACGCAAGAACTAGTGATAAAAGGAGCGTGGTAATTTATGTTGTCTTTAGAGCATGCGAGTGGGCGTGTATACTTTTGTGTTAAGAGATAGGTATTTGGGGGTGCGTGTTGTGGACTGAGGGCTTAACGGATCTCAACGACCGACAATGTTAGGTGGTAGTTTATCGGGGGGGGGGGGGGGTTCCTTGTTTAGATTTCTCTTCACAAGACATCTCACGCATGAAACTTAGCGCATCGTTGGGAGTGGGGAGAATTTTGGCCACTAGTACATGGGTTGGATACTCCAGTTATGATTCATGTAGTTGATATGACTACGAGTAGGAAGTTATATTACGGTTCACAGCTAGTATAGTTGGGTGACTTTCGTGCGGTTAAGCACGGGGACAGGGTGTGTGGGCGCCTTGGTTAATTTGGGTATTTTTCGTGCGATTAAGCATAGGTACAAGGTGTATGGGCACCCTAGTTAATTAAAATGTATATTTGAGTAACTCATAATTAGAAGTAAGAACGATAAATATAGCGATCTTAGAGGCATAAGACCAGAGATATTTTCGAAGCATGGAGTATTAGGCTTATCTTAATTTCGAGGATGAAATTCCCTTGTAAGGGGGGAAGTATGTAACACCCCATAATTTTGAGGATTTAGTATTTAATTATTTTTGGGAGAAATAAAACTATTTAAATTGGAGAAACTTAAATTTATGATTTGGAGAATTTAATTGAGTGGGAAGAATTATTTACATTGGGCGATTTTAGGTTTGATTATTCAAATTATTATTGTGTCGCATTTTGAGGTCGAAATTAGAGAATGTTATAAAGTATTTGGGATGGCAATTCTGAGTGCACGATTGGGTCTTGATGGATCGAGATAGTCAGAATAGTGCACCCGGGGGTGGTAAATGGGTCTCAGGGCATTTTTGGGCATAGCTGGGCCAACACGGGGGTGATTAGGCCATTTTTATTAGGCCCATGTGACTCAAAATGGAATTAGGGGTTATAAACCTAGGTTTGGGAGTTGTGGGCATCCATAACACATCTGGGAGAAATCTAAGAATGTAGACGATGCTAGAGGGAGCAATTGGGAATCTTTTTGGAGACAAATAAGGAATAAGTTGGATGTTCTTCATCAACCCTTTCTCTACACCAATGGATCAGACTCTATGAAATTTCAAGGCAAGGGGTTAACTGTTTTGATTCTTAAATATGTGATAATCAATTCATATTATGGTGGTGTTAACCGAAATCCATTTTTGGGTGGGTTATTGCATGAAGTTGCGTTTTTAATTTGTGGATATTCAAATCAATTTTTGGACTATTAAGGGTTATTAAGAAGTTTATGATGTAATTGGGATAGATGTATGACTTGTAATGAGATTGGGAGAAATCATATTTAAATTCAGATTTTGATTGTTTATTGTGTACAACTTTAAGATTTAAGATAATTAAGAAGGAATTGATTCGAAAAAGGATTTATAGTAGAGAAATCTGGGCAAAAATCTTGAGTTGGGTTTTAATGGCTGACTGGACTGAGCGAGGAAGAAGAGTGGGAGAGACCCAGGGGTCGTTCGAATGATGTTGGATCTCATTTGACCGACGTACACTATCGTTCGAATGACAGGATAAAATTCGGCGATATTTGTTTCCTTTACTACTTGGACTGATGAAGAAATTTAAAGGTTAAATTCGTATTGCAGGTGCACTTAATTTTAGCCTAAGTTTTTTGAGGTTTTGAAGGGACAAATAGTAGGAATTTTGTGGGATTACATAATTGTGTAAAGGGGAGCATGTAAAAGAATAAATTAATAAGGGTGTCGAACCTATTAAGGGGAATTTGGGAGATAAATTCGGATTATTTAATTATAGGCCAAGTGAGTGAGTCCGGGTATGTTGGTTGAGTGCCGCCAAAGTATTTAATTAGTTATTGAGAAAAAATTAATTAATTTGGAGTCAGAATATATACTCTGATAATAATTAGATACGGGTCAAGTGGGCGAATCCGGGTATATTGGTTGAGTGACACCAAGGTAATAAATTAATTAACGAGTGAATTAATTAAATTAGAGTCATACCATAGACTCAGGGGAAAATGCAGGCTAGTGCTACGAATTTTGTGCACAGTAAAGCCGGGATTTAAAATATGTATTGTGTGTGATAGTATATATATATATATATATATATATATATTGTGTGTGTGCTTATGAATATCAGTGACTAGATATTTAATTAAATTATATACTCTAGTATTATTAAGGGAGGCTGCGCGATGTGGGTGAATCCCTTAGCTTGAGGAGTAGGGCGAGTATATCCCGAGGTCATAGCGTCCATTATATGGGTGGGGGCTTATCTCACTTTTAGGAAGGAAATATGACCCCCTCCAACGTTTATGTTTTTTGCCAAGTTCGTGAGAGATTCCAACTTGGGGTAACTAGGTTAAGTGAACACATCTGGTATAATTGCACTTTAGAGGAAATCATCCGGCTAGGGTATACTCAGAAGGATGGATATACGTATAACATATGTGTGGATGTTGTAGCAAAGATATGTATGTAATGGTATTAAATATTATATGCTGGTAATAATACAGAGTGAAATGTATTTACTTTATATAACTTGTGTCACGGTTATATGATATTATTTTAAAGGAATTAATTAAGTTAGTGTGAGAGATAACTTATAACCAATGAATAATAATTCTTGGTGTAGAGTAGTATGGAAAGGGGAGTTTATAACACGACTAGTTGGATGGGGTACTATAACTAGGTGGGGTTAAAGTAATCGTTAGGTGTGCACATTAGTGGAGGGGTGAGTATGTCCTCAAGAGAGTTCGACACTAACTTAAATATGAAGCGCTTTCATGCATTTTAATTACTACAGTTAATTCACTTGCTAAATATTTTTAAAATGTTTTGGGTTCTAACCCTTGATATAAAACTATTTTCAAAACCTTTCAGGTGTCCCTCCATAGGGACGCCATGCTTGATATTATATTCCAGGGACACGTAGCCGCGGAACATGTGGATGCTAGCAGGAGCTTGGATTAGATACATCGTTCATTCTTTCCTATAGTAGAAACCGTCCATCAGTTTTAGTTTTACTTAAGGCTTGTTGCTCAGACTTTCCAGTACAGTTTTTGGATTCATTTATTTAGTTGTTGGACGAGTGTTATTGGACTATTTATTTTTTAGGCTGAGAGTTTATTTGGCAAGTAGTTTATTTATTTATTCAGTTAATTTGATTCAGTTGTTGTGAATGGCTCATAGTATATTTCCGCATGTTATTGTTTTTGTTTGAATAAAAAGATAAAATTTGGCACTGACTTTTTAGAATATGAGGGGTTAGTAAGTTTTAAAAAGGTTTTCGACAGTGATGCTAAGAGTAAACCAACTGGGATTCATGTTCTAATTTGATAGAGGACTAATCACTTGGTATTTTATTAGGCGGGGTGTCACAGTCACCTCTTTTAGGTCAGAATTGACCTCAACCCTGGGTCGTTACCAATTTTAGGTCAGAATTGACCTTAGCCCAGGGTCGTCACCTCTTTTAGGTCCCTATTGACCTCGACCCCGATCATTGCCTTTTTGAGGTCAAAATTGTCCTCGACCCTGGGTCATCACCTCTTTTAGGCTAAAATTGACCTCGACCATAGATTGTTATCTTGTTTAGGTCATAATTGACCTCGGGCCTAAGTCGTCACTTCTTTTAGATCAGAATTGACCTTGTCCCTCAGTCATCACCTCATTTAGGTTAGAATTGAGCTCGACCTTGGGTTGTCGCTTCTTTTAGGTCAGAATTGACCTCGGCCCCGGGTCATCAACTCTTTTAGGTCTGAATTGACCTCGACCCTCGGCCGAGACCTCTTTTAGGTAAAAATTGACCTCAATCCTTGGTCGTCACCTCTTTTAGGTCAGAATTGACCTCGTCCCTGGATTATCACCTCCTTCAGGTCAGAATTGACCTCGATCTTGGGTCTTCACCTTTTTAGGTCAGAATTAACTTGGTACCTTGGGCTTCACCTCTTTTAGGTCAAAATTGACCTCGGCCCTTGGTCGTCACCTCCTTTAGGTCAGAATTGACCTAGCCCATAGATTTTCACCTTTTTTAGGTCATAATTGACCTCGACCCTTAGTCCTTACCTCTTTTAAGTCAGAATTGACCTCGGCCCTCAGTCGTCACCTCTTTTAGGTCTGAATTGAACTCTACCTTGGGTCGTCACCTATTTTTGGTCAAAATTGATCTCGGTCCTGGTTCGTTAACTCTTTTAGGTCAGAATTGACATCGACCCTTGGTCGTCACCTCTTTTAGGTCTGAATTAACCTCGATCCTTGGTCATCACCTCTTTTAGGTCAGAATTGAACTCAACCCCGTGTTATCACCTCTTTTAGGTCAGAATTGACCTCAGCCTTGGGTGTTCACCTTTTTTAGGTTAGAATTGACCTCCGCACTCGATCATCACCTTTTTAAGTTAGAATTGACCTTGACCCCGGGTCATTACCTATCATAGGTCAAGATTGACCTCGGTCCCGGGTCGTCACTTTTTTAGGTCAGAATTGACCTCATCTTTTGGGTGTTACCTCTTTTAGGTTAAGATTGACCTCGGTCCTGGATGGTCACCTCTTTTATGTCAAAATTGACCTCGACCATAGATTATCACCTTGTTTAGGTCATAATTCACCTCGACCCTTAGTCGTCACCTCTTTTAGGTCAAAAGTGACATCGACCCTCAGCCTTCACCATGTATAGGTCATAATTGACCTCGGCAGTCAATCGTCACCTCTTTAATGTCAAAATTGACCTCGACCACGGGTCATCACCTTTTTTAGGTCAGAATTGACCTGGGCCCTAAGTCGTCACCTCTTTTAGGTCAGAATTGACCTCGACCATAGATTGTCATCTTTTTTTGATCATAATTGGCATCGGCCCTCACTTGTCACCTCTTTTAGGTCAAAGTTGACCTTAGTCCTCATTCGTTACCTTTTTATGGTTAGAGTTGACCTCAACCCTTGGGCATCACCTCTTTTAGGTCAAAATTGACCTCGGCCCTAAGTCGTCACCTATTTTAGGTAAAATTTGATCTCAGTCCCACGTCGTCACCTCTTTTTGGTCAAAATTAACCTTGACCCCTGGTCATCACCTTTTTAGGTTAGAATTGACCTCGGCCCTAGGTCGTGACCTCTTTTTGGTCAGAATTAACCTCGACCCTAGGTGGTCAACTTTTTTAGGTCAGAATTGACCTCATCCCTCGGTTGTCATCTCTTTTAGGTCAAAATTGACCTCGACCCTCAGTCGTCACCTCTTTTGGGTCAGAATCGACCTCAACCTCGGTTTGTCACCGCTTTTTGGTAAGAACTGACCGCATCCCCCAGTCCTCACCTTTTTTAGGTGAGAATTGGCCTCGGTCTAGGTCGTCACCTCTTTTAGGTTAGAATTGACCTCGACCTCAGGTGGTCACCTTTTTTAGGTTAGAATTGACCTCGGCCCTCAGTCGTCACCTCTTTTAGGTTAGAATTGACCTCATCCCCAGGTCGTCAGCTCTTTTAGGTCAGAATTAACCTAGGCCATAGGTCATCACCTTGTTTAGGTCATAATTGACCTTAGCCCTCAGTTGTCACATCTTTTAGGTCAAAATTGATGTCGACCCTTAGTCGTCACCTCTTTTAGGTCAGAATTGAGCTCGACCCTGGGTCGTCACCTCTTTTAGGTCAGAATTGACCTCATCCATGGGTTGTCAACTCTTTTAGGTTAGAATTGACCTCAACCCTCGGTCGTCAACTCTTTTAGGTCAAAATTGACATCGATCCTTGGTCGTCACCTCTTTTGGGTCAGAATTGACCTCGGCCCCAGTTTGTCACCTCTTTTAGGTCAGACTTGACCTCGGCCTAGGGTCTTCACCTTTTTTAGGTCAGAATATTCCTCATCCCTCAGTCATCATCTTTTTAGGTCAGAATTGACCTCGACCCCGGGTTATCACCTATTTTTGGTCAAAATTGTCCTCGACCCTGGGTCGTTTGACCTAGGTGGCCCAATTTTTGACGGTATGTACAGATTTTGCAGTATGCGAGACTATTTATCACATAGATAGTTAAATTGCACGGGGTCCCGATCAATATATTTTCCGATAGGGATAAGATCTTTGTATCGCATTTCTAGTAGAGCCTCTTGGAGGCTATGGGCACCGAGCTGAGGTTGAGTACCACCTATTGAAGGCCCTATATAGAGCACACCTAGGATTTGCTTTTCGTGCTTTAGCTATATAGGACTTCATCTAGTTGGACTTGAATTTTGACAAAATATTTTTGTAATTTAGGATTGCGTGTCCCCATATCGACTCCAAGCTCTCCGTGTCCATCTACATCAAATGTGCTCTCAAATCAGTCTGCCATCCCAGTAAAAGGTATTTTTCATTGTTATGGCTCATAGGAATTTTTTATCACGTAGGACACAATACCACGTTGCATTTTGTATTTTTATCATACCTTATGATAATGTTTTGTTTAGTCATAATAAAATTATTTTTGAGTTCAAAAATTAATTTGAAATTTTTATAAGAAAAATATTTTATTGGAAAATCAGTTTTGACACTAAGTATTTTTTTTAAAAATTGCAAAACATTTTTTTTTGAAGTTGAAAATACATTTTGTTATTTTATGATTAACTGTGCATGTGCGTGTTATTATATATATATATATTTATGTGAAAATAATTTTGACTTTAAATAATTTTTTTTGTTGCAGAATTATTCTTTTTGTTAAAATTATTTTTTGACGAATATATGTATGCGTGTATATAATATTATATATGCATATGGTTCATGCGTGTATATATATATATGTTAGAGTGTGCGTACGTTTTGTATATTATGCTTATATGTGATTTGTATATATTAGTATATTATATATGTATGCATGCATTTATGATAATATATATATGATATGTATGCTTGGATGTATATATGTGTTTTAATGCCTTTATATGCTAAAAGGTTTTGACCCATGCTTTAGGCTTGAACGATTTGACCTGCTAGTGTTGGTGATCTTTATATGGCTTTAATATATGTATATTGTTTTTAACTGCTTGCCTTTGAAGCTTTATCTGTTGGCATCCCCATTTAAATGCTGCCGTCTATGCCCTTAGGCTTGCAGTCGATTGGACCGAAACCTGTAGCGCATTACTTCAGTTGGCGTGTGTCAGTCTCCTTAAGCTGACCGTCCCTGGTTTCTTGGTTTTTAAATCCACACCGTGGCATCAATTTCGACCACGATTTTAGCCCACGGTTTTTATCAAACTGAAAATGGTTTTGTTCTAAACGACGTCGCGGAATATTTTTCAGAATCTATTTTTTTTGAAAACGACGTCGGTATCATTTTAGTTTTAAAAACGCAGAATAATTTTTGTTAAAAACGACGCCGTGTATTTTTATTATAACGGTAATATTTTAGTGCGTTCCAGCTGGGTCTCATTACTGGCTTTTACCGCCCGCGGTTTTACTCAAATCCGAAAATGGTTTTTTTGATTTTCATTTAAAACGACGCAGTTTCATTTTTTTTGAGTAACGGTAATATTGGTAGCTTTCATGGTACGCAGTGTTTACACCTGGCATTTTTTTGTAAAAAAAAAAAAAAAAAAACGACACAGTTTTATATAACTGAGTGTTTCTTGATTATGTTAGTGTGCAACAACTTACACAACACGTGTCACAATTTTAACACACCATTTTGTGTTTCTTTGTGAACCCTTAGATCTATTGTTCATCAACGGTTCTGTGTAATTTTTTTAGTAATCCATGTGATTCTAAGTTACACCTATCAGCACACACTTGTGCACTCTATAAATAGAGACTCTGTGTCTTCATTTTTTTCAACCCGAGAAAACTCGTTTTTGAGCATAAATTCTGCCAAAATTAATTCTGAGAGAGAGAGACTAAACACCAGTATTTTCAGAGAAATCTTGTGTGTATTCTTTACAAAACATTGCTGAGTCTTCAAGTCGTTTTGTGGATTCAAGAATGGAAGATTTTTAATCTCAGAAATTCTGCATTTCCAAATCAATTGATTTTTCATTCTGAAAAATCGTTTTGTGAGTATCTCTATTATTGTTCTTGTTTTCTTGTAGTTTCTGATCTGTTATGTGCTAGATCTAAAGTGTTTGTGTAAGTATTGTGCTGATATATTTTATAAACACTACACACACTAGAACCAGTATTGATCTTACTTCATTTAAAACACTTTGTTTTAAATTGATTCTTTCTGAAAATCTGATTTACACGAAAGAGGAACTAATTCTAGGTTTAGAGATTTAAACCTAATATAAGTTGTGAATCGGAACCTAACTACCTGATACTGGAAATATGACCTTGGACTAAACATATTTGTACCTGTATACTTGACCAAGGACTTGGACTGAGAACAAGAACATACTGGACCTAATCAAGAACCTGAACTGTTCAGACTGATTGGAACTTAAACTAAACTGGATTAAATCATTTTAATCTGAACTAGTTATAAACAGTTTGTATTATTTCTGACTGTATGCTTGATATGATTTATTTCTGTTCAGTATAGAAATATATCTGTGTGAACATGCTTACTTGATTGCTCAAGTGATTTTCGGATATTGTTTGCATCTCATATCACTCACATATAATCACTCACGTTGTATTCACGTAGACACTTTGTTTGTGTAATATCTGAACAAGTCTAGTGTTCGAGATTTAAAGAAAGAGAAAAGAAAGTTTTTCAAAGGTGTATTCAAAGTCAAACTGAATTGATTTGAATAACACAAGACTTGCAAAGATATAGGTGTTATATATTCTGTTGCATCACACACACTTCACTAGAAAGTAAATAATAGGCACTGAGCCAACCTGCGCTTAAAGAAGTTAAAGGGGAGGCGTGGAAGTGAAGAACACAAAAACAAGTGAGGACAAGTTAAAGAGAGAACTGAATAAGCAACCAGGGTAGACTTGGTCATGTGGGATAATAGCTAGATCATTCTTCTTTAATTGTTACGTTTGTTGTTTGTAACTCGTACCTATTCTTTTATTGTTTTAGTGGAAGTAGTTTAGGTAACTCCTAGAGGAGTTCGTCGTTTTTCCCGGGGAAGGGTTTTTGCGACGTTAAATAAATACCGTGTGTTGTACATTTCTTGCATTTCACCTCATACGAAAAGGTAGGACTTAATAATTAGAAACTCGCCTAAAAATTGAATCTGTTTTGGACTTTAATTAACTTTGAAAATTAAAATTATTTTCATAAAAGTTAATCAGATTAAGTAAAAGTTTAATTTGGTCCCTCTTGGCATCATTCATATAAACTCGTAGGTTTAAGGTGTTTACTCAACAATAGTTTACTTCCGCACATAAAGTCTTTGCGCACCGACCCGCATTGCTGGGGTAACCTCAAGTGGTATCAGAGCTAGACTTTTAAAGATCGTTTTCAAAACTTTTGTTAAACACTTTTCACCTTGTTTTAATGGATGATTCAAGTCAACTTCTTAGGCTAGGCAATTTTAGCAGACCTCCTATTTTTGATGGCTCAAATTTTTCGTATTGGAAAATTAGGATGGTAGCATTTATTCAAGGCACACTAGGAGATGACGTGTGGGATTTAATTGAAAATGGTTATAAACACCCCACCACTCCTATAGCAGAAGGCAGCACTATCTTTAGAAAACTTAAAACCACTGAATTGAATGCTGATCAGAAAAAGATAAGCAATTTTAATAATAAGGGTAAGAATGCCATTTTCATGAGTGTAAGTGAAAATGAACTGAAACGTATTTGTCACTGCACTACCAGTAAGGACGCATGGGATACATTAGTAATAGCACATGAAGGCGATGCTAGGGTAAAAAGATGTAAAACTCAAATGCTTATCCAACAGTACAATATGCTTGTTATGAAAGATAACGAACCATTTGACGATTTCTATATGCGTTTGACTGATATTATTACCCTGTTGCATGCTAATGATGTTGAGTATACTGATCAAGAAGTATGTGCTAAGATTTTGAGATCCCTTGCCCCTAGATTTGATCATAAACGTTATATCATTGAAGAAATGGATGATCCTTCTCTTACGCCTGAATTGCTTAGTTCTAAATTGAAAACTATGGAACTTGAAACAGCTTTTAGAAAGACTCTTACCTCTTATGCTAAGAATGATCTGACCAGTTCTTCTAAAGTTGCATTTAAAACTGCCTGTCCTAATAAATACAAACATGAGGTAGTTAGGCAACTATCTGAGTCTGATAATGAATCTGATGTTGAGTCGGATGACATTGATAAGATTGACAATCAACTTGCACTTATGTCTTCTCAATTTAAGAAACTCTTGAAGCATAGAAACTCTATTGCTAAAAGACGTATGCAAGAGAATAATCAATCTCGTCAGGCCAATCGACCCCATAATAGAAATTCTAAAGTAAAGGCTGACCATGATAGTTCTACTAGTAAGATTGATAAATCGAAAATGGCTTGTCACAATTGTGGTAAACTTGGACATTTTATGGTTGAATGTAGATCCAAACCACAGTCAAAGTATCCTAAAAAGCTCAAGGCAAACATTACAAAAACTTGGGATGATTCCTCTGATTCTGAATCAGAAGAAGACCAAGCTGAAACTGAATCAAATTACCTTGCGTTTTTAGGAGAAGTTTATGACTGTTGTGGAGATGTATATCTTGCTGGAATGTCTGATTCTGAAGATAATTCTGATTCTGATGAAGTGTTTGATTTAATTGCTGCTGCTCAGTCTTTACTAGTTAATCAGCCATCTATGCTAGAATTAACTGCACCATTTGATGCTAAACGTGCATACTTGTGTGACACTAAACCTGAAGATTGCCCCATTTCACCCAGTGACACGGTGAATAATGATAATAGGGTTGCTTATGATGATTATGCTGAACTGTATGTGAGAACATTGCAAAATAGGCAAGAATTATCCAATCTGGTTAAATTGCTTAGTGAATCCCTAGAGAATCAGTATAAGATAACTCAACAAAATTCCGTGGAATTGTGCAATGTCAAAATTGATTTTGAAAAACAGTCACTTGAATTTAAAATTCAGATTACGACTCTAAATGAAAATCTGACTTCTTTAGAAGACAAATATAATGCTGCACTTTTGCAAGTTGAGAAGTCTAAAGAAGTTTGTGAAACTGCCTTTAAAATGTGTCGTAGTCGTGACATAAAATTCTTTGACCTTGAAGAGTTGATTGCTGTCCAACGTTATCATGGTGATACAAGAGGGTTTGGTTATGATGGTCCTATTACGAAAATAAATGATTTTTCCAAACCAGTCCTCTTTGTTAAAGCCAAGGAAGAAATGGCTCTTCCTTTGGAAAGCAAGTCAAATGAAAAGGCCAAAGGAAAACAAGTTTTAATCGAAAATGATTTTGAAAGTGACATTGATTACTTCATTGAAAATTTTGTTGAAACATCTTCTTCTAGATACTGTCCCCCTGCTAAGAGACCTTCTAGTCATGTTAACTCCAATTCTGGTGAGAAATTTGAAACTTGCTTTGTTAGAAAACATTGTATTTCTGGCATTCCTACAACTAATAAATTCTGCACTATTTGTGATGTTTTTGGACACCAAAACTTTGAGTGCCAATGGTTTCAAAAGAAAAATGATAATTTTTACTTTAACCCAAAAAGTGGGAGATTAGGTTGTAAAACCTCAAATCGCAGTGGATCATTTCACTATTTTAGTAAGCCTCGAACTTGGACTAATCACAAATCTAGACCATTTGGTAAATCCTTTCTCAGATCCAAAATTATTGCACAAAACAAATTTAAATTGGTGCCTATTTGGATCAGATCTGATGATCTAAGACCCCAGCTAAAACATTCAAATTTAAAATCTTTTGTAGTCTTAACAGCCCTACGCTGTGAGATGCATAGTGCTGGTTGGTACTTAGACAGCGGATGCTCGCGTCATATGACGGGTGATGTTACCAAACTTAAGGATGTTGTTCATTATAAAGGTGGCAACGTGACCTTTGGAGATGGTAAGACCTCCCAAGTCATTGGCAAAGGTACTCTTAATGAAGAAGGTTTACCCAATGTTAATGATGTGTTATTAGTTCAAGGAATGAGAGCTAATTTACTTTCTATCAGTCAGTTTTGTGATAATGGTTGCCAAGTTAAATTTTCCAAAACCTCCTGTGATGTTTTGACTAATATGGGAGAAAATTACATAAAAGGCAATCGTACCACGGATAACTGTTACAAAGCTTCTGGCTCCTTGTCTTGTAATGTTACTCTTTTAGATGATGCTGACCTATGGCACAATAGGTTGGGGCACATCAGTTTTGATACCTTAAATCGGTTATCATCACAAGACATTGTTAGAGGTCTACCTAAAATAAAGAAATGCCCCTATGCTGTTTGTGGTCCATGTCAAGTGGGTAAGATCACAAAATCTCCTCACAAAAAGGTTAAAGACATCAACACCACCGCTCCTCTTGAACTTCTACACATGGATTTAATGGGTCCAACTAGGACTGTTAGTTTGAATGGAAATTCTTATATCCTAGTTATTGTGGATGATTTTTCTCGATTTACTTGGGTTGCTTTCATGAAAGCTAAGTCAGAAACATTTAACAATTTCTTGAAAATTCTGACTCGGATAGAAAATGAGAAAGACACCCAGGTAACTCGAATTCGAAGTGACAGAGGTGGTGAGTTTAAAGAAACTGGTATCATTGAGTATTGTGAGGCTAATGGTTATTCTCATGAGTTTAGTGCTCCAAAAACTCCTCAACAAAATGGAGTTGTTGAAAGGAAAAACAGAGTTGTACAAGAAATGGCTAGAGTCCTTATCCATGCTAAAAATTTACCTCTATACTTTTGGGAAGAAGCTTGTCTTACTGCTGTTCATATTATCAATCGTGTATATCTTAGGAAGAATACCAAAATGACCCCTTACGAATTTTGGTTCAACAAAAAGCCAAATCTTAAATATTTTCGTACTTTTGGCTCCATTTGTTATGTGTGCAATGATCGTGATAATCTTTCAAAATTTGAAGCCAAAGGCGATAAATCCATTTTTCTTGGCTATTCTCAGAATAGTAGAGCTTTAAGAGTTTTCAATTTAAGAACCAAATCCATTGTAGAGTCTATTAATGTTGTTGTAATTGATAGCACTATTGAACCTGTTAGTAAAGATCCACCTGTAGAAACTGATTTGGATATAAATATTTTAAATGATTCAGTTTTGACAGAAGATGAATCTTTACCAGCACAAACCCTTGCCGTGCCTAACTGGGTTTCAAAAGATCATCCCTCCGCCGAAGTTGTTGGTGATATTCGTGCGCCCGTAAGAACTAGAAATCAATTACGTCAAGTAGCTCATATGGCTGCTTTTGTATCCCTCGTGGAACCAAAATCAGTAAATGAGGCACTTAATGATTCATATTGGATTGATGCGATGCAAGAGGAGCTAGCTCAATTCACGGATCATGACGTATGGTATTTAGTTCCAAGGCCCAAGGATATCAAAGTAATCGGTACTAAATGGATTTTCAAAAACAAGACCGATGAAAAAGGGATAATCATTCGAAATAAGGCTAGACTTGTAGCACAGGGTTAGTCTCAAATAGAAGGAATTGACTGTGACGAGACGTTTGCCCCGGTTACCCGTCTTGAATCAGTGAGATTGCTTCTAGCTGTTGCTTGTCACTTACAATTTAAGCTTTTTCAAATGGACGTAAAATCTGCTTTTCTTAATGGTATTCTTTCTGAAGAAGTATACGTTGAGCAGCCCAAAGGTTTTCAAGATCCCAAACTCCCTAATCATGTTTATAGACTTAAGAAAGCTTTATATGGTTTAAAACAGGCCCCTCGTGCTTGGTATGAACGTTTGACTGCTTTTCTATCCTCACATGGGTTTGTTAGAGGAGGTGTTGACCAAACTCTTTTTGTTAAGAAATCTAATAAAAATGACATTTTGATTGCTCAAATTTATGTAGATGACATCATTTTTGGGTCAACCTCACCAAATGAAGTTAAACAGTTTTCAAAAGACATGAGTAGTGAATTTAAGATGTCACTTATGGGGGAGCTACAGTATTTTCTAGGACTTCAAATAAGACAGCAAAGTGATGGCCTCTTTATTTCACAATCCAAATATGCTAAGGATTTACTTGTTAAATTTGGACTTGAAAATGCTAAAATTTCTTCTACACCTATGGCTCTAAAAACTAAATTATCCAAATCCGATAGTGGCCCAGATGTAGATCCCACATTATACCGTAGCATAATTGGTAGTTTATTATACTTAACTGCTTCTAGACCTGATATTCAGTACGCTGTTTGTATCTGTGCGCGATTTCAATCCAGTCCGAAAGAGTCTCACCTCACTTGTGCTAAAAATATTTTAAAATATGTTAAAGGCACAATTGAGTTTGGACTTTGGTATACCAATGACTCTTCTTGTGAGATAATTGGATACTCGGATGCGGATTGGGGTGGGAGCACGGATGATTGTCGTTCCACCTCGGGTGGTTGCTATTATTTAGGACAGAATCTCGTTGGATGGTCTAGTAAAAAGCAAACTAGTGTAACTTTATCAACTGCTGAATCTGAATATGTTACTGCTGGTGCATGTTGTGCTCAACTTATTTGGATTAAACAAATGCTATCAAATTATGGCATTATTCAGTCCAAAGTACACCTTTATTGTGATAATGAAAGTGCCATTTGTATTGCCAAAAATCCTGTCCAGCATAGTAGGACAAAGCACATTAACATAAGACATCATTTTATTAGAGAGTTGGTTGAAGCAAAAGAACTTGTAATCGAACATATTCCTACTGAAAATCAACTAGCTGATCTGTTCACTAAACCGTTAGATAAATCCCGGTTTGAGAAATTGCGTCATATGATTGGAATGACTGTACTCGACAATTAGTTGTGTTTAATCTGCTTTCTGTATACTAGATCTCCGAGGTTTTAGGATAAAGGTATCTACTAATAACCGGTATCTCTTAAAGCCATGTGTAATGTAGGAGACGCTTATTTGGTAGATTATTAACACTTATTTTTTTCTTTCTTTTCCATTGTCTAATTTAGACAAAATGGGGGAGAATTGAGTACATGTTTTAGTCCTTTGTTGTTGTTTTTCATACATTACCTGTCTTATAATTTCTGCACATTTAATTCTATCATATTAATATTTTGGTAGAACAAATGCTACTAACTTGATTTCTCGGCAGATTGTGTATTTATGTTTTGCAGGTTTTTCTTAACCGAGCATCCGATCGAGTTGTGTCTTTTTCTTTTCTAGGATGGGTGGGTAGATAGATAATTTTTTGTATAGGAAATATTAGGTATTATTTTTCCTTAGTATATCATTTGATGTACTCAAGGGTTTTGTCAAAATTAGTCCAATGGGGGAGTTTGAAGGCCCTATATAGAGCACACCTAGGATTTGCTTTTCGTGCTTTAGCTATATAGGACTTCATCTAGTTGGACTTGAATTTTGACAAAATATTTTTGTAATTTAGGATTGCGTGTCCCCATATCGACTCCAAGCTCTCCGTGTCCATCTACATCAAATGTGCTCTCAAATCAGTCTGCCATCCCAGTAAAAGGTATTTTTCATTGTTATGGCTCATAGGAATTTTTTATCACGTAGGACACAATACCACGTTGCATTTTGTATTTTTATCATACCTTATGATAATGTTTTGTTTAGTCATAATAAAATTATTTTTGAGTTCAAAAATTAATTTGAAATTTTTATAAGAAAAATATTTTATTGGAAAATCAGTTTTGACACTAAGTATTTTTTTTAAAAATTGCAAAACATTTTTTTTTGAAGTTGAAAATACATTTTGTTATTTTATGATTAACTGTGCATGTGCGTGTTATTATATATATATATATTTATGTGAAAATAATTTTGACTTTAAATAATTTTTTTTGTTGCAGAATTATTCTTTTTGTTAAAATTATTTTTTGACGAATATATGTATGCGTGTATATAATATTATATATGCATATGGTTCATGCGTGTATATATATATATGTTAGAGTGTGCGTACGTTTTGTATATTATGCTTATATGTGATTTGTATATATTAGTATATTATATATGTATGCATGCATTTATGATAATATATATATGATATGTATGCTTGGATGTATATATGTGTTTTAATGCCTTTATATGCTAAAAGGTTTTGACCCATGCTTTAGGCTTGAACGATTTGACCTGCTAGTGTTGGTGATCTTTATATGGCTTTAATATATGTATATTGTTTTTAACTGCTTGCCTTTGAAGCTTTATCTGTTGGCATCCCCATTTAAATGCTGCCGTCTATGCCCTTAGGCTTGCAGTCGATTGGACCGAAACCTGTAGCGCATTACTTCAGTTGGCGTGTGTCAGTCTCCTTAAGCTGACCGTCCCTGGTTTCTTGGTTTTTAAATCCACACCGTGGCATCAATTTCGACCACGATTTTAGCCCACGGTTTTTATCAAACTGAAAATGGTTTTGTTCTAAACGACGTCGCGGAATATTTTTCAGAATCTATTTTTTTTGAAAACGACGTCGGTATCATTTTAGTTTTAAAAACGCAAAATAATTTTTGTTAAAAACGACGCCGTGTATTTTTATTATAACGGTAATATTTTAGTGCGTTCCAGCTGGGTCTCATTACTGGCTTTTACCGCCCGCGGTTTTACTCAAATCCGAAAATGGTTTTTTTGATTTTCATTTAAAACGACGCAGTTTCATTTTTTTTGAGTAACGGTAATATTGGTAGCTTTCATGGTACGCAGTGTTTACACCTGGCATTTTTTTGTAAAAAAAAAAAAAAAAAACGACACAGTTTTATATAACTGAGTGTTTCTTGATTATGTTAGTGTGTAACAACTTACACAACACGTGTCACAATTTTAACACACCATTTCGTGTTTCTTTGTGAACCCTTAGATCTATTGTTCATCAACGGTTCTGTGTAATTTTTTTAGTAATCCATGTGATTCTAAGTTACACCTATCAGCACACACTTGTGCACTCTATAAATAGAGACTCTGTGTCTTCATTTTTTTCAACCCGAGAAAACTCGTTTTTGAGCATAAATTCTGCCAAAATTAATTCTGAGAGAGAGAGACTAAACACCAGTATTTTCAGAGAAATCTTGTGTGTATTCTTTACAAAACATTGCTGAGTCTTCAAGTCGTTTTGTGGATTCAAGAATGGAAGATTTTTAATCTCAGAAATTCTGCATTTCCAAATCAATTGATTTTTCATTCTGAAAAATCGTTTTGTGAGTATCTCTATTATTGTTCTTGTTTTCTTGTAGTTTCTGATCTGTTATGTGCTAGATCTAAAGTGTTTGTGTAAGTATTGTGCTGATATATTTTATAAACACTACACACACTAGAACCAGTATTGATCTTACTTCATTTAAAACACTTTGTTTTAAATTGATTCTTTCTGAAAATCTGATTTACACGAAAGAGGAACTAATTCTAGGTTTAGAGATTTAAACCTAATATAAGTTGTGAATCGGAACCTAACTACCTGATACTGGAAATATGACCTTGGACTAAACATATTTGTACCTGTATACTTGACCAAGGACTTGGACTGAGAACAAGAACATACTGGACCTAATCAAGAACCTGAACTGTTCAGACTGATTGGAACTTAAACTAAACTGGATTAAATCATTTTAATCTGAACTAGTTATAAACAGTTTGTATTATTTCTGACTGTATGCTTGATATGATTTATTTCTGTTCAGTATAGAAATATATCTGTGTGAACATGCTTACTTGATTGCTCAAGTGATTTTCGGATATTGTTTGCATCTCATATCACTCACATATAATCACTCACGTTGTATTCACGTAGACACTTTGTTTGTGTAATATCTGAACAAGTCTAGTGTTCGAGATTTAAAGAAAGAGAAAAGAAAGTTTTTCAAAGGTGTATTCAAAGTCAAACTGAATTGATTTGAATAACACAAGACTTGCAAAGATATAGGTGTTATATATTCTGTTGCATCACACACACTTCACTAGAAAGTAAATAATAGGCACTGAGCCAACCTGCGCTTAAAGAAGTTAAAGGGGAGGCGTGGAAGTGAAGAACACAAAAACAAGTGAGGACAAGTTAAAGAGAGAACTGAATAAGCAACCAGGGTAGACTTGGTCGTGTGGGATAATAGCTAGATCATTCTTCTTTAATTGTTACGTTTGTTGTTTGTAACTCGTACCTATTCTTTTATTGTTTTAGTGGAAGTAGTTTAGGTAACTCCTAGAGGAGTTCGTCGTTTTTCCCGGGGAAGGGTTTTTGCGACGTTAAATAAATACCGTGTGTTGTACATTTCTTGCATTTCACCTCATACGAAAAGGTAGGACTTAATAATTAGAAACTCGCCTAAAAATTGAATCTGTTTTGGACTTTAATTAACTTTGAAAATTAAAATTATTTTCATAAAAGTTAATCAGATTAAGTAAAAGTTTAATTTGGTCCCTCTTGGCATCATTCATATAAACTCGTAGGTTTAAGGTGTTTACTCAACAATAGTTTACTTCCGCACATAAAGTCTTTGCGCACCGACCCGCATTGCTGGGGTAACCTCACCTATCACCCTCAGACGGATGGGAAAACCGAGAGGGTGAATTAGATTCTCAAAGATATGCTACGATTATGCATTCTTGATTTTGGGGGAGGGTGGGAGCAGTACCTTCCTTTGGTTGAATTCTCATATAACAACTCGTACCAATTTACAATAGGCATGGTCCCAATTGAGGCGTTGTATGGTAGGCCTTGTCGCTCACCGGTTTGTTGGTTGGACATGGGGGACGACAAACTTTTGGGGCCAAAGATGATTCGGGATACTTCCGCGAAGATTGAGTTAATTCGGGGGCGTATTCGTATAGCCCAAAATAGACAAAATAGCTACGCGGATGCGAATCGAAAGCATGTGGAAATGGAGATCGGAGATCAAGTTTTGGTACAGGTATCCCTAAAAAGGGGTGATGAGATTTGGTAAAAAGGGGAAGTTAGCGCCAAGGTATGTAGTCCCTTTTCCCATTATTGAGAGAGCTGTATCGATGGTGTACCATTTGGGTTTGCCTGATCATTTGCAGCGTATCCACGATGTGTTTCATGTTACGTTGTTGAAGAAATATAAGAGGAGTCCACAGGATTTTTGGCATGTCCCACTTGAAGAAATATATTTATAGCCCAATATTTCTTATGAGGAGAGGACGGTTGCAATCTTAATCCCATTGAGTGAAAGTTACGATCCAAAGTAGTACCAGTTGTCCGAATTCAGTGAGGTCATCATAGTGCGGATGAGTCCACTTAGGAGCATGAGGAGGACATGCGGGAGTAGTATCCAAAGTTATTTACTTCAGGTACATTCAAATTTTGAGGATGAAATTCCCTTGTAAAGGGGGGAGTATGTAACACCTTGTAATTTTTGGGTCATTATTTTAATTAATTTAATTCGGTAACTAGTAATTCTTAATTAATGAGAATTAATTTAAAGGAATAATTGAAAGTGAATATATTTAATAAAGTTAACGAGTGAGGAGTTAATTTTAGAAATATAACCCGGATAGCGATTTTAAGTGTGCGGTTGAGTTCGGTAGGGTCAAAATAGTCCAAAAGAAGTGGGTACATACATATATCGGGTATTAGGAGTCTAATTACACGTGGGTGAACTTAATAAAGAGAGTTTGGGCCATTTTAATTAGGGCCCATAGGCCCAAAATGTGAATAGTGTTTTAATCCTAAGACGTGTAAGGGGTTATACATCATTAAGTCATAATAGAAGACTAAAGGGAGAGACGAAAGGAAGAGCCAAAGGAAAAGTGAGTTTGGGGATCTTGAAAAGACAATTGCAATCCAACTTCATATTCAAAGACTTAGATCATCTTGGTTAAGGCAAGTGGTTTAAATTTTGAGTATTAAATTGTATCTTGAAATTCATATCAAAAGAGGTGTAATCCAATAGAAATTCTAGGGTTAGTTCTTGCATAAATTTGGGTTTTCTCCTCATAAGGATTATAAATCTGTAGATGATTTGTTAAATGATGATTTTGATGATTGAAGGTGTGAACATTGATGAGATAACTAGGGCTAGGAGTGCTTTAATGGAAAAAGGAACTTAAGATGAATTTGGGTAATGCTTCTACATACACCTATTCAAAACATGGGTTTTAATTTCATCAATGGCGGACTGGGTTTTTGCAGAAGCAAAAGAGAGGAAGAATTGTCATGGTCGTTCGAATGATAAGGTAATTTGATCGAACGAGATCCACTGTCGTTCCAATGACATGGATCTTCATTCGAATGACCTTTGATGGTTGCTAGATCTCTGAAACCCCCTGGCTTAGACCTGCTGTGTTGGAAAGTTGAAATTCGTGCCCTAACTGAAATTGTGAAATTTAATATTAAAATAGGGTTAATCTTGAATTACTTAACCTTAGAATTATTTGATTAAATTACCTGATATGGAAGATGTAAGCTCATGATTTAGTATATTATAATCTTGTTATTTAAAGTAATTAAGCTTGATTATAGTAAATTAAAAGGGTGGATTAGAACCACTTAATTTCGGGCCGAGAGATGGGGAGTCCGGTTATACTTAAAAAGGGGTTACCTTAATATAAGGGAAATTAATGTGTAAATAATAACAATAAAGAAGTCGTGGCGTAGACTTAAATATTTCAGGCTTGAGTATGGACATAATAATCTAATAGCTTGGATTTCTTTATATGTCGGTATGTAGTGTGTATATATATATATATATATATATATATATATATATATATATATATAGTAAAGCAATACCAATAAATGCTATCATAGGAGGTTGCGCGATGTGGGTGAATCCCCTGGCTTGGGGAGCAGAGCGAGTACAGTCCCCAAAGCCATAGAGTTTGTGTTCAGGAGTGAGACGAATAGTGCCTAATTCGAATTCATTGCCATGGGAAAATATGGCCGCCTCCACAGCATTTGTTTGTTTTGTTCTGAAATGGGGAGCTAACCGTATGAGGGTTTCGGGTCGATGAGAATACTCGGTTATGATAACATCCAGAGAATACCTGATGAGTGCCTACTCGGGGGAATATTTATATATATCTATGGCATATACGTGTGAATGTTGTAGAATGAGTTCATATATATGGTATAAGTATATACGGGTTAGTACATGATGGAAATCGTATTAATTATAAAACTTGTGAAACTATTATATGTATTAAATGGGAAATGATGACTTTTGTAAGTTAATGTGCATAATAACTTAATAAGTAAAATAGTATACTCACTTGGGGTAAATTAGTGGGGTAATTAGTATAGTATTTGGGAAAGCCTAGTTACGAGAGAAGTGGCTAGGAACATTAGGTTTAATTTGTTAGGCGTGCACATTGGTTGAGGGGTGAGGTAAACTCAAAGGGAGTGCGCGACACTAATTTAAATATTAAGAGCATTTGCATATCTATTTCTCTCATTTGAATTCACTTGCTAAATTTTTTGAAATGGTTTTGGGTACTAACCCTTTCTATAAAATATTTTCAAAAATATTTTAGGTGTCCTCCCACAAGGGCTCCAAGCATGATTCCTTCCTATAGTGTACGTGGCTGCAGCTACGAGGAATGTTGTGATTTCTTTGATGTAGTCTCTCATATCAATGTATCTTAGATAAGGATCTTGTCAGTTATACTTTCGAACTTGTACTTTTATTTTCAGCCTTGGCATGTATTGAGATACTTTTATAATCGCATTTGTGGATGACTTATAGTCGACGTTTTCGACAGACTATTGTACTTACCTTCTGGTTTGTTTTAGTTTCATTTTCGTATTGGACTGTTTGTGCTCTATTATTTCATTTTGGTTGGATTAATAAAGATAAAATTTGGCATCCGCTTAATAAAGGACTAGGTGGTTAGTAATTAACGAATCAACGACAGTGATGCTGAAAATGAACCAGATGAGATTCCTGTTTAATTTGATATAGGACTGATCACCCGGTATTTTATTGGGCGGGGTGTCATAACAAACACATTACCTAGTACTTCAAGTGGATGAATTTGTCATAATCACCTTCTAAGTGGGACAACAAAACATGCCAAAGGTATATGATAGTTTAAACAATCCATGCATAAACCGTGCAACAATTTGAAATTTTCTAGGCATTTTTCACTCACGAAGTGGAAAAGATAAAATTGCATATTTTACCATATTTAATGGGCATTCAAAAAACAATGCCTAAAATGCAAAAATGTTACAAAAAATAGAGATTAATAATTATAAAAATTATCCAATGTTATGAACTGTATCAAATAAGATATTCGGATGTTATTTTTTTCATTAAAATGACCCAAAGATTTATTTGCCAAAAAGTGGAAAAAAATAATGGTCATCGTCTTTTCCAAGGAAAATCCCAGATTTGCGATTTTAAGTGGTCTTGTTGTTCGGGAGATAATATCTACATCAATACTTATGCAATATGCATTATTTTAAAACCCTTGAGACATATAACATTTATGCAAAATGAAATCAAATTCTTATTGGCCACAATGCCTTCAAAATGAAATACCCCGTATTTCTGAGGATATAAATATTAATTAAATTAGTGATTTGGAATTTATTTAATTTGGAAATACTATTTATTTTGGTGAAATAGAAATTTAAATTATTTTAGGTAATTTCAATTATTTCGGGTTATTTTAAATTTCACATGTGTCGTATTTCGAGGTCAAAACTGGAGAAATTTATAAAGTAACTCGAACGATGATTTAGACGTCACGATTGATTCCGAAAGGGTAGAAATAGTCGAATTAATATACTCGGGGGTAGTGTTTGGGTCCTAGGACAAGTTTAGACTAAACCAATAACTGTTCGAGGGTACTTTAGTCATTTTGTACCTAAGGGTTGAGGGAGAAACGAAATTACAAGTCTTATATCAGATGGTAAGGGTTTGGGGCTAGGGTTAGAGAGAGAGTAAACATAGAGGATCCATTAGAGAACGAAATGGATCCATTCTTGAAGCTAGAGAGAGGTTTCTTGAGGATTTGAATATGGATATGCACCCTTTGCATTCTTGAAGTGTGGATTGGAAGGGAAGAAAACCTCCACCAACTCAGAAAATAAAATCAGACCCTACTAATTTAAGAGGTAAGTGGCTATTTGCAAATTTTAATTGAAGTTATAATACTCATGTAAGAGCAGGGTTTATAGTTATTGATGAATGATGAATTTTGAAAGATTAAGAGATTTTAATCAATGTTTTGGGTAGGATTGCATGTACAGTGTATTCATGTATGTAGAGGATATAAACCCAGATGATATAGGATGATTTAGATGTGATAAATCGAAATAATTTGGTAAGAAGTCATGAAAACACCATATCTAGAGTTTTTGATAGAAACATGTATGAATATGTTATTGGGTTGCATATATTGGGTTTTGATATTTTAATTACATAAGAAATCATCCTAATATATGTACTTAATGTATAGGAATGTTGAATAATAGTTTGGTAAAGAAGCATGAAGAAATAAGATTCAAAAATGGTGAAACCCGTAGTTGGGAAGAAGATAACTTCTCAGACCCCTCAAACCGGTTTGACAGATCCCTCAAACTGGTTTGAAAGTACAACCAAACCGATTTGATTGTACCATCAAATCGGTTCGGAGGTACAGTGTTACCGATATTAATTCGCGTAGAGTTTTAAGAGGTTTGAGTTAGATTCCTCCAATCGAAGAGAATTAAGGCGAGGATTAAACAAGTTTAAATTATGATGTAATCGATTCGAAAGAGTGAGAATGGTTTATGAAAGTGTAGAATGAACTTTATAAACGGGTTGAAATTGGCGAAGTAATTGATTCGAAAGAGTGATAATGATTTACGAAAGTTTAGAGGGAACTTAATATGTAGACAAGTAGTGTATGTTAGACTTAACTACTGAATTCATGTAAGGGGTAACAAGGTACCTTAGGGTAGAGAAAAATACTCGAATTAATACGGTAGTGAGTAAAAATCATAAAATAATAGGCACGGTAAGTATTCGAGGGAAATATATACTATGTACGAATGATGATAATTCGGTCGTGTGAGTACCTACTGAATAAGTATATATATTGATTGTGTGACATTTATTATATGACTAGTGATTATGTGATGAGTATACCTATGTTGTCTGCTATATAGGAGGTTCCCACGCGGAGGGCAATCCCACCTTGACAATTCAACTAAGGTCTGGATAAGTGCCCAAGTATATAGAACTTTAGGCAACTCACTATGTGATATGTATTAGTGAGACTGGCATGTCATTTGGGTACATTAGGTATGTGCCTAGCCTAAAATCTTAGAACTATGTTTGCCTTCATTGCTTGTTATTTGATTTTGGGTTCGAGGTGACATCCTGGACCAATAGTTTTAACATAGTGAGTGATAGATGGCCTTGATAGAAGAGTATGCCCTTTATTAATGTTGGTCGGTATAAGACACTTCGCAATAGTATATATTAGTGTGTAAAATATATACAAATGAGAACATACTACTTGTGTGTGCTAGTAGACATTAGATATCGTATCCTGAAAGTAAATTAAGTAGAGAAACTTAATTAAATGATAAAGTGAGAATATGTGTTAAATGTTAATTCTTATGATATCGGTGGTCATTATAAGAGACACCGTAATGGTCTATATTAGTGTAAAATGTATACAAATGAAAATTTTCTACTTACATGTGATAGTAGTCAGATAGATAAGGTATATCTAATTAAATGAATTAAGTAATGAAACTTAATTAACTTAGTAAATAAGAATACAACAATACCATGCCTCCTCAGTCAAAGAATGATGCCATAATAGTAACATCTCTTCAAACAGGTTAAGAAGTACTCGCAGCAGATGAAGAATTATAACCCAAAGGAATATAATTAGAGGCCCCAGTTGTATCAGTTGTAAATCTCATGACCCTCAATTAGCAGATACTAATCAGGGGGATCAGTTGAGTCCCATATTCTCAAAGCAGAATATAGTTCGGTCTACAACGATTTTAAATCATTCAAGTGAGCACGTCACGGCTGAAAATCAGGATGGAAGCATATTGGACTTTGGAACAATCAAGTCCACATAGGGTGTTAATATCCTTTCAAGAAAATCGAAAGAAAGCAATTATATAAATTCAACAAAAGCGGTTGAGCTGGTAACTAAAGACACAAAAAACGTGGGGAAAAAAAAAGTTCAAATTCACAATCCCATGCACCAAGAAATATTCGATTTATGGCAAAAAAATGGATTATCATTAAATGACAGTTCAATGGAGTGGGGGACTTTAGGCAACTAAAGGAAAATAGATGATAGAGGATTTCACCCAGTAAGTTATGGTAGGCAGGAAAATTGTGATTCTTCTAATAGTTTTAAAAATAAAATCTCGGTAGAAAAAAACATTGATAATTACGACTCACAATCTGAGGATGAAATGCCTTCCTTAGAGGAATGCCGCAAAGTTAATTTATACGTGGATATTCCAACGTTCGATCTTGGAATGTCTCCTAATTCTGCAAAAGCTTGAAAGTTTATTAAAGACTCGGTTGAGAGAAAATGTGGAATTCAAACATCCAATACTCCAATAAGTAATTCCTTTGAGATTTTTGGTAACATTGAAGAATCAACTACTCTAGTGGAGGTAAATGGATTTAATCACCAGGGGGAAAGCAATATTCTTTCCTGTATTTATTCGCCGAGGAAAATTTTTACCTCAAATATAATAGGCGCCCTATTACTCGTTCAAGACTTCATAAATTTTCTTAATCATTTATTTTATTTATCACTTGTAAGATCCATAGGAGAGGATTTTTCTCCTTATGATTAAATTAAATTTCATTTAAAAAAAGTTAAATGTCAATTTCAACTATTATAATGTAATAAGAACGTTAGTTATTGGGTAGCGTGCTATATGGGCTGCACGGGAATTTAAACTTCTCGAAAGATAGTTCGATACTTATGTCTAGTTAGCTTGGGTAGTATGTCTAGGTGGTCTAAGTAGAAATATTTAGATGTGAACTATAGTTCAGTGGTGAAGAAACTCAAGAGAGTGTACGTGAACCTAACATGTGTAACTAATAACTGATTTTATACTATTATAATTACTTGCTAAATATTTTTAAAATGTTTTGAGTACTAGATCTTACTATAAATATTTTCAAAACCATTTAGGTGTCGAGCCACAGGGATGCTAGACTTGTTATTATGTTCTACCAATACGCAACTGCGGCATAGGTGGATGGTCACAGGGTTTTAATTAGATGCATCTATTTCTTATTCAAAGTGTACGATTTCCGTTAGGGCATGTTGCTTATTTATTTCTAGACTCAATAGTTGGTTTATGTATACATTTATTGGATTATTACTTTGGGATTTTAGCCGATGGATTATTCAGTAGTTGATTTATTCATTCATTATTGTTTAGACTTGGTGACTGTATATGATTTGAGTTTATGTTGTTCCGCATGTTATATGTTTATATGTTTGATAAAAGATAAAATTTGGCACTAACTTTTTGAATACTAGGTGGTTAGTAAAGTTTTAAAAGGTTTTTGACAGTGATGCTAAGAATGAACCAAATGAGATTTCTGTTTAATTTGATATAGGATTGATCACCCGGTATTTAGTTGTGTGGCTTCCCACAAATGGTATCAGAGCATCAGATACTAGCGTCCTTAGGATCTGTGTGGCTTTTTACATTTTGACGTAACGTTCTTTGATACGGAGCCTTATTGTAGGACTATTATATTCCTCGACTTATGCGACTTATGTTCTCCTGCTTTTAAGTATAGTTGATGTGATTCATATACGATTTCGGTCGAGCTTCATACACCGAACATTATAGAACGACCAGCGAGGGCCGTTAGAAGGACTGCATGACGAGAGGCTTAGCAGAAGCTAGTGAGTATTCTGAAAATGGTGATCACGATAGAAGTCACCATGATTATTTTTTAATAATATGAAAATAGGATAATCAGTCGAGAGTAGTAGCCTACCCAAGCACTTTCGCAGATAACGGCGGTGAAATTTCAGGATCACCCAACGTAGTTGGCAAGGGGTGGGGGGAAAGTCAGAAGGACTCTTTAAAGGAGCCTTCTCCAAGGATCCAGGGAAGATAGAAAGTGTGATAGGACAATGTAAGGTGATAATCCAATGACAATTGTGTAGGGTGGAGTGCAACGAAACTCATGATTAGATTCCGAGCGAAATTCTTAGCTCATAGGAGCAATGTTGAGTGATGAGAATAACCCACTACATATGAAAGTATATATGGAATTAAAAAATAAAATTGGATGCAATTTGATTGTAAGATATTCCATCTGTTGTTTGGACAAAGATCCGAATGGAGTTTTGGAACTTATCACAAATGGATAAGATAGAGACCGATCGTGAGAGAAAAGTTTACTTGTTTAACGAACTTCTTGTCTGACGAAGAGGATACGGAGAATAAAGAGGGTCCGTAAGTTGAGAATGCAATCATGAGTAGAATATACAAGCATGGATGGGAAATCCGGCTATAATGATTAGTGATGATGTCGTCAGGGTCGCACGCTTACAAGAGTTTATTAATGCTTTGATAAGAGGGGAGCCAAGGGGGTTTAGAATCTAGTTGAGGAGGAAGACTGATTAACCGGTGTTAGTGGAGCACCGTAGGAGGGTATACCTAATAGGGGACCCATTTATATGATTCGGATTAGTTAAATTCCTACCAAGTTATGGTGGATTTAATCAGGGCCATCGAGGCCAGCAACGAGTTCCATAGGGCTAGTACAGCCAAAGAGATAATGGGGGGGGGGGTAGTAATCGAGGACAAGACTACCAGGTTCGAGAGAAGGACACCCCCAACATGGCCTAGAGACAAGGGGAACACTGTAAGGTATCCTATGCATACCGAATGGGGCCACTTATATTGAACTTGTTCACAGTGAGAAAGTGATACTAGTCATAGTGAGAAAGTAGATGGAAATGGTGCCAGTGGGGCGCAACCGACGGAGGAGCAAATTACCGATAGAGGAATCGGGCTAAGAGAGTTAGTCCTAAAAATTTTCAACTCAATAATGGTGAGTTTAGGCAGGACAAGTAGGGTCCTCAGCAGTCGCAGTATTTCATTCTTCAGGGCCGTCAAGGCTAAGGAAAGGGTGGGGGGTGTCAGTAGGGCCAGGACCAGAGATAGGGGAGTTATTCGGCAGTTGTCTCACTTGTGGAAAGACGTTCCATAAAAAGAAGTGTTTCCCAAAGTGAGGCTGGAGGCAACTATAGGATGAAATCCTGTATGTACAAGCATTGCAACAGATCATGGGTCACTCCTGGCATTGGAGTTATGTTCAGGGACCCGATGATCGGGCGAGGTAGGTGACATAGAGAGGTGTCTTGTGTATGAATATTGGGAATCATATGTAGATCTAATCTATAGGGAAGTGGTAGACAATAATGGGATGCACAGTCGAGACAACACTTATAAGAAGATTTGGTTTGATTGGGACGAGGGTGTTATGTTTATGAACCATTTGAATCGCTAGTGCTATTGGCAATTGAAAGTGTGATTTTTATCTAGGGGTGATTGAGGTCTGTTTGTGTGACAAGAGTGAGTCATAATAGTTTGTTAATACTAGATTCGCATGTGAAACGGGTTTAATAGATGTATCATAAATATCACTATAGTGTGTGTATATTATTTTTTGAGTAGCGGGGATCTCCTTAGTTCCATCTGCAACAGAGTGGGGTGTTGACACCGAGAGGATATATATCTTAAGAGGATAGCTCATTTGAGAGGTGATATTCGAAGTATGGTTTTATCTTGGGTACGAAATGGTAAATGATGGTGGGCGATTAAAGAAAGACTATCGTGTTCACTGTTTTGGGGAAGGATGTATATATTTATGATGTCTCACTTGAAAAAGGGTCAAGTTCACGATGGTATTTCTTATGAAGTAGACTTCAGAGAGTACATTTGTCTAGTTATATTATATCTGGGTGCATAGGGACTCTTACTGATGTGATTCAGGGTATAGCGGGTTCATCGCTGAGTGGAGAGTTTTATCTCATTATTGTTTACATGATGAGAGCTTAGTGAGCATCGTATCACATGATGTCTTGGGAGACATAAGCATAGACGATTTGATGTATGTGTCAAGAGACATGATTTGTGATAATTTAGTTATGTGCTTTGAACCTACGAATTTCGTTGATAATTCTAGGTAATAGTGCATTAAGAAAGTTCTTTGACCTTAGTTGCGGTATGTTACACGCAGGGTACAAAAAAATATTTGGAGTGGTGAGATGTTGTTGGATGCTAATGCATCAGTTTTATAGGTTAATTATTGATCGTGTATAGGGAACGCTTTAAGCTAAGAGCGATTAAAAATATAAGGCGAGTGAACGAATATATATGTTATAGTGTATATATACGTGCATATATGTCATAGTGTGTTGCATAATCGACATATAAGAACGTGTTTACATTATTATTTGTAATTCCGGTGAGCAGGGGTGTTTATTGACGTGATTCAGGGTAGACTGGATTATTAATCGAGCGGAGAGATATAACTCATGATTTATTCACGCTAAGAAACTAGTTATACTAAGAGCATCATGATGTATGTTGTCTTTTGTAACATTGGAGTGAATAGGTATACTTTTATGTCACGAGACGGGGATTTGAGGGTATGTACTATGAACTGAGGGCCTAATGAATCTCGACGACCCACAGTGTTGGGTAGTAGTGTATCGAAGGGTTTTCTTATTTGGATTTCGCTTGTGAGACGTCCCACGCATGAAACTTAGCACAATGTTGGAAGTGGGTAGATGTTTGGTCATTAGGACATAGGTTTGGTACCTTAATTATTATACATGTATGTAGTTATAACTGTGAGTTGATAGTTATATCACAATTTAAGGCCGGTAGATCCATATAGTGTTGATGTGAGAAAACATTGTGGGACATTTACACCACGAGTAGAACGGTGCGACAACATAGAGAATAATTAAGTTGCAATTGGTAAGGTAGTTGAGGATAACCTTATCGTATAAGAAGGCGAAATATGAAAGGCTTAGTTGAAGAAAGTTTATTATGTTAAGTTGAATTGGGCAATTATGCGCAGTACATAGGGTGTATGGTCTCCCTAGTTAGTTGGATTTTTAGTAAACTCTGCAGTGAGAAGATGTTGAAATATATGTGTAATAAGAGTAAACGAATAAGGGAGTTAACATATGAGGATGTTGCAGTTTTCCCCAGTAGAGGAGGTACTCTAACCGTTAGTGGATAGGCTCATAGTAGTGACAAAAGCTGGACGAAGTTACAAAGTATTGTGTAAGTTCAAATGTGAGTTGTTAAATTATATGATGATGTACTTTAGTACAAAACGTTACTAGATTGAATGGTAGTGTGTAGGCTGTTGGACTAAAGAATATCGTTAGGAGAGATATAACGAGAACAACATAATGATTTATATTGTTAATGGGAATATATACGAAGCTGTGATTACTAGGCTTATTCGAATTTTGAGGACGGAATTCCTTTGTAAGGGGAGAAGTATATAATACCCCGTATTTTGAGGATATAGATATTAATTAAATTAGTGATTTGTAATTTATTTAATTTGGAAATATTATTTAATTTGGTGAATTAGAAATTTAAAATATTTCAGGGAATTTAAATTATTTCGGATTATTTTAAATTTCACATGTGTCATATTTCAAGGTCGGAATTGAAGAATTTTGTAAAGTGACATTGATGATGATTTGAAGGTCACGATTGATTTTGAAAGTGTCGAAATAGTCAAATTAGTATACCCAATGGGTAGTGTTTGGGTCCCGGGGCAATTTTAGACTAAAGTGATAACTATTCTCGGGTACTTTACTCATTTTATACCCTAGGGCTGAGGGAACTATGAAGTTATAAGTCTTATACTAGATGGTAAGGGTTTGTGGCTAGGCTTAGAGAGAGTGTAAACATAGAAGATCCATTAGAGAAGGAGGAGGATCCATTCTTAAAGCTAGAGAGAGGTTTCTTAAAGAATTGAAGATGGATTTTCACCCTTAACATTCTTGAAGTGTGGATTAGAAGAGAAGAAAACCCCCAACAACTCAGAAAATGAAATCAGACCCTACTAATCTAAGAGGCCAGTAGTTATTTGCAAATTTTAATTGAAGTTATAAAACCCATGTAAGAGTAGGGTTTATAATTATTGATGAATGATGAAAAATGGAAGTCTAAGAGATTTTAATCCATGTTCTGTGTATGATTGCATGTAAAGTGTATTCATGTATGTAGAGGATATAAACCCTGATGATATAGGATGATTTAGATGTGATCCATCCGGAGAATTTGGTAAGAACTCATGAAAAACACCATATCTGGGTTTTTTTTTTAATATAAACTTGTATGAATCTATTCTTGGGCTGAATATATTCGGTTTTGATGTTTTAATCATGTTATTAATCATCCTAATATACGCACATAATGTTTGGTTATGTTGTATAATAATTTGGTAAAGAAGAATGAAGAAATAAGTTTAATGTGACACCCCGACTAATCAAATACCGGGTAGCTACTCCTTTATAAAATTTATTCAAAATGCCAAGTTGGCTCAGTTAATAGCATCACTGTCGAAAACATTTTTATTATTACTAACCACCTAGTACTTAAAAATCAAGTTGCCAAATTTTAATTTAAGTCTGATTAACATGCAAGAAGTAAAATGAAGAAATAGATAACACCATTCACCATGCTAAAGTAAAATGAATAACCATCACAATAGTATAAATAAAGTCTGGAGGAAACCCCTCACTATAATCCCATAACTGAAATAAATAAACTGAAACAATACATGCTAAAGTCTGAAAACTGAAATGTAAAAGATGCTCTAAATAGGAATGGGCAACATGCCCTACAACTGATAGATAGTGACTCTGGAATCCAAAAGATCGAAGCGTCTATAAGCAAAGTCCCTGTAGCTTCCACAAACAGCTACAGCTCGTCACCTGAATGAGAATCCTATGCTTGGTGTCCTTGTGGCTGGGCACCTAAAATGGTTTTACAAAGAAAAAGATTTGAAAAGCAAACGGGTCAGAGCCCGAATGTGGTGTTATATTTTAAAAAACCTGCAAGTGCTTTAAAAACATTTAAAACATTAAATGCAAAGTACATGTTAGGACGTGCACTCACATTATATTCTCACCTCTCGTCTAACTGTGCACTCCTAACGCAAGTACCCATCTATAACTACCCATACCACTAGCTAAGTGACAACGTATCTAGCTAGACTGACAAGGGTTCTACCCATAATACTTGGTTCCATTTAACATAACAACGCTCGTAATTAAATAGGGGTTTAACGTGAACTCAGTTACTAAATATACCATTGATATAACTATCAGTTAACTCATTATGTAACTCGAAATAATACCGTAATATTTTTACAACATTAACATGAAGATTCCCATTAATTTAATGTATATTATTCACATCATAAATATACGATACAAGCACCCCGCAATCTAAGCTATGGTGCACACATACTCTGCTATCAATCCCGGTACATCACGTACATAAGGATCACATATTCCGAATCTCTCAGGAATAGTCCAGATAACACAGATCACAAATAGTGGAGGCGAACACAGTCACCATCACGCGGGTCACGCACATACCTACGCTCCCACGGTCAGCGGACTTATTAATATCACAATAAGTATTTCTATGACCTATGTTCATCAAGGTACCAGTCTATATCCCCCCCCGTAGGCACACAAGGATTAGAGGGTCCTAAGCGAACGTAACCTCCCGTGATAGCAAGTATGGTAGGTATGTCATACACACAATCCATATACCAATACTAAGTAAACATACATCTTAGTAATACCGTATTTTAATCGTAGTACATATTCTCATACTAACTATAGTTATCACAATTCGTACTATTCCGGTTTGTAATTATACGCGCCATAATTTCTCACGTCGTAATAGACACTCACGTCTCATCCCAAACCGTCCATGTAATACAACTCTCGTATATAATTCCTCCTCATAAATACCCAAATGTCCCAAGTTTATCACTATATCATCAAAGGAATGCTATCTATAACCTCGAACAAGTTTACGGAACTCCAAAAGTCAAAACAGTCCAAAAAGGATCAAACTGTCAACTCGTTAGAAGTCTCGTTCGAACGAGGCTGTTCGAACGAGATCCCAGTTCGTTCGAACGAACTGTCCCTTCTAACGATATCTCGTTCGAACGAGATATCGAACGAAATCCCTACTCGTTAGTAACGACTGGTCAACTCGTTAGAAGCTCGTTCGAACGACCTGGGGGCTGCTTCTAACGACTGGCCAGTTTCGGCCCAGATTTTTCCCCAATTCGTTTTTAACCATCTTTATCACTTCTAATCAATTCCAAAGTTCATCCCAACAACGTTTTAGGGTCTATAATCAATACTAAACATATATAGTCACATCCTAACATGTTTCTAAGGGATCAATCCACCCAAATATCAATTAAATTTACAGCTTTCTACACTTTTTCCAAATATCTCAAGAACATGAACCCTAACTACATATCATCATCAAATCCCAGAATTAAATTCGTTTTTCTTTCACCCAAACATGTATTAACATCAGATTTATTGTCTCCAAACTATTCTACATGCAATCCTTCTCAATTTCCTCAAGTTCTATGATCTAGACTACATGGGTTTTCATATTTATCAAGAACAAACCATAAATCCGAATTTTCTAACATGGAAAAGACATTCTCAGAAATTAAATGGAATAAAGTCACTTGCCTTGGTTTGATTTTTGACTTTGGTGTAGATTAGATGAAGTTTCTGCAGAAATTCCTCTCTCTCCAAGCTCTTCTCCAATGGTGGCTCAAGGTGGCTAGGGTTTTGATTTGGGGAAACTTAGAAAACCTAAATGACAACCTACGTAGCCTTCTAGGTTAATATGGGTTGGTTAATGGGCTTAATGGGTTTAATCCACATCAGATTTACATCTCTAATTTTCGTCACTTTTAATTCCTAAAAATGTAAAATTACCAAAATACCCTTTAAGTTACCGGTATGGCCTAAAAATACCCCGGGACCCAAACTATACCCCCGGCTAGTGTTTTCTGACTATCTCGACCCTTTCGGACGCGTTGGTGCACTCAAAACGACCATACGGATTATAGATTTTAAATTCACTTTTTATCATCAAAATATTATACCGTGACGCGGCGGTCCCACGCGTTTCAACAAAATTTCTAAAATGCCGTATATAAATCCCATGACAAATTTTATAATACCAAGTTCATATATAATCATATATGCACATAATCAAATACTAACTCGTATCACATTAGTATTTATAACCCGGATTAATTTCCAATTAATACGCAATTTAATTAATTAATCCTCAAAATAAATATAGTCAAAAGTACGGGGTATTACATACTTCCCCCCTAATAACTGAATTTCGTCCCGAAATTCGAAACTAGAAAGTACCTGCTAAAAATAGCTCTGGATAACGTTCGCGCATCTCATCCTCGCGCTCCCATGTGGACTCCTCGACATTGTGATGTCGCCACTGAACACGCACTAACGGGACTATCTTTGACCGCAGTTTCCTCTCGCTTCGGTCCAAAATAGCAATTGGCCCCTCCTCGTAGGAGCTATCCGGCTGGAGATCGATGTCCTCCACAGCAATGTGAGAATGAGCCAAATCATCTCTAAGGTATTTCCTCAGCGAGGAAATATGGAACACGTCGTGAATCCGATGCAAGTGCTCCGGTAGTCCAAGTCTATACGCAACCGGTCTGATCCGCTCGATAATAGGAAACGGCCCCACATACCTCGGTGCCAACTTCCCCTTCTTCCCGAATCGCATAATCCCCTTCATTGGAGATACCCTGAGCAAAACCTGATCCCCCACTTGGAACTCCCTGAAAAACCTCTTCGCATCAGCATAACTCTTCTGCTTGTCTTGAGCTACCCGAATGCGACTCCGAATCAACTCAATCCTTGCCGAGGTATCCTGAATCACTTCCGGCCCAAGCAGTTTGTTGTCCCCCACCTCCAACCAACATGCTGGGGAACGACAAGGCCTACCGTACAATGCCTCAAACGGAGCCATGCCAATCGTGAACTGATAGGAGTTGTTGTAAGCAAACTCCACCAGTGGAAGGTTCTGCTCCCATCCACCCCCGAAGTCAATAATGCACATGCGTAGCATGTCCTCCAACATCTGATTGGTGCGCTCTGTCTGCCCATCGGTCTGCGGATGATAAGCCGTACTCAACCGTAATTCCGTGCCCATGGCCTCCTAGAAACTCTCCCAAAACCTCGAAATAATATATCTTGTCTCTGTCAGACACGATATTTAGGGGCACACCGTGAAGTCTCACAATCTCTGAAATGAAGAGCTGGGCAAACTGTCCCGTAGTGTAGTCAGTCCTTACGGGTAAAAAGTGAGCGACCTTGGGCAACCTGTCCACAATTACCCATACGGAGTCGTGACCCCTCTGCGACGTAGGCAATCCCGTGACAAAATCCATGGATATGCTCTCCCATATTTATACCGGAACCTCCAACGGCTGTAGCAATCCTGCTGGTCTCTGATGATCCACTTTTACAAGCTGACAAGTGGCGCATTTCGAGACAAACTCAGCGATATCTCTCTTCATACCGCTCCACCAATATTGCCGTCTCATGTCTTGGTACATTTTGTCCCCTCCGGGATGTACCGCGAACCGTGAGCCGTGCGACTCTGCCATCACATCGTGCCGCAATTCTTCCCCTTCCGGAACTACCAATCTCCCATTGAAGCGTAATCCCCCGTCTGAACTAACGGTATAGGACTCGGCTCCCCCTGCAAGTAATCGAACTATCTACTCCTGACAGAACGAATCGTTAGCCTGTGCCCGTACTACCTTCGTGACAATCTGCGGTGTGACGGTCATCACAGACATGAAAGATCGGGCCACTGCATCCTGGTGTCCCAATTCCTTCCACTTAGCTTTCCACACCTCTGCCACCTCATCTACTGGCCTGCGGCTCAACACGTCTGCTACCACGTTAGCCTTACCCGGGTGGTACTGGATGTCGAACTGGTAGTCTTTCACAAAATCAAGCCACCTACGCTGCCGCATGTTCAACTCCTTCTGTGTGAACAGATACTGTAGTGACTTGTGATCCGTGAACAGTTGAAACTTCTCTCCCAAAAGACAGTGCCTCCAAATCCGTAAGGCAAATACCACTGCCGCCAACTCCAAATCATGCGTAGGGTAGTTCTTCTCATGAGGCTTAAGCTTACGGGAAGCATAAGCTATGGCCTGTCTCTCCTGCTGCAATACACCTCCCAGCCCTTGAAAAGACGCATCGGTGTATACCAAATACTCAACTCCCAGTCTCGGCAATGCTAACACAGGTGCTGAGGTCAACTTGTCCTTCAATTCATCGAATGCCAACTGACAGGCATCACTCCAAATGAACGACACACCCTTACGAGTAAGATGTGTCAAAGGACCTGCGATCTCTGAGAAACCCCGAATAAACCTCCTGTAGTATCCTGCTAGACCCAAGAAACTACGAACCTCCGTTGGTGTCGTGGGCTGTCCCCACTCCCTCATCGCTGATACCTTCCCTGGATCAACTGATATTCCCTGGTCGGAAATAATGTGACCCAAGAACTGGACTTCCTTCAGCCAAAACCCGCACTTCTCGTATTTTGCATACAACTCGTTCTGACGAAGTGTCTGCAAAACCTGCCTCAAATGCTCGGCGTGCTCCTCCTCTGTCTGAGAGTAAACCAGAATGTCATCAATGAAGACAATGACAAACTGATCCAGGAAATCCCTGAACACTCTGTTCATCAAGTCCATAAACACTGCTGGAGCGTTGGTCAAGCCGAAAGGCATAACCCAAAATTCATAAGAACCATATCTCGATAAGAACGCAGTCTTCGAGACATCCTCCTCCCTGATACGCAACTGATGGTATCCCGATCTCAAGTCAATCTTCGAGAAGAAAGAAGCTCCTCTCAACTGGTCGAACAAGTCATCGATTCGAGGCAACAGATACTTATTCCGTATCGTGACCTTATTCAACTCTCGATAGTCCACACACAACCTCAGTGAACCGTCCCTCTTCTTCATAAACAAAATCGGGGGGCCCAAAGGTGAGGTACTCCTGCGAATAAAGCCTTGTCCCAACAGCTGCTCTATCTGATCCCGTAGCTCTCTCATCTCAGCTGGAGCTATACGGTACGGTGCGCGTGCTATAGGTCTCGTGCCTGGTAGCAAATCTATAACGAAGTCTATCTCCCGACTGGGCAGTAAGCCTGGTATCTCCTGAAACACATCTGAATACTCCATGACAACCGGGATCGAATCCAAAGGAATCACAACCTCCTTAGAGGTATCCTCCTCTATGTAATACAGATGAGCGGTCGATCCTCCCTCTGGGCGAGGCATCGCCACTATAAACATCTCTTGCCCCGGAATGGCAAAAACAATGCTCCCGCTGAAGCAATCAATCATGGACCTATATGCTACGAGCCAATCCATACCGATGATCACATCGTGAACATGCATATCTAACACTAACATGTCTACAGGCAATACCAGACCACCGATCTCTACCCCCACTCCCCGGCATATAAAGAAAATAAATGACCCACTCCCTAATGGTGAGTCGACACACGTCACTGTGCTCTCTGCCGTAGCTAACAACCCTAAAGATTTCGCGAAGTGTGTAGCTATGAAACAATGTGTAGCACCCGTATCAAATAACACCCGACCCATAGTGCCATGGATAGGAAACGTACCTTCGATCGCGGGCGGTGCCTGTGGAACTGCAGCCTGGTGGACGTTGTAGACACGTCCATACTGTAGCTGCCCTTGCTGAGCTGGGACTGCTGGAATGGGTGGCAATGCTGCCATCTGTGGCGGTGCGGGAAGAGCGGCGGGAAATATAGGTCTCTGTGGCTCCTGGCGAGCACCCTGCTGCTGCTGCTGTGGGGCCCTGCCCCTATCAGGACAATCCTGCTTCTTATGGCCAGTCTTGCCATAAGTAAAGCACTTTCCTGGGAAGTTCCCTCCCCTCTGCCCCTGCTGTCCCCGGCCCTGGTGGCCGTTACCATTCCTCCCTTGGCCCTGCTGGCCCTGATGAAACTGTTGCCCATTCTGCCCCTGCTGGCCCTCATGGCCGTTTGGACCCTGATGGCCCTGACGGAAACCTCCCTGTCCCTGTCTGTAGTTCCCTGACCGGAACCTCTTATTATCCCCCTGCTGGGTACCCTGCTCATTCTGTCTCTGCCTCTGACCCGATTGTGCCCCGTTGGCACTATGTCCTCCAGTCCTGCCCTGATGGCTAGACTCCCCCGACCGCTTGCCCTCGGCCATGTGAAAACGGTGGTCCTGGCAGTGCAATAATGCAGCGTTAACCACATCAGAATACGTGGCCAACGATAGGTTCCCTAGCAGATGTTGACGGATCCTCCAATTTAACCCGTCGGTGAACTTCTCTATCTTCTTCTTCTCTGTTGGAATCTCGTCTGGAATGATATTCAACAGGTTAGTGAACTCGGCCTCATACTCGGCCACTGTCTTGCCCTCCTGCTTCAAACTCATCAGCTTCCTCCTCATCTCTGTATGAACTGCGGACGGAAAGTACTTGCGGTCGAACCGCACCCAGAACTCCTGAATTGTGAGGGTATCCCTCTCCTCCGCGGTGGTGATAGACTCCCACCACTGAAGTGCAGATCCCACTAGCTTGAAAGTAGCTAGCACCTGTTTCTGAACGTCAGTGCACTCATGCATCCTCAAATGCCTCTGTATGTCCTTCCTCCATTGGCTCGAGACTACTACATCTGAGCTACCTGCAAACTCTGGCGGATGCGCTTTCTGAAAAGCGTCACGTACACGCTCCCAAGCAGACGGGAATGCATTAACCTGTACTGGCGCAGCAACCGGCGCCTGAGGTGGTTCCTGCTGAATCACGGCAATCGCGGCATTTACCGCTTGAGCTACTATAGCTGCAACCTCAGCGGCGTTCAACATGCCCTGAACTGGAGCGGGCTGGGGTTCGAGCGTAGCATCTCTGGGAACTCGTCGTGCACGTCGTGGAGGCATCTGAAATAAGAACAAAGTTTATAAGTTCACGGTTTATAAACTTAAAATAGCTGAAGAACGAAGCATACACAAAAAGAGTACAACAGTCCTAAAATATAGGGCTCTATATCAAAGAAACGTAGCAGAAACATAATAGCCGTACAGATCCTAAAGGACACTAGAACCTGATGCTCTGATACCACCTGTGACACCCCGACTAATTAAATACCGGGTAGCTACTCCTTTATAAAATTAATTCAAAATGCCAAGTTGGCTCAGTTAATAGCATCACTGTCGAAAACATTTTTATTATTACTAACCACCTAGTATTTAAAAATCAAGTTGCCAAATTTTAATTTAAGTCTGATTAACATGCAAGAAGTAAAATGAAGAAATAGATAACACCATTCACCATGCTAAAGTAAAATGAATAACCATCACAATAGTATAAATAAAGTCTGGAGGAAACCCCTCACTATAATCCCATAACTGAAATAAATAAACTGAAACAATACATGCTAAAGTCTGAAAACTGAAATGTAAAAGATGCTCTAAATAGGAATGGGCAACATGCCCTACAACTGATAGATAGTGACTCTGGAATCCAAAAGATCGAAGCGTCTATAAGCAAAGTCCCTGTAGCTTCCACAAACAGCTACAGCTCGTCACCTGAATGAGAATCCTATGCTTGGTGTCCTTGTGGTTGGGCACCTAAAATGGTTTTACAAAGAAAAAGATTTGAAAAGCAAACGGGTCAGAGCCCGAATGTGGTGTTATATTTTAAAAAACCTGCAAGTGCTTTAAAAACATTTAAAACATTAAATGCAAAGTACATGTTAGGACGTGCACTCACATTATATTCTCACCTCTCGTCTAACTGTGCACTCCTAACGCAAGTACCCATCTATAACTACCCATACCACTAGCTAAGTGACAACGTATCTAGCTAGACTGACAAGGGTTCTACCCATAATACTTGGTTCCATTTAACATAACAACGCTCGTAATTAAATAGGGGTTTAACGTGAACTCAGTTACTAAATATACCATTGATATAACTATCAGTTAACTCATTATGTAACTCGAAATAATACCGTAATATTTTTACAACATTAACATGAAGATTCCCATTAATTTAATGTATATTATTCACATCATAAATATACGATACAAGCACCCCGCAATCTAAGCTATGGTGCACACATACTCTGCTATCAATCCCGGTACATCACGTACATAAGGATCACATATTCCGAATCTCTCAGGAATAGTCCAGATAACACAGATCACAAATAGTGGAGGCGAACACAGTCACCATCACGCGGGTCACGCACATACCTACGCTCCCACGGTCAGCGGACTTATTAATATCACAATAAGTATTTCTATGACCTATGTTCATCAAGGTACCAGTCTATATCCCCCCCCGTAGGCACACAAGGATTAGAGGGTCCTAAGCGAACGTAACCTCCCGTGATAGCAAGTATGGTAGGTATGTCATACACACAATCCATATACCAATACTAAGTAAACACACATCTTAGTAATACCGTATTTTAATCGTAGTACATATTCTCATACTAACTATAGTTATCACAATTCGTACTATTCCGGTTCGTAATTATACGCGCCATAATTTCTCACGTCGTAATAGACACTCACGTCTCATCCCAAACCGTCCATGTAATACAACTCTCGTATATAATTCCTCCTCATAAATAACCAAATGTCCCAAGTTTATCACTATATCATCAAAGGAATGCTATCTATAACCTCGAACAAGTTTACGGAACTCCAAAAGTCAAAACAGTCCAAAAAGGATCAAACTGTCAACTCGTTAGAAGTCTCGTTCGAACGAGGCTGTTCGAACGAGATCCCAGTTCGTTCGAACGAACTGTCCCTTCTAACGATATCTCGTTCGAACGAGATATCGAATGAAATCCCTACTCGTTAGTAACGACTGGTCAACTCGTTAGAAGCTCGTTCGAACGACCTGGGGGCTGCTTCTAACGACTGGCCAGTTTCGGCCCAGATTTTTCCCCAATTCGTTTTTAACCATCTTTATCACTTCTAATCAATTCCAAAGTTCATCCCAACAACGTTTTAGGGTCTATAATCAATACTAAACATATATAGTCACATCCTAACATGTTTCTAAGGGATCAATCCACCCAAATATCAATTAAATTTACAGCTTTCTACACTTTTTCCAAATATCTCAAGAACATGAACCCTAACTACATATCATCATCAAATCCCAGAATTAAATTCGTTTTTCTTTCACCCAAACATGTATTAACATCAGATTTATTGTCTCCAAACTATTCTACATGCAATCCTTCTCAATTTCCTCAAGTTCTATGATCTAGACTACATGGGTTTTCATATTTATCAAGAACAAACCATAAATCCGAATTTTCTAACATGGAAAAGACATTCTCAAAAATTAAATGGAATAAAGTCACTTTCCTTGGTTTGATTTTTGACTTTGGTGTAGATTAGATGAAGTTTCTGCAGAAATTCCTCTCTCTCCAAGCTCTTCTCCAATGGTGGCTCAAGGTGGCTAGGGTTTTGATTTGGGGAAACTTAGAAAACCTAAATGACAACCTACGTAGCCTTCTAGGTTAATATGGGTTGGTTAATGGGCTTAATGGGTTTAATCCACATCAGATTTACATCTCTAATTTTCGTCACTTTTAATTCCTAAAAATGTAAAATTACCAAAATACCCTTTAAGTTACCGGTATGGCCTAAAAATACCCTGGGACCCAAACTATACCCCCGGCTAGTGTTTTCTGACTATCTCGACCCTTCCGGACGCGTTGGTGCACTCAAAACGACCATACGGATTATAGATTTTAAATTCACTTTTTATCATCAAAATATTATACCGTGACGCGGCGGTCCCACGCGTCTCAACAAAATTTCTAAAATGCCGTATATAAATCCCATGACAAATTTTATAATACCAAGTTCATATATAATCATATATGCACATAATCAAATACTAACTCGTATCACATTAGTATTTATAACCCGGATTAATTTCCAATTAATACGCAATTTAATTAATTAATCCTCAAAATAAATATAGTCAAAAGTACGGGGTATTACATTTAAAAAATAGTGAAACCCGTAGCTGGGAAGAAGATAAATTCTTAGACCCCTCTATGACACCCCGTAATTTCATGGACTTTAAATTTAATTAATTTTGCGTGAAATAGAAATTATCTATTTTAGAGAAATTTAAATTTATGATTTGGAGTAAACTATTTGATTTGTAGAAATTATGTAAATTTGATGATTTATTTAATTTGGTAAATTGGTATTTAATTATTCGAATTATTTTTTAGTCGCATTTTTTGGTCGAAAATTTTGAGAATGTTATAAAATAATTTAAATATCAATTCTGAGTGTATGGTGAAGTCCAGATGAGTCCAAATAGTCGGAAAAGAGTACTCGGGGGGTAGTAAATGGGTCTTGGGATATTTTTAGGCTTCTTTAAACCCACATAAGAGTATTTGGGACCTTTTTATAATGCTCACAAGCCTAAAACTGGGATTGAGTTATTAAACCCTAAAAGTGAGAGGGTGTGGCAGCTATAACACATTTTAGAAAACCTAATTGAGAGAGAGAAAAGGGCGTGCTATTGGAGAAATCGTAGGAACCAAAATCAAGAACAAATGTGTGTGATCTTCACTAATTAATCATCATCTACACCAAAGGATTCAGACCCTACGAACCCTAAGGCAAGTCGTTAAACTTGCTTTATCTTTTAATTTTTTCAAATGGCTTTACATCATATTGGGTGGGTATTCATATCATATCTGGGTTTTCAATTTACGGAACACTTGATAAAATTATTGGTGGGATTATTTGGGTTAGATGATTCTGGAAACTTACAAAACCGATTCGTATATTAAACCGGACGATTTGATATCTGAATTGTGACTATAATCAAACGAATTAAACCCGAAAATAAAGAAATACCCAAAGCCAAATGTATGGATTGTTGGGTAAAATCGTGAATGATTTGAGGTAATGGGGGTGTTAGGACCTATTTGTGTAAGTTTTTATAATCGAGAGAGGTTTGGGTGAAGATATGAATAAGAAATGGAATCATGTGTTTACAGTAATTGGGGAAAACAAATTGAAGTAGACGCTGCCTGACGTGACCGGTCAACCTCGCCCAAGACCCCGGTCGATCACGTGTAGCAGGTCTTGGGAAAAATTCAGGGAGCGGGTCTTTTTCTTTGGATCTAATTTTTGGTAAATCTTATAGGGGTGTAATAATTGGAGAAAATCATATGGAAATAATACCTAGGGATTTGGGGAATAATTATTTATGGTAATTAACACTAATAAAGTGGGTGTTGAATTTATTAGTGTAATTAAATAAAAAGCTAAAATATGGGCCAAGCGAGTGGGTTCGAAAATTATGGGGGAAAGGCATACCATGGCGAAATTAAGTAAAGAGATATTAATTAAATTAAGAGTCGAAACACAGACTCAGATATATTTTGGGACTACTACCACGAGTGATTAGGCACAGATTTGGTCGAGTTAATTTGTTATAGAGTTGTATAATAAACTATAGAATATTCGAGATAACAAGGGTGTTAACTTAAAAATGTTGAATTTGAGGAATAAGTTCTACAAAATAGAATTTCAGACCGAAGGAGCGGTTCTAATTAATTTAGTTGGGTGACACAACTAGAGTGATAAATAAACAAATGTGGGTTTTGCTTAAATTACAAGTCGGTATATAGACTTGGGAATTGTAACAACCTGTATTTCTGTGCATTAAATATCTAATTAATTCGGGAAAATTTTAAATTACTTGTGTGTCGTAATTTAATGAATTAGTTATGGTAATATATATTTAAATTACAGGGTAAATGGTTACTATTTAGGAAAATTTAATTACTAAGTGAATAGTAATAATTTATTTACGTCATAATGTGTATTAGTGACGTGGCATTTATTTATCTCAATAGGGAGTCGGTATAGACTAATTTGGGTGTGAGATAAGGATTTTTATAAATTAATTTGAATGCCAATTCTGAGTGCACGATTCAGTCCGGATGGGCCGAGATAGTCGAAAAAGAGTACCTGGGGGTAGTAAATAGGTCTCGGGGCATTTTTAGGCATAGTCGGGCCCACACATGAGTATTTAGGCCACTCGGGCTTGGCCCACTAGGCTAAAAACGGGATTTATGTTTAATACCAAATTTAGAGAGAAGGAAAATGATAGAAACACAAAGTTAAAACCTGGGATATTGAGAGAAAACTATAGGGAGTAGTTACCGTGCAAAATGGGGATCTTTTGGAGACAAGGCAATGAACAAATTTAGGAGTTCATCATCAAGCTTACCCTACACCAACGGATCAGACTCTACGAATCCAAAAGGCAAGTGGCTAACTTGCTTAGATGTTTATTTATGATATCCAATTCATATTTTTGTGATGTGTAAATCAAAATTCATTTTAGGTGCAAAAGGGTGCAAAAAAGGGGGTTTAGTATATAGAACACTTGAATGAAATTAATGGGAAATTAATGTGGGAATTCACTGTGTTACATGGTTATGAGATAATAATATATTCTAATGTGAAAACCCAGTAGAAATTTAAGAACGAATTTAGGATAAAGAGATGAAATTGGGACTGAACGAGTAAAGACCCAAAAATATCACCAAATTTGGAAACGTATAGATCTGTGAAATTTAATTTGTGTTTAAGGTTCTAGGGGAGGTCCTAATCACTTTTCCATATGATAAAAATGTTGTGTGTGCTTGAGATGTACCATAGACGAGTTTGGAGGTTAGAGGAATTCATTAATGGTAGAAACATAAAGTTGGAGAAGAAGAGGACTTGTTCGATCGATCGATCGATGGCTGGGATCGATCGGTCGATGGCTGGAAATTTTTGAAAGTTCGGCCTTGGGATTTTCTTTTTGCTTAAATTTCCACTAATTATAATTAAGGGGGGAAATTAATTAGTAAAATTTATATATCCACAATTATAAAGGAATAGTAGTTGGGAGAGGTGGGGAAAAAATTTAGTGCGACACACGAGTGTGAAATTGGGAGAATAAATTATGAAAAGCAAAGTAACAAAATGAGCGCATAAGTTCCGGTATAGTAGTAGGGAGACACTACTCACTTAAATTAATTATGGATGAAAAACTAATTAATTTGGAGTCGGGGATTAGACTCGGGTATTATATTAATTTCAGGCCACGAGAACAAGCCCGAGTATATTGGTTGGGTGACACCAAAAATAATTTAATTAATTAATGTGCAAATTAATTAATAATCAGAGTTGGACCATAAACTCGAGATACTAAGTATAGGCTACTATTACGGACTCAGTACACGGTAAAGTCAGAATATTTTATATTTATACATATATACGGTGTGCGATAGTATATATATGGTGTGTGCATATAAATATCAGTGATTATATATTATTTATATATATGATCTGGTGCTATCAAGGGAGGTTGCGCGTAGTGGGTGAATCCCCTAGCTTTAGGAGTATGGTGAGTATATCCCCAGGTCATAGCATCTGTTATATGGGTGAGGGGCTTATCTCACTTTCAGGGAAGGAATATGATTGCCTCCAATATGTTTATGTTTTTGACCAAGTTAGTGAGCGATTTTGACTTGGGGTAACTAGGTTATGCGAGTACACCTAGTGTGATAGCACTTTAAAGGATACATCCAGTGAGTTATTACTCGGGAGATTGGGTTATATTTATATTCAACATATGTGTGAATGTTGTAATTTGGTTCTTCGTATATAATGGGACAAACAGTTATATATGGGTAATTAAACACATGAAGTGAATTGTATCAAATATATGTGGGTTATATTCATATTCAACATATGTAGTATTATTGTAAGATAACTTCACGTATGTAATGGGGTGAATAATTATATATGGGTAAGTTAAATACATGGAGAAAATTGTATTATATATATAACTAGTGAATGTTATATGGATTTCAAGGAGGATGATTAAATAAGGTAAGGTGATAAATAACTTATAAATCATTCTTTTAAAATACTTGGGATTGAGTAGGGTGGTTGACAAGAGTTATATCAAGTATCTAGTTTCGGTGTAGAGGACTAGGTGGGATTGGAAGAAGGAGTTAGGTGTGCACATTAGTTGAGGGGTGAGTCTGTCCTCAAGGGAGTGCAACACTAACTAAAATATAAATCGCATTCATGCATATTTTATTACTGCAAGTTAATCATTTGCTAAATGTTTTCAAAATGTTTTGGGTTTTAACCCTTCTATAAAATATTTTCAAAACCTTTTAGGTGTCCAGCCACAAGGACGCCATGCTTGATTAATTCCATGGATTCGTTGCTGCATCATATATGGATGTTGCAGGATTTGGATAGGCGCCTCTATTTTTTCTATTCCTAGTATAGGGATTTTCTATCAGATATTCGAGCATGCTGCTCATGGTTTTATTTAGTATTTATTTCAAATACTTGAGATCTATTATTATCTGTCTTTACATTTGTGTTGGATTTTAGTCCATTGTTTATTCGACCAGTTTCTTATTTATATGTGATGGTTGGATTCAGTTAGCTTGCGATTGTTAATGATTTATTTCCACGTGAGTATTTCATTGAATTAATGAAAGATGAAACTTGGCACCAGTCTAATTTCACTTAGATGGTTAATAATTAAAAAAGTTTCGACAGTGATGCTCAGAATGAACCAACTGAGAAACCTGTTCTAATTTAATTTAGGACTCATCACCCGGGGTTTAATTAGGTGGGGTGTCACAGATGGTATCAGAGCATCAGGTTCTAGTGTCCTTAGGATCTGTACAGTTTTTCACGTTTCATCTTAACATTTTTTTTATGTAGAGCCTTATGATAGGATTGTGGTATTCCTCTATGTATGTGACTTATGTTCTCTTGCTATCAAGTATAGTGATGTGATTCATACACGAGTTCAGTTGGGCTTTGTATACCGGACATTCTTTGGGACGACCAATGAGGGCCATAGGAGGATTTCAGGAGGAGAGGCTTAACAGAAGACATAGAGTATTCTAGAAATGGTGATCGTGATAGGAATCACTCTTATTGATGTCCAGGCCGGTTGTGATAGAATAATCACCTGGTAGCGATAGTCTTCCAAAGCACTGTTGTAGATAACGGTGGTACAATTTCTGTCTCACTCAGCATAGTAAGCAAAGGATGGGGAAAGTGTGGAAGGACCCTTTTGGAAGGGTCATCTATAAGGATTTTAGTAGCAGAGTAGCGCCTATAAGTCAATGGGAGGAAATAACCCAAAGATAAGTGTGTAGGGTGGTGTACGACGGCACCCAAGACTATATTTTGAATGAAATTTTGGCCCAGTGGGGCGGTGTTATAGTGGTAGGAGTCAGTCACCATAACCATGGATAAATACCATAAATAATAAGGAATTTGAGGTGCGGTTTGACCACAAATCTTCACATCAGTCGTTTGAAACGGTAGGCAAAGGAGATTTTAGTACTTACTTCAGAAGGGCCGGATAATGTCCAGACATAAGGGAAAGTTGAATTATACAACAAACTTGGTACCCAACGAGGTGAATGCAGAGGTCAAGAAGGGGTCCATGAGTTAATAATGGACTCGTGAGTAATACACAAGCGTGGATGGAAAACTCCAGCTAGGATGACTGGGGCTATACTTCTGTGAGAAGGGAGCCAAGGGAGGTGGAGTATCTGACCAAAAGGCAAGATCGTATTTAGCAGTGCTAGTGAGGTACCACTTGGGGATACCCACTAAAGGAACCCATCTATATGATTTATATCAGTTAAATTCCTACCGATTGACGGTGGATTTAATCCGGGTCGTCGAGGCCAAAAACAAGTCCCATATGGCTAGCAAAGCCAAAGGGACAATGAGGGTAACAATTTGGGTCAATACTCCCAACTACGCGAGAGGGACAACCCTGACATGGCCATTAGGGCTAGGGCAAGGTATTGATGCAGAGACGTGTCTTATGTGTGGAAAGTGGGACCACAACAATTGATTATGTCTATAGTGAATCAGGGGATAGGAGTGGGATGCCCAATACGAACAATAATTATGATGTTTTTGTTCGGTTGGATGAGAATATTATGTCCAGGAACCATTTGGGCCGCCGGTGTATAGGCGAATGGAAGTATGAGTTTTATCCTCGGATAGATGGGTTGAACTTTGTGACATGATTGATCACAGTATTCTTCTAATTAACACTGTATTCACGAGGGAGACGAGTTTAGTGGGCATATTGTAGTGTTACTATTAAGTATATGTTTACCACGGGGTAATGGGGCTCTCTTTTGTTTTACCTGTAGAGGAGCAAGTGTGAACACTGAGAGGGTACATTTTATAAGGTTAACTCATTTTGAGAAGTCCTATGCAAGCATAAGTTTATCCTGGGTACAGATTGGTTAGCGATGGGTAAGCGGTGGTGGGCGATTACATCAAGACTATCGTATTCGCTATTCCAGGACAGGATGTATATTTTATTTTTACGATATTCTACCTGAAAGAGGGTGGGTCTTGAGATAAATTTTAGTGTGAAGTAGACTTCAGAGGGTACAATTGTCTGATGTGTAGGGACTTTTACTGATGTGAAGTAGATTTAGCTTGTTAGTGACTTAGCGCTAAGGACTTAGTGGTAGTTCGAGCGCAGCATTTTATAACTCATTTAGAGATGCGGGAGTCAAAAATTAGACCTATGAGTACATGGACAGAGTTTTGGATGTCCCGATCATATGCTTGGGTCTATGAAAATCAATGAACGATAATGCTAGTGTTTAATGCATTGGGGAAAGTCCTTTTGGGATCGTTTATGAAAAGCATAAGCCCAAATGAGCGTCGGTAGTGGAGAGACATTATTTGATTCTAGGACATCAGTTTAAATGGCGATTATTAAATGTGTAGAGAAAACACTTTGAACTGAGAGCTATTGCATTATAAGGCTAGTACAGCAGGGGAGTGTGGCGAAAGGAACACCGAGAAAACTTTTACACCATAAAGTAATGGATGGGGCACCATCGAGAGAAATTAAAGTGTAAATATGCACGGGATATAAGGTGTATGGGCTCCCTAGTTAGTGTGATTTCAGAGTCGTCTTAAATAAAGGGATGTGTGAATGAACATATTGAATGTATGCCTGTAGGGCAGTCAGAAAATAAGTGGGAAAGTGCAGTAAACTGAAATCTATTTGAAAGAGGAAGCAGTCTGACTATATGTGTATCAAGGTGAAATATCTCCATCGTAAGGAGTGTAAAGAAGGTGGAGGCACATGTAACAAAATATCTTAAGGAAAGAAAGAAGTCACGTTTCTGGGGAAAATAGAAAAAAGTATCACTTAGTTATAGGCTTATAGTGGTCTTATGCATAGATAAGGTGTAAATTCATATCTGACGAAAACAACACAAGGAATATAGTTCTTGAGAATGGGATTTTGTGTTGAGTGAGACATTGTGAAGTTGTCTCCGTATTGAACATTTATGAATGAAAAAAGGTTGATTTGAGGGTATCAATCAGGGAGTGTTTGAAATTTTATGGTTCCAGAGATGGAATTAATGCTCAGGTTCGTAAAAATCGTGGAGGGGTTAAGTTTCCCATCGGGTTGTTGAATGGATTGACTGGAACATGAATTATTGTCTCATAATGGGTTATAATATCGAGTAGTATGCCCAACTTTACTATCAACTGGAAGGAGTGAAAAAGAACAAGGAGTCGTCCAATATTGTTGGGAATTTGGATGAGACCTTTCAGTCCCACCTTTGGTACATATTGGGTTGAACGTTTCGCCCATAAGTTGATGGGTAGATGGGAAGCAAGGATTGTGCATTCCAGATATTTGGGTAATTTGGGAATAGTAATTACCCCAGGTAGAGTTACGTGTGATGCCTCGTAACAGTTTAGTGTCTGTGTGACACCTTGGGAGACTTTACGGGAAATGTTTCATTATCCACCTTTGGTTGATAAGAGGTGGGGAAATAACAAGCTGTTAGGACCCAAAATGGGTTATGGTCCAGCAGTGGGAATTGAGTAATTTGTATCCTTTCGTATAATTTAGGGACGTAATGAGGGGAATTTCCTAACATAGAGATAATGGAGTTGATGGAGTATAGGCTCATATTTTGGGGCACTATGTTGTCAGGGGCAATCGAGTTAAAGATTTGTGACCAGGTAATTATTAGGGTGTCTCCTATGAAAGGAGTGGTGAAGTTCGACAAGAAAGGGAAGCTAGCATTGAGGTATGTGGGTCCTTTCATTATCTTTGAGAAGGTGGGACCGGTGGCTTATCGACTGGGTTTGCTAGAACATCTTCAGCGGATACGTGATGTGTCCCACGTGGCATAGCTGGAGAGATACAAGAGGAGCGATAGGGATTTTTGGGCACATTCCTCTCGATGAAAATGACTTGTGATAAGACACCTCATATGAGGAGAGACTAGTAGCTAACTGAGCTCAAGTTGCAGTCTAAGGTAGTACTACCAGTTAGAGTGGAGCGGAGTGGAGTCATCACAATATTAATGAGTTTACGTGGGAGAGGGAGGATGATGTGTGAGAGCAGTATCGAGAGTTATTCATCGCAGTTATAACCAAATTTAGGGGACCAAATTCCTTTGTAAGGAGGGGAGTATGTAACACCCCGTATTTATGTGCATTGAATATTTAATTAATTCGGGAAAATTTTAAATTACTTGTTTGTCGTAATTTAATTGAATTAGTTATGGTAATATTTATTTAAATATTAATCAGAGTAAATGGTTAATATTTAGGGAAATTTAATTACTAAGTGAATAGTAATACTTTATTTACGTCATAATGTGTATTAGTGACGTGGCATTTATTTATCTCAGCAGGGAGTCGGTATAGACTAATTTGGGTGTGAGATAAGAATATTTACAAATTAATTCGAATGTAAATTCTGAGTGCATGGTTGAGTTCGGATGGGCCGAGATAGTCGAAAAAGAGTACCCGGGGGTAGTAAATGGGTCTCAGGGCATTTTTAGGCATAGTCTGGCCCACACGGGGGTATTTGGGCCACTCGGACTTGTCCCACTATGCTAAAAACGGGATTTATGTTTACTACCAAATTCCGAGAGAAGGAAAAACGTAGAAACACAAAGTGAAAACCTAGGGTAATGAGAGAAAACTGTAGGGAGTAGTTACAGTGCAAATTAGGGATCTTTTGGAGACAAGACAAGGAAAAAATTTGGGAGTTCATCATCAAGCTTGCCTCTACACCAACGGATCAGACTTTACAAATCCTAAAGGAAAGTGGTTAACATACTATGATATTTATTTATGATATCCAATTCATATTTTTGTGATGTGTAAAACAAAATTCGTTTTGGGTGCAAAAGGGTACAAAAATGTGGTTTTGTATATAGAACACTTGAATGAAATTAATAGGAAATTAATGTGGGAATTCATTGTGTTACATGGTTATGAGATAATAATCTATTTTGATGTGAAAACCCAGTAGAAATTTATGAACGAATTTGGGATAAACAGAGGAAATTGGGATAAAACGAGTAAAGACCCGGAAATATCCCCAAATTCGAAAACGTAGAGATTCTTGAAATTTAATTTGTTATTAAGGTTATATGGGAGGTCCTAATCACTTTCCCATATGATAAAAATGTTGTGTGTTCTTGAGATGAACCATAGACGAGTCTGGAGGTTAGAGGAATTCATTAATGGCAGAAATAGGAAGTCGGAGTGTAACACCCCGCTCGCCCGGGGAGAGCGAGCGGCACGCTACTTATCGATAAAACTAGCCAAATCCACAAATAACAAGGTATAGAGCATCTAATTCCCATAATAAAACAAGAGAAACCACTAATCTCAAATCTCTTCAATTAAAACAACAAGTCTCTCGAATTAAAAAGCATATCTGTCTCGATAGTAAAATGAATCTCCAATGCTCTATACATCAAAATAAATAAATACAAGTCTTCTCTCTTGTATTAAAAATCTTTCCAAAAGAATCCTCGCTAAAAATCAATCTCCATAGCGCCCCAAAATCCGCGCTAACCTGCCACTAAAAGAAAATATGGGGAAGTACACAATACGATAGGAAAGATGCTCAATAATTATTAGCGGTGAATAAAACATCACAATACGAATATGAATATTCAAATCAAAGTGAATCTCAATAGCAATTATATCAATATAATTTCTCAACAACACATCAACCGGGTCACCAGGCCTCACCACCGAACCGCGCCTATGCATTTTTTTAGCATATCCGGAAAAAGGAATATTGGCGGGTGCCCAACCTCCGTGCCATATTAAAATCTCATGACAACATGCTCAACACCAAATATACTACTCCATGAATCAAAATTAGATTCCAAGAAATATTTCCAAATTCCAACGAATTTAGCAATTAAAATATGAGTCAATAATCATAAGAAAACAACGAGAATAATACTCGCGAGATTGAGGAGCATATTGTGTAAAATCCCATACCTTAAAATCATCACGTGGATAATCACATAAATTTCAGCCTCAAAATCCAAACACACCATCACGTTCCTCTCGCGAAAATAATCCAATCAAGTTCTAGCCCAAACTCGAGAAAACACCAAATAAGCCTTTTAATCTAAGGTTCAAATCTTGAATAAGTTTGGGGCTATGGTTTGTAGATGAAAGGGAGTAATTTTGGAGAGGTCTACTGATTGAAAAGTTTGAGAAAAAGTGATTTGAAAAATCCATCCACGAATTTGTTGATATATAAAGGATTAAGAGTTTGATTAAGAAAAGAGTTCTAATGAGATACAAACACTAAAAAATTTATTTCGGACGATCGGACCGTTGGAATTAGATAAAATTTTACAGAGAATTAGCTGAAGACGAGAGGAAGCTGTCCAAAAAATTTCAGCTTGATCGGACTGGTCAATATTTTTAAATAGCTTTTTTTGCCAGAGAGTTTTATGTTTTGAGGACTCTTGGAGAGTTTTATATTTTGAGGACTCTTCTATAAAATAAAAATTCAATTAAAACTCCATTTTAATTCCGATTTTGAAACTGTTTGAAATTCTCGCCTTTAAAAATAATAACGAACATATTTGAACAATAAAAATAATTTTATCTCAAAATTTATTTTTCCTCTTAATTTTGAAAATACTCCAAAAATACGCGGGTTGTTACACGGAGAAGATGACGACCTGTTCGATCGATCGATCGACGGTTGGAAATTTTTGACAGTTCAGCCTTTGGAGTTTTAGGTGGGATTTTCTTTTTGTTTAAACTTCCACCAAGTCTAATTAAGGGGGAAAATTAATTAGGAAAATTTATATCTCCATAATTATAAGGGAATAATAATTGGGAGAGGTGGGGAAAAATTTTTAGTGCGACACACGAGTGTGAAATTAGGAGAATAAATTGTGAAAAGTAAAGTAACGAACTGAGCACATTAGTTCGGTTATAGTAGTAGGGTGACACTACTCACTTAAATTAATTATGGATGAAAAAATAATTAATTTGGAGTCGGGGATTAGACTCGGGTATTATATTAATTTTGGGCCACGAGAGCGAGCCCGAGTATATTGGTTGGTTGACACCAAAAATAATTTAATTAATTAATGTGAAAAATAATTAATAATAATAGTTGGACCATAAACTCAAGATACTAAGTATAGGCTAGTGTTACGGACTCGATACACGGTAAAGCTGGGATATCATATATATATATACGGTGTGCAATAGTATATATATGGTGTGTGCATATAAATATCTAATCACTGATATTTATATAAACACACCATATATATGGTGTGTGCATATAAATATGGTGTGTGCATATAAATATCAGTGATTAGATATTATTAATATATATAATCTGGTGCTATCAAGGGTGGTTGCGCATAATGGGTTGATCCCCTAGCTTGAGGAGTATGGTGAGTATATCCCCAGGTCATACCGTCCATTATATGGGTGAGGGGCTTATCTCACTTTCAGGTAAGGAATATGACCGCCTCCATTATGTTTATATTTTTGGCCAAGTTAGTGAGCGATTGTAAGTTGGGGTAACTAGGTTATGCGAGTACACCTAGTGTGATAACACTTTAAAGGATACATCCAGTGAGTTATTACTCGGGAGGATGGGTTATATTTATATTCAACATATGTGTGAATGTTGTAATATCGTTCTTCGTATATAATGGGATAAATAGTTATATATGGGTAATTAAACACATGAAGTGAATTGTATCAAATATATGTGGGTTATATTCATATTCAACATATGTAGTATTATTATAAGATAACTTCACGTATGTAATAGGGTGAATAATTATATATGGGTAAGTTAAATACATGGAGAAAATTGTATTATATATATAACTAGTGAATGTTATATGGATTTCAAGGAGGAGGATTAAATAAGGTAAGGTGATAAATAACTTATAAATCATGCTTTTAAAATACTTGGGATTGAGTAGTGCGGTTGACAATATTTATATCAAGTATCTTATTTCGGGGTAAAGGACTAGGTGGGATAGGAAGAAGGCGTTTGGTGTGCACATTAGTTGAGGGGCGAGTCTGTCCTCAAGGGAGTATGACACTAACTAAAATATAAAGCGCATTCATGCATATTTTATTACTGTAAGTTAATCATTTGATACATATTTTCAAAAAAAAATCGGTTCTAACCCTTGCTATAATATATTTTTAAAACCTTTTAGGTGTCCAGCCACACGGACGCCAGGCTTGATTCATTCCAGGGATTCGCTGCTGCAGCATATGTGGATGTTGCAGGATTTGGATAGGCGCCTTTATTCCTTCTATTCCTAATATAGGGATTTTCTGTCAGATATTTGAGCTTGTTGCTCACAGTTTTATTTAGTATTTATTTCTGATACTTGAGATCTATTATTATCTATCTTTACATTTTTGTTGGATTTTAACCCATTGTTTATTTGGACAGTTTCTTATTTATATGTGATGGTTGGATTTAGTTAACTTGTGATTGTTAATGATTTATTTTCGCATAAGTAGTTCATTGAATTAATGAAAGATAAAACTTGGCACCAGTCTAATTTCAGTTAGGTGGTTAATAATTAAAAAGTTTCGACAGTTATGCTAAGAATGAACCAACTGAGAAACTTGTTCTAATTTAATTTAGGACTGATCACCCGGGGTTTAATTATTCGCGGTGTCGCTGGAATGTTAGGCTAGTGCTATGGTATATTGTGCATAAAATAGCCTGGATTAATTAATATATATATATATATATATATATATATATTTGTGTGCTTTATAAATATTAATGAGAATTATATTTATATTTATAGGAATACATACCCCTCATACCCGGCTAGTGTTATGGTATATTGTGCATAAAATAGCCTGGATTAATTAATATATATATATATATATATATATATATATATATGGTTATTGTGTAGTATATATATATTCGTGTGCTTTATAAATATTAATGAGAATTATATTTATAGGAATACATACCCCTCTAGTGCTATCAAAGGAGGTTGCACGATGTGGGTGAATCCTCTGGCTTGAGGTGCAGGGTGAGTATATTCCCTAGGTCATAGCGTTCGAAATCAAGAATAAGACGCTTTGGGTATGATTCGGTCTTATTCCGTGGGAAACTATGACCGTCTCCAATGCGTTTATTTCATTTTACTTATTTGAGGAGCTAATAGGGTCAGAGTGTCTGGGTGGATGAGTATACCCAGAAATGATACCATTTTAGATAACATCCCGTGAGTGCCTACTCGGGAGGATGGTTATATATTTAAGACATGTGTACGAATATTGTAATATGATGAAACGTATATATGGTGCAGATATTTATATACGGGTAAAAAAATACATGATGTGAATTATATTGATAATATATAATTGGTGAGAATTTTATATGATTCAAAATGAAAAGATTAAATAAATTGAGATAGTAAATAACTTATGAAACGTATATTAAATTTACTCAGACTAGAGTAGTGTGACAAGATGGAGTTATATAATAAGAAGTAGTTATGGGGTAGATGACTAGAAAGGTTATATAGAAAACTGTAGGTGTGCACAGTAGTTGAGGGATGAGTTGGTCCTCAGGGGAGTGCAACACTAGCTTAAATATTAAGAGTATTCATGTATTTTAGTTTACTACAATTTAGTTCACTTGCTAAATATTTTAAAAATATTTTGGGTTCTAACCCTTACTATCAAATATTTTTAAAACCTTTAGGTATCTGACCATAAGGATGCCAGAGTTAATTATATTCCCGAGTTACACGACTGCGGCATATGTGGTTGTTACACGATTTAATCTTGGCCACTTCAGTCATTTCATTCCTAGAGTAGGATGCAATCAGTATTTTCTTTTTGGCATGTCGCCCTAGTTATTTAATTTTTTAAGTCAGATGATGTACTCAATTTATTATTTGGGTGGTTTATATTTTCGGATTTGGATTTTGTAGTTGGTGGTTTTCTTGGCAAGGATTGTATTTATTTATGTTCAGTATTGTTTGACTCAGTGTTTTTATGAATGTTTTAAACTTTTATTCATCCTCATGTTGTTGTTGTTTGATAAAACGATAAAAATTGACATCGTTTCTTTTCTAATACTAGGTGGTTAGTAAGTTTTAAAAAGTTTTTGACAGTGATGTTAAGAATAAACAAAATGAGATTCCTGTTTAATTTGATATAAGACTGATCGCCCGGTATTTTATTAGGCGGGGTGTCACACCCTCGACCAGTTCGGTAGAACCCTCAAAACAGTTCAGAGGTAGACCCGAATCGGTTCGCTTTTACTCCCAAACTGGTTCGAAGGTACAGTGTTCCCGATCTTAATTCATGTAGAGTTTTAAGAGGTTAGATTTGGATTCCTCCAATCGAAGAGAATTAAGACGAGGATTAAAAAGTGTAAGTTGTGATGTAATTGATTCGAAAGAGTGAGAACGATTTACCTAAGTGTCGAGTGAACTTTATAAACGAGTTAAAATTGGCGATGTAATTGATTCTAAAGTGTGGGAATGATTTACGAAAGTTTCGAGGGTACTTAATATGTAGACCAGTACTGTATGTTAGACTTAACTACTAAATTCGTGTAATGGGTAACTACGTCCCTTAGAGTAGAGAAGAATACTCGGATTAATATGATAGTGAGTAAAAATCGTAAAATAATAAGTACGGTGAGTATTCGAGGGAAATATATACTATGTACGAATGATGATAATTAGGTCGTGTGAGTACCAACTGAATAATTATATATATAGATTGCGTGACGTCTATTATATGACTAATGATTATGTGATGATCATACTTACGATGTCTGCTATCACGGAGGTTCCCGCGCAGAGGACAATACCACCTTGACGATTCCAGTGAGGTATGGATGAGTGTCACCGAATATAGAACTTAGGGAGGCTCACTATGTGATGTGTATTAATGAGACTGGCATGTAATTTGTGTACATTAGCTATGTGCGTATCCCAAAGGCTTAGAACTATATTCGCCTCCATTTTTTGTGATTTGATTTTGGGTTCATGACATTTCGGATCAATGGTCTAAATGAAGTGAGTGATACATTGTCTTGATAACGGAGTATACCCTCTATTAATGGTGGTCCGTATAAAAGATGTCGTAATAGTATATATTAGTGTGTAAAATATATAGAAATGAGAACTGTAAGGATAAATTTCCAATCGAGTCTTTTTTATAGTATTAGCTATATTCTGGACAAAACAATTTGAGTTGTAGGATAAAAGTTGTACCTTCAAGCCGATGACGTTTGTGTTGAATACGTAGAGGATAAGTTCAATTGAAGACATCTTTACTAGTTTCAAGTGCCATGTTTCGCGTCATCAACATTATATCATTCCAAGGTCTCCAAAGGTATGAATGGATATATATATGTTAGGACCTTGGAAATTTTAAATGGGTGTATTGTATAAAATATTTTTAATGACTTTATTTTTCTTAGAAAATCAATTTCAAAAACTTTTTATAAGTTTTTGGGCTTAAAAAGAAAATTTAGGATTTTTTGAAATGTCGTTTGAGCGACATATTCTCATTAAAGCGAGATCGTTCGAACGAGATGCGAACGAGTCTGCGAACGAACTTTCGTGCAAAATCAACTGCGTCAGAAGTTTTGTTAGAAGTGTCGTTCAAACGAACCTATTCGAAGAACTTATAAGGAGATCTGACATTTTTGGTCTGAAATCTCGTTAGTAAAGTCGTTCGAATGAAGTCGTTCGACCGACCAGGGCGGATTTTGAAATTATTTAGCAGTTTTTAATTTTAACCACCCACTTCCCCATAACTTTTTTCCAGTTTTATATGGGCGGGAAGTCAATTTCTTTTACAGGATAACTTTTAATTTTCCTTATGAGGTTGAGAGCAAAATACTTCCAACAAAACGTCCTTTTCATGTGTTCATAATTCAAGAATAATTTGTCACCGAAACAGATGTTTATACACCCATGTTAGTTTAAATCAAAGTCACTTTATATATATACTTTCTTGGAGAGTTTTTGGCACCATTTTTTCATCTCTACATAGTAGAGAGTGTTTGGGTTCTGTCTATACCCCAAAAAGAAGAGTTTGTGTTTGCTGCGGCATTCTGACACGGTGAAAGGCATTGTGTGTGGTTGACGATGATCGAACCCCATCGGTGGATTATGAGGCTATGATGGAGTCCATGATTATTAATTAGATGGAGGTTGAAGCAAGAAGGAGAGTCAAGGCTTGGACGGAGTCAAGTCGTTGTTTTAAGTCTGTTGTCGTGTTTTTGTAAAAATTACCATACCTAGTGGATTTGTAGGCAGGGTTGTACGAGGGTTTTTCCATTTTGGTTTTCCTCGTACATCTCCATGTAGTGTGTTGTGAATTTTATTTTATCTTGATAAAACACCTAGATGCATGCTTAGGCATTAAAAAGATAAAATTGGTTAAAATCACAACTCAGTTTAATGTGGTGCTAATTTAAGTTTGGGTAAGTTTTAGTTTAATTTAATTCAAGTCGGCATTAATTTAATTTGATAATATTCATGCTTAGTTTGTTTAACATGAATTTTGTTCCAGTGAATGTTAAAATGTTTGTGTAGTTTAATTTCACTTTAAGTTTAAATTAATTTTTCTTATGTTTGATTGTGCGTTTCAAGTAAAGAAAATTAAATAATTTTTGAAAAATTAAAATTTGGTATATCATTGGGTAATCTCGTAATTTGAGTTTAAAATTTGGGGAATTTAACTTCCACAAATGGTATCAGAGAGGCAACGCTAAATTACTATGTTAAGATCCTTGCTTGTTTGTTTTTGGGTTAAAAATGGAAAATTCACTTTTCACAAAATTTCCTATATTTTATGGTTCAAATTACGCATATTGGAAGGCGTGGATGAAATCGGCAGTTAAATTTCTTGATGAGCGATTTTGGCAATCGGTAGTTAGAGAGTGGTCCCCACCTATTTTTTTAGTAGAAAATGAACGTGTTCCAAAGCCCGTAGAGCATTAGAGTGAGAACGAACTTAAGTTAGCAAATTTTAATTCCCAAGTTTTGAATGCTTTTTTTAGCACCATCACAACGGGTGAATTTCTAAATGTCATGACGTGTGAAACTGCTAAAGAAGCTTGGGATATTTTACAACTCACCCATGAGGAAACTAGTGTTGTGAAAGCTTCAAAACTCCAAAACCTCACCACTCGATTTGAAACTGTCAAAATGATTGAAAATGAAAATTTTGATGAATTTTATGCTAGACTTTTTTACATTGTTAATTCATCTTTTAACTTGGGAGAAAAGATAACTGACAGCCATGTACTAAAAAATATTTTATGGTCCTTACCCGATAGGTTTATTCCAAAAGTGACCCTTTTAAATTCTTTACCCACTTTAGCCTCTACGAAACTTGAGGAGCTCGTAAGTTATTTACAAACTTATGAACTAGATATGTTTACCTCCAAGAATGAGAAGAAGAAAGATAAGAGCATCACTTTGAAAGCCCGAAAGGAGGAAAAACAAGCTTCGAATGATGAGAGTGACATCGATTTTGAGGAAATGACTATGTTTTCTAGGAAGTTTAGAAATTTTCTTAAGTTTAATAAAGATAAAAGGATTTTAAGAAATTTGATAAATATAAGTATGAAAAAAACAAAAAATTCCCTAAAAAACTTAGTGACGATCTTAATAGGGATGATTCGAATAGATGTTATGGTTGTGAGGATTATGGACATAGGGCAAGAGAATGTCCCACTAAACTAAGGACGGAGGGAAAGAAACCAATTTCATATAATGACACCATTAGTGATGATAGTGATAAAGAAGAGGGACCTGATTCTCCCATTGAATACAGCTTTACTTCATTCATGGCAATTCATGTAACTAATAGTGATAAATAGTCCAACGATGACATCTTAATACATGACACTTCTGAGGACAAGATTTCTGAATCCCAAAATTTTGATGGTATTGAGAGTGGAGGAGAGAGAAAGAGGGAGAGTAAAAGTGAAGATGAGGTTCATGTGAGTGAATTTTAAGTGGCCTTTCGTGAACTATATAAGGAATCAATTAAAATAAAAAGGGCTAATTTGAAGTTATAAGCTTGTTTGAGAGAACGTGGCAAGGTCAATGATGAGAGAACTTTAGTGGAAGACCTTAGGACATTTGTGAGATCTCTTCGTGAGAAGATTGAGTACGTTGAAGGACAGATAGATAGCTTTAGAGGTTTAATGGAGGCAATGAAGAAATAGCTTATTTGTTTTGAAGAGAGAAAGTGTTTACTTGAGTAAAAAAATTCAGAGTTGGAAGAAAAATTGAGAGACTTAAGTCGAGTCAAATTTGATTTGGAGTGTAGGTTAAAAAATTAGATACAATGATAGGAACCATCCAAGTCAAAAATGACACATGTGGTTTATGCTTCTATACTCATAATGCTTTCACTACCAAAGCCAAAACTACAATTTTTTAGAGAATCACTCAGGAACACTTCCAAAGGTCAATCCTTCGGTTATACTTTTTGTCGAGTTTTCACTTGTTCACATTGTGGTTTGAAAAGGTCATCTTAGGAAAAAAAATATCTTAAAAGAGGTCATAAGAAATATAAGAGTAAGGTCACCGAGGTAGCTAAGGTCACCCAATCCCAAAATTGTCATTCTTCACTTGTTTGCGTTAGGAGATCTGACTTGGGAGCTTTACAAGATAGGATTTATTATTATCATTTGTTATCATGTGATACCTCCCTTGCAAAATCTAAACGTCAAATGTGTTACCTCTGTTTGCATACTCTAGCTTTTGAGCATCATGATATATTTTTTTCTAGTTGTATGCTTGTTTGTCATTTTCTAGTCGTTGCTTATCATATATCTCATGCTAGAATTATGACTTGTTTATTTTTTTCTATTTAATTTTTATTATTATATCTTAAATAAAAATACAAAAATATTTTTATTTGTCTTTTGAGTTAATTTTTTTTGTGTGTCAAAATTTTGAAAAACTCAAAAAGATTTTTTTGTGTGTATTTTGGTTTTACACATTTTTGTGGCATGTACTTGTGATGAATCCTCATTTTCCGCTCCCATGTGACGAGAACTTTTGGTTAATATTTTCAATCCTTATAATGTTCTTTATCATGCTTATATGGAGTAATTTGATTTTCTAGTTGCTTAATGGGTTCTATTTTTTATATGCCTTGATTCACACACACATGAGCTCATTTGAAATTTAACTTCACATGTATATTTGAGTTGAGTGAGATGTTTTCCTATCAATCTAGTCATCTACATGTTGATATGACTATGGAGGATTTTTGCATGTAAGAACCATTTCTCGGATGTAAAAAATGAAAAATATGTTTATCCGACGTAGTTGTATGCCAATGGCATCGGGGTGCGAAAGTCAAAATTACGTTGCGTGAAAAGTCACCATTGAAATTTGGCCTTTAAAAATTATGGCATCATAAAAAATTAGCCAAAGGCCTGCTTAGTTTAGTTGGTATGTTCATAAAAGAAAATAAAGTAAAAGGCATATTAATAAGGAAGTTTGGTTGGCTATATCAACGGGTTTGCACAATGACAATGTATCCTAGTTAAACTATTATTGTCATGACTCTATTGGTTTGTAGAATCATCGAAATACTAGGCTTGTGTGCTTGTCTATGTTTTTTCATTGAGTTCACTTTATATTTTCACATGAGGCTATATTTAGATGTGATAAAGTTTTGCAATCAAATGAGAAATTCGTGAATATGTTTAAGTGATTAGGTCTTTAATTCTTTAGTCTCTAGTTCTCACCCCTTCACTTCCGTTTTCATATGACACATTTATGCCATAAGAGTGTAGAAAGCTTATTTTATTTTATATTGTGTCATTTGTGTGTTTATATCTATATGTATATGCTTATATTTCCTTAATATTTTTTTGTATGTATATATATGATATTTGTCTATTTTTTAGTATTTGTCTTGCTTGCTAGTCCATAAATGCTTTCAATTCAAAATTGATATTTATCTTATTGCGAATTTTAGTTTGATAACCCATGCTTATCAAAATATATGTTAATGGTATCTTTTGATCTCACACCATAAGTTGGTATCTATTTATCCTTGTCTGGATAAGTTGTTCTTCATTGTTTCCCATATGCTTTAATTGCTCCTGTCATTTTACATCATCGCATGTTTAACTTTTTTTTCTATATTTTACATCCCTTGGGTAGAGTTTAGGGGGAGGGGGGAATGGCAATTGTTTTAATTGGGGGAGAAATAAATAATTTTATATTTCTTTGACCTTTGTCTATTCCTGAGCAAAAAGGGGTATAAATGGTATATAAACCTTTAGTTTAGGGAGATTAAACTTGGGGCGGTCACGATCTTTTTAGGTAAATCATGTTGATAAAAGGGGATAATTAAATTAAGGGGGAGTATTATTATCTTATGCACTCTATATTGTTAGATATTCCTTATGCGTTTGATGGTTTATTTAAGTGTGTGTTGGAGTTCATTTTTAGTGGCAATCTTATCAAAGGGGGAAAGCTACTATGAGTCTGTCATACATCTATATTTTTTTTGGGTGGGATTGTGTCTAGACATCCTTGACGGCCCATAGGATTTTTTTTTCTTGGTTTTGTCCCGGAATAGCCAAAGGGGGAGATTTGTAACGACAAATTTCCAATCGAGTCAATTTGTAGTATTGGCTTAATTCTGAACAAAACAATTTGAGTCATAGGATAGAAGTTGTACCTTCAAGCCTATGTCGTTCGTGTTGAAGACGTAATGGCCAAGTTCAATTGATAAATATTTTCCAGTTTCAAGTGCCATGTTTTGCGTCATCAACATTATATCATTCCAAGATCTTTAAAGGCATTAATACATTTATATATTCAGGACCTTGGAAATTTTAATTGGGTGTATTTTACAAAATATTCTTAACGACTTTATTTTTCTCCGAAAATCATTTTTAGAAACTTTTTATAAGTTTTTGGGCTTAAAAAGAAATTTGAGGAATTGGTGAAATGTAGTTAGAACGACATATTCTCGTTCAAAAGAGGTTGTTTGAATGAGATCATTCAAATGAGATTCGAACGAGTCTGCTAACGAACTTCTGTGCAAAATCTTCTGAATTCTTGTTTGAAGTGTCATTCAAATGAACCTGTTTGAACGAACTTTTAGTTTTTGAAATTTTTTAGCAATTTTTAATTTCAACCACCCACTTCCCCATAACTTTTTTTAGAGGAGACCTTTTCATTTTCCTTGTGAGTTTGAGAGAAAAATACTTCCAACAGAAGGTCCTTTTCACGTGTTCATAATTCAAGAACAATATGTCATGAGAACACATGTTTATACACCCATGTTAGTTTAAATCAAAGTTCCTTTATATATATATACTTACGTTGAGAGTTTTTTACACCAGGTTTTCATCTCTACACATTAGAGAGTTTTTGGGTTCCTTCTATACCCCAAAAAGGAGAGTTTTTGTTTGTTGCGGCGTTCTCACTCAGTGAAAGGCGTCATGTGTGGTTGATGGTGACCGAACCCCATCGGTGAATTCCAAGACAGTGTGTGACACCCCGCCTAATTAAATACCGGGCGATCACTCCTTTATTAAATTAAATCAAGGTGAACAGTTGGTCCATTCTTAGCATCACTGTCGAAAAATAAATTTTTCCAATTTAACACCCTAATTAATTAAGCTAAGTGTCAAAACCATTTTCATACATACTTTCCAAATTTTATTTAAAGAAAAATCATTTATTTTATTAACAACATTCAATAAGTAAGAAATCACACCACATTAAATTCTGCAACATAATCCAATTAATTTAATACATTCGTCAATCGAATGTCAACATACGAAATCTAAAGTCACACATCCAAACTGAATAAATCCCATAGTAACAATACTGGAAATAACTGAAATACAAATGTCCAATAACAACGGAATAATGGAAAGAGCTACACATGCCCAACTAGATGAAAGTACTAAGAGTGGATCCGAATGAACGAAGTCGCCTAATCAAGAGACCTGCAACTCCCACCTAAGCTGCAGCGCGTTCCTTCCAAGAGATCCTAAGCAAGACTCCCCTGTGGCTGGGCACCTGTAATACATACATATATATACAAGAGAGAGAGAGAGAGAGAAAAATAAACGGGTCAGAGCCCGATAGTGTGTATGATTTAAAAATTCGTTTAGCAAGTACTTAAATTGATACAGGCCAATGCAACAACATATTAGTGCGACACCCTCTTGAGAAATTCTCACCTCTCTTCTAATGTGCACACCTATCGCACTAACCTTCCCAGTGGTCCAACTCATCATATATCACGCTATACTTTCCCAATAGTTTAACTTATCTTAAATTACTCTTAAGATTTCAAAACCGAACAACAATATTGTATAAAAAGATACTTCCCATTTAGTAGCACAACTTTCATTTTAGCTTCAATAATTTATAAAGTTTCCCCAGTGTCATATAATACTTTTCAACCAAGTATTTACAATTTTAGTCATCAATTATGTCCTACTTACCAAATCACAGTAGGCGGTTTGAAATCTCATAATTTCGTATATATATTAACTACTCGCGTAATATATATATATATATATATATATATATATATATATATATATATATAACGGCACCCCAAATAAAACTATGGTGCAGGCATACTCTGCTATCCAATCCCCATATCGCTCACACTAAGGGATATACAAGTTCGGAATCACTCTCGAACTGTATTAACATATATACACAAAGAAGATTGAGGCGAAGCATAGATTCCAAGTCTCTAAGAGGTCAGTACATACCCTCACGTCTCTTAGGACCGTCTGAACTATCATTCCGATAGCCTGTACTTAGGATATCTATCTCCTAGGGTACGACTCAATATCCCCCATAAGGCAACACAGGATAAGATCGTCCCAGCGCGGTAACCTCAGGGATAGCAAGTAGCGCGGGCATGGTTTTCACACGTATATTAAATATGCATACACAACCATATAAATATACCACTTGTTATCATATCAATATAGGTTTCTCTCATCACCCATAATTACAATATTTATCCTTACTTTTCACATTAAGTATTCTTTATAAGGGTTCGTCACTAACCTTAACTCGAAGGGTTTCTCCAACCCATTACGTGACACTCGTGGATCCTATCCTCCCAAGTATAAAATTCAGTAGGTGTCATTATTATGTTCCAACGTAACTCTCTTACGCGCCTCACCCTTTAATACATAAATTTACCAACCCTAAAGTAAGTACCCCATAAATACCATTCTCGTCGAATATTAAAGATCCCAACATTTATTCATATGCCCTACTGGTCCTCCATGTCTCCCAAATCTTTTTATTAAGAATGCCCAAGAATTATATCACGACAATTTCAATTTAACTCATATAAAAAGGGAAATAGGAGTCTACCAGGAGGGGTCGATCGATCGAGGTCTGGTGCTCGATCGATCGAACCTTCGATCGATCGAAGCTCTAGGCTCGATCGATCGATCAAGCAGGTGTTTCGATTTCTACAGAATTGCAGTTACGGGTTCTACCACCTATCTTCATCCAAATCCATATTTTCCAAACCCAAACGTCCCAAAAATTCTACTACTAACATTATATAATTATACCAGACATTTCCAACGTAAGGCATGAGTATTTCTATCATTTAAACATGGATTATCAACCCAAAGTTTTATCTAAATATCAAGAACCCTAGAATTTTCTTAAACAGGTTTCTAACAAATTTTCTCCATAATTTCCTTCTTATAGTTATCAAAATTTCGTGGTTAAATTCCTCTACATGGCAAGGGTTTCCAGAATCATCATAAAAACCAATACTACATGGATTTTCCTATCACAAATTGGGTTTTCTTCCATTAAAACTCAACCTAGTTACTCCTAAACTAATATGAAAGATGCATCAACGAAATAAGCAAGATAAATACTTGCCTGGGATTTTTGGTATTCTGATTTATGGCTTATTTTGGTGTAGTTGCGTTCCTCGTCTCGCGATCTACGCGTTGGTGGTGGCGACGACGCAAACCGTTGAGTTTTGAGCCTTGAAATTGCTTGAGAGCTCTCTCCTCTCTTCTCCAATGGCCGTTTTAGGTTTTGGGAATTCTAACCCTAGGTGACAACCTCAATATCAGATATTGCCCCTCTAATTTTCGTGGGTTTAATTACCCATATATGTAAAATGACCAAAATGCCCTCCCGGGTTACTAATTAGGCCTAAAAACGCCCTGAGACCCAAACTACACCCCCGGGTACACTTTTCTGACTATCTCGACCCTTCCGGACGCGTTGGCGCACTCAAAACGACCATACGAATGACTTATAAAATATTCACTTTTATTAATTCACATTTAGTCCCGACACGACACAGGCGCGTCCCGACTTAAATTTCCATAATTGTCATTTTATTCAGACTTGAGAATATTATAACAATAAATCTCATATATTACTATACTCATCCAGTAATATTCAACAGATAACAAATTTCCAATAATTACTAACTCTCGTCACGCTAGTAAATATTTAAAGTAACATTCCGGATTAAAATTAAATTAATTTATCTCAATTAAATTTAATAAATCCCATAATTTAAAAGCTATAAAAATACGGGGTATTACATACTCCCCCCCTAATAACTGAATTTCGTCACGAAATTCGGAAAATAAGGCTTATCAGGTAGCACAATTCTGGATATCCTTTTCCGTACACAAACTAACTACACATTATGGCGCTCAATCACTATAGCCCTTTCTTCACAGTAACACTATTTTGCATTCTCTTTGGAGACACTTCACATTGTGCTCCCAACCGACAACATTCGCATAGGTCACGCCTATACGTTATACATTTTATTATCTCATTATCATTAGGAGGCCGCACCTCACTACCTGACAAATACTCGGATTTATTCATATACAAAACTCCCATTCTGAGAAAATATTACGAACATTTGATCACTCTTGCTCGTCTAAAATAGTCGTGGAATTCTACCACATTTATCGGATGTTTTCTCGACCGATCCCAAAATTCTGATTACCTACTCTCCTATAAACATACGGAAGGAGGATAGTCGAGGTTCTTCCATAACAAAACCTTAATAAGTACCTTGTACGCGACAAACAGGTACGAGTGCTTCTACAGAGCATTCTTGAAATCATCGTATCAAGATTCCAAAATCTCCTTCACGTGGCTCCACAAATCTTTAATCACCATGCGCTTATTCCCTGGCTAAGGGTGATACATCCTACTCGAAACGAAATCTTATCTCCGATGGTTCCTAAAATCCCATTTCAAAGGTGGGATTCACCAATCTCATCCTGATTCAGAAATTTATACGGCGCCGGACCATGCATTGGCGTAATCCTTCCTTTCAAAGGAAGTCTGGGGCATACTAGTTAATATTGTAAGCCAGTCCAAAGGAATATCAATCACTTCCCATCGGCGACTTAATTCACATGTTCGGGATAAACCCTTGATCTTGTTTTGAGGATGGCAACTCATCCAAGAACTTAACCGGCTTTACCGACCTGTTCCAAGTTCAGGAATTTTCGATAAACACAAAATTCTTTGGTTGATTCTCCTCTTTCAACCAAACCTTACCTATGGGCGGTGCATGTAGAGACTACTCACTACGTCTCGCTAAACATCGATTCTTCCCTTGAAATGTCTCATATTAAGTGACAAGTAATACTCCTCTTCCTTCCTTGGAGTATGTCGAAAGTTCCGACCCGTGCTCTTCTCTCCACGAAGCGCACTTCTGGATTTCTTATACTATACTAACATCATTACTCTTTGTATGCGCAAGTCGCTCTCACAATTCACTAATAAAAATTCCGCTCCGGGTGTGCTTCATAATAATTAAATTCTACTCTATTCAAGGAATACCAATTCTTGAATGGCCTCCCACACCCTTCCAATCAAGTTAGGGTGTGCTATTCGAATTGCACACTTATGTATGGATTATCGCCTTTCATGTGACGTTTAATCCACTCTATCACTTCCACTTCGTTATACTAGTCCCACAAACATATATTTCACATGTCTATTACCACGTCCCTTCGACTCAGACTATTTTAACTGCAACTAACCCAGATGCCCACATTTTTTGCAACACCCCGACCGCCCTGGGAGAGCGAACGACGGCTACTCTTATGTAGGACTAACTAAATTCAACGGAATAGAAGGAATAGGGCATTCAAATTCCATGAAAATAAAAGAGGAATAATAATTCTCAACCTTCCTCAGATAAGTACAATAATTTTCCCAAATAGGTACAACAACCAAAATAAATCACTAGCGCTCTATTCATCAAAATAATTACAGGTCATCTCTTTTGTATAATATAAAGTTCTTTCCAGACAATCCATGCTAATAACCATTCCAAATCTTTATTCACCTTGTATTCTGTACGCGGTTATGACATTTGGGTACTCTCAATCACCCTAGAAATCAAAATTCTTAAATTCTCCTTATCATCGTTCCTCCCTTCAACTCGTGGGGATAACTTTTAATGCTTTCCTACCACAAAAATTCGGCTCCAATAACCTTAAAACAAAATTCAACTTCCAACTTACATACATAATTACTTTATCCCATTTCGACCAGGGTACCGAACTCATGGAATAGTGACCAAACGTCTCCCTATTTCAAGCCTTACGCTAAGTTTCATGCGTGGGATGTCTCGCAAAGCGAAATACAAACAAGGAACCCCCCCGATACACTACTACCTAGCATTGTCGGTTATCGAAATCCGTTAGGTCCTCCGTCCATAGTATATACCTCTTTATTCCATCCCTTGACAGAAAAGTTACAATTTCTCCCTTAATTATGCTTAATAAAGAACGTTTCACTAATTTCACTATCGTCCCGTATTGGTTGATAGTAATTACATTCCATAAACCTCGGATACATACGATCGAAATTCTCGAAATTCCTTTCCCTAATAATAGGGGTATAAATATTTACTCCCACATCTCTAAAGGATAAATATAACAATGCACTCTTCCTATCACTAAGTCCGAAGTGCTAAACATAATACTGAGTCAAATCTTTTCGCCCAACGATAAATCCCGATACATACGGAATTATTCTGACAAAGTCTATACATACTTTGGCATCGAATATCTCGAGCCCACTATCTCCTCCGAAGTCTCTAGGATAGATAATATAAGTGCGAGTCCAACCTTCTCACAGGTAAAGCCTCGCCAAAACAAACATAAAACATGTTGCACTAATGCAACCACTCCAATAGTCTTGCAATAAATGCCCACTATCGTATAACCATTTCTATAATGTTTTAACAAAGATAATATCATACTCGTGTATCGCATCACTACAACGAGTAATCCCAAAAATACGTGACACTGTTAATATATTCATTCATCCTCCGCGGATAGCACTAAAGAAAAATCCCGCTACACTAGGGAAAAATATTCACATTTTAATAACGTTTAAAATGATATGCATTAAGCTCGTCTCACATGCTAATCTAGTAAGGAACAAAATATAGTGACTCACTCGTGTCACATCAACACGCCGCATCCTCTAAGGATACAACCTATACTTCTACCTTGTCAATCGTCTTGATTGCGCAAATCCTTTCCGGACGTAACACGTCTACTCAAACCAAACAAAATTACTTTAATCGTTGCCTTTTACTAGGCACCGTATTCTTGTCCTTTTTCTCAATTTGGAACATATTATCGTGAGCGATCTCACTCCGCACAAAATACCTCAGTACATAATCCACTTACCACCTGTCCTACTAACCAGGTTAGGATTGTCGTTCTCTCGAACATTAGCAGACTCGATTCCTGTTAGCCATCCCGGTTGTTCCATAGCTTTTTAGGCCATAAAGATCATGTTACTATCTATAATAGTACTTACTGAATTTACCATCACTTGGTAAGAATTTAACTATCTGAAGCATTTAAATGGTTTTCCTGATGTGTATCCACATCCTTTTGTGGTGCTATACCACCACCGTTGCATTCAGTCTCATTCTCGACTAAATTCTTCGATTCCTTTAACTTCCCCCACAAAGAAGCGTTATCACCTATTCTGACAAAATATGACAATGTCAACCTCTGAATCGTTTGTCCACAAGAATTTTCTCCTCGAGTCTTATCAACTATTATTACAAGTCGGTCTCCCACTTGGAGTCGTTTCCTCCACTAGTATCTACCTCGTTCGATACAAAATTTGCTAACGATTAGGATTCATATCCACGAATGGACTTCTGTTATGCCCTCCTGCGATGAGTTCAGAACCACATTTGCTTCTCATCCTGAACAGTTGAGGAAGGAACATACGGTCAACACTGTACCTAAGGTTCTCCTATAGGCATAGCATTCCATTTCTAAAATTAGTGGTTGACTCCAACCATTATAATTTCGTCCCGAAAGCCAAGACAATTTTCTCTAAATTTGCACCTTCAGTTTGCCACACTCCGTCCTATATTTAAGCCTTTGGATACTTTACCTCCTTTGGTAAACACATACAATTTTCGCGTTTCTAAAATTTCCCACTGACAGTCTCTACACGTTTTTGTAATACGTTGGGTAAGTTTACCCTCGCACCTCATTTGACTATAACAGCATTTGAAAATCATTGCTGAACCTTAGTCGCCTTTTTAGTCGTGGCTTCTCGTGCCATAATGGAGGTGACCTCGACTACGGTCATCATCCTCGGATATATTTCACAATCTCAACTGAGCCCTGCCTCCTGATGTACGCTTAACGGTCCTCTTCTGACATCCGTCATCGCTCGGCACACACACACATCCGAACGAAATTAGAATTCACTACTGTATACACAATATAGCAGGAGAACGAAATCTCGTCAAAGGAATCTACAATCCTAAACATAGGGCTCTATAACAAACAAAGCAACGCTGAAAGCATAATAAACCGTACAGATCCTAAGGACACTAGAACCTGATGCTCTGATACCACCTGTGACACCCCGCCTAATTAGATACCGGGCGATCACTCCTTTATTTAATTAAATCAAGGTGAACAGTTGGTCCATTCTTAGCATCACTGTCGAAAAATAAATTTTTCCAATTTAACACCCTAATTAATTAAGCTAAGTGTCAAAACCATTTTCATACATACTTTCCAAATTTTATTTGAAGAAAAATCATTTATTTTATTAACAACATTCAATAAGTAAGAAATCACACCACATTAAATTCTGCAACATAATCCAATTAATTTAATACATCCGTCAATCGAATGTCAACATACGAAATCTAAAGTCACACATCCAAACTGAATAAATCCCATAGTAACAATACTAGAAATAACTGAAATACAAATGTCCAATAACAACGGAATAATGGAAAGAGATACACATGCCCAACTAGATGAAAGTACTAAGAGTGGATCCGAATGAACGAAGTCGCCTAATCAAGAGACCTGCAACTCCCACCTAAGCTGCAGCGCGTTCCTTCCAAGAGATCCTAAGAAGGACGCCCCTGTGGCTGGGCACCTGTAATACATACATATATATACAAGAGAGAGAGAGAGAGAGAAAGAAACGGGTCAGAGCCCGATAGTGTGTATGATTTAAAAATTCGTTTAGCAAGTATTTAAATTGATACAGGCCAATGCAACAACATATTAGTGCGACACTCTCTTGAGAAATTCTCACCTCTCTTCTAATGTGCACACCTATCGCACTAACCTTCCCAGTGGTCCAACTCATCATATATCACGCTATCCTTTCCCAATAGTTTAACTTATCTTAAATTACTCTTAAGATTTCAAAACTGAACAATAACATTGTTTAAAATGATACTTCCCATTTAGTAGCACAACTTTCGTTTTAGCTTCAATAATTTATAAAGTTTCCCCAGTGTCATATTATACTTTTCAACCAAGTATTTACAATTTTAGTCATCAACTATGTCCTACTTACCAAATCACAGTAGGCGGTTCCAAATCTCATAATTTCGTATATATATTAACTACTCGCGTAATATATATATATATATAACGGCACCCCAAATAAAACTATGGTGCAGGCATACTCTGCTATCCAATCCCCATATCGCTCACACTAAGGGATATACAAGTTCGGAATCACTCTCGAACTGTATTAACATATATACACAAAGAAGATTGAGGCGAAGCATAGATTCCAAGTCTCTAAGAGGTCAGTATATACCCTCACGTCTCTTAGGACCGTCTGAACTATCATTCCGATAGCCTGTACCAAGGATATCTATCTCCTAGGGTACGACTCAATATCCCCCATAAGGCAACACATGATAAGATCGTCCCAGCGCGGTAACCTCAGGGTTAGCAAGTAGCGCGGGCATGGTTTTCACACGTATATCAAATATGCATACACAACCATATAAATTTACCACTTGTTATCATATCGATATAGGTTTCTCTCATCACCCATAATTACAATATTTATCCTTACTTTTCACATTAAGTATTCTTTATAAGGGTTCGTCGCTAACCTTAACTCGAAGGGTTTCTCCAACCCATTACGTGACACTCGTGGATCCTATCCTCCCAAGTATAAAATTCAGTAGGTGTCATTATTATGTTCCAACGTAACTCTCTTATGCGCCTCACCCTTTAATACATAAATTTACCAACCCTAAAGTAAGTATCCCATAAATACCATTCTCGTCGAATATTAAAGATCCCAACATTTATTCATATGCCCTACTGGTCCTCCATGTCTCCCAAATCATTTTATTAAGAATGCCCAAGAATTATATCACGACAATTTCAATTTAACTCATATAAAAAGGGAAATAGGAGTCTGCCAGGAGGGGTCGATTGATCGAGGTCTGGTGCTCGATCGATCGAACCTTCGATCGATCGAAGCTCTAGGCTCGATCGATCGATCAAAAGCAGGTATTTCGATTTATGCAGAATTGCAGTTACGGGTTCTACCACCTATCTTCATCCAATTCCATATTTTCCAAACCCAAACGTCCCAAAAATTCTACTACTAACATTATATCAATATACCAGACATTTCCAACGTAAGGCATGAGTATTTCTATCATTTAAACATGGATTATCAACCCAAAGTTTTATCTAATTATCAAGAACCCTAGAATTTTCTTAAACAGGTTTCTAACAAATTTTCTCTAGAATTTCCTTCTTATAGTTATCAAAATTTCGTGGTTAAATTCCTCTACATGGCAAGGGTTTCCAGAATCATCATATAAACCAATACTACATGGATTTTCCTATCACAAATTGGGTTTTCTTCCATTAAAACTCAACCTAATTACTCCTAAACTAATATGAAATATGCATCAACGAAATAAGCAAGATAAACACTTGCCTGGGATTTTTGGTATTCTGATTTACGGCTGATTTTGGTGTGGTTGCGTTCCTCGTCTCGCGATCTACGCGTTGGTGGTGGCGACGGCACAAACCGTTGAGTTTTGAGCCTTGAAATTGCTTGAGAGCTCTCTCCTCTCTTCTCCAATGGCCGTTCTAGGTTTTGGAAATTCTAACCCTAAGTGACAACCTCAATATCAGATATAGCCCCTCTAATTTTCGTGGATTTAATTACCCATAAATGTAAAATGACCAAAATGCCCTCCCGGGTTACTAATTAGGCCTAAAAACGCCCCGAGACCCAAACTATACCCCCGGGTACACTTTTCTGACTATCTCGACCCTTTCGGACGCGTTGTCTTACTCAAAACGACCATACGAATGACTTATAAAATATTCACTTTTATTAATTCACATTTAGTCCCGACACGACACAGGCGCGTCCCGACTTAAATATCCATAATTGTCATTTTATTCACACTTGACAATATTATAACAATAAATCTCATATATTCCTAAACTCATCCAGTAATATTCAACAGATAACAAATTTCCAATAATTACTAACTCTCGTCACGCTAGTAAATATTTAAAGTAACATTTCGGATTAAAATTAAATTAATTTATCTCAATTAAATTTAATAAATCCCATAATTTAAAAGCTATAAAAATACGGGGTATTACACAGTGGTGGATTCTGTGGTTATCAACTAGGCGGAGGTTGAAGCAAAAAGGAGTGTCAAGGCTTGGATGGAGTCATGTTGTAGTTGTAAGTCTGTTGTCCTATTTTTGTAAAAATTACAATACCTCGTTTACTTGTAGGCAGGGTCGTCCCAGGTTTTTTCCTTTTGTAGTGTGTTGTGAATTTTATTTTATCTTACAAAAACACCAAGATGCATGCTTAGGCATTTAAAAGATAAAATTGGTTTAAAATCACAACTCATTTTAATTTGGTGCTAATTTAAGTTTGGGTAAGTTTTAGTTTAATTTAATTCAGGTAGGCATTAATTTAATTTGATAATATTCATGCTTAGTTTGTTTAACTTGATTTTTTTTTTTAAGGTGAAAGTTAAAATTCTTGTGTATTTTAATTTCACTTTAAGTTTAATTTAACTTTTCATGTGTTTGATTGTGCGTTTAAAGTAACAAAATTAAATAATTTTTGAAAAATTAAAATTTGGTATATCATTGAGCCATCTCATAATTTGAGTTTAAAATTTGGGGGCTTTCTCTCCAACAAGAACATCCTACTTGTGTGTGATAGTAGACAATAGATATCGTATCGTGAAAGTGAATTAAGTAGAGAAACTTAATTAAATGATAAAGTGAAAACAAGTGTGAAATGTTAATTCCCCTATGATAACGATGGTCATTATAAGAGACATCGTAATGGTATATATTAGTGTGTAAAATGCATACAAATGAGAATTTTCTACTTACATGTGACAGTAGTAAGATATATAGCATATATATAAATAAATGAATTAGGTAGTGAAACTTAATGAATTGAATAAATGAGAATACAAGTGAAATGTTAATTTCAACTATTATAACTTACGAGGAACGTTAGCTATTGGGTAGCGTGCTATATGGGTGGCACGAAAATTTAAACGTGTCGCAAGATAGTTCGATACTTATGTCTAATTAGCTTGGATAGTATGGCTAGGTGGGCTAAGTAGAAATCGTTAGGCGTGCACTATAGTTGAGAGGTGAGGAAACTCAAGAGACTGTACGTGAACCTAACATGTGTAACCAATAAATGATTTTATATTGTGATAATCACTTGTTAAATATTTTCAAAATATTTGGAGTACTAACTCTTGATATTAATATTTTCAAAACCTTTTAAGTGTCCAGACTTGATATTCTGTTCCAGGAATACGCAGCTGCGGCACAAGTGGATGCTCGCAGTGTTGTGATTAGACGCATCTATTTCTCATTCCTAGTGTAGGAATGAGAAATTTCCTTTTAAAGCTTTTAGCTAGGGTATGTTGCCCATATATTTTTAGACTCGGTAGTTGGTTTATGTATACATTTGTTGGATTATTACATTGAGATTTTAGCCGATGGTTTATTCGACAGTTGATTTATTCATTCAGTATTGTTTAGACTCAGTGATTGTGTATTATTTGAGTTTATGTTGTTCCACATGTTATATGTTTATCTTATTAATGAAAGATAAAATTTGGCACTGACTTTTTGAATACTAGGTGGTTAATAAAGTTTTAAAAGGTTTTCGACGGTGATGTCAAGAATTAACCAAATTAGATTCCTATTTTAATTTCATATAGGACTGATGGGTGTCACACAAAATTGCATGCAAAATTATTGGGACAAAAATATTGTTAATCATTTTTAACCATTAACCCATACTTTTTAGATTTTGGGATTTTAGGAGTCAAGTTTGATATCTTATATCTCAAAAATTATCTGAGGACTTTGAAAATATAAAAACTTTGGGGCCACAAATGAATTTTTAAAAAATAAAAAAAATGCAATTTAATGGCGAATTAATAAGCAAACTAACTCTGATACTAATGTTGAAGCAAACCTATGAGAAAATAACACATGGCACATAATATTAGTAATCAGATCTTACTGAATATGGCAAAATTACGAATCGAGCATCGAATTGTTTGCACGGCCTTATACGATCTTGAATCTGAGACCAGTTTCATGTAGGGGTTCAACTCGTGAGTTGTGTCGGACAAGCTATAAGAATTACTCATAGTCCACAAATACATATCATATTATGAAAACCCACAAAAATCATTAGTCACGCTTATTAGGCCACGTTGACATGGCAAATGTGTCAAATGGTGGCGATTGAATTCATATCTTCTCTAAAAAAAAGGTCGTACCTAGTGCATGTAATACCCCGCACTATTATCGATATTTATTTATGGGATTAATTAAATTAAATGTGAATTAATTGAAAATTAATCCGGATAAAATACTAACGAGATGTGAGTTGGTATTTGATTATAATGTGTATATATGGCAATATATGAATATTGGAAATATTGAATTTGTCGTGAGATAGAAATACGGCAATTTGGGAAATTTTGTTGAGACGCGCGTGACAGTCGCGTCAGGAAAATATTTAGTTTAATTAAAAACTGAATTTTATTTTTATTAACCGTATGGTCATTTTGAGTGCGCCAACATGTACGGAATGGTCGAAATAGTCAGAAAACACTAGCCGGGGGTTTAGTTTGGGTCCCGGGGCATTTTTGGGCCATACCGGCAACCCAAAAGGGTAGTTTGGTAATTTCGGAATTTTGGGAATTAAAACCCACGAAAATTAGAGTTAAAAATCTGACTTAGTCTTAACCCACTAAACCATTTCCAACCCCAATCTAGGTAGTGGGCTACGGGAGAGGTTTAGAAACCTTAAACTTGCCAAAAACCAACCCCCCACCTCCATTGTCATTTCGAGAAGAACTTGTAGAGAGAGAGAGAGAGAGAGGAGAATTCTGCAGAAAGAGAGAGAGTAATTCAACCATCTTCAACCAACAACAAATCTGAAGAACATAAGGCAAGTGGTTTAGTTTCAATTATTGCAATGAATGTGCTCTTCAATGTTTAGGTAACTATCGAATTTTGTCTTGGAAGATTGATATAGACCCATGAATTTGAGGATTAAAACTATGAACTATGTTAGGAATTGCATGTAGACATATTCTGGACGAATTATGAATTCAAATTATAATCCTTGATGATCTAAAAACGGATTAAAGAAGAGATTTTTATTGTTCTTGAAAGAAGTAGAAAACTAGGGTTCTTGATGAAGTTTTGATCCAAATAAATCCCTTAGTTGATGAATTATTGGTTTTAGAACGTTAACAATGTTGTAGGATGGTTGTATGATGATATTATATCGTTAGATTAAGTTTCATGCATTATAATGGTGTTTTGAGATGATTTGAAAACTGCAAAACGAAGCAGTCGGTAACCCACCTGGTGTGATCGATCGATCGACATTCATCAGTCGATCGATCGACCACCATCGATCGATCGAAGGTAAAGGTCGATCGATCGACCTTCCCAGAATGAGTAAAATTTCCCTAGTTAAATTTTAATGATGTTAACCCTTAGAAAATATTATTGGAGACTTTATGAATATCCTTAGACTTAAGGAAGACCAGTGGGTATGGTTATAAAGTTTGGACCGTAATTAGAATTCAATTTGATGAATTATTCAAAAAGCTAATGAAACTCGATGAGTGAGATAATATTAGAGTTAAAAGACTAAATTTGAATAAATTGATTAAATGAGGTTTGGGGCAGAAGTAAGGACCTTAAGAATAATGATGTTATATGTGGTAATAATAGGAAACTTAATAATCCTTTTGAGATAGGTTTTAAGTACAAGGAACTATGACGTGAGATGTGTCGACAGTCTACATTTTATATTATCGGAAGACTTAAAATGTATAAAATTGGAATAATGGTATAAGGATGTAGAATGTACCTTTATTAATATTGAGACATCTAAGATGTGTGAATGCTTAGTATATAATTTTTTTTGTATGACATACCTACCATACTTCCTATCACGGGAGGTTTACGTTCGCTTAGGGCCATCTCATCCTTGTGTGCCCGGATTTAGATTGGTACCTTAAGAATATAATACTAGAATGACTTATTTGTGAGTTAATAAGTCAGTTGACTATGGAGCGTAGGTATGTACGTGACCCATGGATATGTTGTATTATGTTCGCCTCCATTTTTGTGTGTTGTGCTTATTCTAACAATTCCTGAGAGATTCAGAATTTGTAATCCTTATGTACGTGATGTACCGGGATGGATAGCAGAGTATGTGTGCACCACAGCTTAGCCTCGGGGTGCTTATATTGTATATTTATGATGTGAATAATATACGATTAAATGAAAAGGGATTGTCATGTTTAATTATGAGAATAATTAATAGTAACTCCTTGAGAAAATAAATAAGGGGTTAACTTCCAGTAAACGGTAATACTTATAATTGAGAATCCGAGTTTAAGTAAAGCTATCTATTTAAGTGATAACATTGGGAATTCATATTGTGAATCGAGTAGTTGGGTTAAAACTTATGACGGGTTAGTTAGATAAATAACACATGAATGGGTACAGGAACGTTAGGAGTGCACAGTTAGACGAGAGGTGAGTATTTCATGTGAGAGCACGTCCTAACATGTATTTTGCATTCATTGTTTTAAATGTAATTAAATCACTTGCTGTTTTTAAAATACTCTCCACTTTCGGGCTCTGACCCGTTTGCTTTCAAATCTATTTTTTTGTAAAAAAATTTTAGGTGCCCAGCCACAAGGACACCATGCATAGTATTTCCATTCAGGTGATGAGTTGTAGCTGTTGTGGAAGTTACAGGGATTTGACAGTAGATGCCTCTTTTCTAGTCTTGACTCCATATTCAGTTTCATCATTGTAGGGCATGTCGCCCATTTCTTTAGAGACATTTTATATTTCAGTTATTCAGACTTTGGTTTGTAATTAATTCACGATGCTGACTTGTTTTATTTATTTCCATATTGGGATTGTTGTGAGGAGTATTTCCTCCAGACTTATTATTATTTGTTGGTTATTCTATTGCTTCTTTATGGTGAATGGTTATGTTATTCTTTCATAATTCTTTTATAGCATGTTAATCAGATTTAATTTAAAATTTGACACTTACTTTTTAAATACTAGGTGGTTAGTAATTTTTAAAATGTTTTCGACAGTGATGCTATTAACTGAACCAACTTGGCATTTTGTATTAATTTAATAAAGGAGTAGCTACCCGGTATTTAATTAGTCGGGGTGTCACAGGTGGTATCAGAGCATCAGGTTCTAGTGTCCTTTAGAATCTATATGGCTTATTATGTTTCCGCTGAGCTTTCTTTGATGTAGAGCCCTATATTTTAGGACTATTGTATTCTTTTATGTACGCTTCGTTCTTCAGCTATTTTAAGTTTATAACTGCGAACTTATAGACTTTACTCCTATTTCAGATGCCTCCACGACGTGCGCAGCGAGTTCCTAGGGATGCACAGTCAGAGCCCCAGCCAGCGCCAGTACAAGGCACCATGAATGCCTCTGAGGTTGCAGCCATTGTAGCCCAAGCGGTAAATGCCGCTCTTGCCGTTGTACAGCAGGCACCACCTCAGGCGCCAGTAGCCGCGCCAGTTCAGGCACATGCATTTTCGTCTGCTTGGGAACGTGTTCGTGATGCTTTTCAGAAAGCACACCCTCCGGAGTTCGCAGGTAGCTCCGATGTTGTGGTATCTAGTCAGTGGAGGAAAGATATTCAGAGGCACTTGAGGATGTATGAGTGCACCGACGTTCAGAGGCAGATAATAGCTACTTTCAAGCTAGTGGGAGCTGCATTGCAGTGGTGGGAGTCTATTACCACCGCAGAGGAGAGAGATACTCTCACGATACAGGAGTTCTGGGTGCGGTTCGATCGCAAATATTTTCCGTCAGCTGTTTACACGGAGATGAGAAGGAAGTTGATGAACCTCAAGCAGGAGGGAAAGACTGTGGCCGAGTATGAGGATGAATTCACTAACTTAATGAACATTGTTCCGGATGAGATACCGACGGAAGAGAAAAAGATTCAGAAGTTCACAGATGGATTGACTTGGAGGATCCGTCAGCATTTGTTAGGGAATCTCTCTTTAGCCACTTACTCTGATGTGGTTAATGTTGTACTGCTACACTGTCAGGATCACCGTTTTCACATGGCTAAGAGCAAGAGATCAGGAGAGTCCATCCATGAGGGAAGGACTAGAGGATATGGTGCCAGTGGGGCACAATCTGTTCAGAGGCAGGGTGATCAGGGTTCCCAGCAGGGGGATCATAAGAGGTTCAGATCTGGAAATTTCAGGCACGGACAGGGAGGTTTTAGGCAAGGCCATCAGGGCCAGCAGGGTCATAATGGCCAACAACAGTTTTAGCCGGGCCAGCAAGGCCAGGGGAGGAATGGTAACGGCCACCAGGGCTGAGGTCAGCAGGGGCAGCGAGGGGGAAACTTCCAGGGGAAGTGTTTCATTTGTGGTAAAATTGGCCACAAACGTCAAGACTGTCCTGATAAGGGCAGGGCTCCACAGCAGCAGCAGTAGGGTGCTCGACACGAGCCACAAAGGCCTATATTTCCCGCCGCCCTCCCAGCACCACAGCAGATGGCAGCCTTACCGCCCATTCCAGCAGTCCCAGTTCAGCAGGGACAACTTCAATATGGGAGAGTGTATCAGCTCTAGCAGGTCGCATCCCCACAGGATCCGCCAGCCATTGAGGGTATGTTCTCTATTCAGGGGACTCTGGGGCATATTTTATTTGACACGAGGGCTACACACTGTTTTATTGCTATGAGATTTGCACGCACCATTGGGTTATTAGACACCGCACAGAGCACCGCTACTTGTGTAGACTCACCGTTGAGTAGGGGTTCCATGATTTCGCTTATGTGTAGAGGTGTGGGTATAGAGATCGGGAGGTTTACTTTACCCGCTGATATGTTAGTGTTAGAGATGACTGAGTATGGTGACATTATTGGTATGGATTAGCTAGTTGCGTACCGAGCCATGATTGACTGTTTTAGTAGGAGTATTATCTTTGCCATTCCCGGGCAGGAGATGTTTTTAGTGGCGATGCCTCGCCCTGAGGGAGGATCGTCCACTCATTTGTACTACATAGAGGAGGAGACCTCTAAGGAAGTGGTGATACCACTTGATTCGATACCCGTTGTTAGTGAGTTCATCGATGTATTTCAGGATATACCTAGACTACCTCCGAGTAGGGAGATAGATTTTGTGATCGATTTGACTCCGGGCACTCGGCCTATTGCCCGCCCACCTTACCGTATGGCTCCAGCTGAGATGAGAGAGTTACGGGATCAGATTGAGAAGTTGTTGTATCAGGGGTTTATTCGGAGGAGTACTTCGCCGTGGGGTGCCCCAGTGTTATTCGTAAAGAAGAGGGATGGATCATTGAGGTTGTGTGTGGATTACCGGGAGTTGAATAAGGTCACGATACGGAATAAGTATCCATTGCCCCGAATCGATGACTTATTCGACCAGTTGAGAGGAGCTTCTTTCTTCTCAAAGATTGATTTGCGATCGGGATACCATCAGTTGCGTATCAGGGAGGAGGACGTATCGAAGACTGCTTTCTTAACGAGATATGGTTCCTACGAGTTTCGGGTTATGCCTTTTGGTTTGATCAACGCTCCAGCAGTGTTTATGGACTTGATGAATAGGGTGTTCAGAGAGTTCCTAGATCATTTTGTCATTGTCTTCATTGATGATATTCTGGTTTACTCCCAGACAGAGGAGGAGCACGCTGAGCATTTGAGGCAGGTTTTGCAGACGCTACGTCAGAACGAGCTGTATGCAAAGTATGAGAAGTGTGGGTTTTGGCTGAAGGAGGTTCAGTTTTTGGGGCATATCATTTCGGACCGGGGGATATCTATTGATCCGGGGAAGGTATCCGCGGTGAGGGAGTGGGGACAGCCCACGACACCGACTGAGATCCGTAGTTTCTTGGGCTTAGTAGGATACTACAGGAGGTTTATTTGGGGTTTCTCCAAGATAGCGGGTCCCATGACACATCTGACTCGTAAGGGTGTGCCATTCATCTGGAGTGATGCCTGTCAGTTGGCATTCGATGAGTTAAAGGACAAATTGACCTCAGCACCTGTGTTAGCATTGCCGAGACCAGGAGTTGAGTACCTAGTTTACACCGATGCGTCCTTACAAGGACTTGGAGGTGTATTGCAGCAGGAGAGTCAGGCCATAGCTTATGCTTCCCGTAAGCTTAAGCCTCACGAGAAGAATTACCCCACCCATGACTGGGAGTTAGCGGCAGAGGTATTTGCCCTTCGGATTTGGAGACATTATCTTTTGGGGGAGAAGTTTCGATTGTTCACGGACCACAAGTCCCTATAGTACCTGTTCACGCAGAAGGAGTTGAATATGCGGCAACGGAGGTGGCTTGAGTTTGTGAAGGATTATCAGTTCGATATCCAATATCACCCGGGGAAGGCTAACGTGGTAGCAGACGCGTTGAGCCGTAGACCAGTAGATGAGGTGGCAGGGGTGTGGAAGGCTAAGTGGAAAGAGTTGGGACACCAGGATGCAGTGGCCCGATCGTTCATGTCTGTGATGACTGTTACACCGCAGATTGTCACGAAGGTGGTAAAGGCGCAGGCAAATGACTCGTTCTGTCAGGAGAAGATAGTTCGATTACTAGCAGATGGAGCGGAGTCCTATACCGTTAGTTCAGACGGGGGATTACGCTTCAATGGGAGACTGGTAGTTCCGGAAGGGGAGGAATTACAACACGAGGTGATGGCAGAGTCGCACGGCACACGGTTCACGGTACATCCCGGTGGGGACAAAATGTACCAAGATATGAGATGACAGTATTGGTGGAGCGGGATGAAGAGAGATATTGCCGTGTTTGTTTCTAAATGCGCCACTTGTCAGCTGGTAAAAGTGGATCATCAGAGACCGAAAGGACTTCTACAGCCATTAGAGGTCCCGATGTGGATGTGGGAGAGCATATCCATGGACTTTATCTAGGGATTGCCTACGTCACAGAGGGGTCACGACTCCATTTGGGTAATTGTGGACAGGTTGACCAAAGTTGCTCATTTTCTACCCGTAAGGACAGACTACACTACGGGACAGTATGCCCAGCTTTTTATTGCAGAAATAGTGAGACTTCACGGTGTGCCCCTAAATATCGTGTCTGACCGAGACAAGATATTTATTTCACGGTTTTGGGATAGCTTTCAGGAGGCCATGGGCACGAAATTGTGGTTGAGTACGGCTTATCATCCGCAAACCGATGGGCAAACCGAGCATACCAATCAGATGTTGGAGGACATGTTGCGTATGTGCATCATTGATTTCGAGGGTGGATGGGAGCAGTATCTTCCACTGGTGGAGTTTTCTTACAACAACTCCTACCAGTTCACCATTGGCATGGCTCCATTTGAGGCGTTGTACGGTAGACCTTGTCGTTCCCCAGCATGTTGGTTGGAGGTGGGGGACAACAAAATACTTGGGCCGGAAGTGATTCAGGATACTTCGGCAAGGATAAAATTGATACGGAGTCGCATTCGGGTAGCTCAAGATTGCCAGAAGAGCTATGCTGATGCGAAGAGGTTCTTCAGGGAGTTCCAAGTGGGGGACCAGGTTTTACTCAGAGTGTCTCCTATGAAGGGGATTATGCGATTTGGGAATAAGGGGAAGTTGGCATCGAGATATGTGGGACCATTTCCTATCATCGAGCGGATTGGGTCTGTTGCCTATAGACTTGGATTACTAGAGCATTTACATCGGATTCATGATGTGTTTCATATTTCCTCGCTAAGGAAATATCTTAGAGATAATTTGGCTCATTCTCACATTGCTTTGGAGGACATCGATCTCCAGCCCGATAGCTCCTACGAGGAGGGGCCGATTGCTATTTTGGACCGAAGTGAGCGAAAACTGCGGTCAAAGATAGTTCCTTTAGTACGTGTTCAGTGGCGGCATCATAATGTCGAGGAGTCCACATGGGAGCGCTAGGATGAGATGCGCGAACGTTATCCAGAGTTATTTTTACCAGGTACTTTCTAGTTCTGAATTTCGGGACGAAATTCTGTTATTAGGAGGGGAGTATGTAATACCCCGCATTTTTATCGATATTTATTTATGGGATTAATTAAATTAAATGTGAATTAATTAAAAATTAATCCGGATAAAATACTAACGAGATGTGAGTTGGTATTTGATTATAATGTGTATATATGGCAATATATGAATATTGGAAATATTGAATTTGTCGTGAGATAGAAATACGGCAATTTGGGAAATTTTGTTGAGACGCGCGTGACAGTCGCGTCAGGAAAATATTTAGTTTAATTAAATAGTGAATTTTATTTTTATTAACTGTATGGTCATTTTGAGTGCACCAACGTGTCCGGAAGGGTCGAAATAGTCAGAAAACACTAGCCGGGGGTTTAGTTTGGGTCCCGGGGCATTTTTGGGCCATACCGGCAACCCAAAAGGGTAGTTTGGTAATTTCGGAATTTTGGGAATTAAAACCCACGAAAATTAGAGTTAAAAATCTGACTTAGCCTTAACCCACTAAACCATTTCCAACCCCAATCTAGGTAGTGGGCTACGGGAGAAGTTTAGAAACCTTAAACTTGCCAAAAACCAACCCCCACCTCCATTGTCATTTTGAGAAGAACTTGTAGAGAGAGAGAGAGAGAGGAGAATTCTGCAGAAAGAGAGAGAGGAATTCAACCATCTTCAACCAACAACAAATCTGAAGAACATAAGGTAGGTGGTTTAGTTTCAATTATTGCAATGAATGTGTTCTTCCATGTTTAGGTAACTATCGAATTTTATCTTGGAAGATTGATATAGACCCATGAATTTGAGGATTAAAACTATGAACTATGTTAGGAATTGCATGTAGACATATTCTGGACGAATTATAAATTCAAATTATAACCCTTGATGATCTAAAAACGGATTAAAGAAGATATTTTTATTGTTCTTGAAAGAAGTAGAAAACTAGGGTTCTTGATGAAGTTTTGATCCAAATAAAGCCCTTAGTTGATGAATTATTGGTTTTAGAACGTTAACAATGTTGTAGGATGGTTGTACGATGATATTATATCGTTAGATTAGAGTTTCATGCATTATAATGGTGTTTTGAAATGATTTGAAAACTGCAAAACGAATCAGTCCGTAACCCACCTGGTGTGATCGATCGATCGACATTCATCAGTCGATCGATCGACCACCATCGATCGATCGAAGGTAAAGGTCGATCGATCGAACTTCCCAGAATGAGCAAAATTTCCCTAGTTAAATTTTAATAATGTTAACCCTTAGAAAATATTATTGGAGACTTTATGAATATCCTTAGACTTAAGGAAGACCAGTGGGTATGGTTATAAAGTTTGGACCGTAATTAGAATTCTATTTGATGAATTATTCAAAAAGCTAATGAAACTCGATGAGTGAGATAATATTAGAGTTAAAAGACTAAATTTGAATAAATTGATGAAATGAGGTTTGGGGAAGAAGTAAGGACCTTAAGAATAATGATGTTATATGTGGTAATAATAGGAAACTTAATAATCCTTTTGAGATAGGTTTTAAGTAAAAGGAACTATGACGTGAGATGTGTCGACAGTCTACATTTTATATTATCGGAAGACTTAAAATGTATAAAATTGGAATAATGGTATAAGGATGTAGAATGTACCTTTATTAATATTGAGACATCTAAGATGTGTGAATGCTTAGTATATGATTTTATGTGTATGACATACCTACCATACTTGCTATCACGGGAGGTTTACGTTCGCTTAGGGCCATCTCATCCTTGTGTGCCCGGATTTAGATTGGTACCTTAAGAATGTAATACTAGAATGACTTATTTGTGAGTTAATAAATCAGCTGACTATGGAGCGTAGGTATGTACGTGACCCATGGATATGTTGTATTATGTTCGCCTCCATTTTTGTGTGTTGTGCTTATTCTAACAATTCCTGAGAGATTCGGAATTTGTAATCCTTATGTACGTGATGTACCGGATGGATAGCAGAGTATGTGTGCACCACGGCTTAGCCTCGGGGTGCTTATATTGTATATTTATGATGTGAATAATATACGGTTAAATGAAAAGGGATTGTCATGTTTAATTATGAGAATAATTAATAGTAACTCCTTGAGAAAATAAATAAGGGGCTAACCTCCAGTAAACGGTAATACTTATAATTGAGAATCCGAGTTTAAGTAAAGCTGTCTATTTAAGTGATAACATTGGGAATTCATATTGTGAATCGAGTAGTTGGGTTAAAACGTATGACGGGTTAGTTAGATAAATAACACATGAATGGGTACAGGAACGTTAGGAGTGCACAATTAGATGAGAGGTGAGTATTTCATGTGATAGCAGGTCCTAACATGTATTTTGCATTCATTATTTTAAATGTAATTAAAGCACTTGCTGTTTTTAAAATACTCTCCACTTTCGGGCTCTGACCCGTTTGCTTTCAAATCTATTTTTTTGTAAAAACCTTTTAGGTGCCCAGCCACAAGGACACCATGCATAGTATTTCAGGTGCCAAGCTGTAGCTGTTGTGGAAGTTATAGGGCTTTGACAGTAGACGCCTCTTTTCTAGTCTTGACTCCATATTCAGTTTCATCATTGTAGGGCATGTCGCCCATTTCTTTAGAGACATTTTATATTTCAGTTATTCAGACTTTGGTTTGTAATTAATTCAGGATGCAGACTTGTTTTATTTATTTCCATATTGGGATTGTTGTGAGGAGTATTTCCTCCAGACTTATTATTATTTGTTGGTTATTCTATTGCTTCTTTATAGTGAATGGTTATGTTATTCTTTCATAATTCTTTTATTGCATGTTAATCAGATTTAATTTAAAATTTGACACTTACTTTTTAAATACTAGGTGGTTTGTAATTTTTAAAATGTTTTCGACAGTGATGCTATTAACTAAACCAACTTGGCATTTTGTATTAATTTAATAAAGGAGTAGCTGCCCGGTATTTAATTAGTCGGGGTGTCACAGTGCACAAGGCTGCCGCTTCACTGTAGGGTCTGGAAGAGGTAGATGTCGGCTGGTCTTACCCCCATATTATTTTATAATATGAAGAGACAGTTCCCAAGTCTCGAACTCGAGACCAACTGTAGCTTGGGCGATTGAATTCATATCTTCTCTCTTATAATTTATATTTGCAAGCAAGCTGGTTTTCTTCTAAATACAAAGAAGACTCTATCAAAATTTATATTAAATTAAATTTTCTTATTGATATTTTACCTCCTTTGTTATATTTTCAATTGATAATAGGTTGACTAACTTGTAAATTTAAATCCCAATCTGCCTAAAAAATTCCATAATTAGGCATTTCTTTATTTCTTTAAGTTTCTTCACTTGCCCGTACATCGCGCGGGTCTACATGCTTATCTAATACTATATAACAAAACTGAGGAGTTATTTCTCCACGTTTGTTAAGCCTTCACGTGACATCTCTATTATGCTTTTCTCCTCTGGTTGGGTATCCAAGCCCCTTCATTTTAATACCCTCTATTTTTTCGCCCCTTCATTTTAGTACCCTTAAGTTACACCCCACCCAATAAAATACCGGGTGATCAGTCCTATATCAAATTAAATAGGAATCTCATCTAGTTCACTCTTAGCATCATCGTCATAAAATTATTAATTACTAACCGCCTAGTCTTTAATTAAGCTGATGCCAAATTTTATCTTATGAATTAAATCGACACCAACCAATATAAATGGAAGCCGAAATAATCATCATAAGAGAAAGTCTAATCATGACGCACAAATAATAAAAGTGTTAGCCGAGCAACATTGACTATACAAGAAATCCACCAAGTGCAAAGTCTAAAAGAGTTCTAATACATGCCAAATTGAATATAAAAGTACAAGCCTAATAGTATAACTGAAAAGTCCTTATTTAGAGAGAGAATAAGACAAGCGTCTAAGCAAATATCCCACATCATCCACACATACTGCAACTTCACCCCCTGTAAGAAGAATCAGGCATGGCACCCCTGTGGTAGGACAACTAAAAGGTTTTGAAAAGGTTTTATACCAACAGTAAGAACCCAAAACATTTCAAAATATTTAGCAAGTGAATTTAAATGCAGGAAATTAAAATGCGAGTATGCTCTTCATATTTTAGTTATGCCATACACTCCCTTGAGGGCACCTTAACCTCCACTAATGTGCATGCCTAACATACTATACATGACCTACCTAGCTAACCACCCCGTAACTAGTCTTGTCACATATATTCCACTACTTTCCCCCACTACTCTATCCCAGTGAGTTTAGCAAATACTTTATAAGTTATTAATCACATTAACTTATATAATTAATCATTTCTCATTTGATATCCTATAACATTCTCACAAGTTATATCATTTATACATTTTGCACCATGTATATATAAATATCCGTATATAATTCTGCACTATATATACGTATCATATCTCAACATTCACACGCATGTCAGATATAAATGCTATCACCCAACGCGTAGGAGGCGGCCATAGTCCCCCCCCCCCCGAAAGAGTCCGTTCCATACCATAACGGCCCACCTGTAATAACAGACGCTGTGACTTGGGGAATATACTCACCCTGCATTAGCTAGCCAGAGGACTTACCAACATCGCGCAACCCCCTAAGATTGCATTAATAATGGTATGCTTTACTATAAATATTATCCACACAAATATTTATAAATCATATATATAGTACACATCACCGTGTATATATATATATATATATATATGGAGAGAGAACTCCAAGCTACCGGTGTACTAGGTCCATACACAAGCCTAAAATATGCAAGTCTAGGGTCCGACTTCATTTCAATTAATTATACACTAATTAATTTTCATTATTTTGGTGTCACCTAACCAATTATACCCGGACTCTCCGCATCCCAAATTTCAATATTTCCAATCCATCATTCAATTAAGTCTACCCACTTAATTAACAAGGTTGCAATTCACAAAACTATGAACCTTAAATCTTCAAATTATTTAATCCTCTTTTAATTCAAGGGTAAACATTCACTAATTGAAACCCTAAATCATAACCAAAATTACAGAATTAACCTTTACAGAAGCTGTGTATCTCAAATGCATAAAAGGTCTGAATTAGGGGAAGTAAAAAATCTGACAGGTCATAACAGGTTGTTCAAACGATAAGCCCTGTCATTCGAACGACACTGACTCTCGTTTAAATGAGATAGCAGGTCGTTCGAATAACCCTGGCATCATCTTCCTCTCTCTTCTACCTAGAAAATCCAGTCCGCTATTAAAATGTTTAAAACCTTCATTCTTTATAGATTTCTTCATCAAAACATCACAAGATTCATACTAAATTCATTCTTTTATCATATTCAGTCTAACCCTAACAATTTCATCTATTAGGGCATCAAATTATTCAAATCTTAACACCTCTACAGATTTATAATTCCCAATCAAAGAAATCATTAATTTCTCAAGAACACCAGCCATAACATATTAATTGATTCCCATGTCCTTTAATATGAATAGGTAAATGTAAATTAACAATTGCAAATTAAACCACTTGCCTCAATTTGTAGATCAAAGTCTTTGAATGAAGATATGGGATTAAATTAAAGGATTTCCTCTTGTTCTTGATGCAATCTCCTAAATCCCCAAATTCTCTTCTAATGACTCTTCTCTTAAGCTCTCCCCAATATTAGTCTTCTAAAATGATTTTAAGATGCTTTACCCTTACACAACTAGGGTTAAAACTCTAATCCCATTTTGGACCTATGAGCCTCCTAAAAAGGGCCCAAACTCTTTATTTGGAGCTCAAATATGTCTAATTAAGTCACGAAACCTAATATATACATATGGACACTCATTTCGAACTATTTCGACCCTACCGAACTCAACCGCGTGCTCAAAATCTCCATCAGGATAATAATTTTCAAAATTAACTCTCACCTGTTAATTTATTTAAATATACCCACTTTTAAATAATCCAATTAATTAATTCTCATCAATTTATAGCACAAGTCAATTACTGATTACTGAATTAATTAATTAAAATAAAACCCCATAAATTACAGGGTGTTACATACTTCCCACTTACAAGGGAATTTCATACCCGAAATTTGAGCGTACCTATAGTAAGTAGCTTTGGATGCTTCTCCCACATGTCCTCCTCATGCTCCCAAGTGGACTCGTCGTCACTATGATGACCCCACTAAACCCGGACAAGAGATAAAACTTTAGACCATAACTTACACTCACTACGATCTAAGTAGATACTGGTCTCTCCTCATAAGAAATATTGGGCTACAAGTTTATCTTCTCAAGTGGGACATGCCAAAACGCCCTCGGACTCCTCTTGTATTTCTTCAACGACGCAATATGGAACACATCATGGATACGCTAAAGATGATCGGGAAAACACAAACGGTACGCTACCGGTCCAACTTTCTCAATGATGGGGAAAGGTCCCACATACCTCAGCGCTAACTTACCCTTTTTGCCAAATCTCATCACCCCCTTTCATAGGGGATACCCGGACTAACACTTGATCCCCAATCTCCAACTCCACATGTCTCTGATTCGCGTAGCTCTTTTGTCTATCTCATCTATACAGATACTCCCTTAAACTAACTCAATTTTAGCAGACATGTCCTGAATCCTCTCCGGCCCCAATAGTTTGTTGTCCCCCACCTCCAACCAATAAGCTGGTGAGCGACAAGGTCTCCCGTACAATGCCACAAATGGGGCCATGCTAATAGTGAATTGGTACGAGTTGTTATACGCGAACTCAACCAATGGAAGGTACCGCTTCCAACCTCCCCCAAAATTAAAGATACACATCCCTAACATATCTTCGAGCATTTGATTTACCCTCTCGGTTTGCCCATCCGTCTGGGGGTGATGGGAAGTGCTTAACCTCAACTCGGTGTCCATAGCCTTTTGGAGGCTCTGCCAAATATGTGACTTAAATATTGTCCCTATAGGACACTATATTGATTGGGACCCCATGCAATCTGACTATCTTTGCTATGAATAGTCTCGCATACTGCATAGTCTCAAAGTTCCTAAGAACTGACAAAAAGTGGGCCACCTTGGTCAAACAATCTACTATAACCCAGATAGAATCGTGACCCCGTAATGAAATCCATAGAGATGCTCTCCCACTTCCACACCGGGATCTCAAGTGGATGCAACATACTCGACGGTCTCTGGTAATCCACTTTCATAAGATGACATGTGGCACACTTCGAGCCGAACTCCAAAATATCTCGCTTCAACCCCGTGCACCTATACTGCCTCCTCATATCTTGGTACATCTTGTCCCTATCAGGATGTACTACAAACCTGGAGCCATGAGCCTCAGTCAAAATTTCATGTCTCAAGTCTTCGTCCTATGGCACGACCAACCTCCTATTAAAGGGTAGCCCACCCTCGGATCTAATGCAGTAGGACTCCGCACCTTCTGCTAGAAACTTCTTCATCTTGTCCTGGAAAAAAGGATCATCCACCTGAGCCCTCACCACTCGTATAACCATATCGGGTGTGACTGCTAGAACTGCCATACATGCCTTGACAATCTCATCGTAGTGCCTAAGTTCACCCCATTTCACCTCCCAAACTGCCGATAAATCCTCCTTGGGTCGTCAACTCAATGAATCTGTAACTAAATTGGCCTTACCATGACGATACTGAAAATCAAAATGGTAATCCTTTACGAACTCCAATCACCTCCTTTGCCTCATGTTCAAGTCCTTCTGAGTGAATAAATATTTGAGTGATTTGTGATCTGTGAATAAGGTGAACTTCTCCCCCAAGAGGTAATCCCTCGAAATCCTCAAGGAAAAGATGATCGCGGACAACTCTAGATCATGAGTGGGGTAGTTCCTCTCATGGGGCTTTAGCTTTCAGGATGCATAAGCTATGGCTCGTTATTCTTGTTGCAACACATTTTTTAGTCCCTGCAAGGACGTATCGGTATAGATCCGACAATCCACTCCTACCCTCGGTAACGTCAACACGGGGGTCGATGTCATCTTCTCCTTTAACTCGTCGAACATCAACTGAAACCGATTGCTCCATACAAAGGGCACCCCTTTACGAGTCAAATTTGTCAACGGTCCAACTATCTTGGAGAACCCTCTAATGAAACGAAGGTAGTACCTAGCTAACCACCCAAAGCTCCTAATCTCAGTCGACGTCGTGGGCTGGCCCCACTCCCTCACCGCTGACACCTTACTTAGATCCACGGTAGGGGTGTGTTTTGGATGGATCAGATCGAAATGGGGGTGTTCGAAAAAAAAATCCACAATTTATGGAATTTTAAAATCCATTCCAATTCGAAAAAAATAAAAATCAAAAAATCATTTTTTTTCCTATTCGGATGATTCGGAATATTCAAAAATTTCAAAAAATTTATTATTCGTAAAAATATCGAAATAATCGGAATTATCGGCTATAATATTTTCGAAAAATATCGAAAATGTCAATTTTGAAAAGGATATTTTCAAAATAAAAATAAAAACCAAACACTCCACTTTTCATCACTTATGCAATAAACTACGGAGCTATGTGATTGACAAGGCTGTTCATCTCTTACGATTTTGGGAAAAGATCAATCAAGACTTGACTATGATACTAAGAAACTATAAAGCTATGTGAATGAAAAAAACTACTGTTTACCTACTTAAAAAAAGGAAATGCAAGAATGGTTAACAACTGTGGCAAAGCCCGTGCATCAGTATTTCAAATACAAAAAATGAACAAAAGGAAGATGAAGGAAACTTAATATTAATCACCTTTGGAATCTAAATTCGCATAGTAATTGAATATAATTCCGGATATTGTCCTTCGATTTAGTGTTAGTGTGATGTAGAAGGTTAATATATATATATATATATATATATATATATTAATGGTTGAGATGGTTTTAAATGGAGGGTCAAGATTAAACTAATAAATAATGAATTTTATATATAAATAAGGGTAGTAAAAATTTATTAAAATAAACAAAATTATTATTATTTCAGAAAATACTTTGGATGGATCGGATCAGCGTGATATTGGAAAATTCGGATCGAAAATTCAAAAAATTATTATTATCTCATGTCCCGGTATGACGAACACTATGGCTCTCTCATAACAATCAATCATCGTAATATATAATCGACTAACTAATTTATACTCAATATAACATCATAGACCTCCAAATCCAAAACCAAGAGGTTTGTCGCAAACTTATTCCTCCAATCACAATGTCCACTCCTTACAAATAGAGTTAATAAGCGATCCACCCCTATCAGTTACTCCACACACATGAGTAGACTATTATCCGTGTCTACTAACCCAACCACTATAGAAAAATGGGTCCTAACAAATGAATGCAATTCACCAATATCAAAAAGGATCCTACTAATATGACCATCGATAGGGAACATACCCTCAACTATCGGTGGTGCTGGGGGAATCGAAACATCTTGGACGTTGTACACACGTCCGTACTGTAACTATTAGTGTATGTCACTAAAGCTAGATCCCAATAAAATATTTCATGATACCTCCAGGATGACCCATTAACAAATATAGCTTTATTCCTTTCTTCGTTGCTCACCTCATCTGGCACAAGAATGGCCAGACGAGTGAACTCCTCCCCGTACTCGGTAATAGATCTATCTCCCTGAGCCACCTCCCAAAGCCTCTTCTGCATCTGAGTCTCGATGGATGGAGGAAAATAATTACGGTCGAATCGCACCCAAAACTCTGCCACTGTCATAGAATCCCTCTTAGCAACAGTGGTAGTGGACTCCCACCACTGTAAGTCAGCTCTTGTCAGACTAAACGTTACAAGCATCTGTCTCCGCACCTCACTACAGTCCACCATCTGTAGGTGCCTCTGCATATCACACCTCCACTGATAAGATTCAACCACATCCGCAGTACCCCTAAAACACTGTGGGATGGCCCTTATGGAAGGTCTCCCGAACCAGCTGCCACTCTGTCAGCCCTGGATGCGCCTGCCCTACTGGAACCATGTGTTGCAGTGGATGATGCTGGGGAAAGTGGGCTGCCATCACTGCCATGGAGGCATTAACCATCTGAGCCACTATAACTGTTACCTTCTCGGTAGAAACGAACCCCTAAGGCAGCTAAGGCTTCATCACCTCAGGCTCCTAGGTAGCCTCACCCTCTCCTCCTCGGGAGGCTTCCCTCGAGGGTCTCCCCCGCGCTATCATGGGAGGCATCTGAAACGTAGAATGAGTTGTATTAGTTCACAATTAATACAAATCTTAAAAGAGCAGAAGAGCGATAACTAATAAACATAAAGGTGAATCAACAGTCCTAATAATAGGACTCTATGCCAAAGAACACAACGCTGAAACTAAACCAAGTCACAAAGATCCTAGGGACACTCGAACTTGATGCTCTGATACCATCTGTGACACCCCTCCTAATAAAATATCGGGTCATCAACCCTATATCAAATTAAACAGGAATCTCATCTGGTTTATTCTTAGCATCATTATCGAAAAATTATTAATTGCTAACCACCTAGTATTTGATTAAGCTGATGCCAAATTTTATCTTATGAATTAAATAAAAACCAACCAATATAATAGGAAGCCAAAATAATCATCACAAGAGAAAGTTTAATCATTCCACACAACTAATAAAAGTGTTAGCCGAGCAACATAGACTATACAAGCAATCCACCAAGTGCAAAGTATAAAAGAGTACTGATACATGCCAAACTGAATATAAAAGTACAAGCCCAATAGTACAACTGAAAAGTCCCTATCTAGAGAGAGAATAAGATAGGTTTCTAAGCAAATATCCCACATCATCCACACATCCACACCTAAAATGTTTTGAAAAGGTTTTACAACAAGGGTTAGGAACCAAAACATTTGAAAATATTTAGCAAGTGAATTTAAATGCAGGAAATTAAAATGCAAGTATACTCTTCATATTTACGTTAGTGACATACACTCCCTCGAGGACACCTCACCCCTCCACTAATGTTCACGTCTAATGTACTATACATGACCCACCTAGCTAATCACCCCGTAACTAGTCTTGTCACATATATTCCACTACTTTCCCCCACTACTCTATCCCGAGTGAGTTTAGCATATACTTTATAACTTATTAATCATATTAACTTATATAATTCATCATTTCTCATTTTATATCCTATAACATTCTCACAAGTTATATCATTTATACATTTTGCACCATTTATATAAAAATATCTGTACATAATTATGCATTATATATACGTATCATATCTCAACATTCACACGCATGTTAGATATAAATGCTATCACCCAATGCGTAGGAGGCGGCCAAAGTTCCCCCTGAAAGTGTCCTTTCCATACTATAACGACCCACCCCTAATAACAAACATTATGACCTGGGGAATATACTCAGCATGCATTTGCTAGCCAAAGGACTTACCCACATCGTGCAACCTCCTAAGATAGCATTAATATTGGTATACTTTACGATAAATATTATTCATGCAAATATTTATAAATCATATATATACTCTACATCACCGTATATATAAATCGAGGCTACCGATGTACCAAGTCCATACACAATCCTAAAAAATGCAAGTCTAGGGTCCGACTTCATTTCAATTAATTATACACTAAATAATTTCCATTGTTTTGATGTCACCCTCCCATTATACCTGGACTCTCCCTCTCGGCCCAAATTTAATATTTCCAATCCATGATTCAATTCATTCAATTAAGTCTACTCACTTAATTAACAGGGTTGCAATTCACTAAACTGTGAAACTTAAATCTTCAAATTCATTAATCCTCTAATTAATTCAAGGGTAAATATTCACCAATTAAAACCCTGAATCATAACCAAAATTGCAGAATTAACCAAAACAGAAACTGTGTATCTCAAATACATAACAGGTCTGAATCAGGGGAAGAAAGAAATTTGATAGGTCTTAACAAGTCATTCAAACGACAAGCCCTGTCGTTCGAACAACAGTGACCCTCGTTTAAATGAGATACTAGGTCATTCGAACGACCCTTGTGTCATCTCCCCTTCTCTTCTGCCCAGAAAACCCGTCTAAAACCTTCATTTTGTACAGATTTCTTCATCAAAATGTCCCAAGATTCATCCTAAAGTCATCCTTTTATCATATTCATTCTAACCCTAACAATATCATCAATTAGGGCATCAAATTAATCAAATCTTAACACCTCTACAGATTAAATCGAAGAAATCCTTAATTTCTCATGAACACAAATCTTAACATATTAATTGATTCCCACCCCCTTTAATATGAATATGTAAATGCTACTTAACAATTGCAAATTAAGCCGCTTGCCTCAATTTGTAGATCAAAGTCTTTAGATGAAGATGTTGGATTGAATTCAAGGATCACCTCTTGTTCTTGAAGTAATCTCCCCAAATTCCCAAATTCTCTTCTAATGGCTCTTATCTTAAGCTCTCCCCAATATTAGTCTTCTAAAATAATTTTAAGATGCTTTACCCTTACACAACTAGGGTTAAAACTCTACTCCCATTTTTGGACCTATGGGCGTCCAAAAAGGGGTCCAAACTATTTATTTGGAGCTCAAATATATCTAATTAAGTCCCGAAACTCAATATATACATATGACCACTCTTTTCGAACTATTTCGACCTTACCGGACTCAACTGTTCGCTCAAAATCGCCTTCCGGATAATAATTTTCAAAATTAAATCTCACCCGTTAATTTATTTAAATATACCTACTTTTAAATAATCCAATTAATTAATTCTCATCAATTTATGACAAAAGTATATTATCAATTACAGAAATAAAAACCCAGAAATTACAGGGTGTTACACCTTTTCTTCGTCATATACTTTATTTCCCACTTGAATATTTTCCCCTTTTGGATTTCTCCCCCCGCCCCTTCATTTTAATACACTTTTTTTCTTATGATAAAAGCTGTTTTTTTTTCTAATTGTTTTTTATTTTTCGTTACAAATATTTTTATTGTTAAAATTTTTGTCCACTAAAAAATCAGTTTTTTGTTAAAAATGTTTCACTTTTCGGTAAGAACCTTTTTTTTTGTGTTAAAATTGCATTTTTTAAAAACTGTTTTACTTTTGTCAATACTATTTTTTTATTGTTAATTTTTTTCTCGTCAAAAACCGATTTATTTTTGTCAAAGTTTTTTTTTGTTCGCTAATAATTGTTTCTTAAATCTACTTTCTAAAAAAGTTTTTTTTTATTAAAAATTATTTTTTGTGAAAAAACTGTGGTTCTCCGCGTTATAAACTGTTTTATTGTTAAAACTTGATGAACAAAAATTATAGGATTTGACATGGAAGTTTTTGTCCTACCATGAAAAAAAAATTCATGGAAAAATTTGACCACTTTTTCTTTTATTTTTACCACACAGAGATGTTCTCTAAACCAGAAGATTAAGTTGGCTTTTAAAATGATAGAAATGAGGATATTGATTTTCATTTTTATAGTTGTTTAAGCGTTATCTCTACTTACTAATTAGTATAATTTATTTTGTCTCGTAATGAATAACTGTAGAAACCATTGTCGTCTCTACAATAAAGTTAATCGTTTTGGATGTCCAACATTAATTATAAAGTATTTATATGCACACCAAATACATATAAAGTTAATCATTTTGTCTCGTAATGAATAACCCTAGAAACCATCGTCATCTCTACAATAATGTTAATCATTTTGGGTGTCCAACAATAATTATAAAATATTTATGTGTACATCAAATACATATAAATAAATATTAATATTATTATTCAAATGAAATGAATTGGGTTGATGGTTTGACTATAACACATACTACAAGACACTTGTATAAGATAAAGATAAGCATGATTTTCATTAGTCAATAACATAACATACATAGATGCAGATGTCCGTCCGTTCAATGGATTGGGTTTATTTGGTACAAACCTACTCTTACATACACATAAATAAAACATAGAGACACATACACATAAATCCTATTGAACCCGAAACACTATGCGTTTCAATCCAGATGACGGAGCCAGACATAAACCAAATTTTAGGATTATTAACAACCCAGATGAAAGGCCTACTACATACACCTGGATGTTCCTGGAACCCTAGTGGGTCAAACCAGTACTCGGCAGGCAGACACCATGACGCAATCACAACCTGGGTTGCACGGGTTATTAATAGAGCAAGATCCATCACGGCATTGACCATAGCTACCAACAATATCAGAGTTGAGGAGAATGTCAGAGTTGAACATCTTACGATTGTTAACAACCGAATCGGCAGTGGAGGTGACAGTGGAGGCCATAAACACCAGAGTTACCAATAATGTCATCAAAACAACCTTCTTCATTTCCATGTGTTTCTCTTATTTGAGTGTTTGTTATATCCCAATGGCTCTCCACCTTGTCCTATTTATAGAGGATTCTGTGGAACATATACCTCATCAAACCAAGGCTAAAACCGTCAAATGTACCGGTTTAAAATGATGAAAAACACTACCAGGAAACAATGATTTGGTTGACGTTCTTATATTAATATACAATAAAGCGACATATACACTTTCCTACGCATTTTCCATATACGTTTTATTAAAATTTTATACCTTATTTTTGTGGGTCCCGTCAAAACATCTTATTCGCGTGTATGGAAAACGTGTATCAAACTATGTCAGTGTAGTCATACTCATTAATATAACAAGGGTCTTGATAACATGTGCCCTAAGGACACAGATTAAGAACTAAAAAATAGTATAGACAAAGTTCTGACATACATTTATTAGGATACAGATACTCATGTGGCGTTTTAATACTTACCATTTTGATGCGCAAAACATGTGTCCTAAGGGCACATGTTATCATTTTCCATATAACAAATACAGTTCTCACATCTGTTTATATTCAACGTTAAAGCTTTTCTATTAAAAAATGTCAGACTTCTTTTCTAAAAAAATCTTTTTTTAATTAAATTGGACATTACTAAAAAAAAAATTATTGTGTTATTTTTTAAAGAACGGTAGGTAAAATGGACGTTGTTTTACCAAAAAAAAGGTTGGCGTTAATTGTTCAAAACAAAAATACAAACATCATTTTTTAATAAAAATTGGACTAAACTTTTAATATAAACTAAATATTTTTGTTTAAACTTTGATTCTTACAATTTCTTATAACACATAACTTTAAAAATAATTATATTACTATTTTTTTTTAGACTTTAATAAACGACACGACACGAATAATGTGATTTATATTTTTAAGACTACATACTATATGACACGAATAGAACAAGTAAATTATGAATTAATCTTCTCATGCCATTTTAAGTTATTTGTGTTCAATCGTACCTACATTTCTTATGGGATTGGTTTAGCATGTTTTAATAAAAAGTATGACCCCTAATGACACTATTTTGTAATGACATTTCTTACGAGATTGGCTTGCGCTATTCATGTCATACCACATTTAATGTGGTGTGCAAATTATAAATCACACTATTTGTGTCGTGTCATGTCTTAAATTATAAAATAAAAAAAAGTAGTAATGTATGAAAATCGAGGCATAGTTTTTTACAAAAAAATATGGTTTTCAAAAATCATGCTTTATAGAAAATTCGTAAAAAAATAGAGTTTAAAAGATATATATGTTATTGTGGAGGCAATTATTATGCAACACGAGTAATTACAGGAGAGAGGCAATTACCAAGGAAGAACAAGGAATGTAAAATGACAATCACACAACAAATGATGTACTTGGTTCAGCAAAGATGTTCCTACGTCCACGGTGGTGCAGTCGGTGTTATTTCTATATACTCCGGAGAGTAGTTACAGAGAATACAACTTGTCTTTTTGCCCCGGACCTAGGGTTCAATATATACATGTACATTTAGGTAAGTGGGGGTGTTGGATTCCCTCACGTCTTCCATCTCTCCCTATAACCTCCCTTAATGGGGACGTGGGAAGAGATCGGATAATCAAATAAGAGATGGGGGGCCTGGACTTTGGGCCGCCAGAATTGGGTTACTCGTCCAGGCCCATGATCTTAATTTTGGGTACCCACAATTGCCCCTAAGTTTGTTGGGCCATGTTTTGGGCTCAAAACAATTAAATGATTAGTCATAATGGCTTTTTTGGACATTGTGCAACTCTCCGAAGGTTTTGAAGCTGATTTTGGCGGCATCCGCTTCGTATTTTGTGCACTATGATTAGCAAAATTTAAAGATTTTCTAGAATAGTCACTTTTCTACCGTCGTTTCAATCTTTCCAGCACTCTTTCATTCTCTGTGAGCTCTAGCACTTTGTACCTTCTTCTCTCGATCTCCATTCTCATAGCTTCCTTGTTATTTGGGCTCGTGCTTCTTCACCGTTCGAATCGATCTTCTATTTTGTAAGTTTCATGTGACTTTTCTTTGTACTTTCTCTTTGAGTTTGTAGTTTTTCTAGGGTTTTCTAATGGCGAATATTGGGAATAGGTCGGTCTCTGAATTTAGGAAGTTTTATAACATCCCTGAGTGGGTAGATATTTAGTGTTCCGCTTCCCCTCCTAGAAATGTTAGAAAGATAGATGACGCTCACTAGATCCATGTCTTGTTGCTTTCCCAAGGGGGACTCACTTTCCCTCCCAACGATTTGTTCTTGCATTTCTTTGGCTATTTTAATATTGTTCCTGCACAATGCTCGCCCAATGTGTGGAAAATAGTTAATGGCGTACATAGAATAAATCAGTTGTATGGTACTAGGTTAGGGCTCGTCGAGGTCTGTTTTTGCTATTCCTTTTCTCAAACTAGCTCTGGTGTCCTCTATCTCAAAGCAAGGAGCCCTGACTGGGTATTGGTAGTAAATCTACCTGATTCTCATAAGGACTATTGGCAAGAAGGTTTCCTTGTTAGAAACTGGTAGTTTTCTCCCCAATTTGAAGGGTTGAGGTCTGAGAGGTCCTCTATTCCCTTTTATGGGGAAGAATACATAGGTAGACTTTCCTCTGTTATTTTAATGTTTGTTGATTTGTGATTTTTCTGATTCTTCTTTGTTTTCCTTCCACAGTGAGGTCAAAGAACTTAGAGTCTTCTCTCAGCGAGGTTCGTCTCTCTGAACTGGTTAAGGCTTGGAACATCAGGGAGCCTTTGGGTGACGGCGAGCATCCCAGGTTCGCAGCTTTTCTGCTCGAGTACAAGAACGTTGGCTCCAGTTTCATAGCAAGGTCTATGGACAGTATCCCAGAGTTTGATACCTCTGAAGAGACTGATGCGGATCCTATCCAATTGGACGAGGAGGTGAGCAGCTCTGAAAGTGACATCGTAGGTCCTGTAAGCAATTTGGGTGGAGGGAGCTCCAGTAGTAGCAGTTCTTCTGATCGTGGGGAGATTTCTGAAGCTCGAGAGTCGTCGAGTACCTCCAGCAGTTCGAGCGAGGAAATGGTTCCCCCAAGGAAGAACTTAATTCGGGATGATGATGATGAAGACCACATGCTTCTCGCACAGAGGTCGAAGAAGCAGAAGTCTAGCTCTGGGGCCGTAGCTACTGGTTCTCGATCTTCTGCTCAGGAGCAGGAGAAGAAGAGGAAGGAAGAAGAGCAAGTAAGGGAGAGAGAGAGAGAGAGAGAAAAGGAGGAGGAGAGAAAGAAGGTGGAGGAAAAGAAAAATATAGAGGAGAGGAGAAGGATGGAGAGGGAGAAAGAGGAAGAGAGGAGGAAGATGGAGGCTAGGACGAAGGATGGGCAAGCCTTGGTCCCGGTGTCTGCCCTGCCTGAGGGAGCTTCAATCGCAATTTCCCCTCAACTGGCCCCCACACTGCTCAAGAGGGAAGTTCTCCCTGCTGATCGCCAAAGGGCGCTGGGGTCTGAGCAATTGGCCCTTTAGGATAGCCAGAGGCTAGCTTTGGTAAGATTTTTTCCTTTTCTCCCATGTTTTTATGAATTCCATCATTTCCTTCTTCTAATGTCTTCTTTTTTTTGCAGTTTGTGACTGACTTCGCCGTGTTATATCGTTCACGCGATGAGCTGGTGAGGAAAAATAGGGAGCTGGAGCAAGATAATGTTGCCTTGAAGTTGAAGGGTATTCGCTCGAGGCTGGTTTTAAAGCCGTTGACGCTGCTCGGATATCATCCGACCTGGCTCTTGCTACAGCAAAACGGGAGAAGGATGCAGTAGTCAAGGATTTGAAAGAGCTGCGACAGGCCTACGACCTGGTTTGCTCGAGCAAACTTACTGTCGTGGAAGAGAACAGAGTGCTGTCTGAGGAGTTGAAGAAGGAGTCTGAGGCTGTCACTGCCAAGGAGGACTCATACAATTCTGGCTGGGCTGCAGCATACGAGGATGTTGAGGTTCAGATAGGCTATATTAGCCGTCTAAACTTCAAGAAGGGCTGGAACAAGGCCTTATTGGCTGCCGGTGCTGATATCGACTCCCCTCTGTTCGACGAGCATGACCCGGGTCCAAAGCCAACCGTGGATGAAGTCCCTGCCCCCGCTATTGAAGCTGCTGACTATGTCCCCCAGTCGACCCCTACTGACATTTCCCTTATTGTGGCGACAGAGGTTACCCCCGCTGGGGGGGATGCTCCCGCTGATGCTGATAAAGGGAAACATCCATCGACCTCTGGGCAACCTGAGGTTGCTGACTAGTCATCTTCTAGGATTACTTTGTATTTTTGGTAGTGTAAATTCTTTGGGCGAGCTCGCTGACTAAACATATATCACTATTATTATAAATATGATGAATTAATATAAAGTTTCGGGGGTTGGGCGAATTTGCCGAATAAACAAGTGTATTATATTCTTCATATTCTTGCTGCTTTATGATCTTCTAAGTTTGTGTTGTTACGCAAGTGTCCTCCCAGTCCAGTATAATATCGAGATACCATTGTGCACCACTTTACCTTTTAGGTCGTGTCGTCACACTCCTTTAGGCCTAAGTGTGGCAATTGGCGAGGACACACCTGGTGTTGGATGCTTCATCCGATCAGGATTTTATTTAACCAAAGAAGGTTTGATGACCAATATAAAATTTGGCCATATTGCCTAAGAATCCCCTATAGGGCTTCATATATTGCTAGGGGCAATGCTAAGAGGTCCTTCGTGTTTCATGATGATGACCTGAGGAGGGGTACTCCCCTGCTATGATCAATGTGCCTGTCATTTGGAAAATATGTGCGATAAAGCTCATATAGATGTTACATTTTACAATGCAACCGTTTAAATAACTTTCATTAATTACAAGGGAAATGAACTTCTAGTTCCATAACAAAAGAATAAAAGAAAGATCTAAAAATAGAATCTCTTGAGATTGGCTGCGTTCCATGCTCGTGGTATTTCTCTGCCCTCTATCGTTTCCAAGTGATAAGCGCCCTGCAGATCGTCTCTTGTTATCTTAAAGGGTCCTTCCCAGTTTGGTCCTAGCTTGCCGTCTGATGGTTTTACTGCGCTGCCCAGGACCTTCCTTAGAATGTAGACCCCAACTTGGAATGTCCTTGGGTTAACCCTTTTGTTGTAATGCCTCATGAGCTGTTGCTGATAGCTCGCTATTTTTACTAGGGCTAGCTCTCGGTGCTCATCAGCTAGGTCAAGTTCAGCGAGCAATGCTGCATCATTATGGCCCTGGTCGATAAGGTTGGACCTCATTGTCGGCAAACCGGCTTCTAGTGGGATGACTGCTTCCATGCCATATGTCAGCGAAAATGGGGTTTCTCCTGTTGCTCGTCGAGGAGTGGTTCGGTATGCCCATAAAATATATGGTAATTCGTTTACCTATACGCCTTTGGCTCGCTCTAATCGTTTCTTTAATCCGTCGATCACAGTTCTATTGGAAGCCTCAGCTTGGACATTACTTTGAGGGTAGGCCACCGAACTGAAGTGGTGTCTGATACCGTGTTCGTTACAAAAATTCTGAAAGGATCTGCTTTCAAATTGTGTTCCATTGTCGGTGATGATGGTTCTGGGGATGCCAAAGCGAGTGATTATATTTTTCCATATGAACCTTATCATATCTGCATCTCGGATGTTTGATAGGGGTTACGCCTTGATCCATTTGGTGAAGTAATCAGTTACAACCAACAGATATTTGCAATTGCCGATGGCGGTAGGCAGTGGTCCCACGATGTCAATTACCCATTGGGCGAATGGCCATGGGCTGGATAGTGGTTTTAGGTCGCTGGCGGGTTGGTGGACCATAGGAGCATGAAGTTGACATTTTAGGCATTTTTGAACATACATCACAGAGTCCCTTTGCATATATGGCCACCAATAGCCCTCCTTCATTGCTCGAAAAGCTAGAGACCTTCCTCCGATATGGCTTCCACAGACTCCCTCGTGCAGCACTTGCTCGACATCCCCTGGGTGAACGCATTGGAGGTTGGGACCGGAGAAGGATCTCTTATATAAGTTACGCTCCGGGGATACGTGAAAGCGAGCAGCTTTGACTCTTATCTGGTGGGCAGTCTTTTTGTCATTCGGGAGTGTGCCATCCTTCAAGTAGTCCCTTAAGGGGTCCATCCAGCTGGGAGCTGATCTCACCTGGAGTACCTGCTCCACGTTTGGTGGATTGCTGTTGCGGTTAATGCTCGGACGAGTGAGGAAATCGATGGGGATGGTTCTTTTTAAGTCAGAGTCGACTGTCGAGCTCAGGGCTGCTAGGGCGTCAGCATGGCTGTTTTTCCCCCTGGGAACTGCTGGACCTGAACCTCTTCGAATCTTTCCATTAGTTTTTTAACTAAGGCGATGTAAGCTGCCATCCTGTCATCTTTTGTATTGTAGTCTCCACTTATCTGATTGGAGACTAACTGTGAATCGCCGAATACCTGTAAATGTCTTGCTCCCAAAGTGTACGCCTTCTAGAGGCCGGCTATTAAGGCTTCGTATTCTACTTTGTTGTTGGAGGCTGCAAATCCAAGCCTGATTCCTTGTTCAAGGATTATATTCTCTGGAGTAACGAGGACAATGCCTACCCCTGCCCCCTTTGAGTTGGAGGCTACGTCAACAAACAGTTTCCAGGTTTCCTCTGCGGCTTGGTTCTCCTTTTGCCTTGTCGGTTGAGGTTGGTCAGAAGGTTCCTCGCCCGTAAATTCGGCTATGAAATCAGCAAGGATCTACCCCTTGATTGCGGTCCTTGGTTGAAATTGGATGTCAAATCGCCCGAGCTCGACTGACCATTTAGACGGTCTTCTCGAAAAATCCGTTTTCCTTAAGATTGCTTTAAGGGGGTGCGATGTAAGGACGATGATAGTGTGGGCTTCGAAATAGTGCTTCAGCTTCCTCGAGGCCACTACTAGAGCGAAGGCGAGCTTCTCCAGCGGTAGGTACCTCTGCTCAGCATCGAGTAGGGTCTTGCTCGCGTAATAAACAGGGTGCTGGATTCTTGCAACCTCGTATATTAACGCAGAGCTGACAGTGTGGTTGGAAATGGAGAGGTATAGGAACAAAGAATCTGTTTGCCATGGTATGACGAGCAGTGGTGGAGAGCTTAAGTAAGCTTTGAGTTCAGCCAATGCTCGCGAGCAATCTGGGCTCCACTCTACCGTTTTATTCCCTTTTAAAAGCTGGAAGAAAGGCTTACACTTCTCGGAGGATTTAGAGATGAAGCGATTTAAGGTAGCGAGCATACCAGTGAGCTTTTGTATGTCCCAAATTGTTCGAGGAGGATGTACCCTATTAATTGCATCGATCTGGTCTGGGTTAGCTTCTATGCCTCTCTTACTGACTAAGTACCCAAGGAATTTTCCTGATTGGACACCGAAAGAACACTTTCTTGCATTAAGTTTCATTCGGTACTTCCTGAGGATTTCGAAGGTGTTTGACAGGTCTGAGAGGTGATTTTCCTTTTTCTTACTTTTAACGAGCATGTCATCGATTTAGACCTCTATGGTGTTTCCCATCTAGTCCTTGAATATCTTGGTGACCAGCCGCTGATATGTTACCCCTGTATTCTTGAGCCCAAAGGGCATAACCTTGTAGTAGTATAATCCAACTGTCGTGATGAACGTTATCTTATCCTGGTCTGGGGCATACAAGGGGATCTGATGATACCCTGAGTATGCGTCCAGAAACTCATTCGTTCGTGAGCTGCAGTGGCGTCCACTAGTTGGTCTATTTTTTGGAGGGGGAAACTATCTTTAGGGCACGCTTTGTTGAGGTCAGTGAAGTCGATGCAAACTCTCCACTTCCCATTATTTTTTGGAACTACTACTGGGTTGGATAACCACTTGGGGAATTGTACTTCCCGTATGGACCCTGCATCCAGCAGTTTTTTGACTTCTTTTTCTACCACTTTAGCCTTCTTGGGTTCAGTTCGCCGTGCCTTCTGTGTGATTGGTTTGAAGGCAGGATCGACGTGCAGCTGATGGCAGACCATACTAGGATCGATTCCAGGCAGCTCGTATGGTTCCCATGTGAAAACATCTATGTTGCGTCTCAGCAAAGTTGTCAATTCCTTCTGTTCCTGGCCAGTGAGAGATGCTCCAATCAAGAAGACTCTATTACTGTCGCCATCTCCAGCCACAACTTCTACCAGGTCCTCGATGACCCACTCGGAGGGGAGAAGACTGGTCTCCTCTACTCCAGGTCTTCCGTACTTTAATTACTATTTAGAAGGTGTCAGACCTTCTTCAACTTTCTCGCTGGGCTGATCGGCCTTCTTATCTGTCTTTGGTCGGATGCCTGCTATGAAGCACCTTCTTGCCATCGCTTGGTCGCCATGGATCTCCATTACTCCTCACTCGATTATATACTTGAGTTTCTGATGGTAGGTCGAGGAGACTGCCTTCATTGCATGAAGCCATCCCCTACCGAGGATGGCCTGGTATGGAGAGTCGATGTCAACTACCAAAAACTCGATCATCTTGGAGACGTTTCCAGCGCGCACCAGTAGTACAATCTTTCCCAGGGGCATAGTTATTTTTCCAGCGAAGCCAACTAAAGGGACAATAGCTTCCTTTAGGTCGGAGATGCTTAACTTTAACTTTCTGAATAGGTCGAGATACATTACTTCGGACGAGCTTCCTTGGTCGACGAGCAACTTATCGACGTCAAAGTTAGTTATCCTGAGGGTAATGATCAGAGCATCGTGATGTGTGGTTCTCACTCCCACCAGATCTTCATCTGTGAAAACAATATTCTTGTTATAGTTGACGTCATCTGCTCGTCGATGCTTTCCTAACTGCGACTTTATTAGATCGATCTGAAAAGCCTGCATTACCGCTGCAAGTTTCTTCATCTCCATTCGAGCTGAATTTCCTTGGATCTGCTTGGCATCAGATGCCCCGTCACTACACCAAAACTGCCCATTTGTCAAGGTCATTGACCTTGACAAATCCAACTTGTCAAGGTCAATGACCGTGACATTTCGAGGCGAGACAACGTTTTTTGTCACGGTCGTGTCACGGTCGTGTCGCGGTCAATGACCGTGACACGTTTGTCACGGTTATAAACCGTGACAATGCCGTGACCCTTTTTAAAAAAATTGTCACGGCCATTGACAGTGGCACGTCCGTGGCAACTTTGTGTCATGGACGTGTCACGATCAATGACCGTGACAATTCTGGGCAGAATTTAAAAAAAATCTGCTGGGCAGTATGGCCATTGCCACTGCCCAGCTGTATATTTGTACCTGTTATAGCAACGTCGTACTTGTTCCAAACATCATATATCCAAACAAACTAAAGATAATGCAAATATATATTCATGACTATATAATCCAAATATTCAAAATAGAAATAATATACATGACGATATAATCCAAATATAATTAAAATGGACAAACTTAAAAATAATATTACTACATGTCTTGGGTAAAACTGAGGAGGTGAGTAGGCCACACGACATACGAATTGACGCACCCACTAATATACGTTGTGCCGCATTGTTCGCGCAACCACAATAGGGAGTTCTCCTTCCCGGGTATGACATGCGTGACGAGCACCCTGGACTCCATCTCTTGAAGTGCACGTCCATGAACTATTCCACCCTCGACGATATTCGGGTCCCTCAACCCCCGCCCTATCCGCTGGCCATCAAATACGTCCAATATGAACACGATCGTCCAAGTGTCGACATTGGTCTGTTGAAGGGCGCCAAATAGGGAAGTGGATCATCAAAGTACGAACGTGTCGATGATGAAGCAGCGAGGTCCACATACTCTTCATCCTGCGCCTCGTCCTCCCGCACCTCCTCCTCCACCGCCTTCTCCTTCCCTTTCCCTTTCCCTTTACGCTCTCCGCCCAACGTACGCTTCATGAATGTGTACATATCTTGGATCGTCGCCTCCAAACGGGACAGCTTCGCGTCGTGTGAATCCACCGTTCGATCCAACCCGGTGTCGTTCGTCTCCAATCCGATGATCCTAGATTTGGCCACCCGCGAGCTCACTCCCCTTGTCCTCCCCCACCACACACCACCATACACACACCTACGCACACACACACACACCCCACCCCCACCACCCCACCCCCACCCCCTCCCCCCACCACGATCGTGACAACTACATTTATTGTTTATCAATAAAATTATGACATGAGATAATTATAATTGGAGCATAAATTTCATTATCATAAAGGGATAAATCCAACCAAGTACAGAGATTCTACAAATTAAAGTGAGAATTAAATTTAAGTCTTTCTAACAACATGCATGTGTATGGATTCTACATAGTTGGGCACGAAAGTAACTAATGATATTCCTAAAAACATACAATTGGCAATATTTTGTGAATTTACTAAACTTTATATAATATTATCAAATTCTGTTAAAAAATTATCTAGGGTTTTACCTAATTGAATTAATTTCATGAATAAAATTATTATCAATTTAAATATTTATATAATTAAATTTAACATATGAATTCTAGAACTTTTCTAACATTTACACAAATTGAACTATCACTAACATTTACACCATTCTAACTATAACTAACATTTATACATATATATACACACATACACATATACATATACACACATATATATACACACATACACATACACATACATATAGAAATGAAAGAGAAAGAGAGGAAAAAAAATATACCTTAGAGAGAGAGAGAGAGCATAAATCGCGGATGAGAGAGAGAGGGGGGGGGAAACCAAAAGAGGTGGGAAAAAAGAATCCTAGGGATTTTTTTGCTGCAGAAGTTGTCACGGTCGTTTCAAGGTCATTGACCGTGACACAAATCTCGCGTTTTGTGTCACGGTCATTGACCTTGACACGACCGTGACACAGAATTGTCATGGTCGACGACCATGACAAGGCCGTGACAAGTAAATTTGTCACGGCCTTATCACGCCCTTGGTAGTGAGTTTCGCTCGACCGTTTTCTCCTGTACTGAGGCGGGTGACATCCTCCACCTTAGCGTACTTCTCGATGCGAGCCATTAGGTTGTCAATAGTCATAGCCTCCTTCTTTGTCAGGGACTGGTAAACAAGGGAAGAGCTGGGTAGCCCAATTTTGAAAGAGGCCACTTCCACTTGTTCCGAGAAATCCTCGACCTCGTTGAATAACTCCCAGTACCTCTTCGCGTAGTCTCGGACTGTCTCTTGAGGCATTTTCTTCATTGTCAGTAAAGCATCCATCCTTTTGGGATGGGAGCTACTAGTAATGAAGCGGGCCGTAAAGAGTTCAGCCAGGGATTTGAAACTTCTGATGGATTGGTGGGGGATCCTTTTGAACCATTTTTGCGCAACGTCATGCAAGCTCGAGGGGAAAATTTGGCATATTAGCGCGTCTCGGTGGTTTCAGAGGGTCATGGACTATCGGTACTATATGATGTGATCAATGGGATTAGTCTTACCGTCATAAATTTTGAACCTTGGAATGGCAAATTTCTTGGGGGCTTCTTCCTCTTCAATTTATCTCATGAAAAGTGATTTCATCTGGGTTTTGAGAGCTCGTCTAGCAAGTTCTCGGGTCGATCTGGTACCGTGATGGGCAGGATGTTGGTCTATCTCCCTGCGGACCATATTTCGTATGTTCTCATTGCTACGAGTAGGGCTCTGGTAATGGCGAGCTCTTCACAACTGCTCGTGAAGGTCGTCGTCTGATTCGCCTTCCTCAACCTTTTGAGATCCTTGCCTAGGGATCCTTCCTCGGCGGTGAGACTTGCTCGCCTGAGGGATAAGAGTGCGGTATGAACGTCTCCTGCTATCATGATGAAGCTCTCTCCAGTATTTCCAGTCTTCTTTTTAGGCGAGCATTCTCAGCCTCGTGTTTGCGAAAAGACTCCCTTTTTCTCGTGGAGCCTTGCCTCGTATGCATCAATTAGTCTGGATATCTACGTGGACCTCGCTGGTCCTTGGCTTTCTTCTGAGGCTGGCCTTTCTAAGCGAGCCCTTTGATCTGAACGTCGAACTTCAGACCTAATCCTGCGAGGAGCAGGTGGTTCTTGAATATCCCCTTCATGGAGGGCATTGCTACTGTGACCAGACATTTTAAACTCCTTTCTTGGTGTGGGCTCTTCTCAAGGAAAGACGAACGCTTCCCACAAACGGCGCCAATTGTGGAGGCAATTATTATGCAACACACGTAAATACAGGAGAGGCAATTACCAAAGAAGAACAAGAAATGTAAAATGACAATCACACAAACAAAGGATGTACGTGGTTCAGCAAAGATGTGCCTACGTCCACGGTGGTGCAGTCGGTGTTATTTCTATATACTCCGGAGAGCAGTTACAGAGAATACAACTTGTCCTTTTGCCCCGGACCTAGGGTTCAATATATACATGTACATTTAGGTAAGTGGGGGTGTTGGATTCCACCACGTCTTCCATCTCTCCCTATAACCTCCCTTAATGGGGACGTGGGAAGAGATCGAATAATCAAATAAGAGATAGGGGGCCTGGACTTTGGGCCCCCAGAATTGGGCTACTCATCCAGGCCCATGATCTTAATTTTGGGTACCCATAGTTATAATAATTCATTCCCTAATCCACCCTAGCTTGGTCCAGTGGTAAGGAGGGTTTCACTCTAGACAAAAGGCCGTGAGTTCGATCCCTCCCCATGGATACCTGCCCTGAGAATAAGGGCGGGCTCTGAGTCGTAAGGTTTTTGGGTTCGATTCCCCTTCGGGTGCCAGACTTTAATTGGGGTGTGTGTTAGGGTGGCTCTGGCACTTGCACCCCCTATTTAGTAAACACGAGGAAGTTCAAAGGCCTCGTTCGTGTGAAGGTTCAAGGGTTCAAAAAAAAATACTTGTTTCCCTTAGTTTTTATAAACAAATATGATGTCTAGTTTTTTTTGTTTAATACAATTAAGGACAACTTTTTTATTTAGAACGAAAGTCAAGTATTCTTAATAAGTAATGGAATAGTTCTTTTATTAATATCCCTTGTAATAATTTTTTTTTATAATTAACATTATGTTTTTAAAAATAAAAAACTAACTTTTATGATTTTTATATTTCATAACAATAAAACTTTTAACTTCCCGGTATAGTAGAATTTTTAATATTCAAAATAATATGTTTTTATTTTTTTTCAAAATAATACGTTTAAAAAAATAAACAGTACATTTTTTTGCCAGAATAAATAATATATTTGCTATTCCCAATTCTTCATTTTTATCGAACTTTCCAATTCAAAAATAATACAGACTCTTTTTCAGTTAATGTCAGTCTTTTTGTTCAAAAGTATCATGAGCTTTTTTTTAAGTTGTTTCATTAAAAAAAATAAAAATAAAATAAATATACTTTTATTTAACTTTTATTTATAATATTTGATTTGTTTATATGTATGTATAATAAGCACCTCAAATATTATAATTTTAAGTGAAAATTATTAAATAAACTGTAAAATATAAATTAAAAATAAACTTATAATATTTTGATAAAATGACGATATGATTTATGTTGAATTGACATCGTGATTTATTCTAAAATGATGCAATGATTTGTTTAAATTAACATGGTGATTTGTTTAATATAATATCATATGTGTTGTCTTACACTAAAATTGTAATTATGTAGAATATGTAATTACAATAAAAGAACACAACAAAATGTTTTTTTTTATGAAGAGGTTCCAAGACCCCTAATTTAATATGTAACAACCCGTAAATTTAAGGACATTTAATTAAATAATATTTTGGAAGAAAAAGAATTTATTTAATTTGGAGGAACAAAACTCATGATTGGAGAAATTTCTAAATTTGAAGAATTTATTAATTTGACGAATTGAGGATTAATTATATTAGATTATTTTATGTCGTATTTTATGGTCTTAAATTTGGAAGATGTTATAAATTAATCTGGATGTCGATTTTGAGGGCATGGTTGAGTCTAGTAGGGTTGAAATATTCAAAAATGAGTGGCCATGTGTATATATTGGATTTCGGGGATTTTTTAGACACATTTGAACTCCCAATTATGGGTTTGGGCCCTTTTTAGAAGGCCCATAATCCCCAAAACGGAATTGAGGTTTATAACCCTAATTGTGAAAGGGTGAGGTAACTTTAATTCATTTTTGGAAGACTGAATTGAGGAGAGCCAAAGAAGAGAGCAATTAGAGCAGATTGTGAGAGATTAAACCAAGAACAAAGGAGGAGACTATTGAATCAACCCATCATCTTCATTCAAAGAATCTGATTCTACAAATCCTAAGGCAAGTAGTTTAACTTGCATTTGATTAATTGCATTTTTCCTATTTATATTATAGAAGGTCTGAAAAGATTAATATGTTAGGGTTAATTCTATAATTGGATTTGGGAATTTCTGTGACTTCTGATGTGAATAATGTGGGATTAATAATTAAAAACTTGGGTGACAATTGGGTATTAAATTGTAGAAACCCACTTTTGAAATTTGTGACTTCTTGAGAATTAATAAGGATTAAAACTATTAGAGGATGACTAAAACTTGTTTTGGAAGTGAATGGTTGATTTAAATGGTGATTAAGGTTGGGAATTGGAGGAAAGAAAACCTTGGATTTTCGTCAATGGATGAAACAGAACACTTGGAGAAGACAACGTTCTGTACGATCGATCGATCGATCGACTACAAGGGTCGAACGATCGACTCATCATTAATTTAGGTTGTTTCACCACTTTTTAATTGAGGAATTTTATATATAAATTGTTTATAGTTTAATAAATCAATACAAATGTAATATGAGGTTTGCTCTTAGAAATTTTGGGGATATATATAATAGGGAATTTGAGAGGAGTAAAGGGGCAACACTTTATGGATGGGTTTTGTAGGAATAATTCATAAATATTATATTTCAGGCCGAGCGAGAAAGTCCGGGTGTATTTAGTTGAGTGACACCAAGATGATGAAATTAATTAGTGCATGATTAATTGAGATTGAGTCGAATTATAGATTTGTTTACTTTAGGTGTGTGCAGGGATATAGTACACCGGTATATATATATATATATATATATGATTTATAAATATTTGTGTGAATAATATGTATAGTAAAGTATACCTATTCTACTGCTATCGGGGAGGTTGCGTGATGTGGGTGAATCTCCTGGCTAGTGAACGCAGGGTGAGTATAGTCCCCAGGTCATAGCATTCGGTTTAGGAATGAGACGAATGGTGTGTGATTCGATTTCATTACCGTGGGAAACTATGGCCGCCTCCACGACGTTTGTATATTTTCTGAAACAGGGAGCTAACCGTGTTAGGATTTCGGATGGATGAGTATACCCAATTATAATATCATCTAGAGAACACCCGATGAGTGCCTACTCGGGGGAATAGTTATATATATATGACATATATGTGTTAATGTTGTAGTATGATTTCATATATATGGTATAGGTATATACGGGTAAATACAGGATGGGAATTGTATTAATTATATAACTTGTGAAACGGTTATATGGTATCAAATAAAAATTTATCTAAATGAGTTAGTGTTATTAATAACTTATAAAGTCTATACTAACTCAATTGAGATAGAGTAGTAAGGGAAGTAGTGAATATATGAGACAAGACTAGTTACGGGATGGTTAGTTAGATGGGTCATATATAGTTACGTTGGGCGTGCACATTAGTGGAGGGGCGAGGTGTCCTCAAGAGAGTGTACGACACTAACTTAAATATGAAGAGAATACTTGGATTTTAATTCCTTGCATTTAAATTCACTTGCTAAATATTTTCAAATGTTTTGAGTTTTAACCCTTTCTATAAAAACTTTTCAGAACTTTTAAGGTGTCCTACCACAGGGGCATCAGGCCTGATTCTTCCTACAGGGTGCGTAGCTGCAGTATATGTGGATGCTTATGGATATTTTCTTAGATACCTGTCTTATTCTCTCTCTAGATATGGACATTTCAGTTGTAGCTTGGGATTTGTACACTTATATTCAGTTTGGCCTGTATCAGTACTCTTTTTATATTTTTCACTTGGTGGATTTCTTGTATATTCAATGTTATTCGGCTAACCCTTTTATTAGTTGTGTGGCATGATTAGATTTCCTCTTATGACGGTATTTTGGATTTCTATTATATTGATTGGATTTAGTTTAAACAATAAGATCAAATTTGGCATCAGCTTAATTAAAGACTAGGTGGTTAGTAATTAATATTGTTGTGACAGTGATGCTAAGAATGTAACAGATGAGATTCCTATTTAATTTGATAATGACTGATCACCCGTTATTTTACTAGGCGTGGTGTCACATATTATAGATGATAGAACTGCCCTATCATGAAAGCTTATATAAGAGATAGAAATTAAAAGGAGCTAGAGAGGAATAAATAAAATTAACGAAGAAATTTGACTAATTGGATTCCCATTATATAATGATCTTTGACAATGCCTGGAAGCACCATTGATTGATTGAAACATGAGAAGATTTTAGACTGAATTCCATAGTTAGCTAAGCTGTCTGCAACAAAGTTTGTTTTTCTCTAAGAGTGTGTGAAGATAACTTAAAGCTAAGGTGGAATAAGTTTGATTGAGGAGATCACATCAATGAGGTGCCAAGGAGGAGCGAGAATGATGCCATTAAGAACATGAATGATGAATTTAGAGTCAGATTCAACTATAGTAGTTTGCAGGTTAAGGCTTATGCGAAGTTTTAAGCCTCTTAAGATGTCCAGGCCCCTTATGGTTCCTTAGTATGCCTCCTGAACTTGAAGGACATGGATTTCCTTTGGATGCACTTTCTGTATTTAATTTGACCACTCCTTCAACACAACAAAATGTTTAGTTGGCTCTGTAGTTTAAATAAAATAACATTACAATCTTCTATTTAAACAACAATTTGTGTTTTGTTAAATTAAAGTTGTGAGTATTTATAAAGGGAGATTGTAAATATTGTTTCAAAAGACCAGTTTGAAATGATAATGACTGGATATTGCTTTGTTTTAAACCCCCAAAATCTTGTTTGAACTTTACAATTGTTGTAGCTTTATTATATAATTTCGAAATGACCGTCATTTCTTATGAAATTAAAATAAGATTTTTATAAATAAAATAAATCCTAAAGTGTTTTATTAAAATGACTTTGTGAGAAACACGAGTATACAATTTAAAAAATAAGACCAAAAAATTATTTACAATTGCGAACTTAGATGTTTGTCTCTACTCATTGCACAAAAGCTTAAAAAATAGACAAATATTTCTTTTAGACGTGGATTCAAACATAATAGCCCTTTTGGTTATGAATTATAATTATGTGTGTAATTATAATAAATAAAAATTGCATATGTTATAGTAGCAAAATTATGTGTATGTATCTATAGGGGATATCGACTGATAATATAAGTAATAATTAGAGATTGCCCCCTACATAATTATTAATGCAAGAAATGAACAAAGAACACGAGATGCACGCGGTTTTGCAGACATTTTGCCTACATCCAAGATGAGTGGAGGAGATTAGTTTATTATTTAGGAAGAACAATGGTGATTGGAGTAGGCTGAGATTCCAAGTCACCGTGTGCAGGTTACACTAATTCGTCCGGTCTACCTTCGATATATATTATTTCATTCCATAATATTCTAAGATCTATATGTTAAATGATATTCTTAGTAAATACTTTATATATATATATAAAAAATAAAGTAGAAAACTTATGTATGTCATAAGATTGATGTATGATGCCATTTATATGGTAAAGGAGGAGGAAATTTTGGGATTTTTCAATTAATGGTTGAGATTGAATGGGGAGGGATTTGAATCTAGGTTGAGAATCATTCAACCATAAGTTGGTTCGGACTAAGCTATGGGTTGTGAACAGACGACTCATTGGCGCTCACAATTACAGAGTGGCACGCTACTTTAACTCATTCTACCAAACCCGTACACATACCACAAAAATCTGTCACCCTTTACCCTCTCCCAAATGAACCGTATCTCAACTATCTAAATACGTGTGGCTCGAGGAGAATATGAAAGTTACTTTAATTTGAAAATAATTTTCACAACTACCAACCCTTTTCTCTATCTTAACCCAACATTTTTTCGTTTTATCCTTCTTTCAAGCTCCGCCCATTTAATAAATTTTGAAGATCAACTTTTATAATCTACCAATGCTCCTTCATATCCACTTTGGAAGGTATACACTCATTTTTGAAACTCTTTAATAAAGAAAGGCTTTAATACTAAAAGCTTATTTACAAGGTTAATAACAGAAGTTATAAATTGTGTAAACTCCGAATAAACTTTTTAGGCAAAACTCTTTTAAAAAAAAACACAAGATGTGTTGTAAAAACTTTTCTGAATGTATGGATTAAATTTGATAGTTGATTACCTTATTTTTAATTTTTAAGAAATATCTAGTAAAGTTATCATGCAGTTCCAATCACAACAACTGTTAAGAACATTCAAAGAAATAGGCATAGGAATTTTTAACGTGGTAAAACCCTTAAACAAGGGAAACATCCATGGTGCCCTCTACGGCACAAAAAAAAATTCACTAGAATAAAGAATCAAGTTAAAACACTTAAGCAAACCACAAAGATCCTAACCTAAGTTCATAATATACCTACTTCAGATTCTCCACTCCAAAGAAAATATTAATTGGACTAATCTTTTCTTACTGCTTCTTTGTTTTTATCTTAATCTCCTTCTCTTTGAATTCTGATTCTAGCAACTCGTTCAAAATTTAAGATTCTCAGACAGAACCACAGTGTCTAAATGTTCTTGTGAGATAGTGTTTTTGATGTGCTACTACATGCAAACATGCTACTCACCCTCTAAAAAATATACAAACATTCCCAACAAATCACAATAGTTCTAAAATGATAGGCTATTTCCGAATCTGTATTTTCAAGACAAGACTTCTTGATCTTTTTATTTATCCACAGATCTCAAGGATACCTTGCTCAGAAGACGGTTAAAGGTCTTAAATAATTTCAGTATTTTGAAAATATTTTTGAAATTGTAAACCTCCAATTGAGATCTAAACTAGACTAGAAGTTTATTTTGTAAAAACAGATTCAGATTTAACATGCAGAGGCTGATTCAACATATTTTGACATAATTTTTTTTTTCCAGATCTATGGTTATCCTTTTAAAACTTTAACAAAAGTTCTTTGTGTTCCTTTTATTTTTGTATGCAAGTATTTCATAAAACATGAAATAGAAAACCAAAAACACAAACAACTCACTAGATCTTAAAATACTTTGAAACTTCAAAGTTTCTATTTAAAAACTTGTTGAAACAGAAAAGATCTAAAATACCAGGTCTAAAAAGAGTAAAAGAAAATAAATCGTGTGATATTCTCTTTTTAGAAAAACTCAGTTTCAATAATGAAACTTAAGTTTCTCTTAGAGATGAGTTCTGAGATAATCAAGAACTTGAAGAGGTCTTCAAATGAAGAATAAACTCAACACCAAAAACATCGAAACCCTAAAATGTCTAATTCTCAAAAATAGGTTTTCTAGTATATGGATCGTTTAGGTTTTGGTGTTTGGTTTTGGGAGAAATCACTCAGATGATGAAGAAACTAGAGTTTTTTATTTCTTTTTCTCTCTCTTTTCTTTCCCTCTCATCTCCTTTATCTCTCTTCTCTCTACTGTCTCTTGTCTCTCAAGTTTTACGAATTGGCCAAAGTCTATAATGGCTGAGCCTAGGGTCCTATTTATATTAGAGGAAGAAGGATCCAGAACATCAAACTCAATCTTATGGCTGGGATTGACTCTTGACTAATTAACTTTAATCCAACGATTCATCAGAAGCGGTGGGTTAAACGTTTGCTGATTTGTTTAAACTGGGCTCACAAGGATTGACTCTCAACACATGCAGATCGTTGATAAGGTTAATCCAAGGGATGAGATTGGTTATACAGAATGTGTCTTCGGGAAAGCACAAATCCAACCGTTAGGCTACCAACACGTGTACGAACCAGATGAAGGCAATGTTTGAAAATAATTACTCAGCACACCTTGAATTCTCTAGCGCTTTTGGATTCTACCCAGGCAAACAACCAGCAATAAAAATAACTTTCTGAAATCCAAATTTTATCCACAGCACTTTTAAAACCATGTTTTAATTAATTAAAAAACATTTGGAAATTGTATGAAATGATTTTTAAAAAGTTTATAGAAGAATTATATTCATTTTAAAAGACTTTAAGTGTGTCAAGAGGCCATCAATCCAAATAGAAATAAATATTATGTAGTGCAGATGTCCTATAGTGATTATAAGATAGAAATCACTTCCCCTTATGTTGATCTTGAGGATTTTCTTGGATAGGATTTCTTTATTGAACTTGAACCTTTGAGGAAATGGAGTTCTCATAAAATCAAACCTATTTTGTTTAGATATCCAAACTAGTTGGAACTCCTATACATATAGACTCAAGTAAGTCAATATATAGTGTGTTCTCATTTAATTGACACTGCTTTGTGAGTCCTTTGGTTGATACATTTATACTCATTTTTGGACCGTGTTTGATTTTTTTAGTCCACGTGGAAGCTTCAACGAGTCCTATATCCATTTAGGTTTAATGGTTCGCTATTTGTATGGTTTGCTATTTTTTACCTATGTGGAAGCTTCGCATGATTTAGTTTGGAAGGTCCAATTGAGGTAATCTCTCTCTCTCCATTTTAGTTATGTTAATCCAAATCTACGATTCTCTCTATTTCTTTTGATTTCTAGATCTAGAAATTTATGGCTTTGAAAGAGTGGAACTCACATGGTTCTTTCAAAATGTACCCTCACTCCTCATACACGATCTACCTTTTTTCATTACTTAAATAAGATCTAGGACATTATTTCAGCTTCTGTTCTAATTTCTACTAGAGGTTATAGATCTGATATTTTTAAGGTTGTGCTCCCATCTCTGATCAGGTTTTCGACGAGCTACATGTACGGACGGTGATGGAGTTTCTTAATTGTTTGGTGGTGGTGAATCCGAGGTGAGATTTGTGCGACTGATGTAGTTTTGAGATTGCATATGACAGAGTTGTATACATCAAGAGTGCTATGTATGTATCAGAGTCCAGATGGGTATAAAATTGCATCTGTTGGGGCTGACGAAACATTACAAACGGATGGGTATACAATTTAATCTGGTGGTTACCGGATTAGCTTCTTTGTTCAAAGAGAAACCCCAATTTTTTTTTTTTTTTTTTGCTTTTCTCTAGCTTTTTTTTTATTTCTTTGACTTTTGCTTTTTTCTTTTTTTTTTCAAAAGATAAACCCCAATTTTTTTTTGCTTTTTCCTAACTTTGTTCAAAGAGAAACCCCAATATATGACAACAAAAAGTAAAAATATATAAGTGAAAATAATAGAAAAATCGGAGAATCGTACAATATTTTTCCCTTTTTCTTTATTTTGCAAGGACTGTAAGAAGTAAATCTATGATCAATTTTATAATGGAAGATCATCATTGTTATTACTCATGAGCATTATTATATTCAAGTGATCCAGATATTTCCTGAAAGGAAACAAAAGAGGATGCGTTTTTATCCTTTTTATAAATTTATTTCTTAAATAATACACAAGTATTGATATGTGTGGGATGTATATATTATTTAAGGGGAGATGTAGAGAATATATGAGGAGGAGAGTTGGTGTGCTTTTAGATTAGTTATAGGGGTTCAATTTTTTAGTTTTTTTATTGTTGTTAATATCTACAATTTTTATTGGTTAAAAAAATATTTTTCGATTTTATTCATTAAGGTGAATAACAATGTATTTTTATCCAAATCAAATTAATTGGGTTCTTATCTACCCTGACATGGTTATAGCTTTGCCAAAATTTCCATAACCAAGTTTGATCGGTCTTTGTTTTGTCACAGAAACAAAATTTGTTTGGAATTGTATATTGGATATGAATTGATAAGAAAATCTTTTTATCCTTTAAAGTAAGGTAATTTTTATTTTTATAATTTTGATGGTCTTACTAGGTATGTCATAATTTTATTTTTGTGAATCATCAATTATTAGGAGGTGGTAAACAAGGTTCATACGAAATTGGTAATTGAGGAACCAAACAACTGCTTCATTTGGAATGTGAATTTCGTGGAAAATCGATTCTCTATTGATAAGATTTAAGACTTCACAAATTATCCCTTCCTTGTTTTTGGCTATGTTAGATTTGAAGTTATTCTCCACTACTTCATTTGGTTTCGAATTTGAATGGAATGTTATTTTTATTATTTTGTACATGGTAAGGTAATGCAAATGGGTAAAAATATGTGTCGACATAATTTGAATGCAATAATGTGTTGTTAAAAAAATATTTTGACTTAATTATACATGATTAAAAAATTGTCCAAAATTTCCAAACTAATAGGCTTGTACCATAGGTTATTTCAAAAATTATTTATTTATTGTGCTACATATGACTTATGATCCTATCAACGACGTACAATTTTAAAAATTAGCATTGTGTCTTCAGGCACGGGCATACTCTAGTGTGTGTATATATATATATATATATATATATATATATATATATATATATGGATGGCTTTCCAACATACCTATTAACATACCCAATTTTTAAAATAGTAAAAAATAATAATTTTGAGATGATATTTTTTTATATGGGTTCATAATATTTCAATGTGCACGTGTAAAAAAAATAACTGAAATAATGCTTTTTATTATTTTTAATAAACAAGTAAAAAAACTAACAGTTTTTACCCTTTAAACTGTCATTTTTTTTACTTATTTTTTAAAATAAAAAAACACATTGTTTTGAGCTGAATATTTTTTTAGGGCACATTGAAATATCATGCGCCCATAAAAAAATATCAACTCAAATTTTTTTTTTTACTATTTCAAAAAAATAAGTATGTTCATAGATATGTTTAATGAGTTATGTTAGAGAGTCTGACTATATATATATATATATATATGCATACACATATTGCATATATGTATATACTACAATATTGCACATATAATCCCCAATTAAAATGTATTCATACATGAATTGATAATATTATTTAATACACGTGTACTATATCTATTACCAATTCATGTATGAACACATTTTATACACACACACAACTTAGGTTCTTGAGTCCAAAGTGCATGACTCACGTGTAGTATTTTTTTAAAAAAATGATTGTTTTTGTCATACTCTGTATTTCTGTATATTTAAAAATTAATTAATTCGGTATTATTTTAAATTACACAAGTGACATAATTTTAATGAATTAAATAATAACGTTTTTAATAAATATTCATCAAGAGAGAAATGATTATGAATATGATGAATTGAATTTACTAAGCGAAAAGTAAATTAAGTATGGAAATTATTACGTGTCATGGCGAGCGATATTATTGTAATTGAAAACTATCTCAACCAGGAGTCGCGTGTAGACTAAATTGAGATCGAGATAAGGTATTTATTTTGAGTGACTCGTATGATGATTTCGAAGTCACGGATGACTCGTATGTATTCGTCAGTTATAAATGCCGAAATTATGAAAAATAGTCTATTTATATTTACTATGGTGCTGAGAATGGTATAAATTATTGATAAGCCCTATCTTCAGTGTATTGTGTCTAACTAACCTTTACGTAAGAAAATCTGAATTGTTACACGCATATCATTTTTTATAAATAGAAAACCTAAATTTGAAAGCCGTGTTTCAGAATAATATTTAAATCGTATTTTTTCTAAACACGAATTCAAAACTAGCAAGCCTTAAGAATCCAAAATTTTAAAATTTGAAACAATCTTATCGCATGTTAAAATTGTGAGGAGAATGAAAACAAATCAGTTTTTCTTTTTCTTTTCTTTTTTAAAAAAAAAAGAAAAACCGGAGGACATGTGTATGACGTGTAATCAAACAATTTTATCTCATTTATTTGGGGCCATTGTTGTCCAAAGGACAAAAAAGTTGAATTATATTTTACATTTTTACATTCACAATGAAACGTTTTATATAAGCTAATTATATGTCGACGGCAAGGTCAGTCCAGCTACATCCTATAGATGGTCTCCAAGCTAGGTTTGGCCAGATATAATTAAAGTTGAGATATACAACTCACACGTCATTATCATTATCTGTTGTGTTACGACACTCTATTATATAATTTTGAAACGACAGTATTGCAATGAATAAATAAGAGCCATAAATATTTTGTAATTGCAAATATTGATGTTTGTTTCCACGGATTATACACAACTTTGAAAGATTAGGTTAATATTTCTTTTAAAATTAATAAAGTTTAAAATCCAATTTTTTTAAAAACTATTAAAATTTATTAAAACAATCTTATCTAATGCTAAGGTTGTGAAGAAAATAAAAACAAATCATTTTATCTTTGTAAAAAAGAAAATGAGAAAAATTGGAAGCCATGTGCGTCACCTATAATCAAATATACAGTGATATTGAGTTTTGGCTTTGTGATTATTTACTTATCCAAAACAATCGTGACCCACAATTACTTTTTAAAAACAATCCATTATATCCCTCCGAATTTTTTAATGAGAAAGCAACTAATAAATTGTTGAATTTTTTTTAGACTGATAAATAACTAGAGCTACGATTTATTTTAAAATTGGATAACCTTTTCATTAAATTAAAATTTAATTAGTTTATTTAGGGTTTCATATTAATTTTATTTTCGAAATTGACCATAACTCTCACATGTTGACGTTTTTAAGATTTGACCTTCACTTTTTAGATTTGCCCCCCATTTCAACTTTTATATTTTGTATATATATATTTTGTGTAATAAGGGTTTGGTTCTAAAAATGTTTTGTATATATATATATATATATATATAATGGGGGGCAAATCTAAAAAGTGAAGGTCAAATCCTAAAATCGTCAACATGTATATATATATATATATATATATATATATATATATATATATATATACATATATATATATATATACATATATATATATATATATACATATATATATATATATACATATACGGTCAGACTCTCCGACGGGCTAATTTAACAGGCTTAAATGACGAGCTTAATATCATCCACATGATTTTGGCGCCGCTTTTATCTTTTGGACCACCTTTTGGGGATCCCTTTGTCTTTTTATGTCTTTGTCTTTTTTTTTTTTAAATTATAGGAATATAATTTTCTACCACAATAATTTCTAGAGTCTTAAGCTTATTTTTAACGTCTAAATTAATCTGGGAGTCTAAGGAAAGTTTCAGAGTTGCTACTTCTCCGACTTCTTCCGTCACTATCGTACTGAAATTCTGAATAGTGAGGATTATCTATGTAAATATTTTCCTCAGGGAGTTTGGAAATTGCAAGCGATTTTGATGAAAAATATTCTAGTCTTAAATACCTTATACGGTATTATGGTTTTATCAATCTGGTTTCTTTATATATCTAATTAACTATATCAATTATATCGTTATTTATAAACTCGTCTAAATTATTATCACCATAGGATGACAAAAATCTACGATATGTTCTAGGGACAGTTGTTTCTACGTTTTTAAGGAGAGGACAGATTCCTCCTGCTCTAATTAAAATAATTTTGGCTTCTGCTAATCTTTTTCGTCTAATAAATTTTAATACGTTTATACTGTCTTTAAGTATTCTAGTATATTCTTGATATTTTTCAGGTCTTGACATTTCTTCTCCAAAATCTTCAGTTCTTAATTTTTGCCTAAAGAGATCACGGATCCCTATTCTAATTATTTCTATTCTAGGTACTTCTCTTACTAACCACTCAATAACCTGGTCAATATATTTGAAAGTACCACCCGTGTATATTAAAGCAGATTCTATAAGTTCTTTATATTTAGGGTCTGTAAGAGTCCAGTCTTGAATTTCTCTTGTTAAGTTTGGATTTGTTTGGTTAACAAATGCTAAAAAGTCTGAAGTGATTTGTAGCCTCATGCAAATTTCTTTTGATTATAACAATAATATGTAAAATAGTTAGGGGTTTGGTTCAAGTTTATACCTTCCTTCCAGTCTGCAATATCTTTATCTTCTTTCCTTCGTCTCTTCAGCTTTGTTACTATTCTTCTCCGGTTTCGGCCTCCTACAACACTTTCTTTATGTGTCGCACCTCAATCCACTATTTTGGCGTTGTACCCATTTTTTGCCTATACGCCTTCACGCCTAATGCCCACCTAGCTAACGGCTTACGACAAATCGGCACTTAACGGCAGTTCAACAATATAATACCTTGTGTGCTACACCAAAGGTTCCACACAATAGTTCTCTATGAACACAAAGTTAGAGACAATTTGGAAAATAATAACAACTCAACATAAGAGATTTCTGGAAAAATAATATACTTTTATTGCATTGCATAAGTAAATACAACTCTCCCCTCTCCCCTAACTATGAGAGGTTTACTCACTCATGTATATATTACTCTCCAAGCTTCCACCATTTCTCTAACATCTGATACGGGAAGTCTTACCACCATCTCCTACACACAACCTAAGTCGTCCCTTTTATAGCACAAGGGAGCTTTACAAATGACTTGAAACCGGAGGCTAAAATCTAACCGGTTGAAAGCATATAATAATTCAAGCGAAATACAATTATTAAAGGTCTATAGCTTTGGCATCTTTTAGTCTATCACGATTCTTCCTTTTTTGAAAGCAGTCTTGGCGTCTTGCGAACCTAACGCCTCTGGCTGTCTCTTTCTTCTTTATGAAAAGAGGCGATCGGGGATCCATATGGGGCAGGTCTGAGTTGTCTTCATATTTATACTACAAGGGAATCATCCGTCTAAATAATGGAGTCTTCGGTCTTTAATAATTCATTGAGTAGGGTGGGGCCCTTCTCAGTTCTATCTTTGTCTTCGTCTGCCTCATCTTCGTCTTTGTCTGGTAGAGCCTTATTGTTGAAGAATTCATCAATGAGGCCTACCACTCTAAGGCTGGCTGGCAAAGCAATATCCACCATTTCTTTTGATTCTTTCTTGAGTCTTCCATTAAATGACTCATCAACTTGGATAATGAGGTCTTATTTATGGTATGAAGTGTACCATCTCTCTTCACCTATTAACAATTCCTTGATTTCTATCGTCTCCATATCTTGGGAAATCTGGAGCTTGAAATTATTAACAATTAAGTCTTTAGTTTCGTCTTCGGATAGAATGTCCATGTATTCAAAAGAATAATTAGAAAATATAACAAGTCTAAACCCCTCAACTCCCATTCCTCCGCAAGGACTTGGAGCAATCTGGTAGATTCTGAAAAACAGGGGAAGGAAGTCTTTTACTTTTTTAACATACTCATGGACTATTTTTCCAAGAGCAATAACGTCTTCTACCTCTTTATCTGGATGAGTCTAATAAACCCATAGTCTTCTAAGGTGATCTGGGATAAGTCTGTCTTTCCAAAAAGATATATTTTGGAACATTTTTGAAGAAACCTCTGACCATTAAGGCATCTCCATTAATTTTGGATAATGACATATTAAAATGTTCAATAATGTTATTAACGTCTTTTTTATAGTCTTCTGGTACCGAAAGATTATTATGATTAAAAGGTATAACAATCTTAGTCTTAAAAGTCTTTTTTTGATAATAGAAATTATCAGAAGGTCTAGTTTTGGAGGATTCTCTCAGAGTCTGAGCATAAGTCGGAGTCTGCGATCTAGGAATAGCAGTACCACTAAGCTGGGTGACTGCAAGTCTTTGAGTCCTTATAAATCTAGCAATGGCTACTAAATTCTGTTTGAACTCTATCCACATTCTGTTGTTCACGTTCCACCATATAAAGTCTATAAGAGTATTTTCATCATCTGAAAATTCTCGTCTAAATTTGATCAAGTCTAGATATCTTTGATCAGGTCTATATTGGGGGAAATACATCTCCCCGATGAATCTATTTTGAGAAATAATCTGATGTCTAAATTTTTTAGGAGGAACTAAGATATCATCAAAGTTCTCTAGGATTGGTCTTTCTTGAGCGTCTCGAATATAAGTATGTCTTTACGTCACACCAGCATTTGGTCTTACGCATCTAAGATAGTCTGCAACGTCTTCTTTGTTCAGTCTACTTGTTCCAGAGTAACTCATGTTCTCTAAGTCTTCCGTTTGCAACATAAAATATAAAATCATATTAGTGTTAGCAAACATTGGCTCTCTTGATATAATGACTGGAATGGTATATTTACTTCCCTTAATATGTATAACAGAGAGTCATAACCATTAAGCAATTGTTTCCATCTAATAAGTCTATTAGTCCTTGATTTGGACAAGTCTAAATCTCTAGATTTTACTTGATAAGAAGAGTCTGTATACACAGTAAAATGTTTAGGCCTAAGAAAAGACATATATTTTTACATTGCCCTTACTATGGCTAAAACTTTTTTTTTATGGCAGTGTATCTTGTTTCTGGATCAGTAAAGGTTCCAAAACTATATCTACAAAGTTTCTTCTTTTTTGTCTGATGATTAATAGAAAAGTATACTGCTTCCCATTGTTTATCAGATGCATTTGCCTCTACTATAAATTGGTCTTCAACATTGGGCAGTTCAAGTAAAGGGATGTTTTTGACTGCTTCTTTAATATGTGTTATAACTTCAAAATCATCTTTAGTCTAATAAAAAGGATTAGTCTTGTCTGTTCCTTTTAATTTGAAAGTTAAGATTTTTCTTTTTGAAGAAAGGTTTTTAATAAAGTCTGTAACATAATTAAGCAATCATAAAAATGATTGTAATTATTTTCTGTCTTTGAGTTGGTCTGGAAACTCAAGTATCTTTTTGGTTATGTGTTCAGCTAAGGATATTTTTCCCTTATTAATATGCATTCCCACAAAATTTATTTCAGTTTGAAACAATTGCATTTTCCTCTCGAAAATAACAATACCATGTTTATCTAATTCTAAAATAATCTTTTTAAGATGGTATATATTCTCTATCTCAGTCTTACTGGATACAAGAATGTCATCTATGTAAACAAGAAAAAATTCAGAATAAGGTTAAATATATTATCCATTCTTCTTTGGAATACTTGAGGAGCATTCAAGTATCCAAATGGCATTACTAGCCATTCGTATTTTTCTTGGGGCACACTAAAGGCTGTCCAAGTAATATTGTCTGGACGCATCTTAATTTTTCAGAAGCCTGATTTGCAATCAAACTTACTGAATAGAATTCCATCTTTAATCAAATTGATTAAATTTTTCTTGTCTGGTATCTTATAAGAATCAAATTCACAATTTTTATTTAGTTATCTGTAATCTATGACCATCCATATTTTTCCTCTTTTTCGTTCAGATTCATTTTGAACATATAAGGCGAGGCTATTATGTCTACTTTTGCTTTCTCTAATATTGCCTAACTTAAGCATTTCATCTATGTCTTTTTTGAATTTTTCCCCATCTTCTTATGAATATCATTTCTTATATGTTCCACCATTAATAGTGGTGTTTGGGTTTATAGGGATGCTTTCACAATAACTTTGGTCTTTATCCCACTTAGCGATGGGATTTTCTTCTAAAGTAGGTTCGATTAATTGCCTAATCTTTTCTTTTTCTACCTCTATATCCATTTTCCTTTATTTGGATATAGCTTGAACCTATAATAAGTGTGCTGAGCTTGATCTAGAATGTCTTGTTGTATAAGCGCTATTTGATTATAACACTTTTGGTCTGGACACTTACATTCTTTTTGTAAGGGTTTAGTAATTTATAGGGTTTCTTATTGGTTTGTTGGTCTAGGTTCACCATACTCAGCTGAAGAACTCTAATGTTTTATGGGTTTATAATTGGGTTTGACCTATATAAGGTCAAAGGCACTCTTGTGATCTATCAGAGGGACTTTAATAATAAATTCCTCTTTATCAGTAAGTAATATCTTCTCGTTATACTGAATATAAGGATGGTATTTACTAATAAAATCTTATCCTAAAATAATATTTCTTGTGAAACTGGGACGAGGATCCATTATCCAAAACCGATGATTGACGATTTTGTTGGTCTGATTTCCTAATTTAAAATAAATACGAATAGTCTGGAAATATAAGATAAATGGATCTCTTTTAGCTACCTTACCATAGATCTCTAACTTACTGTCTAGAAAATAATCTTCAAGAAAGGCATTAGCCTTACAAATACTCTGAGAGCATCCTGTATCTATAAAAGCTGAAAGTCTATTAGGATAATCTTTATGTTGTATAAACATTTCTACAAAACAAGCATGTGGTTTAGTAGAAATTCCTAAGTTATTATTTTCTAAAATAGATATTCCTTTCTGGGGTTTATTTATAAAATCTAAGGATGATAGGTCTTCTGTACTACTATCAGAGCAGTTGTCTTCTAAGTCATAGGAAATTCCCTTTCCTTTTAATTCTTCATTTTCTTGTAATCCTTTAGCTATATTTTTGTCAATATCTTGATAATATGTTTTAATATCAAAGTCTATTTGAGCTTCATACTGGCTAGTATAAATTGCTCTAAATCTAGTTCTCCATCAATTTTCATGGTAGTGTAATTGACAAATAACACAAATCATAAATAATTATGTTTGTATAGTCTCAAAGCATTCTACACATCTAAAGTCTTTCTTGCTACATTTCATTTCAAATGTGTAATAATTTCTTTCATCAAAGTAACATCTAGGTATATATGTTAGTAACTCAGGATTACTAACTGTCCATCTTTTCTTTAAAAGGGGCTCAATGTATATTTATACCAAGCTTCTTTGAAGTCTATATATTCATCATTTAGATCATCTTGATTAGCTTGCATCATATATAAATCTAAAGTATCTTGAGAGTCTTCATACTCATTAGTATCACTATTATAATCTTTCGAATCACTATATGTATATGCACTATAGATACTAATATTATCAGCATCTTCTATGTCTGATATTTCTATAGCATATAGGATATCTAATTCTTCTTGATCTGTATAGTCTAATATTGTATTAATAATCTTAATACTTTCTTTATCTTTCTTATTAGGGCAGTCTTTAGCAAAGTGTCCTTCTTTGTCGCAAGTCCAACATTCTTTGATACAAGTCTTAGATTGAGCTACTTCTTTTTTTTCCTATAGTTAGGAACCTTCTTATGCTTACTAGTGTTCTTCTTAAAGTATCTTCTTTGGTTGAATCTATTTTTCTTAGTCTTAGAGTTCTTTTTCCTAAAGGTAGTAGATGGTATAAATCTATACTTTTTTGGAAATCCTAAAGGTCGGGTCTTAACCTTCATATATTTCCATTCCAATTTCTTTTTGAATTTCTTAGATTCATTACCACATCCCCATTGGATTGGAGCGATGTCTCTTTGGTCTTTTATTGGAGGAATCTACTTGAATGTTTCTTTTATTAACTTTCCTTGAGTTATATCACGTCTCTTAGATATGATATAGTCTTTGGCAAAATTGATTCTTTCACCAAGGGAGTTATTCTTAACTCCAGCTACTCCTGGCCAATTCATATATTCATTAATTAGGATTTGTCCTATGGCTGATATCTTTTATAAAGTATTCATCTTTTAATGTCTCTCTAAATTCTTTAATTTGGTAATATAGCTGCTCATAACTATTGATATATTCATTGATCTTATCTAGTTTGCAAATGCTAAGGAGGGCTAACTTAGTTTTTGCTAGGTCATCTTCATTGATTTGAGCTAAATATCCAGCTCCAATGAATTATGATGTGAATAATTAAATATATTATTCAATTGATCTTTCTTCTAGGTTCTCCTTCATTTTATCAATCTTATCTAAGGAGTCTTCATCTGTGGCCTTTCTTAAATTATCTAAATAATCTTTTGCAATACCCCTAATGGATTGCTCAACGAATTGCTTACATGAAGTTGCATCCCATTGTTCATTAGATGCAAAGCACATGTTCATCTGATTACGCCATTCGTTTAAAGCTTTCTTCCTATCTTGTACATTGTCTAAGTTAGGTTATATCCCCACTAGATTTATGGCTTGACTTATCATGGGCTTAACAGGAGTGAAACTCTTGTCACTAGTTGGAAAGTCTTTTCTATAATCAGGTTTAGTTTTAACCAAAGTATTTGAATAAATGGCAATGATTATTCCTATTGCTTTAGTAAAAAGTCTAATAGCATCTTCTAGCCTACTACCACTTCCTATCTCTTTCTTATTAGGTTCTACTTGTGTAGATGGCATTAGTTTTTCTTCTCCTTCTTCTATTAGTCTAAGGTTTCTAAGAAGTTATTTAGTATTCTTAGATTCTCTTAATTTTAATATACAATCTTGAGCTATCATATTCAATCTTTCTCTTTCTTGAAATCTAACAGAATGACTTTCTTAAGGTGATGTTTAAATGTCTTCATGTCCAATTCCGAGGGTTCGTGTCCAAAGTTTTAGCTTTTTCATTAATTAAGTCTTTTTGTTCAAATGATCTCATAGGGCTAATTACCGGGGCTTGTCTTAGTAAACTAGAACTAGTCTTACTACTACATTCTCCTTCTGAAGGATCATTGATTATGGCTTCTCCAATATTCTTAAATCTAATTTCTTCAGTCTGGATATTCCTATTGATAATCTTAGGAGGGCCAAACTGGATAATAACATTTCCAGTGACATCGTCTTAATTAATAAACAACGGTTTATTTTGTATAGTCTTAGTTTCTTGAAATTCTGAAAATTGCCAAAGGGTCTTAGGTTTTTCTTTCATAGGTCCAGTATTCCTAATATTGTAAGTATGATTGTAGTCTGGAACATTGGTTTTAACAAAATTTCTTCATTAGGTTCGTCGCTGGGAATTCTCGATTGCATTTCTTCATAAGGAAATTGGGAGAACTTCACATAGCTTTAGAATTATATATTTATATAAGCGTATGGGATAATATAGTCTTCATAGCCACTAGCATATAAGATTAACTTAAAATATTAGGTTGTGTCTATGGTTACTGTAAATGCCGGAATGATATTAAAGTATTCTATGTTGTCTGACATTTCTAATTGGGTTATCCCAATAAGGTTTTTCTCAAAATCTTTCCATCTTTTATCTACTAAACAACATAATATGTTGATATTATTTTGAGGTCTATGTAATCCTTGGATTCTTGCTTGAAAGAGTCCAAATGTTAGGAATTGGAACTTCCTATCAGTTCCTCTAGATCTAACCCATTCTGAGTCAAAAACTGGAAGCTCAGTGTAGGCTTTATCTAACACATGATTCCTATAATGGTAAGTCATGTTATAATTAGGAGTCTCATGAGTGGCACCTTCTTTAAACAAGTCTATGTATCTAATGACTGGAAGTTGTCAATTATGAATGGAATCTTCATCAATCTTCCAGTCAACTTCACCCCATTTATTCCATTGGAGAGGATTGGTGAAATTTCTCTCCTTCCACCACGTTCTAACATTAGAGGATGGATCCTTAAGTCTTTGGAGCATACAATTACTCTGTCCAATATTTGGGCTAGAGCTAACTATCTTACTAGTCTTATCTAATCTATTATTTATGATTCTTCTAGTTACCGTCTTTTCTTCCTTAGTTCCTACATAAGGAGATTCTCTAAATTTACAGATGGTTACCTGTTTTTGTTCAAGCCTTTTTTCGATTCTTTCTAAGGAGTCTGAATAATCTTTTTGTCTTTTTAGCTGCCTAAGGATTTCTTTATTAAATGTCTTATTCTCTTTTCTTGAATTATTGTTAATATCTTCCTGATTTTTAACAAGAGTATTAACAAGATAATTAACGATCTTATTAATATAGTTTTTTACCCCATCTTATTTTTCTTGTTTATGCACAGATTCGTGTGACATCCTAGCTTCTATGGTTTCTACAGTTTTTTCTATTTTATCTAAACGAGTTAAAATAAATGGAGAGTTTAATTCAGCTTGAAAAGGTTTATTATATATAAACTGAATTCCTTTTATAATTTATTCGTATTTTTCTTTTACTTGGGCCATGTCTAGTCTAAGTTCATTAATAATACTATCCATTTTGGATAGGTTATGGCTTTCCATGTTATTAAGATAATTTGCTAAATTTTGTTGGAATTTAACAAAGTCTGTGTAGAAGGTGGTTAATCCTTCTGTCTTAGCTTTTAAATCTAAATGTAAGTCTTTACAAAGCTACTATTATAGTCTTGGGTAACTGTTATAGATGTAGAAATTAAATTTAATATTTCTAATATGAGTCTAGCTATTTTAGCAGCGTTGGCGATCTCGTTTTTATTTATCTAGTAATAAAATCTTTCATCATTTATCTTTCTAAGATTCTTCGATAAAAATCTGCTAAGATCTGAATGGAGAGGTTTCCAGTAACCTCATTCCAGTATGATTTAACTATTTCCATTGGGTAAATAATTGTCTAACCTAGGGATAAATTTAGCTTGTTCTTTGGTGAGTTTAATTAACTCACTGTCTTGATTCTTTGTTAAAATTTTAATTTCTAAAATGTCTTTGTTAAGGGCTTCTATATGATTACTCTTAATATTTATTTCTTATAGTACTTGTACAATGTCTATTGGGAGTTGGCTATCTATTTTTAGTAGTATGTTGGAGATATTTTTTATCTCTATTTCTAGGGTTTAAGTGTCTTTTATTAATTGTCTTAAAATAAGGAGTATACACTTATTTTGATCTATTATGTTATTAATAGCACTGGAGGTAACTTGTCTACTATCTGCGTGTTTGGTTGGGATGTGTTCAGTGTGTGAACAGTCGTCTATGTGTGAGGTTAAGCAACTTTCTGAGTCTAAATCAGTTATGGGTATAGGCTGGTAGTCTGAGTTGGTTCCAAAAATATCTTTGTAAATGCGAGGAATAAATCCCAAGGGCATTAAAGTCTTTTTACTAAGTCGAAAAGGAACATTTTATGGCTCTGATACCACAATTAGGATTTGGTCGGAATTTTGTGGGTTTCTAAAGCTCTTAAGGTCTTGATACCAATTTGGGTCAAAACTATAAATCTTTTAAATATATAGTCTTAAATTAAGGTTTTAATATAAGACAAGAGGGGGACCATCTAAAGAAAATAACAAAATGTCTTAGGGACCACTAAGGGACCACAGTCGGAGAAGGACAAAAATTCGTTAATCCGTTCTTTAAGGAAGTCCGTTTAAAAGAATATATATATATATATATATATATATATATATATATATATATATATATATATATATATATAGTTTAAAATTAGGGGCATATACCAAATAATCACTCAAACATTTTTTGATACATGTTTAGTCAAAGTCTTTTTATTTGCTCCAAAAAATCCCTCAACATACCGCTAGCGCGGGCTTTAAAAATAAGAAAATATTGCTAGGGATTTTTTGGAACAAAATTAAAAGGATTGGACTAAATTTGTATTGAAAAAAATATTTGTGGGACTTCTTAGTATTTCATCCTTAAAAATATCCTCTTAGTGTTTTTTTTAATAAAAATTGATTTATTATGTAATTGACAACAAAAACTATTTTATTATGTAATTTTAATGTCTAAAAAATTGTTTAATACATATATAAATGTACAATATTTTAAAAAAAATTGTTTACAACTGTTTCAATAGCTTTTACAAAAACAATTGTTGCAATAGACTTTTTATAAAATTATATAGTGATTTTTTAAAATGATCTAATTTTTATATTTATAAACATCGAGTTTTTTCCCTTTATTTGTCCCAGTTTTTCGTATATATATAAATATCGGTTATTTTTTTGTCCCAATTACTCTATATTGAAACAAAACTTTTTTCTCCTTTATAGTGTCATTTTTCTGTATGTAAAAAAATGAAAAAAAAAATAAATTAGAAACATTTTTGGGGATAAATTCTATGAGACATATCCGAAGTTAGAAATTAAGCAAGTTATAATAAACTATATTACAAGTAATCAAACAATAAATTTGCCTAAATGAAACCTAAATTTGCAATATAAAAAAGTTAAGACCCCATATTGAAATATTTAAGATTGATGTTTAATTGGAATCATGATTTTTATAAAACTTGATTTTTATAAACATATTATGGTTTTTAGGTTGGGTAAAAAAACAAGACTGGTTGTTGTGTTGTATGGTGTTACGTATTAATCGTTATGTTTCTAAAAAAGATTATTAAGTGTCGTATCATGTCATGTTTTAATTGGGTCTTATTCGTGGTGGAAAAAAATAAATTTCATGTAGGGTCGCGTTTTTTTGTGTTATGTTCGCGTTAAGTAAAAATAAATAAACTTTCGTGTTTTGTGGTGTCACGTCTTAATTATGTCATGTGTGGTAAAAAAAACTTGGGTCGTGCCATATCTAACACAATTTAATTGACATTAGATGTCACATAAAACTGATTTTAACCAAAAAATAAATTACTACCTAAAAAAAGATATAAAACTAATTTTAACAAGAAAAAACTAGTATCTACAAATTTGTGTCGTGCCATATCGTGTTTTAATTAGGTCATGTTCGTATTTGGTAAGGAAAAAAAATGATTTTTCCGCATTTAATTGTGTGGGGTTCAGGTTAGATGATAAATATAAAAATTCCTGTAAGATTTTATTTTAATTTAGTCATGTCTGTGTTCTTTTTTTAGGGGCTAAAATTGCATTTTAGTATGATATGCGTTTGTTGTGATCGGAGAAAAAAGAGTGAGATAAAGGTTGCAGATATAATTATAGTTAAGAGTTACTACTCACACATCATTATCTGTTGTGTTATGACCACTGTCCTAGTTACTCTGTTATATAGTTTTGAAACGACCCTCGCTTCTTATGAAATTATTGCAATTGAAAAAATAAGAGCGATAATATCCCAAAATATTTTGTAACAGTGAACATTGATGTTTGTTTCCACGGATTACACACAACTGTCAAATATTAGCCTAATATTTCTATTAAAATTAGTAAAGTTTAAAATCCAAATTTTTAAAAAACGATTAACGTTCATTAAAACAATCTTATCTAATATTAAAGTTGCGAAGAAAATTAAAACAAATCAATTTCTTTTTGTAAAAAAGAAAAAAAGAAAAAGTGGAAGACATGTGCATCACCTGCAATCAAATATCTAGTGATATTGAGTTTTGGGTTTGTGATTATTTAATCTACTAGGCCTTTTAGAATAATGATATCCTCCCCCCAACAAAAGTTACCGATTCAATACCCAAAACAATCCTGACCCATAATCACTTTTTAAAAAACAATGCATTATCTCTCTCATAGTTTTTTGGTGAGAAAGTATCAACTAATAAAATGCCCAAACAAAACTTTTAGGGTCCGTTTGGTTGACGTTGGGCAAAAGAGTTGGCATGGACAAATTTTGCCAAGTGTAACACCTCATAATTTCTGGATTTTTATTTTAATTAATTAATTCGGTAATTGGTAATTTACTTGTATCGTAAATTAATGAGAATTAATTAAGTGGGTTATTTGAAAGTGAGTATATTTAACTAAATTAGCGGGTGAAAGTTAATTCTAAATTTTTTTATTCGGATGGTGATTTTGAGCTCGCAGTTGAGTCCGGTAGGGTCGAAATAGTCCGAAATGAGTGTCCATATTTATATATTGGGTTTCGAGACTTAATTAGACATAATTGAGCTCAAAATTGAGAGTTTTGACCCTTTTTAGGAGGCCTATAGGGCCAAAAACGAAATTAGAGTTTTTAACCGTAATTCTGTAAGGGTAAGGCAACTTAAAGTCATTTTAGAAGACTAAAATTGGGGAGAGCTTTAGAGGAAATCCCTTAGAAGAGAGTTTGGTAATTTTGGGAGATTGCTTGAAGAACAAGAGGAGATCCTTAAATTCAATCCAACATCTTCATCCAAAGACTTTGATCTATAATTTGAGGCAAGTGGTTTAACTCGTATTTGATAAATTTCATTTACCTATTCATATTATAAAAAATGTGAATTGATTAAGATGTTAAGGTTAATTCTATAATTGGATATGGGGTTTTTGTGATTTTTGATGTGAATTATGTGGGACTGTTAATTAAACACTTTGGTGACAATTGAGTATTAAATTATAGAAACCCACTTTTGGGATTTGTGACTTCTTGAGAATTAATGAAGATTAAAACTAGTAGAGGATGATTAAAACTTGTTTTAGCAGTGAATGGTTGATAAAAATGTTGAATAGGGTTGGGAATTGGGGAAAAGAAAACCTTGGATTTTAATCAATGGATGAAACAGATCACTTGGAGAAGACGATGTTCGGTACGATCGATCGACTCACCAGGAATTCTAACAATTTCACCACCTTTTTTAGATCAGAATTGACCTCGGCCTTGGGTCATCACCTTTGTAGGTAAGAAATGACCTCGGCCCTCAGTCATCACATCTTTTAGGTTATAATTGACCTCGGTCCCGGTTCGTCACCTTTTTTACCTCTAAATTGACCTCATCCCTGGGTTGTCACCTCTTCTAAGTCATAATTGACCTCAGACCTAGGTTGTTATCTTTTGTAGGTCAGAACTGACCTCGACCCTCTGTCGTCACCTCTTTTAGGTCAGAATTGTCCTCGGCCCCGGGTCGTCACCTTTTTAGGTCAGAAATTACCTCAGCCCTTAAGCGTCACCTCTTTTAGGTCAGAATTGAGCTCGGCCCTGGGCCGTCACCTAATTTAGGTAAAAATTGACCTCAGGCCCGTGTTTTCACCTCTTTTAGGTCAGAATTGACCTCGGCCCCGGGTCGTCACGTTTTTTAGGTCAGAATTGACATCGGCCCTAGGTCGTCACCTTTTATAGATCAGAATTGACCTCAGCCCTGGGTTGTCACCTCTTTAGGATATAATTGATCTCGTCCCTCGATCGTCACATCTTTTGGGACATAATTGACCTCGAGCTCGGGTAGACACCTTTTTTATGTCAAAATTGACCTCGACCCTCGGTCGTCACCTCTTCTAGGTCAGAATTGACCCCAACCCTAGGTCGTCACCTCTTTTAGGTCAGAACTGAGCTCGGCCCTTGGTCGTCACCTCTTTTAGGTCAGAATTGACCTCAGTCCCGGGTCATCACATTTTTAGGCCAGAATTGACCTCGCTCTTGGGCGTCACCGCTTTTAGGTCAGAATTAACCTCGACCCTCAATCGTCACCTATGTTAGATAAGAAATTACCCGAGCCCCAGGTCGTCACCTCTTTTAGGTCAGAATTGACCTCGACCCCAGGTGCTCACCTTTTTTAGGTCAGAATTGACTTCGGTCCTGGGTCGTCACCTGTTTTATGTAAGAATTGACATCATCCATAGATCGTCACTTTTTTTAAGTCATAATTGACCTCGACCCTCATTCGTCATCTCTATTAGGTCAGAATTGACCTCGGTCCTTAGTGTTCACCTCTTTTACATAAGAATTGATCTCGGTCCTAGGTCGTCACCTATTTTAGGTCAGAATTGACTTCAGCCCCGAGTCATCACCTTTTATAGGTCAGAATTAACATCGGCCCAAGGTCGTCACGTGTTTTAGATCAAAATTGACCTCAGGCCTGGGTAGTCACCTTTTTAGGTCATAATTGACCTCGGCCCTCGGCCGTCACCTCTTTTAGAACAAAATTGAACTCGAGCCCGGGTCGTCACCTTTTTTACGTCAGTATTTGCCTCACCCTTGGGTCATCACCACCTCTAGGTCAGAATTGACCTCGGCCCTAGGTCCTCACCTCTTTTAGGTCATAATTGACCTCGGACCTCGATCGTGACCTCTTTTAGGTCAGAATTGACCTTGGCCCAGGTCATTACCTTTTTAGGTCAGAATTGACCTCGGCCCCGAGTCGTCACCTATTTTTGGTCAGAATTAACCTCGGCACTGAGTCTTCACCTTTTTAGGTAAGAATTGACCTCGGTCCATAGTCATCACCTTTTTAGGTAAGAATTGACCTCAACCCCGGGTCGTCACCTATTTTTGGTCAGAGATGACCACGACCTCGAGTCGTCACCTTTTTTAGGTCAGATTTGACCTCGACCCTGGGTCGTCACCTCTTTGAGGTCAGAGTTGACTTTGGAAATAAATTGTCACCTTTTTAGGACAGAATTGACCTCGAATCTTAGTCGTGACCTCTTTTAGGGCAAAACTGACCTCGGCCCTCAGTCATCTCCTCTTTCAAATCAGAATTGAGGTTGACCCTGAGTTGTCACCTCTTTTAGGTCAGAATTGACCTCGGCCTCGGGTCGTCACCTTTTTCAGGTCAGAATTGACCTCAATCCTCGGTCGTCTCCTCTTTCACAACAGAATTGACCTCGAGCTCGAGTCATCACCTTTGTTACGTCTGAATTATCCACGCCCCTGGGTCGTCACCTCTTCTAGGTCTGAATTGACCTCGGCCCTAGGTCGTCACCTCTTTTAGGTTAGAATTTACCTCGACCCTCAATTGTCACCTCTTTTAGGTCTGAATTGACCTCGGCCTTGGGTCGTCACCGTTTTTAGGTCAGAGTTGACCTCGAACTTGGATCGTCACCTATTTTAGGTCATAATTGACCTCGTCCCTCAGTTTTCACCTTTTTTAGGTCGAAATTGACCTTGACCCACAGTCGTCACCTTTTCAGGTAAGAATTGACCTCAGCCCTAGGTCGTCACCTCTTTTATGTCAGAATTGGCGACCCCGGGTCACCACCTTTTTTAGGTTAGAATTGACCTCGACCCTGGGTCGTCACCTCTTTTAGGTCAGAATTAACCTCGACAATAAATTGTCACCTTTTTAGGTCATAATTGACATCGGCCCTCAGTTGTCACCTCTTTTAGGGTAGAACTGACCTCGACCCCCAATCGTCTCCTCTTTTATGTCAAAATTGAACTCGACCCTGCGTTGTCACCTCTTTTAGGTCAGAATTTACCTCGGCCCTGGGTCGTCACCATTTTTAGGTCAGAATTGACCTCGATCATAGGTCGCCACCTCGTTTAGGTCAAAATTTGCCTTGGTACTCAATCGTCACCTCTTTTAAGTCAGAATTGATCTCATCCACGGGTCGTCACCTCTTTTAGTTCAGAATTTATCTCACCCCTGGGTCATCCCATTTTTTAGGTCACAATTGACCTCGATCGTTACCTCTTTTAGCTCAGAATTGACCTCGACCCTGAGTCGTCACCTCTTTTCGGTCAAAATTGACCTCGGCCCTCAATTTTCACCTCTTTTAGGTCAGAATTGAGTTGGACCCTTGGTCGTCACCTCTTTTAGGTCAGAATTGACCTCGACCCCGGGTCGTCACCTTTTTTAAGTCATAATTGACCTCAATCCTTGGTCGTCACCTCTTTTAGAACAGAATTGACCCCAGGCTTGAGTCATCACCTTTTTTACGTCAGAATTGACCTCACCCCTGGGTTGTCACCTCTACTAGGTCAGAATTGACCTTGTCCCTAGGTCGTCACCTCTTTTAGGCCAGAATTAACCTCGACCCTCGAACGTCACCTCTTTTAGGTCAAAATTGACCTTGGCCTCAGTTCGTCGCCTTTTATAGGTTAGAGTTGACCTCAGCCCTCAATCTTTCACCTTATTTTGGTCAGAATTGACCTCACCCCATAGTCGTCAACTTTTCAGGCAAGAATTGACCTCGGCCCTGGGTTGTCACCTCTTTTAGGTCAGTATTGATCGCGACCCTGGGTCGCCAACTTTTTCAGGTCAGAATTGACATCGACCCTGAGTCGTCACCTCTTTTAAGTCAGAATTAACCTTGACAATAAATCATCACCTTTTTTAGGTCATAATTGACCTCGACCCTCAGTTGTCACCTCTTTTAGGGCAGAACTGGCCCCAACCCTCAGTCGTCTCCTCTTTTAGGTCAGAATTGAACTCGACCCTAGGTCGTTACCTCTTTTAGGTTAGAATTGACCTCGGCCCCGGGTCATAACCTTTTTTAGGTCAGAATTTACATCAGCCCAGAGTCGTCACCTTTTTTAGATCATAATTTACCTCAACCCTGGGTCGTCACCTTTATAGGTCAAAATTGATCGCGGCCTTCGGTTGTCACATCTTTTAGGTCAGAATTTACCTTGGGCTCGTATCGTCACCCTTTTTAGGTCAGAATTGACTTCGGCCCTGGATTGTCTTCTATTTTAGGTCAGAATTCACCTCGGCCATAGATCGTCACCTTGTTTAGGTCATTATTGACCTCGGCCTTCTGTCGTCACCTCTGTTAGGTCAGAATAGACCTCGCCCCTCAGTTGTCACCTCTTTTAGGTCAGAATTGAGCCCGACCCTAGGTCGTCAACTTTTTTATGTTAGAAATGACCTTGACCGAGGTCATCACCTCTTCTAGGTTAGAATTGACCTTGACCTATGTCGTCACCTCTTTTAGGTCAAAACTGACCTCGGGGCTCGATCGTCACCTCTTTTTTGTCAAAAATGACCTCGGCCCTAGGGTGTCTCCTCTTTTTGGTCAGAATTGACCTTGGCCCTAAGTCGTCACCTATTTTAGGTAAGAATTGACCTCAGACCCGGGTCCTCACCTCTTTTAGGTCATAATTGACCTCGGCCTCGGGTCATCACCTTTTTTTATTAGAATTGATCTCGGTATTGGGTCGTCACCTTTTTAGGTTAGAATTGACTTCGGCCCGTGGTCGTCACATCATTTAGGTAAGAATGGACTACGGGCCCTGGTCGTCACCTTTTTTACGTCAGAATTAACGTCGACCCTGGGTCGTCACCCCATCTAGCTCAGAATTGACTTGAGCCCTAGGTCGTCACCTCTTTTAGGCAGAATTGGCATTGGCCCTCAATTGTCACCTCTTTGAGGTCAGAATTGACCCCGACCTGGGTTGTCACCTTTTTTATTCCAGAATTAACCACGACCCTAGGTCGTCACCTCTTCTAGGTGAGAATTGACCTCAGCCCTAGGTCGTCACCTCTTTTAGGTCAGAACTGACTTCGGCCCTCGGTCGACACCTCTTTTAGGTTATAATTAACCTCGGCCCTGGGTCGTCACCTTTTTAGTCTAGAATTGACCTCGGCCGTTGGTCATCACATCTTTTAGGTCAGAATTGACCTCAGCCTCGGATCGTAACCTCCTTTAGGTCAGAATTGACCTCGACCCTGGGTCGTTACCTCTTCTAGGTTCGAATTGACCTCAGCCCTAGGTCGTCACCTCTTTTAGGTCAAAACTGACCTCGACCCTCGATCGTGCCTCTTTTAGGTCAGAGTTAACCTCGGCCCCGGGTGTTCACCTTTTCAGGTCAGAATTGACCTTAACCCAAGGGTGTCACCTCTTTCAGGTCAGAATTGACCTCGGCCTCGGATCGTCACCTCTTTTAGGTCATAATTGAATTCAGCCTCTGGTCGTCACCTTTTTAGGTCAGAATTGACCTCAGCATTAGGTCAACACCATTTTAGTTTAGTATTGACATCGGCCCTCGATCCTCACATCTTTTAGGTGAGAATTGACCTCGGGCTCGGGTCATCACCTTTTTTACATTAGAATTGACCTCGGCCCTGGGTCATCACCTCTTCTAGGACATAATTGACCTCGGTCCTAGGTTATCACCTATTTTAGGTCATAATTGACCACGTCCCTCGATCATCACCTCTTTTAAGTCAGAATTAACCTCGGCTCGAGTCGTCACCTTTTTTATGTAAGACTTAACCTCGACCCTGGGCCGTCATCTCTTCTAGGTCAGAATTGACCTTAGCCCTAGGTCGTCACCTCTTTTTGGTCAAAACTGATGTCGGCCCTCGCTCATCACCTCTTTTAGGTTAGAATTGACCTCGGAACCGGGTCATCACCTTTTTAGGTCAGAATTGACCACATCCCTAGGGTGTCACCTCTTTTAGGTCATAATTGACCTTGGCCCTGAGTTGTCAACTATTTTATATAAGAATTGACCTCAGTCTGGGTTATCACCTCTTTTAGGTCAGAATTGACCTCGGCCTTGGGTCGTCGTCATTTTTATGTCAGAATTGACATCGGCCCCGGGTCTTCACCTTTTTTAGATCATAATTGACCTCAGGATTGGGTTGTCACCATTTTAGGTCAAAATTGACCTCGGCCTTTGGTCATCATGACTTTTAGGTCAGAATTGACCTCGGGCCCAATTTGTCACCTTTTTTACGTCAGAATTGACCTCGTCCTTGGGTCGTCACCTCTTCAAGGTAATTGTTGACCTCGGCCCTAGGTCATTACCTCTTTTAGGTCAAAATTGACCTCGATCTTCACATATTTTAGGTCAGAATTGACCCTAACCCTGTTCATCACCTTTTTTATGTCTGAATTAACCTCGGCCCTAGGTCATCACCTCTTCGAGGTAAGAATGGACCTCAGCCCTAGGACGTCACCTCTTTTAGGCCAGAACTAACCTCAACCCTTGATCGTCACCTCTTTTAAGTTATAATTGACCTTGGCCCTGGGTCATCACCATTTTAGGTCAGAATTGACCTCGGCCCTCAGTGGTCACCTCTTTTAGGTCAGAATTGAGCTCGACCCCGGGTCGTCACCTCTTTTAGGTCAGAATTGAACTTAGACCTAGGCCATAACCTTTTTTAGGTTAGAATTGACCTCGGTCTTAGGTCATCACCTCTTTTAGGTATGAATTATCCTTGGCCCTTGGTCTTCACCTCTTTTAGATCAGAATTGAGCTCGACTCAGGGTGGTCACCTCTTTTAGGTCGAAATTGACCTCAGCCCTGGGTCATCACCTTTTTTAGGTCAGAATTGACATCAACCCCGGGTCGTCACCTTTTTTAGATCAAAATTAACCTTGGCCCTCGGTTGTCACCTTTTTAGATCCGAGTTGACCTCGGCCCTCGATCGTTACCTCTTTTAGATCAGAATTGAACTCGGGCCCTGGTCGTCACCTTTATTACATCAGAATTGACCTCAGACCTAGGTCATCACGTCTTCTACGTCAGAATTGACCTCGGCCCTAGGTCGTCACCTCTTCTAGGTCATAATTGACCTCGACTCTTGATCATCACATCAGTTAGGTTAGAATTAAGATCAGCCTCAGGTCATCACCTTTTTAGGTCAGAATTGACCTCAGCCCTGTGTGGTCACCTGTTTTAGGTCAAAATTGACCTCAGCCCTAGGTCGTCCCCTCTTTTAGGTCAGAATAGACCTTGGCCCTGTGTCGTCACCTCTTTTAGGTCTGAATTGAGCTCGGCCCCGACTCTTCACCTTTTTAGGTTAAGATTGACCTAGGCCCACGATCATAACCCTTTCAAGTAAAAATTGACCTCAACCCCGGGTTGTCGCCTCTTTTGGGCCAGAATTGACCTCAACCCCAAGTAGTCACCTTTTTTGGGTCAAAATTGACCTTAACCCCTGGTCATCACCTCTTTTAGGTTAGGATTGACCTCAGCCATAAATCATCACCTTTTTAGGTCATAATTGACCTCAACCCTCGGTTGTCACCTCTTTTAGGGAAGAACTGACCTCGACCCTCAGTAATCACCTCTTTTAGGTTAGAATTGAGATCGACCATGGGTCATCACCTCTTTTAGGTCAAAATTAACCTCGGCCCTGAGTCATCATCTCTTTTAGGTCATAATTGACCTCGATCCTAGGATGTTAGCTCTTTAAGGTTAAAATGGACCTCGTCCCTCAGTCATCATCGCTTTTAGGTCAGAATTGACCTCGGCCCAGGGTCGTCACCTCTTTTAGGTCAAAATTGACCTCAGACCTGGGTCGTCACCTTTTTTAGGTCATAATTGAACTCGGTCCTCAGTTATCACCTCTTTTAGGCAAGAATTGACCTCGGCTCTAGGTCATCACCTCATTTAGGTCAGAATTGACCTTGGCCTAAGGTTGTCACCTCTTTTAGGTAAGATTTGATCTTAGCCTTGAGTCTTCACCTTTTTAGGTCTGAATTGAGCTCGGCCCTCAATCGTCATATTTTTAGGTCAGAATTGTCCTCAGCCCCGGGTCGTCAACTCTTTTAGGTTAGAATTGACCTCGACCCTCGATCGTCACCTCTTTTAGGTCAGAATTGACCTTGATCCTTGGTCGTCACCTCTTTCAGGTCATAATTGACCTCGGCCTGGGTTATCACCTCTTTTAGGTAAGATTTGACCTCAGCCTCGGGTCTTTACCTTTTTAGGTCAGAATTGACTTTAGTCCTTGGTCGTTACCTTTTTAGGTCAGAATTGACCTCAACCCATGGTCGTTGCCTCTTTTAAGTTAAGATTGACCTCGGCCCCGGATTGTCACCATTTTTAGGGCAGAATTGACCTCTTCCCTTGTGCGTCACCCCTTTTACGTCAAAATTGACCTCGGCCTTAGGTCGTCACCTCTTTTTGGTCAGAATTGACCTCGGCCATAGATCGTCACCTTGTTTAGGTCATAATCTTCCCTCAGTCGTCACCTCTTTTAGGTCAGAATTGACCTCGGCAATGAGTCGTCACCTCTTTAATGTCAAAATTGATCTTGATCCTTGGTCGTCAACTTTTTCAGATCAAAATTAACCTTGGTACTGGGTTGTTACCTCATTTAGGTCATAATTAACCTCGGACATATATCCTCACCTTTTTAGCTCATAATTGACCTCGACTCTGAGTTGTCACCTCGTTTAGGTCAAAATTGATCTCGACCCTCTGTCGTCACCTTTTTTAGGTCAGAATTGACCTCGACCCTTGAACGTCACCTCTTTTAGGTCAGCATTGACCTCAGCCCGGGGTCGTCACCTATTTTAGGTAAAAATTAACCTCAGCCCCGGGTCATGACCTCTTTTAGGTCAGAATTGATGTCGACCCCTAGTTGTCACCTTTTTTAGGTCAAAATTGACCTCGACCCTATGTTGTCACCTCTTTTCGATTAGAATTGACCTCGGCCCTATGTGGTTACCTTTTTTAGGTCAAAATTGACCTCATCCCCCAGTTGTCACCACTTTTAGGTTATAATTGACCTCAAGCCCCGGTCGTGACCTCTTTTAGGTCAGAATTAACTTCGGCCTCGGGTCATCACCACTTTTATGTCAAAATTGACCTCAATCCCGGGTCGTCACCTTTTTAGGTCAGAATTGACCTCGCCCCCTGGTCATCACTGTAACACCCCATAATTTTGAGGATTTAGTATTTGGTTATTTTAGAGAGAAATAAAACTATTTAAATTGGAGAAACTTAAATTTATGATTTGGAGAATTTAATTGAGTGGGAGGAATTATTTACATTGGGCAACTTTAGGTTTTATTATTCGAATTATTGTTGTGTCGCATTGTGAGGTCGAAATTAGAGAATGTTATAAAGTATTTCGGATGGAAATTCTGAGTGCACTATTGGGTCCATATGGGTCGAGGTAGTCGGACAAGTGTACCCGGGGATAGTAAATGGGTATTGGGGCATTTTTGGGCATAATCGGGCCCACACGGGTGTAATTGGGCCATTTTTATTAGGCCCATGTGACTAAAAATGGGATTATGGGTTATAAATCTAGGTTTGGGAGTTGTGGGAAACCATAACTCCTCTGGGAGAAATCTAAGAACGTAGAGGAAGTTAGAGGGATAAATTGGGGATCTTTTTGGAGACAAATAAGGAACAAATTGGGTGTTCTTCATCAATCCTTTCTCTACACCAACAGATCAGACACTACAAAATTTCAAGGCAAGTGGTTAACTGCTGTGATTCTTAAATATGTGATAATGAATTCATATTATGGTGGTGTAAACCGAAATCCATTTTTGGATGGGTCATTGCATGAAATTGGGTTTTTAATTTGTGGATATTCAAATCAATTTTCGGATTGTTTAGGGTTATTAAGAAATTTATGATGTAATTGGGATGGATGTATGACTTGTAAAGAGATTGGGAGAAATCATATTTAAATTCAGATTTGGGTTTTTTATTGTATAAAAGTTTGAGATTTAAGATAATTAAGAAGGAATTAATTAAGTTAATATGAGAGATAACTTATAACCCATGAATCCTAATACTCGGTTTAGATTAGTATGGCAAGGGGAGTTTATAATAGGACTATTTGGATGGGGTAGTATAACTAGGTGGGGTTAAAGTAACCGTTAGGTGTGCACATTAGTGGAGGGGTGAGTATGTCCTCAAGAGGGTGCGACACTAACTTAAATATGAAGCGCATTCATGCATTTTAATTATTGCATTTAATTCACTTACTAAATATTTTTAAAATATTTTGGGTTCTAACGTTTGTTATAAAACTATTTTCAAAACCTTTTAGGTGTCCATCCACAGGGACGCCAGGCTTGATATTCTATTCCAGGTACACATAGCTACAACACACGTGCCTACTAGTAGGAGCTTGGATTAGACGCATTGTTCTTTCTTTACAAGAGCAGAAATCATCTATCAGTTTTAGTTTTACTTAGGGTTTGTCGCTCATACTTTTCAGTACAGTTTTCGAATTCATTTATTCAGTTGTTGGATGAGTGTTATTGGACTATTTATTTTTGTGGACGATGGTTTATTCGGCAAGTAGTTTATTTATTTATTCAGTTGATTTGATATAGTTGTAGTGAATGGCTCATAGTATATTTTCGCATGCTATTGTTTTTTTAAATAACAAGATAAAATTTGGCACCGAATTTTTGGAATACTAGGTGGTTAGTAAGTTTTATAAAGGTTTTCGATGGTTATGCTAAGAATGAACCAACTCAGATTCCTATTTAAATTTGATATAGGACTGATCACCCAGTATTTTATTAGGCGGGGTGTCACAGATGGTATCAGAGCATCAGGTTCTAGTGTTTTTAGGATCTGTGCGTCTTTTCACGTTTCATCTTAGCGTTTTTTGATATAGAGCCCTATCCTAGGATTGTTGTATTCTTATACGTATGCGTATTTATGCTCTTCTACCAAATACTTTATGTATGATGGTGAACTCATACAATTAGATTCTCAATTTAGATGCCGGCCAGGAGAGAAAAAGCAGCTAGGGAAATGAGGGGAGATGAGATTAGGGAGGCTCATCAGGAGCCAGAGTTACCACAACAACTACCAGAGATGATCTCGGCTGCACATGTGACTGAATTGGTGGCACAGGCTGTTAATGTGATGATGATCGCAATGTCAAGATACTTTCCATAAAATCATCCAAAGACGTTAGTGGTACCAGATGTTCAGGCCTACCTAGGGACGTCAGAGTGGCAGCGAGTATGAGAGGCCTTTCAGAAAAGACATCCACCTGACTTTTAAGGGAATTCGGATGTGGTGCTAGTGTGTCAGTGGAAGAAAGACATGCAATGTCACTTGCACATGGTTGGCTGCAGTGAGGTACAAAAGGAAATGCTAGCCACTTTTAGGTTAGTAGGGGCAACCCTATAGTGGTGGGAGTCAATCACCATCTTTGAGGAAAAGGACACATTGACTATTGCAGAGTTTTGGGTACGATTCGACCACAAATAGTTTCCTCCAGCAGTTGAGGCTGAGATGAGGAGTAAATTTAGTGAAGTGACTCAGGGGGATCATTAAGTGGCCGAGTACGAGGAAGAATTCACTCGTTTTGTAAATTTTGTACTGGATGAGGTGAACAATGAATAAAGAAAGAAAGCATGATTCATGAATGGGTTAGCTTGGAGGATCAGGAAAAATTTGATCGGTAACCCCGTATTAGTAGCTTATACATACGTCATTAATGTTGTACTCCTACACTATCAGGAGCATCGCTTCCACGTAAAGGGAAGTAAGAGGGGAGTTGAACCCAGTCAGCCGAATAAGGCATGAAGGGAAGTTCTAGTAGGGTATCCCAGTAGTAGACATGGGGACATCAGGGCAGGATCCCCAGCAGGGGAATCAGGCCAAGTGATCTAGATCTATAGGCTATCGATAGGATGGCCAGGACTTTCGACAAGACCAATAAGGAATGGATCAATAGCAGGGTGAATTTATTAGGAAGTGTTTTGTTTATGGGGAAGTGGGACACATGAAGAGAGATTGACATAAGCGAGGCAGGGGCAACTACATGATGAGGCTATGGATGTACAGCCATTACAACAGTTTTTGGGACAGTTCAGACGAGAAAATTTTAATTAGGAACACGAGGATCAGCCATTGCAGCTAGAGTATGGAGGTAATTAAATTTTATCCTATGGGCATGAGGTATGTTTTGAGTGACAGTGAGGGTGTCACAATATAAAATTTGTTTTCACTAGAGTTCGCGGGTAGGTTGAACTTAGTGGGTGCGCTGGCTATAGTAGCCATATTACGTATATAAATTCATGTGGGGTAGCGGAGTTCTTTGGCATTAACTACGAGAGAGTGGAGGTGTACACAGAGAGGAGGTTTGAATTGTATGAGGGGTCACTACTTGTGAGAATTATGGGAGCAGGGTAGACGATTTTTCCAAGTATCAGTTAGAGAAAGATGGATTTGAACTATCGTGGATAGTGATGATAAGTTTTGGTGTTCGCGGCACTATGGTATGAGTGACTTCTACTAGGTGTCACCTGAGAAGGGGGTCTAGTTAATATATATATTTATGTGTGTGTGTGTGTGTGTGTGTGTGAGTGAGTGTGAGTGTGAGTGTGAGTGTATGTATGTTGTATTATGTGGTATGATATACACATAAGAATGTCTTGTGTTATTATATTTTATTCCGGGAAGTTGGGATATCTACTAAAGTGAGCCAGGGTAGTTCGGTTTATTTTTATGAGCGGGGAGAGATTGATCGGGGTTTATTATACGCAAGAACTAGTAATAGAAAGGGTGTGGTAATTTATGTTGTCTTTAGAGCATGAGAGTGGGTGTGTATACTTTTGTGTTAAGAGATAGGTATTTGGGGGTGCGTGCTAGGGGTGTGGATCAGTTCGAAACCGACCTATTTGGATCAAACCGAATCCAATCCAGTTAAAATCGTTTTTTATATTTTGCAATCCAATCCAAACCGATATTGAGTTAAAATCCAATACAATCCAATCCAATTGTAATTGGATTGGATCGGTTTTTTTTAATCGGTTTCGAGTATCTGATTTGGGTCCCATTTTTTTCGTAGTTGGATTGGATTTGGATCCAATCCAATCAAATTAACTGAGCCAATTAGATCCAATCCAATCCAATCCATTTCATAGTTGATAAATTGTAATTCCAGTTAATAAATAATAAACCAGTATTTAATAAATAATAAACCTGATCTTTTTAAACCAAATAATAAATAATAAACCAGAATTTAATACAAATACATTAAACCAAAGAAAAGAACAAAATACAAATTAACCTTCTCACATAATCTTCCCATTACATCATTTAAATTAGTACAAATTACAATAGACACTTCATACAAGCCTTCACATAATCCAACCAAAACTTGCTTATTAGCCCAAATATTATAGTAGGCCAAAAGTTTAAATTACTACAACAAAACACATGACATTCAAGTTCCCAAAATCTGCAGAAAAAAGCCTTCACACAATCTTCCCAAAACTTCCAAGATCCAAGCTTGTACCCAAATATTAGTAGGCTCGATTTCATGGGTATAACAATAGGTGGTATTCAGATTTCATGGGTATAACAACAACAGGTGGTATTCTGATTTCATGGGTATAACAACAGGTGGTATTTTGTATGTATTATATATATATATATATATATATATATATATATATATATATATATATAATATGGGAGCTTGGTTTTTGAAAATGTGTATATTTTTAACGGTCCGGATTGATGCCACCTCCTTACATATTTTAATGGTTGAGATTAGATCTACTTTCTTTTTATAAACATATCCCTCAATTATTTGATTTCCCCCTCTTTTTTTGCCTATCATACTTTGATTTTAATTCAAAAGTTGGGGCATTTAGGTAAAGAACCCAAGCTTACACTCTCCTTCATTGCTTATACTCTCTTTCTTCACTCCCGACCCTCACAAACCCTCTTCACCTCCTCTAAGAACCCGATCACTTTCTCACCTCTCAGTCGCTCACTTCTCACATGTCAATGTTCAGTTTGGGGTTTCTTGGCTTTGGATTTGGTCGGTTTTGGATATCTTTGCTGAGGTATTCTTTTATTCATTACAAACTCATATCTTATATTCATTCTTAGGTTTTGGATTTCATGTTTTGGATTTCTTTGATCAGGTATTGTCTTATTCATTACAAACTCAGGTGTTGGGTTTCGTATTAGGATGCTTACTCAGTTTGCTTACATTGTTTACATATTGTTATGATTTCGGCTATTATCTACAGATTACAACTATTATTTGTTGATAAATTTAGGGCTATTTGTTAATAAATTTAGGGCTTTATAAATTTAGGGCTATTTGTTAAATTTAGGGCTATTTGTTGATAAATTTAGGGCTTTGTAAATTTAGGGCTATTTGTTGATAAATTTAGGGTTCAGTGCCCACATCTTATAGCCATTATTAAGAACCCAAGTCTAAGTATCCTTAAATTTGATGAACAATTAAATAATGTTATGTTATGATTTTGACTATTATCTACAGATTACGGTTATTATTTGTTGATAAATTTAGGTCTATTTGTTGATAAATTTAGGACTTTGTAAATTTAGGGCTATTTTTTGATAAAATTTAGGGCTTTGTAAATTTAGGGTTATTTGTTGATAAATTTAAGGCTCAGTGCCCACATCTTATGGCCATTATTAAGAACCTAAGTCTAAGTATCAAACCCTCTTTCAAGGTGGTTTCAAATGTGAACTCTTAGAGAGCAAGATTACGAGTAAGAGATCTTGGGTGCTTATTTTTTTTGGGCATTCCCTTACGAGGAGCATGATTAAGAGGTCTTGAAATTCTTGACTTTAACTTCATTTTTTAAACTAGGTGTTCTTTTCTTCTTCTGAATGCATATCTCACACACTTGCTTAGAACAGGTGTTATAAGTTTGTTCAAAATAGATATCGTATATTAGGCATTGCAATTTATAATATGCGAGACTAATGTATTATTACACCTTTTATTATTATAAAGGTGTAGGTAAATTCAATCCATGTTGATTTTATGTCATTGGCCAATAGCGTCGTAGGCAGGGTATTTTTAGTTTGAACTTAAAGAAATATACAAGTTTTATCTCTTTAATTTGGTAACCGTTGCGGGAATTCAAAACTTGAACACGAACGAGCCTGAGTTCTAAGTCGATGAAGGATAAATCTTTATTCTCAGTCAAAGATATTCAACATCCAAGACCTCTGAAGGTGAGGTTGAGATTATCAATAATAACTGCGGGTGTGGCATACGATCCTTGTAGATATATAGGTTGGGATGTGGTTGAAGATTGGATCTCTTCTAGGTAATATATTCTTTATCGCCCTCTCCCTTTCTCTTCACATGTGTGTGTAGTGTGGATGCTTAGGTTTTATTGTTGAAATTGTGTTGTGCTTTGTCTTTTTTATTTTATACAAGTGTGGTATAGATCTTATTTCATGTGAGGTATAGATCTTATTTAACTGTAATTTTTCTTTTCTTTTATCGAGGTGCTCTTTTAGTTGTTCTGTTTGGGATATGTGGACTATTGTGGTTGCGATTGGGATGTGTGGAGATTTTTGTAAGTTCTTTGTGTATGACTACGTTTATAATCCCCTATTTAATGTATCATGTTATTAATATCTTTCTTTGGGAGATGTATTAGAAGATTTATCATAATAGGTTCTGCTGTCATTTCACATTATGTGGACTATGAATAGGTACTGCTTCCATTTGCCATTTCTCATTCACTGGATAACCCCCATAACAACTATAACAGGTACTGCTGAAATGAATAGGTAATGTTGCCTAGATCATTTGAAGTGTATGATGTTTACATAGTGTTTATTGTGTTTCTCAAATATGATGGATGCAGTATGAGCATTATTTCCAGATTTGTTCGGATTACATGAGTTCTTTTCTTAGTCTTCTTCTTTTTCTTCAAATTATAACTATTTATGCTCATTTAAATTTTCTCACAGACTGCAAGTGATGAAAAGCCTAAAGTATCTGGCATGCCAATAGAAATTAGTCTTGGAGAAACATTTTGGTGGTAGTACTGATGATAATTCCACTCAGAGACACTTACTCACATGCTTGAATGATGATACATTTGGGTCCCAGTGTGCGATGAAACAAGAGGAAGTTTTTTCTCTGCCTCCTCCAGGAGAAATTGGAGCCACATGTTTATCTAATTTTTCTTCATATGATGCCAACTTAGATATAAATAAAGCAACTATGGGGGCAGGAGTTCTGACTTTTTACCTGTGAGGTTGGCCTGATAGCTGAAAAAGCGAGGGAATGGTCTTCCCTCTAGCTTTCGCACCAACTACGAAGTTTATCTCATTAACTTTGATAATTAGGTCATTGTGGCTTATTAAATTGGAGCCACATGTTTTCGATATATCAATCTTCTTATGTTCGAATAAATTATTGAATCTATCATCAATTTAATGACAGTTGGAAGCTACGTCGCAGCAGCAGCACTGGGAATGAAGCAACAGTTACCCCGCTATAAATAAAGGCATCTCTTAATACGAGGTATGTTTCTATCTAACTGTCTATCCTACCTCATTTACTGTTTTTCATCATCTCTAACACTATGAACATATTAGAACATTTGATTTGGCATATGAATATGTTTCCATGTGAAATTTTATGAACTAAAAGGATATAGCATGGACTGAAAGTAAGTGGCATGCATATGATATTATTTTCTTATGGTAACGTCTTTGCATAAGTTCTTTTTTTGTTTTCTTTTTTATTTCTTTCTCCCTCTATAGGACTAATTTTTAGTTTAAAGTAGTGGTTTGCTGTCTATGTGAAACTGGCAGGGCCTTTATGATGGAGTTTACTGCTTTATACAACCATGGAACAACTGGTGGTGGTGGTATCAGTGCTCGACACAAAAAGGAGATTATTCTGCAAAAAACATTGATTTCCAGTGAGCATGTTAACTGGCATATTGAAGCTAAGACGAATTATGTTCGTTGGATCATTTGATTGATGAACTTTGCATGGTCATTGGTCATATATTTCAATTTCAATATTTTCTTAGTGTTTTCATTTAATTTTGTTGCCTAGACTTTCATTTTTCATTTTTATTTCTTTACACACACACCCCTCACTTCCTACACCATTGCTCAATATATTTCAACATTGAGAATTTGTTTTTGTTCTCTTTTAGGTCGAATCTGTACCGAGAATCTGAAACATCCAAACCAGCGCAACCATGGTATGCATTTGTCTGTTTTCATACACTTTCTATGGTTTGGTATGCATTGACTTTCCTTTTAGTTTCTGAAGTGAGTATTGTATTTTTTTTTTATTTCAATTGCCAGGATAATGTTTTGATTTTGCAAGGATACTTCATAATTTAATAAGTCCGGCTTATTATGCATTGTGCTTACTTATATAGTGCATTTAACACACACATGCACACTCACTCATATAAGATGGAATGGTCACTTTTTATACACTTCCTGCCAGCTTATTATGCATTGTGCTTAATATTAGTATCTGAAAGGGAGTATTGTGTTTTTTCCATTTTTTGTATTGAGTTATGAACACAACTAAAACCACCACATCATCTATTCACAAAAATATATTATAATAAGAAGAAATCCTAAAATTCTATTTCCTTCAACCCTTGCCTCCATTTCTTTTGGCTCCTGTAGCACTTTTATTGTCAAATATATCAGCATTTCCCTCTTCAATTGTCATGTTGTAGAATGTCAAAAGCATTGATAATATCAACATTTCCCTCTTCAATTGTTTTGGCTTAAGGTTTGATGGACCAATGACTTTTTTGGTTCCTTTTAACGTTTTTTGGTTCCTTTTAATGTTTTGAAGTTGTTATTTTGTATTTATTTTCAATGGGTGGTTATTGAAACTTTCGCTGTGCCAACCTGTCAAGCTATTTTGCGATTACATAATCTGAAAATTTTCGCTGTGCCAACACTGACTATATCTGAAGGAGAGTGCTTTGGGAAGACCTTTCTAACGTACACTCTAAGCTGTTTGATTGTTTGCCCCACAAACTATTTGATTGTTTGCGATTAAGGTCTGATTGCCTGATTATCAGCGCAGCTAAATATATTTGTCAGCGCATTTAAGGTATGATTGTCAGCGCAGCTAAATATATTTGCGATTAGATCATGTATTTAAGGTCTGATTGTTTTCTACATTGGATTTTTCCATTCAAGTATAAGTTTATGTTTTTTATCTGAATTTTCTTTTTTGAATTTAGGTGGATTTAAACTGTGTTGGATTCATAACATATTTAAGTTAGACTATTTGTTCTTTTTTAAATGTAAGCTTTCCATGTTTTTGGGTATACTTTATGTAGGCTGGCCATCCATCCCCCTTCCTTTATGGGTATACCTTCTGGGTCTATTATCTTCAGTACATATATTTTTTTTATAGGTCTACTCATTTATCATAGTCTTTTTTTTATTGATGCAAAGGGTGTGAATATAAGCTTTGGGCCCGAGAGATACTCCACGACAGATATCACGAACACAACATTTCTGTTGTAAATATTTAGTGCAAGGATCGGATAAAGTTATTGCTTGATGTTGTTTGCATGTTGACTTACATAAAGTATGTTTTGTTCCATCCACTATTAACACCATAGGAGACAGATCCTATGGTATGTAATTTGCATGATAATACTATTACATTGTTATGTGATTAGTGTATTTGGCTCAGTTTATTTACATTGGTTTATTTAAATTTATTTCAGGAGTTTTTCATTAGGCATACAGATGGAACCCCAATTAGCTGGGAAGCAGAGAAGCAATTTATAATATACATCATGTTGGCATTGTGTATCATTTGGATTTTAGTGTTTGAATTGTACACTATTTTTATAACACACTATAACTGAATGTTGATATTCTTTTTCTTTTTAAGGATCTTCTTCTACACCGGATTCTTACATGTACGTGCGATCTCAGGTAACCCTATTTTCAGTTACATCTTACGTTTGTAGAAGTTTGAGATTGTGAACTACAACTAACAAATATTGTGGGTTTTGAAACCCTAATGTATGTTTAGAATGCTCTTTGTTCACTAATTTTATATTTCGGGGGTTTGAAAGAAAATACGGTATATGCTAAAATTTGGGGTTTCTTTGTTTTTAATAAAAAGAAGGTATGTTTATTCATTGCTCTGCCTGAACAGGAATATCCCCCAAACAATGAAAAGTGTACGTCCGTTAGGGCCGAGGCGACAAGTTGTAATGCTTCATCACTCACACACGCACGCACGCGCACACAAACACACACGCACACATGCGCCCCCTGCCTGTCCCCTCCCCCCTTCCCACTCACACATGCACACGCGCACACAAACACACATGCACGCACAAACGCACACACGCTGCAATATGCATATATTCACTGCATATATGCAAACATGAACACGCGCACACACGCGCTCCTTGCCCCATCCCCCCCTCCCCCCCACTTCCCCACTCACACATGCGCACACAAACACACACGCACACACGCGCCCCCTGCCCTCCCCCTCCCCCTTCCCCACTCACGCACGCACACACAAACACACACGCATGCACACACGCTGCAATATGCATATATGCACACACGCGCCCCTGCCCCTTCCCCTCCCCCCTTCCCCACTCACACGCGCACACAAATGCACACAAAAACATGCACACACGCCCCCTACCCTTCCCCTCCCCCTTCCCCACTCACACACCCACATACGCGCACACAAACACACATGCACACACACACGCTGCAATATGCATATATGCATACACGCACACACGCACACGCGCCCGCTGCCCTGCCCCCTCCCCCCTTCCCCACTCACACCTGCACACACGCGCACACGCACACACGCGCCCCCGCCTGTCCCCTCCCCCTTCCCCACTCACACGCACACACGCGCACACAAACACACACGCACGCACACACGCGCACACGCTGCAATATGCATATATGCAGATTTCATATATGCATTGCATATATGCATACATGCACACATGCGCCCCCTCCCCCGTCCCCTCCCCCTTCCCCACTCACACAAGTAAACACAAACACACACACACACAAACATGCACACACACGCCCCTTGCCCGTCCCCTCCTCCCTTCCCCACTCACACATGCGTGCACACACACACACACAAACACACACGCAGAAGCATTGATTCTTGAATCATTTTCGTTAAAAACATGAACACAATGATGCTCAAGTGCGACCTAATTCATTTTTGATTTGTGATTTGTTTTGCAGATTTAACAAATATGGTTTTTCTTGCGATGTTCGTTATTAAGGCGCAAATTATTAAGGTGGGTCTGCTGCCATGGAGAGAACTCAGTCTCACATCACGGGTAAGCAGCATATTGGTTACTAATTGTATATTTACCTATGTGATTGTATCTTTGTTCGAAAAATTGATTAATTATGTTTATTATTTGTCAAATCGTACATAAAACCGAGAGGGAGAGAGTGATAATGGCTAGAGGTGAGAAGAAGGATGGGAAGAGAGTAGCAGTAGTACCTAATCCAGAAGCAGATGAGTGCAAAAGACCTAAAAGAATTGCAATTCCAAAAAACATGCTCTCCGATGCTCCTACAAAGGCCAGCTCAGTTTCTCTCACCCCATCTAAGATGGTGGTCAAACACCATAACACAGACATTTTGAAGAAGTCCCACAGAACGAATAAATTCATATTCTCCTTTCCCGACCTTCTAGCTCCCATCTCCGGATTTCGTATTTTTTTTTAAACTATTGGATTTGTTGTTACCCCTTAAATAGGGTGGATAGTCTAATAAACAAAGGAGATTATGCCCAATTTTTTTAAAAATTTGACACTTTGTTTTTTTGAGACACAATGTGAATTTAATGGATGAATATTGTATATTTAACAATTTCGACTATTTGAATGTTATTGGACTATTTGTTGTTTGTTAAGCATGGTGAATAGTCCTATAAATAAATTATATTATAGCCAATTGTTTTAAAATTACACTTCAAAATTTTTGCGTTTTGCTATTACGTACTTTGAAAAATTCCGTCATGCCTTCAGGCACGGGCATACGCTAGTATATATATATATATATATATATATATATATATATATATATATAGAGAGAGAGAGAGATAAATTACCGTCGTTGCCGTAAGGGGGAGAAGATCGGATCAGCGTGGTGGTAAGGGGGAGGAGATCAGCTGAGTGCCGTCGCCATGTTAGGGGGAGATCAGCGTGGTGGTAAGGGGGAGGAGATCAGCTGAGAGGAAAAGAAAGTGAAGGTAAAGAAAGGGGGTAAGGGATCAGCCGCCATAGGTATTGGGAATGGGTAGGGTTTTTTTTAAAAGCAATATATATAATGGGGTATTAAATCGGGTGGGTATTGGGAATGGGTATTTTTTATAACCACAATCATTTTAATTGGATCGGTTCGATTTTCTAATCGGTTTTGCATCCAAGAACCGAAACCGATCCAATTAAATCGGTTTTTGAAAATTAAAATCCAATCCAATCCAATTGAGGTCGGTTTTGTAGATGGATTGGATTGGATCGGTCGGTTTAATCGGTTTGGTTTGGATTTTTCACACCCCTAGTGCGTGCTGTGGACTGAGGGCTTAACGGATCTCAACGACCGACAATGTTAGGTAGTAGTTTATCGGGGGGGTGTCCTTGTTTAGATTTCTCTTTGCAACATGTCTCACGCATGAAAGTTAGCGCATCGTTGGGAGTGGGGAGAAGTCTGGCCATTAGTACATGGGTTGGATACTCCAGTTATTATTCATGTAGGTGATATGACTACGAGTTGGAAGTTATATTACGGTTCACGGCTAGTATAGTTGGGTGACTTTCGTGCGGTTAAGCACGGGGACAGGGTGTATAGGCGCCTTGGTTAATTAGGGTATTTTTCGTGCGATTAAGCATATGTACAGGGTGTATGGGCACCCTAGTTAATTAAAATGCATATTTGAGTAACGTTTAATTAGAAGTAAGAACGGTAAATATAGCGATCTTAGAGGCATAAGACCAGAGAGATATTCGAAGCATGGAGTATTAGGCTTATCTTAATTTCGAGGACGAAATTCCCTTGTAAGGGGGGAAGTATGTAACACCCCATAATTTTAAGGACTTAGTATTTAATTATTTTTGGGAGAAATAAAACTATTTAAATTGGAGAAACTAAAATTTATGATTTTGAGAATTTAATTGAGTGGGAAGAATTATTTACATTGGGCGATTTTAGGTTTGATTATTCGAATTATTATTGTGTCGCATTTTGAGGTCGAAATTAGAGAATGTTATAAAGTATTTGGGATGGAAATTCTGAGTGCACGATTGGGTCCTGATGGGTCGAGATAGTCGGAATAGTGCACCCGGGGGTGGTAAATGGGTCTCGGGGCATTTTTGGGCATAGCTGGGCCAACACGGGGGTGATTGGGCCATTTTTATTAGGCCCATGTGACTAAAAATGGGATTAGGGGTTATAAACCTAGGTTTGGGAGTTGTGGGCATCCATAACTCATCTGGGAGAAATCTAAGAACGTAGAGGATGCTAGAGGGAGCAATTGGGAATCTTTTTGGAGACAAATAAGGAATAAGTTGTAAGTTCTTCATCAACCCTTTCTTTACACCAATGGATCAGACTCTATGAAATTTCAAGGCAAGGGGTTAACTGTTTTGATTCTTAAATATGTGATAATCAATTCATATTATGGTGGTCTTAATCGAAATCCATTTCTGGGTGGGTTATTGCATGAAGTTGCGTTTTTAATTTGTGGATATTCAAATCAATTTTTGGACTATTAAGGGTTATTAAGAAATTTATGACGTAATTGGGATAGATGTATGACTTGTAATGAGATTGGGAGAAATCATCTTTAAATTAAGATTTTGATTGTTTATTGTGTACAAGTTTAAGATTTAAGATAATTAAGAAGGAATTGATTCGAAAAAGGATTTATAGTAGAGAAATCTAGGTAAAAATCTTGAGTTGGGTTTTAATGGCGGACTGGACTGAGCGAGAGGAAGAAGAGTGGGAGAGACCCAGGGGTCGTTCGATGATGTTGGATCTCATTCGACCGACGTACACTATCGTTCGAATGACAGGATAAAATCCGGCGACATTTGTTTCCTTTACTATTTGGACTGATGAAGAAATTTAAAGGTTAAATTCATACAGAAGGTGCACTTAATTTTAGCCTAAGTTGTTTGAGGTTTTGAAGGGACAAATAGTAGGAATTTTGTGGGATTAAATAAATGTGGAAAGGGGAGCATGTAAAAGAATAAATTAATAAGGGTGTCGAACTTATTAAGGGGAATTTGGGAGATAAATTCGGATTATTTAATTATGGGACAAGTGAGTGAGTCCGGGTATGTTGGTTGAGTGCCGCCAAAGTATTTAATTAGTTATTGAGAAAAAATGAATTAATTTGGAGTCAGAATATATACTCAGGTAATAATTAGATACAGGTCAAGTGGGGGAGTCCGGGTATATTGGTTGAGTGACACCAAGGTACTAAATTAATTAACGAGTGAATTAATTAAATTAGAGTCATACCAGAGACTCAGGGGAAAATGCAGGCTAGTGCTACGAATTTTGTGCACAGTAAAGCCGGGATTTAAACTATATATGAACTGTGTGTGATAGTATATATATATATATATATATATATATATATATATATATATATATATATATATTGTGTGCTTATGAATATCAGTGACTAGATATTTAATTAAATTATGTACTCTAGTATTATTAAGGGAGGTTGCACGATGTGGGTGAATCCCTTAGCTTGAGGAGTAGGGCGAGTATATCCCCAGCTCATAGCGTCCATTATATGGGTGGGGGGGCTTATCTCACTTTCAGGAAGGAAATATGACCGCCTCCAACGTTTATGTTTTTTACCAAGTTCGTGAGAGATTCCGACTTGGGGTAACTAGGTTAAGTGGACACATCTGGTATAATTGGAATTTAGAGGAAATCATCCGGCGAGGGTATACTCAGAAAGATGGATATACATATAACATATGTGTGGATGTTGCAGCAAAGATACCTATGTAATGGTATTAAATATTATATGCTGGTAATAATACAGAGTGTAATGTATTTACTTTATATAACTTGTGTCACGGTTATATGATATTATTTTAAAGGAATTAATTAAGTTAGTGTGAGAGATAACTTATAACCAATGAATAATAATACTCGGTGTAAAGTAGTATGTAAAGGGGAGTTTATAACAGGACTAGTTGAACGGGGTACTATAACTAGGTGGGGTTAAAGTAATCGTTAGGTGTGCACATTAGTGGAGGGGTGAGTATGTCCTCAAGAGAGTGCGACACTAACTTAAATATGAAGAGCTTTCATGCATTTTAATTACTGCAGTTAATTCACTTGATAAATATTTTTAAAATGTTTTGGGTTCTAACCCTTGATATAAAACTATTTTCAAAACCTTTCAGGTGTCCCTCCATAAGGACGCCAGGCTTGATATTATATTCTAGGGACACGTAGCTGCGGAACATGCGGATGCTAGCAGGAGTTTGGATTAGACGCATCGTTTATTCTTTCCTATAGTAGAAATCGTCCATCAGTTTTAGTTTTACTTAGGGCTTAGTTCTCAGACTTTTCAGTACAGTTTTTGGATTCATTTATTCAGTTGTTGGACGAGTGTTATTGGACTATTTATTTTTTAGGTTGAGAGTTTATTTGGCAAGTAGTGTATTTATTTATTCAGATAATTTGATTCAGTTGTTGTGAATGGCTCATAGTATATGTCCACATGTTATTGTTTTTGTTTGAATAAAAAGATAAAATTTGGCACCGACTTTTTAGAATATGAGGGGTTAGTAAGTTTTAAAAAGGTTTTCGATAGTGATGCTAAGAGTGAACCAACTGGGATTCCTGTTCTAATTTGATAGAGGACTAATCACTCGGTATTTTATTAGGCGGGGTGTCACAGTCACCTCTTTTAGGTCAGAATTGACCTCAACCCTAGGTCGTCACCAATTTTAGGTCAGAATTGACCTTAGCCCAGGGTTGTCACCTCTTTTAGGTCCCTATTGACCTCGACCCCGGTCGTTGCCTTTTTGAGGTCAAATTTGTCCTCGACCCTGGGTCGTCACCTCTTTTAGGCCAAAATTGTCCTCGACCATAGATCGTTATCTTATTTAGGTCATAATTGACCTCGGGCCTAAGTCGTCACTTCTTTTAGATTAGAATTGACCTTGTCCCTCCGTCATCACCTCATTTAGGTTAGAATTGAGCTCGACCTTGGGTTGTCGCCTCTTTTAGGTCAGAATTGACCTCGGCCCCGGGTCAATAACTCTTTTAGGTCTGAATTGACCTCGACCCTCGACCGAGACCTCTTTTAGGTAAAAATTGACCTCAATCCTTGGTCGTCACCTCTTTTAGGTCAGAATTGACCTCATCCTCGGGTTGTCACCTCCTTCAGGTCAGAATTGACCTCGACCTTGGGTCTTCACCTTTTTTAGGTCAGAATTGACTTCGTACCTTGGGTGTCACCTCTTTTAGGTCAAAATTGACCTCGGCCCTGGGTCGTCACCTCCTTTAGGTCAGAATTGACCTTGCCCATAGATTTTCACCTTGTTTAGGTCATAATTGACCTCGACCCTTAGTACTTACCTCTTTTAGGTTAGAATTGACCTCGGCCCTCAGTCGTCACCTCTTTTAGGTCAGAATTGAGCTCTACCTTGGGTCGTCACCTATTTTTGGTCAGAATTGACCTTGGCCCTGGTTCCTCAACTCTTTTAGGTCAGAATTGACATCAACCCTTGGTCGTCACCTCTTTTACGTCTGAATTAACCTCGATCCTTAGTCGTCACCTCTTTTAGGTCAGAATTGAACTTGACCCCGTGTTATCACCTCTTTTAGGTCAGAATTGACCTCAGCTTCGGGTGTTCACCTTTTTTAGGTTAGAATTGACCTCGGCACTCGATCATCACCTTTTTAGGTTAGAGTTGACCTTGGCCCCAGGTCATTACCTATCATAGGTCAAGATTGACCTCGGCCCCGAGTCGTCACCTTTTTAGGTCAAAATTGACCTCATCCTTTCGGCGTCCCCTCTTTGAGGTCAAGATTGACCTAGGTCCTGGAACGTCACCTCTTTTATGTCAAAATTGACCTCGGCCATAGATTATCGCCTTATTTAGGACATAATTCACCTCGACCCTTAGTCGTCACCTCTTTTAGGTCAAAATTGACATCGACCCTCAGTCTTCACCACGTATAGGTCATAATTGACCTCGGCACTCAGTCATCACCTCTTTAATGTCAAAATTGACCTCGACCCCAGGTCATCACCTTTTTTAGGTCAGAATTGACCTGGGCCCTAAGTCGTCACCTCTCTAGGTCAGAATTGACCTCGGCCATAGAATGTCATCTTTTTTAGATCATAATTGGCATCGGCCCTCAATTGTCATCTCTTTTAGGTCAAGATTGACCTTAGTCGTCATTCGTCACCTTTTTTTTGTTAGAGTTGACCTCGACCCTTGGGCGTCACCTCTTTTAGGTCAAAATTGACTTCGGCCTTAAGTCGTCACCTATTTTAGGTAAAATTTGATCTCAGTCCCACGTCGTCACCTCTTTTTGGTCAGAATTAACCTTGACCCCTGGTCGTCACCTTTTTAGGTCAGAATTGACCTCGACCCTAGGTCGTGACCTCTTTTTGGTCAGAATTAACCTCGGCCCTAGGTGGTCAACTTTTTTAGGTCAGAATTGACCTCAGCCCTCGGTTGTCACCTCTTTTAGGTTAAAATTGACCTCGACCCTCAGTCGTCACCTCTTTGGGGTCAGAATTGACCTCAACCCCGGGTTATCACTGCTTTTTGGTAAGAACTGACTGCGTCCCCTGGTCCTCACCTTTTTAGGTCAGAATTGGCCTCGGTCTATGTCGTCACCTCTTTTAGGTTAGAATTGACCTTGACCTTAGGTGGTCACCTTTTTTAGGTTAGAATTAACCTCGTCCCTCAGTTGTCACCTCTTTTAGGTTAAAATTGACCTCATCCCCCGGTCGTCACCTCTTTTAGGTCAGAATTGACCTCAACCCTTAATCGTCACCTCTTTTAGGTCAGAATTGACATCGGCCTTGGTTCATCACCTCTTTTAAGTCAGAATTAACCTAGGCCATAGATCATCACCTTGTTTAGGTCATAATTGACCTTAGCCCTTAGTTGTCACCTCTTTTAGGTCAAAATTGATGTCGACCCTCAGTCGTCACCTCGTTTAGGTCAGAATTGAGCTCAACCCTGGGTCGTCACCTCTTTTAGGTCAGAATTGACCTCATCCATGGGTCGTCAACTCTTTTATGTTAGAATTGACCTCAACCCTCGGTCGTCACCTCTTTTAGGTCAAAATTGACCTCGATCCTTGGTCGTCACCTCTTTTGGGTCAGAATTGATCTCACCCCCAGTTTGTCTCCTCTTTTAGGTCAGACTTGACCTCGGCCTAGGGTCTTCACCTTTTTTAGGTTAGAATATTCCCCGGCCCTCAGTCATCATCTTTTTAGGTCAGAATTGACCTCGGCCCCGGGTCATCACCTATTTTTGGTCAAAATTTTCCTCGACCCCGGGTCGTTTGACCAAGGTGGCCCACTTTTTATCGGTATGTACAGATTTTGCAGTATGCGAGACTATTTATCACATAGATAGTTAGATTACACGGGGTCCCGATCAATATATTTTTCGATAGGGATAAGATCTTTGTATCACATTTTTAGTAAAGACTCTAGGAGGCTATGGGCACCGAGCTGAGGTTGAGTACCGCCTATCACCCTCAGACGGATGGGCTAACCGAGAGGGTGAATTAGATGCTCGAAGATATGATACGATTATGCATTCTTGATTTTGGGGGAAGGTGGGAGCAGTACCTTCCTTTGGTTGAATTCTCATATAACAACTTGTACCAATTTACAATAGGCTTGGCCCCAATTGAGGCGTTATATGGTAGGCCTTGTCGCTCACCGGCTTGTTGGTTGGACATGGGGGACGACAAACTTTTGGGGCCGAAGATGATTCGAGATACTTCCGCGAAGATTGAGTTAATTCGAGGGCGTATTCGTATAGCCTAAAATAGACAAAATAGCTATGCGGATGAGAATCGGAAGCATGTGGAAATGAAGATCGGGGATCAAGTTTTGGTACAGGTATCCCTACAAAAGGGGTGATGAGATTTGGCAAAAAGGGGAAGTTAGCGCCAAGGTATGTAGTCCCTTTTCCTAATATTGAGAGAGTTGTACCGGTGGCATACCATTTGGGTTTGCCCGATCATTTGCAGCGTATCCACGATGTGTTTCATGTTACGTTGTTGAAGAAATATAAGAGGAGTCCACATGCGTTTTGGCATGTCCCACTTGAAGAGATAGATTTACAACCCAATATTTCTGATGAGGAGAGGACAGTAGAAATCTTAATCCCAGTGAGTGAAAGTTACGATCCAAAGTAGTACCAGTTGTCCGGGATCAGTGAGGTCATCATAGTGCGGATGAGTCAACTTGGGAGCATGAGGAGAACATGTGGGAGCAGTATCCAGAGTTATTTACTTCAAGTACATTCGAATTTCGAGGATGAAATTCCCTTGTAAAGGGGGGAGTATGTAACACCTCGTAATTTTTGGGTCATTATTTTAATTAATTTAGTTCGGTAACTAGTAATTCTTAATTATTGAGAATTAATTTAAAGCAATAATTGAAAGTGAATATATTTAATAAAGTTAACGAGTGAGGATTTAATTTTAGAAATATAATCCGGATAGCGATTTTAAGTGCGCGGTTGAGTTCGGTAGGGTCGAAATAGTCAAAAAGAAGTGGGTGCATACATATATCGGGTATTGGGAGTCCAATTACACGTCGGTGAACTTAATAAAGAGAGTTTGGGTCATTTTAATTAGGGCCCATAGGCCCAAAACGTGAATAGTGTTTTAATCCTAAGATATGTAAGGGATTATACATCATTAAGTCATAATAGAAGACTAAAGGGACACACGAAAGGAAGAGCCAAAGGAAAAGTGAGTTTGGGGATCTTGAAAAGACAATTGCAATCCAACTTCATATTCAAAGACTTAGATCATCTTGGTTAAGGCAAGTGGTTTAAATTTTGAGTATTAAATTGTATCTTGAAATTCATATCAAAAGAGGTGTAATCCAATAGAAATTCTACGGTTAGTTCTTGCATAAATTTAGGTTTTCTCCTCATAAGGAGTATAAATCTGTAGATGATTTGTTAAATGATGCTTTTGATGATTGAAGATGTGAACATTGATGAGATAACTAGGGCTAGAAGTGCTTTAATGGAAAAAGGTACTTAAGATGAATTTGGGTAGTGCTTCTACAGAAACCTATTCAAAACAAGGGTTTTAATTTCATCAATGGCGGACTGGGTTTATGCAGAAGCAAAAGAGAGGAAGAATTGTCATGGTCATTCGAATGATAAGGTAATTCGTTCGAACGAGATCCACTGTTGTTCGAATGACAGGGATCTTCATTCAAACGACCTTTGATGGTTGCTAGATCTCTGAAACCCCCTGGTTCAGACCTACTGTGTTGAAAAGTTGAAATTCGTGCCCTAACTGAAATTGTGAAATTTAATATTGAAATAGGGTTAATCTTGAATTACTTAACCTTAGAATTATTTGATTAAATTTCCTGATATGGAAGATGTAAGCTCATGATTTAGTATATTATAATCTTGTTATTTAAAGTGATTAAGCTTGATTATAGTAAATTAAAAAGGTGGATTAGAACCACTTAATTTTGGGCCGAGAGATGGGGAGTCCGGTTATACTTAAAAAGGGGTTACCTTAATATAAGGGAAATTAATGTGTAAGTAATAACAATAAAGAAGTTGTGGCGTAGACTTAAATATTTCAGGCTTGAGTATGGACATAATACTCTAATAGCCTGGATTTCTATATATGTCGGTGTGTAGTAGATATATGAGTTATATATATATATATATATATATATAAAGAGAGAGAGAGAGAGAGAGAGAGTAAAGCAATACCAATAAATGCTTCATAGGAGGTTGCGCGATGCGGGTGAATCCCCTAGCTTGAGGAGCAGAGTGAGTACGGTCCCCAAAGCCATAGAGTTTGTTTTCAGGAGTGAGACGAATAGTGCCTAATTCGAATTCACTACCATGGGAAAATATGGCCGCCTCCACAGCATTTGTATGTTTTGTTCTGAAATGGGGAGCTAACCGTATCAGGGTTTCGGGTCGATGAGAATACTCGGTTATGATAACATCCAGAGAATACCTGATGAATGCCTACTCGGGGGAATAGTTATATATATCTACGGCATATACGTGTGAATGTTGTAGTATGAGTTCGTATACATGGTATAAGTATATACGGGTTAGTACATGATGGAAATCGTATTAATTATAAAACTTGTGAAATTGTTAAATGGTATTAAATGGGAAATGATGATTTTTGTAAGTTAATGTGCATAATAACTTAATAAGTAAAATACTATACTAACTTGGGGTATATTAGTGGGGTAATTAGTATAGTATTTGGGAAAGCCTAGTTACGAGAGAAGTGGCTAGGAACATTAGATTTAATCCGTTAGGCGTGCACATTGGTTGAGGGGTGAGGTAAACTCAAAGGGAGTGCGCGGCACTAATTTAAATATTAAGAGCATTTGCATATCTATTTCTCTCATTTAAATTCACTTGCTAAATTTTTTGAAATGTTTTTGGGTACTAACCCTTACTATAAAATATTTTCAAAAACATTTTAGGTGTCCTCCCACAAGGGCTCCAAGCATGATTCCTTCCTACAGGGTACGTGGCTGCAGCTACGAGGAGTGTTGTGATTTCTTTGATGTAGTCTCTCATATCAATGTATATTAGATAGGGATCTTGTCAGTTATATTTTCGAACTTGTACTTTTATTTTCAGCCTTGGCATGTATTGAGATACTTTTATATTCGCAATTGTGGATGGCTTGTAGTCGACGTTTTTCGACAGACTATTGTACTTACCTTCGGGTTTGTTTTATTTTTATTTTCGTATTGGATTGTTTGTGTTCTATTATTTCATTTTGGTTGGATTAATAAAGATAAAATTTGGGATCCGCTTAATAAAGGGCTAGGTGGTTAGTAATTAACGAATCAACAACAGTGATGCTGAAAATTAACCAGATGAGATTCCTGTTTAATTTGATATATGACTGATCACCCGGTATTTTATTGGGAGGGGTGTCATAACAAACACATTACCTAGTACTTCTAGTGGATGAATTTGTCATAATCACCTTCTAAGTGGGACAACAAAACATGCCAAAGGTATATGATAGTTTAAATAATCCATGCATAAACCGTGCAACAATTTGAAATTTTCTAGGCATTTTTCACTCACGAAGTGGAAAAGATAAAATTTCACAGTTTACCATATTTAATGGCCATTCAAAAAACAACGCCTAAAAAGCAAAAATGTTTCAAAAAATAGAGATCAATAATTATAAAAATTATCCAATGTTATGAACTGTATCAAATAAGATATTCGGATGTTATTTTTTTCATAAAAATGACCCAAAGTTTTATTTGCCAAAAAGTGGAAAAAAATAATGTTCATCGTCTTTTCTAAGGAAAATCCCAAATTTGCGATTTTAAGTGGTCTTATTGTTAGAGAGATAATATCTACATCAATACTTATGCAATATGCATTATTTTAAAACCCTTGTGACATATAACATTTATGCAAAATGAAATCAAATTCTTATTGACCACAATGCCTTCAAAATGTAATACCCCGTATTTCTGAGGATATAAAAATTAATTAAATCAGTGATTTGGAATTTATTTAATTTGGAAATATTATTTATTTTGGTGAAATAGAAATTTAAATTATTTCAGGTAATTTCAATTATTTCGGGTTATTTTAAATTCACATGTGTCGTATTTCGAGGTCAAAACTGAAGAAATCTATAAAGTAACTCGAACGATGATTTAGAGGTCACGATTGATTCCGAAAGGGTAGAAATAGTCGAATTAATATACCCAAGGGTAGTGTTTGGGTCCTAGGACAAGTTTAGACTAAACTAATAACCGTTCGGGGGTACTTTAGTCATTTCGTACCTAAGGGTTGAGGGAGCAACGAAATTACAAGTCTTATATCAGATGGTAAGGGTTTGGGGCTAGGGTTAAAGGGAGAGTAAACATAGAGGATCCATTAGAGAAGGAAATGGATCCATTCTTGAAGCTAGGGAGAGGTTTCTTGAGGAATTGAAGATGGATATGCACCCTTTGCATTCTTGAAGTGTGGATTGGAAGGGAAGAAAACCTCCACCAACTCAGAAAATAAAATCAGACCCTACTAATCTAAGAGGCAAGTGGCTATTTGCAAATTTTAATTGAAGTTATAATACTCATGTAAGAGCATGGTTTATAGTATTTGAAGAATGATGAATATTGAAAGATTAAGAGATTTTAATCAATGTTTTGGGTAGGATTGCATGTACAGTGTATTCATGTATGTAGAGGATATAAACCCAGATGATATAGGATGATTTAGATGTGATAAATCGAAAGAATTTGGTAAGAACTCATGAAAACACCATATCTAGAGTTTTTGATAGAAACATATACAAATATGTTATTGGGTTGCATATATTGGGTTTTGATGTTTTAATTACATAAGAAATCATCCTAATATATGTACTTAATGTATAGGAATGTTGAATAATAGTTTGGTAAAGAAGTATGAAGAAATAAGATTCAAAAATAGTGAAACCCGTAGTTGGGAAGAAGATAACTTCTCAGACCCCTCAAACCGGTTTGACAGATCCCTCAAACTGGTTTGAAGGTACAACCAAACCGATTTGATTGTACCATTAAATCGGTTCGGAGGTAAAGTGTTACCGATCTTAATTCGTGTAGAGTTTTAAGAGGTTTGAGTTAGATTCCTCCAATCGAAGAGAATTAAGGAGAGGATTAAACAAGTTTAAATTATGATGTAATCAATTCGAAAGAGTGAGAACGATTTATGGAAGTGTCGAATGAACTTTATAAACGGGTTGAAATTGGCGAAGTAATTGATTCGAAAGAGTGATAATGATTTACGGAAGTTTCGAGGGAACTTAATATGTAGACAAGTAGTGTATGTTAGACTTAACTACTGAATTCATGTAAAGGGTAAAACGGGCCCTTAGGGTAGAGAAAAATACTCGAATTAATATGGTAGTGAGTAAAAATCATAAAATAATAGGCATGGTAACTATTCGAGGGAAATATATACTATGTACGAATGTTGATAATTCGATCGTGTGAGTACCTATTGAATAAGTATATATATTGATTGTGTGACATCTATTATATGACTGGTGATTATGTGATGAGTATACCTATGTTGTCTTCTATATAGGAGGTTCCCACGCAAAGGGCAATCCCACCTTGACAATTCCACTAAGGTCTGGATAAGTGCCCAAGTATATAGAACTTTGGGCAACTCACTATGTGATATGTATTAGTGATACTGGCATGTCATTTGGGTACATTAGGTATGTGCCTAGCCCAAAATCTTAGAACTATGTTTGCCTCCATTACTTGTGATTTGATTTTGGGTTCGAGGTGACATCCTGGATCAATAGTTTTAACATAGTGAGTGATAGATGGCCTTGATAGAAGAGTATGCTCTTTATTAATGTTGGTCAGTATAAGAGACATCGCAATAGTATATATTAGTGTGTAAAATATATACAAATGAGAACATACTACTTGTGTGTGCTAGTAGACAGTAGATATCGTATCTTGAAAGTAAATTAAGTAGAGAAACTTAATTAAATGATAAAGTGAGAATATGTGTTAAATGTTAATTCTTATGATATCGGTGGTCATTATAAGAGACACCGTAATGGTATATATTAGTGTAAAATGTATACAAATGAGAATTTTCGACTTACATGTGATAGTAGTCAGATAGATAGGGTATATCTAAATAAATGAATTAAGTAGTGAAACTTAACTAATTGAGTAAATAAGAATACAACAATACTATGCCTCCTCAGTCAAAGAATGATGCCATAATAGTAACATCTCTTCAAACATGTTAAGAAGTACTCGTAGCAGACGAAGAATTGCAACCTAAAGCAATAGAATTAGAGACCCCAGTTCTATCAGTTGTAAATCTCATGACCCTCAATTAGCAGAGACTAATCAGGGGGATTAGTTGAGTCCCAGATTCTCAGAGCAGAATATAGCTCGGTCTACAACGGTTTTAAATAATTTAAGTGAGCACGTCACGGCTAAAAATCAGGATGGAAGCATATTGGACGTTGGAACAATCAAGTCCACATAGGGTGTTAATATCATTTCAAGAAAATCGAAAGAAAGCAATTATATAAATTCAACAAAAGCGGCTGAGCTGGTAACTAAAGACACAAAAACATGGGGAAAAAAAGCAGTTCAAATTCACAAGCCCATGCACTAAGAAATATTCGATTTATGGCCAAAAATGGAATATCATTAAATGACAGTTCAATGGAGGGAAAGACTTTAGGCAACTAAAGGAAAATAGATGATAGAGGATTTCACCCAGTAAGTTATGGAAGGCAAGAAAGTTGTGATTCTTCTAATAGTTTTAAAAAGAAAATCTTGGTAGAAAAAAAACAATGATAATTACGACTCACAATCTGAAGATGAAATGCCTCCCTTAGAAGAATTCCCCAAAGTTAATTTATACACGGAGATTCCAACGTTCGATCTTGGAATGTCACCTAATTCTGCAAAAGCTTGAAAGTTTATTGAAGACTCGGTTGAGAGAAAATGTGGAATTCAAACATCCAATACTCCAATAAGTAATTCCTTTGAGATTTTTGGTAACATTGAAGATTCAACTACTCTAGTGTATGTAAAAGGATTTAATCACAAGGGGGAAAGCAATATTCTTTCCTGTATTTATTTGCCGAGGAAAAATATTCCCTCAAATATAATCGGCGCCTTATTACTCGTTCAAGACTTTATAAATTTTCTTAATCATTTCTTTTATTTAGCACTTGTAAGATCCATAGGAGAGGATTTTTCTCCTTCCTTTTATGACTAAATTAAATTTCATTTAAAAAAAAGTTAAATGTCAATTTCAACTATTATAACGTAATAAGATCGTTAGTTATTGGGTAGCGTGCTATATGGGCTGCACAGAAATTTAAACTTCTCGCAAGATAGTTCGATACTTATGTCTAGTTAGCTTGGGTAGTATGGCTAGGTGGTCTAAGTAAAAATCTTTAGGTGTGAACTATAGTTCAGTGGTAAAGAAACTCAAGAGAGTGTACGTGAACCTAACATGTGTAACTAATAACTGATTTTATATTATTATAATTACTTGCTAAATATTTTAAAAATGTTTTGTGTACTAGCTCTTACTATAAATATTTTCAAAACCGTTTAGGTGTCGAGCCACAGGGACGCTAGACTTGATATTCTGTTCTACCAATACGCAACTGCGGCATAGGTGGATGGTCACGGGGTTTTAATTAGATGCATCTATTTCTTATTCAAAGTGTATGATTTCCGTTAGGGAATGTTGCTTATTTATTTCTAGACTCAATAGTTGGTTTATGTATACATTTATTGGATTATTACTTTGGGATTTTAGCCGATTGATTATTTAGTAGTTGATTTATTCATTTATTATTGTTTAGACTTAGTGACTGTGTATGATTTGAGTTTATGTTGTTCCGCATGTTATATGTTTATATGTTTGATAAAAGATAAAATTTGGCACTAACTTTTTGAATACTAGTTGGTTAGTAAAGTTTTAAAAGGTTTTTGACAGTGATGCTAAGAATGAACCAAATGAGATTCCTGTTTAATTTGATATAGGATTGATCACCCGGCATTTAGTTGTGTGGCGTGCCACAAATGGTATCAGAGCATCAGATACTAGCGTCCTTAGGATCTGTGTGGCTTTTTACATTTCGGCGTAGCATTCTTTGATATGGAGCCTTGTTGTAGGACTATTGCATTCCTCAACTTATGCGACTTATGTTCTCCTGCTTTTAAGTATAGTTGATGTGATTCATATACGATTTCGGTCGGGCTTCATACACCGAACATTATAGGATGACCAGCGAGGGCCATTAGAAGGACTGCATGACGAGAGGCTTATCAGAAGCTAGTGAGTATTATGAAAATGGTGATCACAATAGAAGTCACCATGATTATTTTTTAGGAATATGAAAATAGGATAATCGGTCGAGAGCAGTAGCCTACCCAAGCACTTTCGCAGATAACAGCGGTGAAATTTCAGGCTCACCCAACTTAGTTGGCAAGGGGTGGGGGGAAAGTCATAAGGACTCTTTAAAGGAGCCTTCTACAAGGATCCAGGGAAGATAGAAAGTGTGATAGGACAATGTAAGGTGATAATCCAATGACAATTGTGTAGGGTGGAGTGCAACGAAACTCATGATTAGATTTCGAGCGAAATTCTTAGCTCATAGGTGCAATGTTGAGTGATGAGAAAAACCCACTACATATAAAAGTATATATGGAATTAAATAATAAAATTGGATGCAATTTTATTGTAAGATATTCCATATGTTGTTTGGACAAAGATGCGAATGGAGTTTTGGAACTTTTCACAAATGGATAAGATAGAGACCGACCGTGAGAGAAGAGTTTACTTGTTTAATGAACTTCTTATCTAACGAAGAGGATATGGGGAATAAAGAGGGTCCGTAAGTTGATAATGAAATCGTGAGTAGAATATACAAGCATGGATGGGAAATCCGGCTACAATGATTAGTGATGATGTCGTCAGGGTCGCACGCTTACAAGAGTTTATAAATGCTTCCATAAGAGGGGAGCCAAAGGGGTTGTAGAATCTAGTTGAGGAGGAAGGCTGATTAACCGGTGTTAGTGGAGCACCATAGGAGGGTATACCTAATAGGGGACCCATTTATATGATTCAGACAAGTTAAATTCCTACCAAGTTATGGTGGATTTAATCAGGGCCATCGAGGCCAACAACGAGTTCCATAGGGCTAGTACAGCCAAAGAGATAATGGGGGGTAGCAATCGAGGACAAGACTACTAGGTTCAAGAGAAGGACACCCCCAACATGGCCTAGAGAAAAGGGGAAGACTGTAAGGTGTCCTATGCGTATAGAATGGGGCCACTTATATTGAACTTGTTCACAGTGAGAAAGTGATACTAATCATAGTGAGAAAGTAGATGGGAACGGTGCCAGTGGGGCGCAACCGACGAAGGAGCGAATTACCGATAGAGGAATCGGGCTAAGAGAATTAGTCCTAAAAATTTTCAACTCAATAATGGTGAGTTCAGGCAGGACCAGTAGGGTCCTCAACAGTCGCAGTATTTCATTCTTCAGGGCCGTAAAGGCTAAGGAAAGGGCGGGGGATGTCAGTAGGGCCAGGACCAGAAACAGGGGAGTTATTTGGCAGTTGTCTCACTTGTGGAAAGACGGTCCATAAGAAGAAGTGTTTCCCAAAGCTAGGCAGGAGGCAACTACAGGATGAAATCCTGGATGTACAAACATTGCAACAGATCATGGGTCACTCCCGGCATTAGAGTTATGTTCAGGGACCCGATGATCGGGCGAGGTAGGTGACATAGAGAGGTGTCTTGTGTATGAATAATGGGAATCATATGTAGATCTTATCTATAGGGAATTGGTAGACAATAATGGGATGCACAGTCGGGACAACACTTATAAGAAGATTTGGTTTGATTGGGACGAGGGTGTTATGTCTATGAACCATTTGAATCACTAGTGTTATTGGCAATTGAAAGTGTAATTTTTATCTAGGGGTGATTGAGGTCTGTTTATGTGACAAGAGTGAGTCACAATAGTTTGTTAATACTATATTCGCATGTGAAATGGGTTTAATAGATGTATCATAAATATCACTAAAGTGTGTGTATATTGTTTGTTGAGTAGAGGGGCTCTCTTTAGTTCCATCTGCAACAGAGTGAGTGTTGACACCGAGGGGATATATATCTTAAGATGATAGCTCATTTGAGAGGTGATATTAAAAGTATGGTTTTATCTTGGGTACGAACTGGTAAACGATGGTGGGCGATTATAGAAAGATTATCGTGTTCACTGTTTTGGGGTAGGGTGTATATATTTATGATGTCTCACTTGAAAAAGGGTCAAGTTCACGATGGTATTTCTTATGAAGTAGACTTCAGAGAGTACAATTGTCTAGTTATATTAGATCTGGGTGCATAGGGACTCTTACTGATGTGATTCAGGGTATAGCGGGTTCACCGTTGAGTGGAGAGTTTTATCTCATTATTATTTACATGATGAGAGCTTAGTGAGCATCGTATCACGTGATGCCTTGCGAGACATAGGCATAGACGATTTGATGTATGTGTCGAGAGACATGATTTGTGATATTTTAGTTATGTGCTTTGAACCTACGAATTTTGTTGATAATGCTAGGGAATAGTGCATTGAGAAAGTTCTTTGACCTTAGTTGCGGGATGTTACACGTAGGAGACAAAAAAATATTTGGAGTGATGAGATGTTGTTGGATGCTAATGCATCAGTTTTATAGGTTAATTATTGATCGTGTATAGGGAACGCTTTAAGCTAAGAGCGATTAAAAATATAAGGCGAGTGAACGAATATATATATATATATATATATATATATATATATATATATATATATTTGGCATGGCTCTCCGACGGGCTTAAATGACGAACTTAATATCGTCCACATGATTTTGGGACCGCCTTTATCTTTTGGACCACCTTTTGGGGATCGCTTTGTCTTTCTATGTCTTTGTCTTTTTTTTTTTTTTTTAATGTTATAGGAATATAATTTTCTACCACAATAATTTCTAGAGTTTTAAGCTTATTTTTAACGTCTAAATTAATCTGGGAGTCTAAGAAAAGTTTTAGAGTTGCTACTTCTCCGACTTCTTTCATCACTATCATACTGAAATTCTTAATAGTGGGGATTATCTATGTAAATATTTTTCTCAGGGAGTCTGGAAATTGCAAGCAGTTTTGATGGAAAATATTCTAGTCTTAAATACCTTATACGGTATTATGGTTTTATCAGTCTAGTTTATTTAGATATCTGATTAACTATATCAATTATATCGTTATTTATAAACTTGTCTAAATTATTATCACCATAGGATGATAAAAATCTACGTTATGTTCTAGGGGCAGTTGTTTTTACGTTTTTAAGGAGATGATAGATTCCTCCGGCTCTAATTAACACAACTTTGGTTTCTGTTAATCTGTTTCGTCTAATAAATTTTAATATGTCTATACTGTCTTTAAGTATTTTAGTATATTCTTAATATATTTCAGATCTTGACCGTTCTTCTGAAAAATCTTCAGTTCTTAATTTTTGTCTAAAGAGATCACGGATCCCTATTCTAATTATTTCTATTCTGAGTACTTATCTTACTAACCACTCAATAACCTGGTCTATATATATTTGAAAGTACCACCCGTGTATATTAAAGAAGATTCTATAAGTTCTTTATCTTTAGGGTTTGTAAGAGTCCAATCTTAGATTTCTCTTGTTAAGTTTGGATTTGTTTGGTTAACAAATGTTAAAAAGTCTGAAGTGATTTGTAGCCTCATGCAAACTTCTTTGGATTATAACAATAATATGTAAAATAGCAATGGGTTTGGTTCAAGTTTATACCTTCCTTCTGAACTGCAGTATCTTTATCTTCTTTCCTTCGTCTCTTCAGCTTTGTTACTATTCTTCTTCGGTCTCGGCCTCCTACAACACTTTCTTTATGTGTCGCACCTTAATCCACTATTTTGGCATTACACCCATTTTTTTCCTGTACGCCTTCACGCTTAATGCCCGCCTGGCTAACGGGTCACGACAAATCGGCACCTAATGGAGATTCAACATTATAACACCTTGTATGCTACTCCAGAGGTTCCACACAATAGTTCTCTATGAACAAAAAGTTAGAGACAATTTGGAAAATAATAACAACTCAATATAAGGGATTTTTGGAAAAAGAAAATACATTTATTGCATTGGATAAGTAAATACAACTCTCCCCTAACTATGAGAGGTTTACTCACTCATGTACATATTACTCTCTAAGCTTCCACTCTTTCTCTAACATCTAATACGGGAAGTATTACCACCATCTCCTACACACAACCTAAGTCGTCCCTTTTATAGCACAACAGAGCTTTACAAATGACCGAAAATTGGAGGCTAAAAGTTAACCGGTTGAAAGTATACAATAATTAAAGAGAAATACAATTATTAAAGGTCTACAGCTTTGGCATCTTTGAGTCTATCACGATTCTGCCTTTTTCAAAAGCAGTCTTGGCGTCTTGAGAACCTAACGTCTCTAGCTGTCTCTTTCTTCTTTATGAAAAGAGGTAGTCCGGGGTTCATATGGGGCAGGTTTGAGTTATCTTCATCTTTATGCTACAAGGGAATCATTCGTCTAAATAATGGAGTCTTCGGTCTTTAATAATTCGTTGAGTAGGGTGGGGCCCTTCTCTGTTCTATCTTCGTCTTCTTCTTCCTCGTCTTCATCTTTTTCTGGTAGAGCATTATTGTTGAAGAATTTATCAATGAGGCCTACCACTCTAGGCTGGATGGCAAAGAAATCTCCATCATTTCTTTTTATTCTTTCTTGAGTCTTCTATTAATTGTCTTATCAACTTAGATAATGAGGTCTTCTTTATGGTATGAAGTATACCATCGATCTTCACCTGTTAAGAGTTCCTTGATTTCTATCGTCTCCATAGCTTCAGCAATCTGGAGCTTGGAATTATTAACAATTAAGTATTTAGTTTCGTATTCGGATAGAATCTCCATGTCTTCAAAAGAATAATTATAAAATCTAAGAAGTCTAAACCCGTCAACTCCCATTCCTCTACAAGGACTTGGAGCAATATGGTAGATTCTAACAAATAGGGAATGAAGTCTTCTACCTTTTTAACATACTCATGGACTATTTTTCCAAGAGCAATAACGTCTTCTACCGTCTTTATCTGGATAAGTCCAATGAACCCATTGTCTGTTAAGGTGATATGGGATATGTCTGCCTTTCCAAAAAGATATATTTTTGGAACATCTTTGAAGAAACCTATGAACATTAAGGCATCTCCATTAATTTTGGATAATAACATATTAAAATGTTCAATAATGATATTAACGTCTTTTTGATAGTCTTCTGGTACTGGAAGATTATTATGATAAAAAGGTATAACAATCTTAGTCTTAAAAGTCTTTTTCTGATAACAAAAATTATCATAAGGTCTAGTTTTTGAAGATTCTCCAAGAGTCTGAGCATAAGTCCGAGTCTGCGGTCTAGAAATAGTAGTACCACTGATCTGGGTGACTACAAGTCTTTGAGTCCTCATAAATCTAGCAATGGCTACTAAATTCTGTTTGAACTCTATACACAATCTAATGTTCACGTTGCACCATTTAGCTATATTGGGGGAAATACATCTTCCCGATGAGTCTATTTTCAGAAACAATCTCATATCTAGATTTTTTAGGAGGAACTAAGATATGATTAAAGTTCTCTAGGATTGGTCTTTATTGAGAGTCTTGAATATAAGTCTATCTTTACGTCACACCAGCATTTGGACTTATGCGTCTAAGATAGTCTAGAAAATCCTCTTTATTCAGTCTACTTGTTCTAGAGGAACTCATGTTGTCTAAGTCTTCAATTTGCAACATAAAACTGAAAATCATATTAGTGTTAGCAAACATTGGCTCTCTTGATATAATGACTAGAATGGTATTTTTACTCCCCTTAATATGTATAATAGAGAAGTCATAACCATTAAGCAATTGATGCCATCTAATAAGTCTATTAGTCCTTGATTTGGACAAGTCTAAATCTCTGAATTTTACTATATAAGAAGAGTCAGTATACATAGTAAAATATTTAGGTCTAAGAAAAAGCATATATTTTTCCATTTCCCTTACTATGGCTAAAACTTCTTTTTCATGGGCAGTGTATCTTGTTTGTGGATCAATAAAGGTTCCAAAACTATATCTACAAAGTTTTTTCATTTTGATCTGATGATAAATGGTAAAGTATACTGCTTCCCATTGTTTATCAGATGCATTTGTCTCTACTATAAATTGGTCTTCAACATTGGGCAGTTCAAGTAAAGGGATGTTTTTGACTGCTTCTTTAATATGTCTTATAACTTCAAAATCATCTTTAGTCCAATAAAAAGGATTAGTCTTGTCTGTTCCTTTTAATTTGGAAGTTAAGCTTTGTCTTTTTGAAGCAAATTTTTTAACAAAGTCTATAGCACAATTAAGTAATCCTAAAAATGATTATAATTATTTTATGTCTTTGAGTTGGTCTGAAAACTTAAGGATATTTTTGGTTATGTGTTCAGCTAAGAATATTTTTCCCTTATTAATATGCATTCCCAAAAAATCTATTTAATTCTTAAATAATTGCATTTTCCTTTCAAAAATAGCAATACCATGTTTATCTAATTCTAAAATAATCTTTTTTAAGATGGTATATATGCTCTATCTCAGACTTACTGGAATGTCATCTATGTAAACAAGACAAAATTCGTAATAAGGTCTAAATATATTATCCATTCTTCTTTGGATTACTTGAGGAGCATTCAAGTATCCAAATGGCATTACTAGCCATTCGTATATTCCTTGGGGCACACTAAAGGTTGTCCAAGTAATATTGTCTGGATGCATCTTAATTTTCCAGAAGCCTAATTTGTAATCAAACTTACTGAATATAATTCCATCTTTAATCAAATTGATTAAATTGTTCTTGCTTGGTATCTTATAAGAATCAAATTCACAATTTTTATTTAGTTATCTGTAATCTATGACCATCCATTTTTTTCCTCTTTTTCATTCAGATTCATTTTGAACATATAAGGCGAGGCTATTATGTCTACTTTTTCTTTCTCTAATAATGCCTAACTTAATCATTTCATCTATGTCTTTTTTAAATTCTTCCCCGTCTTCTTGTGAATATCATTTCTTATATGTTCCACCATTAATAATCGCGTCTGGGTTAATAGGGATGATTTCACAATAACTTTGGTCTTTATCCCATTTAGCGATGGGATTTTCTCCTAAAGTAGGTTCTATTAATAGCCTAATCGTTTCTTTTTCTACCTATATATCCATTTTCCTTTATTTGGATATAACTTGAACCTATAATAAGGTGTGCCGGGCTTGATCTAGAATGTCTTGTTGTATAAGGGTTATTTGCTTATAACACTTTTAGTCTGGACACTTACATTCTTTTTGTAAGGGTTTAGTAATTTTTAGGGATTCTTATTGGCTTGTAGGTCTAGGTCCCCCATGCTCAGCTGAAGAACTCGGATGTTTTATGGGTTTATAATTGGGTTTGACCTGCATAAGGTCAAAGGCAGTCTTGTGATCTATCAGAGGGGCTTTAATATTAAATTCCTCTTTATCAGTAAGTAATATCTTCTCGTTATACTGAATATAAGGATGATATTTACTAATAACGTCTTTTCCTAAAATAATGTTTCCTATGAAACTGGGACGAGGATCCATTTTCCAAAACCGATGATTGACGGTATTGTTGGTCTGATTCCTAATTTAAAATAAATAGGAATAGTCTCAAAATATAAGGTAAATGCATCTCCATTAGCTACCTTACCATAGATCTCTTGCTTACTATCTAGAAAATAATCTTCAGTAAAGGCATTAGCCTTACAAATACTCAGAGAGCATCATGTATCTATAAAACCTGAAAGTCTATTAGGATAATTTTTATGTTGTATAAAAATTTCTACAAAACAAGCATGCGGTTTAGTAGAAATTCCTAAATTATTCTTTTCTAAAATAGATATTCCTTTCTGGGGTTTATTTATAAAATCTAAGGATGTTAGGTCTTCTGTACTACTATCAGAGAAGTTGTCTTCTAAGTAATAGGAAATTCCTTTCCTTTTAAGTCTTCATTTTCTTGCAATCTTTTAGCTATATTTCTGTCAATATCTTGATAATATGTTTTAATATCTAGGTCTATTTGAGCTTCATACTGGCTAGTATAAATTTCTCTAAATCTAGTTCTCCAATAGTTTTCATGGTAATGTAATTGACAAATAACGCAAACCATAAATAATTTCGTTTGTATAGTCTCAAAGCATTCTACACATCTAAAGTCTTTCTTGATACATTTCATTTCAAATGTGTAATAATGTCTTTCATCAAAGTAACATCTAGGTATATATGTTAGTAACTCAGGATTCCTAACTGTCTATGTTTTCTTTAAAAATGGGCTCAATATACATTTATACCAAGCTTCTTCGAAGTCTATATATTCATCATCTAGATCGTCTTGATAAGCTTGCACCATATAAAAATCTAAAGTATCCTGAGATTCTTCATAATCATCAGTATCACTATTATAGTCTTTCGAATCACTATATGTATATGCACTATAGATACTAATATTATCATCATCTTCTATGTTTGAAATTTCTATAGCATATAGGATATCAAATTCTTCTTGATCTGCATAGTCTAATATTGTATTAATGATCTCAATACTTTCTTTATCTTTCTTATTAGGGTAGTCTTTAGCAAAGTGTCCTTCTTTGTCGCAAGTCCAACATTCTTTGATGATAATCTTAGATTGAGCTAACCTTCTTATGCTTAGTAGTGATCTTCTTAAAATATCTTCTTCGGTTAAATCTATTTTTCTTAGTCTTAGAGTTCTTTTCCCTAAAGGTAGTAGATGGTATAAATCTATACTTTTTTGGAAATCCTAAAGGTCGGGTCTTAACCTTCCTATGTTTACATTCTAATTCATTTTTAAATTTCTTAGATTCATTTCCACATCCCCATTGAATTGGAGCGATGTCTCTTTCGTCTTTGATTGAAGGGATCTACTTGAATGTTTCTTCTATTAACTTTCCTTGAGTTATATCACGTCTCTTAGATATGATATAGTCTTTGGCAAAATTGATTCTTTCACCAAGGGATTGTTCTTAACTCTAGCATCTCCTGGCCAATTCATATATTCATTAATTTGGATTTTTCCTATGACTGGTATCTTTCTAAAGTATTCATCTTTTAAGGTCTCTCCAAATTCTTTAATTTGGTAATATAGATGCTCATAATTATTGTTATATTCATTTATCTTATCTAGTTTGTAAATGCTAAGGAGGTCTAACTTAGTTTTCGCTAGGTCTTGTTCATTGATTTGAGCTAAATATCCAGCTCCAATGAATTTTGATGTGAACAATTGAATATATTCTTCAATTGATCTTTCTTATAGGTTCTCCTTCATTTTCTCAATATTAGCTAAGGAGTCTTCATCTGTGGCCTTTCTTAAATTATCTAAATAATCTTTTACAATACCCCTAATGGATTTCTTAGTGTATTGCTTACATGAAGTTGCATCCCATTATTCATTAGATGCAAAGCACATGTTCATCTGATTACGCCATTCGTTTAAAGCTTTCTTCCTATCTTGTATATTGTCTAAGTTTGGGTATATCCCAACTGGATTTATGGCTTGACTTGCCATGCTTTTAACAGGAGTGAAACTCTTGTCACTAGTTGAAACGTCTTTTATATAATTAGGTTTAGTTTTAACTAAAGTATTTGAATAAATGGGAATGTTTATTCCTATTGGTTTACTAAAAAGTCTAGGAGCATCTTCTAGCCTACTACTACTTCCTATCTCTTGCTTATTAGGTTCTACTTGTGTAGCTGGCATTAGTCTTTCTTCTCCTTCTTCTATTAGTCTAAGGGTTCTAAGAAGTTCTTTAGTATTCTTAGATTCTCTTAATTTTAATATACAGTCTTGAGCTGTCATATTAAATCTTTCTCTTTCTTGAAATCTAATAGAATGACTTTCTTAAGGTGATCTTTAAATGTCTTCATGTCCAATTCTGAGGGTTCATGTCCAAAGTTTTGGATCCTAGCTTTATCATTAATTAAGTCTTTTTGTTCAAATGATCTTCTAGGTCTAATTACCGGGGCTTATCTTAGTAAACTAGAACTAGTCTTACTACTACATTCTCCTTCTGAAGGATCATTGATTATGGCTTCTCCAATATTCCTAAATCTAACTTCTTCAGTATGGATATTCTTATTGATAATCTTAGGAGGGCCAAACTGGATAGTAACATTTCCAGTGACATCGTCTTGATTAATAAATAATGATTTATTTTGTATAGTCTTAGTTTCTTAAAATTCTGGAAATTGCTAAAGGGTCTTAGCTTTTTCTTTCATAGGTATAGTATTCCTAATACTGTAAGTATGATTGTAGTCTAAAACGTTGGTTCTAACTAAACATTATTCATTAATCCCATCTCTGGGGAATTCTCGATTGCATTCCTTCATAAGAAAATTGGGAGAACTTCACATAGCTTTAGAATTCTATATTTATATTAGCATATGGGATAATGTAGTCTTCATAACCACTAGCATATAAGATTAACTTAAAATGTTTGGATGTGTCTATGCTTACTGTAAATGTCGGAATGATATTAAAGTATTCTATGTTGTCTGACATTTCTAATTGGGCTATCCCAATAAGGCTTTTCTCAAAATCTTTCCATCTTTTATCTACTAAAAAACATAATATGTTGATATTATTTTGAGGTCTATGTAATCCTTGGATTCTTTCTTGAAAGAGTCCAAAGGTTAGGAATTGGAACTTCCTATCAGTTCCTCTAGATCTAAGCCATTCTGAGTAAAAAACTGGAAGCTCAGTGCAGTCTTTATCTAACACATGATTCTTATAATGGTAAGTCATGTTATAATTAGGAGTCTTAGGAGTGGCACCTTATTTAAACAAGTCTATGTATCTAACGGCTGGAAGTTGTCAATTATGAATGGAATCTTCATCAATCTTCCAGTTAACTTCATCCCATTCTTTCCATTAGAGAGGATTGGTGAAATTTCTCTCCTTCCACCATGTTCTAACATTAGAGGATGGATCCTTAAGTCTTTATTGCATACAATTACTCTGTCCAATATTTGGGGTAGAGCTAACTATCTTACTAATCTTATCTAATCCATCATTTATGATTCTTCTAGTTATGGTCTTTTCTTCCTTAGTTCCGACATAAGGAGATTCTTTAAATTCAGAGGTGGTTACCTGTTTTTGTTCAAGTCTTTTTTCAATTCTTTCTAAGGAGTCTGAATAATATTTTTTGTCTTTTTAGCTGCCTAAGGATTTCTTCATTAAATGTCTTTATTCTCTTTCCTTGAATTATTGTTAATATATTCACTATTTTTAACAAGAGTATTAACAAGAGAATTAGCGATCTTATTAATATAGTTTTTTACCCCATCTTCTTTTTCTTGTTTATGCACAGATTCGTGTGGCATCCTAGCTTCTATGGTTTCTACAGTTTTTTTCTATTTTATCTAAATGAGTTAAAATAAATGGAGAGTCTAATTCAGCTTGGGATGGTTTATTATATATAAACTTAATTCCTTATATAATTTATTCGTACTTTTCTTCTACTTGGGCCATGTCTAGTCTAAGTTCATTAATAATACTATCCATTTTGGATAGGTTATGGCTTTCCATGTTATTAAGATAATTTGCTAAATTTTGTTGGAATTTAACAAAGTTTGTTTAGAAGGTGGTTAATCCTTCTGTCTTAGCTTTTAAATCTAAATGTAAGTCTTTTACAAAGCTAATATTATAGTCTTGGGTAACTGTTATAGATCTAGAAATTAAATTTAATCTTTCTAATATGAGTCTAGCTACTTTAGCACCGTTGGCGATCTCATTTTTATTTATCTGGTAATAAAATATTTCATCATTTATCTTTTCTAAAATTCTTTGATAAAAATCTGCTAAGGTCTGAATGGAGAGGTTTCCAGTAATCTCATTCCAGTCTGATTTAACTATTTCCATTGGGTAAATAATTGTCTAATCTAGGGATAAGTTTAGTTTGTTCTTTGGTGAGTTTAATTAACTCACTGTCTTGATTTTTTTTCAAAATTTTAATTTCTAAAATGTCTTTGTTAAGGGCTTCTATATGATAAGTCTTAATATTTATTTCTTACAGTACATGTATAAGGTCTATTCGGATTTGGCTATATATTTCTAGTAGTCTGTTAGAGATATTTTTTATCTCTATTTCTAGGGTTTGAATGTCTTTTATTAATTATCTTAAAATAAGGAATATACACTTATTTTAGTCTATTATGTTATTAATAGCACTGGAGGTAACTTGTCTACTATTTGCGTGTTTTGCTGGGATTTGTTCAACGTGTGAACGGTCGTCTATGTGTGAGGTTAAGCAACTTTCTGAGTCTAAATCAGTTATGGGTATATGTTTGGTAGTCTGGGATGGTTCCAAAAATATCTTTGTAAATGTGAGGGATAAATCCCAAGGGCATTAAAGTCTTTTTACTAAGTCGAAAAGGAACGTTTTATAGATTTGATACCACAATTAGGATTTGGTCAAAATTTCGTGGGTTTCTAAAGATCTTAAGGTCTTGATACCAATTTGGGTCTAAACTATAAATCTTTTAAATATATAGTTTTAAATTAAGGTTTTAATATAAGACAAGAGGGGGACCATCTAAAGAAAATAACAAAATGTCTTAGGGACCACTAGGGGACCACACCCGGATAAGGACAAAAATCTGTTAATCCGTTCTTTAAGGAAGTCCGTTTAAGAGAATCTCTCTCTCTCTCTCTCTCTCTCTATATATATATATATATATATATATATATATATATATATATATATATAAACTAGCGAAATGCCCGTACTTGAAGGCACGAAGAAAATTTCCAAAATACGTAATTGCAAAACGGCAAAAATATCAACAATACGTAACTCCAAGGCAAACATTTGTTTCCGCAACAAACTAAAATGTAATATTAAAATAAAATCACCATAATATCTTTATTTATTTATTTATAGGACTATCCACCCTGCGTAACTAATAATAAATAGTTCAACAACATTCAAATAGTCTAAATTCATCAACAAATTCACATATAACATGAAATATACATTATTCATCAATCAAAATCCCATTGTCCTTCAAATAAACAAAGTGTTAATTTATATAAAAAAAAATGGATAGTCTCATTTGTTTATTGGACCATCCACCCTGCTTAAGGGATAACAACCAATCCAACAATATTCAAAACGCCCAAATTCATCTAACAAATTATTCAATGAAGAAAAATTTCTTACAATAAATGACATATATAGAACAAACTCTAGCTACACAATCTCCTTATCTTGACATCATTTAACTCTCTCCATTTCTCAAATGTTTCGCCAACACGTACCACATAAGTTCCCTTCTAATGCAATTCTTCATCCAAAAGCTCCGCGAAATTTCTGTGAAGCGGCATCCTATTTTACCCTTTGGTTTTTACACGTGTCATGAGTGGCTGCGGGCCCCTATACCAGTCGATCACACCGGGACACCCTTGTCATGCAGGGCAATGCCACTTTCTCTTCGATTCATTTATTGAATCCACGCTCGAACTATCCAACTTCTAAAAAAAGACGACAAACTACCTTCTCAGCATACTGAAACATTACAAATAAGTAGATATTAGTTCTATATCCTGTAATAAAAAAAATATGATTATTGTAGATGGGTGTCTATCAATAAAAAAGAAAAATAAAATAAAAATGCTTCTTTTATTAATGACATCTGAGAGGTGCCCGCAAGGGTCACCCAGAAGTCCAAAAGCCATCGCAAGGGTCAGCGCCGCCGTAAGTGTCGACGCCACTTCAAGTGCCAGCGCCACTTCAAGTGTCTGCACCGCTGCAAGTGTCTACGCCGCTGCAAGGGTCAGCGCCGCTTCAAATGACAGCGCCGTTGCAAGTGTCAGCGCTGTCGCAAGTGAATGCGCCGTTGCAAGTGTCGGCGCCGCTTCAAGTACCAGCGCTGCTGCAAGTGTCAGCGCCGCTGCAAGGGTCGGCGCCGCTGCAAGGGTCCGCGCCGCTGCAAGTGTCCGCACCGCCGTAAGGGTCGGCGCCGCCTCAAGTGACAGCGCCGCTACAAGTGTATGCGCCATTGCAAGGGTCAGCGCCGCTGCAAGTGTCGGCGCCGCTTCAATTACCAGCGGCGCTGCAAGTGTCAGCGCCGCTGCAAGTGTCCGCGCCGCTTCAATTACCAGCGCCGCTGCAAGTGTCAGCGCCGCTGCAAGTGTCCGCGCCGCCGCAAGGGTAGGCGCGGCTTCAATTGCCATCGCCGCTGCAAGTGTCTGCGCCATTGCAAGGGTCAGCGCCGCTGCAAGTGTCTGCGCCACTACAAGGGTCAGCGCCGCTGCAAGTGTCAGTGCCGCTTCAAGTGCCAGCGCCGCTGCAAGGGTCAGTGCCGCTGCAAGTGTCGGCGCCACTTCAAGTGCCAGCGCCGGTTCAAGTGTCTGCACCGCTACAAGTGTCAGCGTCGCTGCAAGTTTCTACGCCGCTGCAAGGGTCAGCGCCGCTGCAAGTGTCAGCACCGTCGCAAGTGTCCGCGTCGCTGCAAGTACCAACGTCGCTGCAAGTGTCCGCGCCGTCGCAAGGGTCGGCGCCGCTTCGAGTTCCAGCGCTGCTACAAGTGTCTGCGCCATTGCAAGGGTCAGTGCCGCTGCAAGTGTCGGCACCACTTCAAGTGCCAGCGCCGCTTCAAGTGTCTGCATCGCTGCAAGTTTCTACGCCGTTGCAAGGGTCAGCACCGCTTTAAATGCCAGCGCCGCTGCAAGTGTCGACGCCTCTTCAAGTACTAGTGTCGCTGCAAGTGTCCGCGCCGCTGCAAGAGTCGACGCTGCTTCAAGTACCAGCACCCCTGTAAGTGTCAGCGCCGTTGCAAGGGTCGGTGCTGCTGTAAGTGTCCACGCCGCTCCAAGTGCTAGCGTCGCTACAAGTGTCAGCGCCGCTACAAGGGTCAGCGCCGCTTCAAGCGTCAGCGCCACTACAACAAGGGTCACTACAGCAATAACGTTCGAGAGGTGCCTGCTAGGGTCACTACAGAAATCCAAAATTAAGAAGTACCACTGCAAGGGTCAGCGCCGCTGCAAGGGTCACTGCAGTAATGACAGTCGAGAGAGTCAGCTTCACTTCAAGGCTCGGCGCCACTGCAAGGGTCACTGCAGAAATGTTATTCGAGAGGTGCTGCTACAAGGGTTTCGACAGAAACTCATATTGAGGGAGTAGCTATCACAAATAACTCCCCATCATGAAGCATCAGTCTCTAAATGAACAACAAGACTAACACTTTACTTTCTTGTACAGGTTGCCTAGTCGAGCAAGCAGGGCTCGAACAGGCGCGCTGGGACCTCCTGAGAGTTTTGGCTTGGCGGCTGAGGGACAAGGTATGTTGAGCAAGCTCAACCACTTAGCACAATAGGATTGAGAGAATACTAGTACGAAGACCCAGAAGTCACTCGAGACTACACACACTGCACACTTGGTCATAAGTGAAGTGAGCAGCCAAAGAGCTGGCTACTCACAAGAAATAAACTCTTTACAAGAAAATGACTTTTTCAGAAGAGGGGGTCCTCAAGGTCCCTCTCAAGAAAAACAACATTTTTTAGAGGAAAGGAGTCCTTAAGGTCTCCTCTCTCAAGATTTGCAAAATTGCACCACGAGTTACCGTTTCGAAAGATAACTACCAAATCTGATATTTTGTCTCCATTAGGGGACATATGTGATTTTTGACTTTTGGTCGGCGCCAGGTGGCGCTTGCAGGGGGACAGGCAGGCTGCCTATAGGTAGGGACAAATGGTACACTTCATACATTGTTCCCCACCAACTCTCTCAATTTTGGCCCCCAAAAAATGCCAACTCACCCCTAACACCCTAGTATAAATAGACCTCTGGGCAAGGTAAGAAAGATAGACAATATAAATTGCACTGTTACTCTGCTAAAATATCACCAGACCTACCTAGTATTCTCTCCCTGATCATTCTCTTAGTGTTGAGTGCCTTGTTCCTTCACTCCCCACTGACACCCATCACTCTCAGGTGTTTCCCTTGAGAAAATTACTATTTTTGCTGTGAAAGTTCATCTTCTTGCAGGGAGTGAGTTGAAGCTTGAGTTCCATTGTTACCAGAAGGAGAATTTTTCTTCAGAAGTTGCACCAGGAGACCTTGAAGACCTTGCAGACAGTGTCCATTGGAGTGGGTCACGCCTCACCCTTTCCAGTTATTCATAGACCCTAGTCTCGCTACCCTCCTACATTTAGCGACTCTGCTGGGGAGGTATCCTCACTTCCATGGACAAAGAAGGTTTCAATGTCTCTAAGCAGTTGGTTTTTAGGGCATTCCGTCTGGTAATGGAGCTTACGGTTACCAGACTACTCAGGAAGAAGTGGTGGTGATCGGAGCCAAGGCACCAGCGCCTCAGGGAGGGCAGACCAGTTCGCCGACAGTGGCTCCAATGGCAGGTATGAATCTTATGGCAATATTTTTTGACTTTTTAAAGCAAAAACAATGTGGATATATCAATCTTGGGTCAAGGTTATGTAACACCTCCTTCCTCCCCTTCTGGAGGGGTAGCCACTCCTATTGCAATTCCGGCAGAGACAACTCCGTCTCGGAAGGTGGCGTCGGAGCAGGTCCTGGCGCCAACAGGTTCTTCAGCTGCTAAAAGCACGTGTTTGGAGGAGTCACCCTTTAAGGCTGTTACTATGGAAGAAGTGAGGAAGCTCCTCTCCTCCTCTCAAAGAGAGGGTTCCCACCTATACGAGGAGTTACAAGACCCCTATCCACAGGAAGTAAGTGAGAAGCCATACCCTGAGGGGTATATTCCACCAAAATTTATCAAGTTTGGTGGTAGGGGGGAGAACCCTAGAGAGAACGTGAAGAGGTTCGTCGAGTACCTGGGAGTACATGCTGGCGATAAGAACCTGAGGTTGAGGGAGTTATCTAAGACTCTCACTGGGAAGGCTTATACATGGTATTCCCACTTGGTGCCTAACAGCGTCCCTACTTGGGAAGAGATGCATAGGCAGTTCCTCCAGAAGTTTTTTGTAGCGGAGGACGAATTTACACTGAGGCACCTGGCGCAAGACGTCCAGAAGCTAGGAGAAAAGTTGATGCACTACATCAAGCGATTTCGCGAGAGGCCCCTAGATGTCCACGAGGACGTGGCGTAGGCCAGGTTGCTACAGATATGTGTGGAAGGACTCTTAGAAGAGTACAAGCTGCACTTGATCAACGAAACTAGAGATGGAACTTTCAGAAAATTCACCAGGTCCGCCAGCAACATAGCTATGATAATCAAACCAAGAGCCCCGGGTTGGAGGACGCAAGTTCCACTGACTTTCGGGAGGTTTCAAGTTTCGATGAGGCAAGCGGTTAACTATGTGGACGGGAGTAACAAAGGGAAGAAGGGAGGCTCTGGGGCCAAGACTGATAGTCCCGGCAACAAGAGAAAATTTGGGGAAGATGCCCCGCCGCCACTACCGTGCAGCGTAGCTGAGGCTATGGATTGTTACCGCACCTTAGTGACAAAAGGCGTAGCAGGACCTCCCCACCTAAAAGGAGAAACCCCCACTGCAGCTGACAAAGCCAATCCAAAGTACTGCGAGTTGCACCAACGAGTGCAGCACTCTACCAAGGATTGTTACTACTTGCGAAGGATCATTGGTGAGCATATGGCCAACGGTACCTTGCAGATACCCCCTGTGGACATTAACGAGAACCCACTTCCTGCGCATCACTTTGGCACCCCCAACATGGTAGTTGCCTACAACGAAGAAGCTACAACAAATCTTATAAAGCGGGAGAGTGGCGAGCATTTATGAAAGGAGTTAGAAAATCTATCACTGAGCAGACTTGAGCTAGAAAGAAAGCAAGAGGAGTGGTTCTTCACTCCGGAGCATGAAAAGGGAAGTGGGGAAGTTAAGGAAGTGGCTCTCTCAGAAGGTGAGGTAGACATCATCCTCGCTCTACATGAGGGAGGAACCTCTGAAGCAGAGTATGTTTGCAGTGCCCAGACGTACGAGGTAGACTTAGATTCTGAATGTGAGGCCATAGCGAGAAGCCTCAAGTTCAAATGGTTTTTTGACCAGATAGGGGTAAAGTACGACACGAGGGTTTCCATCACGAGGAAAGTCTTGGAGGCAGTGCAGTAGCAGGGAGACCCTTCGCTAAATTGGCAGGGGCCAATCGGAAGGATGATTAAGAAGTATACATCTGAAGTGGTGTTTTTAGAAGCAGATAGGGTGGTGCCCTACTTCCACAACCGCCCATTGTACGTCACAACCATAATTAATGGAGTCTCATTTCCCGGGGCGTTGATGGATGGAGGAACATCCATTAACATCATTCCCATCAGTACATTATATGAAATAGGAATTGACCAGGAGAAGGTGGTTTTGGTACCACTAGTAATTTCCGGATTCGACAACGCCGGAATGTAGTCTATTGGATACGTGAATGTGGGAATTAAGTTGGGAAATTTCACCTCCCACATCAAATTTCATGTTATTAACTCTAACACTAGCTACCAAATTACTCATTGGAAGGGTATGGATGCACACTCATGGCGTAGTGCCTTCCACCTACCATCAATGCACGAAGGCAAACATTAGAGGTATAGAGATAGTGATCAAGGCCATGCAGAGACCCTTCGCCGTTAAGGAGGCCCACTTGGTAGATGCTGCCTTCTACACCGAGTTAGATGAGGAAAGAAAGGTTTCTACAAGAAAACTAGTAGGAATCAAGGTAGCTGAGGGAAGGGTCCCACATAAGAAATCCGTTCATGACCGTCTAGGGGAGAGGATAATCCCCCATATGGAAAAAGGCAAGAGGAAAGTAGAGGAGGTAGCTAGACCCCCTCGAACTTGCAAGAAAGTGGTCTTGCCAGATTGAAAGATCATCTATCGTTTATAACGGTCTACACGGGAGGTGTTCTGGGATGAGAGCATCGACTCGATGCCCGAGTGTTTTATCGTTGATGAATCCCATATTATTGAGCATGTTGATTAACCAGAAGAAGCGCCAGAGTGCATGCAAGACGGACCCAGAGAGCAGCTGCAGGAATTAGAGGAAATCAAGTTGGGGTTAGAAGAGGGCGAGAGTAAACCCATTCTAATCTCCAAGTGCCTGGAACCGAAGCAGAAGGAAGAGCTCATTGAGCTACTTAAGGAGTTCACTGATGTGTTTTCTTGGAAGTACACGGAGATGCCAGGAATAGACGCAAAAGTGAGCTCTCATAGATTGAACATCCTTCCCAATGCCCTTCCGGTAAGGCAAGCCACACACACATATAAAGAAGACCTTGATTTGAAAATAAAAGCTGAGGTGGAGAAGTTGTTAGCGGCAGGCTTCATCAAGCCTATTCAGCACCCCATATGGCTGTCCAGCATAGTGCCAGTGGAAAAGAAAGACAAGACCCAAATCAGAATATGTGTAGATTTTCGTGACTTGAACAGGGCGTGTCCTAAGGATGAATTTCCACTACCCAGCATAGACAGCTTAGTGGATGCCACCGCGGTACATGAGATGTATAACTTCATGGACGGGTATGTTGGCTATAACCAAATTAAAATGGACCCCGCCGACGCAGAGAAGACTTCCTTCCACACACCGTTAGGGAACGCTCACTATATAGTCATGCCCTTCGGATTGAAGAACGCTGGAGCCACATACTAGAGGACCATGATGGCAATTTTTCATGACTTATTTCATGATATACTAGAATTCTATATGAATGATCTGGTGGTGAAGTCTAAGAAAGAAAACAAGCATATTCAGGATCTCATGAGAGTATTCGAAAGGTGTCGTCGGTATAAGATGAGAATGAACCCCTCAAAGTGTGCCTTTGGGGTTACTGCATGGAAATTCTTAGGTTTCGTGGTAAATAGACAAGGGGTGCAAGTGGATGTAGGGAAGATGAAAGACATTGTGATGATGCCACCGCCCAAGAGTCAGAGACAACTTAAGAGCTTCCTGGGAAAGGTATCCTACCCGCGGAGTTTTATACCTGCGTTGGCAGAAGTAACTCATTCGTTCGTACCTCTACTAAAAGACAAAGCCAAGTGGGTTTGGGGAGAGAGGAAAGAGAGTGCGTTCGAGAAAATTAAAGAAATCCTAGCCTCTCCTTCCACGATGATTCCCCCCGAAGTCGGAGCGCCGTTGCTGCTCTACCTTACTTCTATAAAGATGTCGATAGGGGCCCTCTTGGCGCAAGTGAAAGAAGGAGTGGAAAAACCGGTCTACTACCAGCCAAGAGTAATATCCGAAACAGAATCGAGATACACCAGCATTGAGAGGCACTTCCTGGCGCTGGTATTTGTAGACCATAAGTTGAGACACTATCTTCTAGCCTTCACCGTTCACATAGTCACCAAGTGTGATCCCATCAAGTACCTCCTCGCGCGGACTATACTTGTGGGACGAGCAGTAAGGTGGTTTTTGATCTTGTCAGAATACGATCTAAAATGCGTAGTGCCTAAAGCCATTAAAAGCCAGGCAGTAGCAGATCTGCTGGCCCACTTCCCGAGTGGGGTTTTCAAACCACCTAGTGAAGAGCTGCCGGAGAAAGTTTCCAAGCATGCATGGCGGATGAGGTGAAGAAGTGGTTTATGGAATTCGATGGTTCTAGTGCTCAAGGAATAGGCGGAGCCGACGCCATACTCTCAGATGGGAAGGAGAAGATTACCCTCTCTTTCAAGTTAGATTTTAAATGCTCAAATAATGAAGCTGAGTATGAAGCCCTCATTCTAGGGATGTTGGAAACACTCAGAAGAGGGATCAGGGTATTGTGTATACGAGGGGACTCCAATCTGGTAGTAAGGAAAGTCAATGGAGAGTTTTCCCTTAAACATGCCAACTTAGCGCCATACAGACACATCATCCAAAGACTGCTGGGACAGTTCTTAGAAGTAACTGTAGAGAGGCAGGCGCGAACGATGAACAGGCACCCTGACGCTCTTGCCACCATAGCACAAAAGTTGGACATGGAGGAGTCAGAAGCAACCATCACAGTGAGGCGGAGAACGGTACCCACTACTGTAAAGTCCTTATTCCCAAGTAACGATCCGAAAGATTGGAGGCGTCTGGTAGAGAAGCAACTTGAAACTAGGGAAGGGACAATGAAAATATTAGAGTTAGCCAACTATCATGTGCTGCAGGGAACTCTCTACTTCAAGAGTCCTGGAGGATTTCTGGCAAGGTGCGTAGGGGAGCAAGAAGCCAAGGAGAGGTTAATAAAAATGCACCAGAAGCACTGCGGAGATACGAATATCCCCCTTTACAGACGACTGCAGCGAAGCGGGTATTATTGGCCCGCCATGAGCGTAGAAGCGGCTCGCTTGCAACAAAATTGTTTAAAGTGCCAAGCTAATTTTGACTAGCCGACGGAGGCTATATTCGTGGAAGCCTTCGAAGATTGGAGACATCCGTACCTATTATATCTAAAAGATGGTGAGCTGCCCGCCGAGAAAGCGGATGAAATTTACCTTAGAAAAAGGATAGCCCGTTTCTACTTGGTCAAGGGAGAGTTATATAGGAAAGAGTACAATGATAAGGCGCTATGGTGCGTAGCCAAAGAGGAGGTGGAAAGGGTGCTGAAAGAAGCTCATGAGCCTTCCCACATGGGAGTCGCCAAGCTGTATGATCAACTGATGACGCTGGGATACTACTGGCCGAACATGGAAGTCGACTCCATTGGATATGTGAAAAAGTGTAGAGCATATCAAGTGCATGGAAACATGGTGCACGCTCCCTCCGTTAGTCTACAAAGCTTGGCAGCCCCTTATCCCTTCCACACATGGGCGTTCGACCTGGTGGGAAAGATCGCCCCAGCATCTCATGGTAAGGCTTTTATTATCGTGGCTACAGAATTGTACACCAAATGGGCGGAGGCCATTCCTTTAAGGAGAGTCACCGCCCAAGTGGTAACCCAGTTTATAAAGGAGTATATCATATGTAGGTTCGATATACCCAAAGTGATCCTAACGGATAATGGGGAGAAATTTGTATGCAAATAGATGGCCCTTCTCACAGACAAGTATAATATTGTGCACAATAGCTCAACCATATCCTACCCCAAGGGCAATGGCCAAGCAGAGGCTACCAATAAGACCCTGATAAATATTTTGAAGAAAATGCTAGAAGACATGCCGGGAGCATGGGATGAGAAGTTGCCTATGGTGTTATGGGCCTACTGTACTTCGGAAAAAAAAGCCAATAGGGTTCACTCCCTTCTCTCTAGTATATGGGACCGAAGCTGTCCTACCAGTAGAACTGACAGTACCTTCAGCCAGAATTTCTCTTTGCAATGGGCTCATCCCAGACCCAAGGCATGTGCAACTGGAGGCGCTAGACGAGCATAGAGACAAGGCAAGAGAGAATTTCAAAGTCTACACTCAACAACTGTCCAGGGCCTACGAAAACTTGGTCAAGCCTAGAGAATTCCAGGTGGGAGATTTAGTCCTGCGAGCATCAACTCACCATCTCCGTAGCATGTCGGCATCAAAATTCAAACCTAACTGGGAAGGCCCTTTTGTCGTCAGAGGAGTGGGGAAGTCTAAGCTACTGCCAAATATCAGAACCAGAGAGTGATTGCCTCCAGTCCATCAACTGCAAGTGGCTGAAGAGGTACTATGCTTAGTAACAGCTAACAAGTTTTGTTTGTGTTTTGCATGTTTGTAATGGATTTCGAGGATTGCTCCTATACTAGAAAAGTTTTTTTGTAATTTTTTTTTAGAGCAATACTACACTGTAAACAGCACACAAAGGCAAAGAAATGAAATAACAACACTTTTGATCATTGTTGACATTTGCTTTGCTTACTCATTTATACATACATATACACTCCCTATTAAGTTAGAAGAGAGTACAAAAAAAAAAGAGATCAGGAACTTTTCTCACTAAACTTGGGAGGTAAGTCCATCCTAAGAGAAAGTATACTGAGCAAAGTACCCCAGACATAAATTAATAGAAAATATAGAGGGAAGATTAAATTCCTCCTCTTTAATATTACAAAGAACAGTGAAACTGTTAAAGAGGATATAGAGCAAGGACCCCAAAGACTAGGGGTTGGTTAATTCAAACAGTTTTTTTTAATAAAATCAGGCTTTCGGGAAAGGGGTAGGGGCCACCCTGCTCTCCAACCTAGCCTCTATGACTATAAGCAGTAATATGCAGGAATACCCCCACAGACAGGAGGGGCAACCCAATAAAGTCACATGCCAACACCTCACAGCTACAAGAGGTGCATTTTCAAAAAAATATATACAATATGATAATACATAACTTTTCATATTAATGCAAATACCCCGCAGTATATGGGGTAGCCACCAGTAGACTAAATGCTCATAGAAATTAGAGCAAGTCATATAAAACAAACACCCACAGTATAAAGGGAGAACAAAGGAAAAAGAAAGTGCAGAAGAAACAAAGTGTCTCATACAGGAACGATAAGTGATGTACACATAGAATTCTGAGCACTACAAAGCAAGAAGTAGCCTATCTGCTAGAAACCACAAAAAATAAATCATCACGCGTGATGGCGCCAGCATATGACGGACTAGCCTCCCGCAGAAACTCTTCCTCCAACCTGATGAATTTAGCCTCATCCTACTCATCACCAGACTCGAGTCTGGCAAGCTTCACCTGTAGTAGGGCGATCTGATTTCAGATCCTTATAGCCTCAGTGTGCCGTTGCTCAACTCTAGACCATTGGGAAGTATGAAATCTCACTATCTTTCGAAAGGGAACGCTCCGAAAGGGGCGAACCCCCGCGTCAAGCCAATCCAAACGAAAATGATAGAACTGCTGTAGGTCACGGAGAGCATCCAAGAATAGCAAAATAGAAGAGCTAGTCAGCTTAGCAGAGGAGGAAGCCAAGAACTCATGAACATGGCTGGCAAGATCTCTCAGGTTGAAGGCCGTAAAACTGTCAACCTGAAGTATACTCTGAGAAGTGAACGTCTCGGGATGGTGCTCCAAGATGAGATCCAAGAGCTGATGCTCATGTACCCTGAAGCAGTCCTGGTAACTCCTCACACCATAGCCTACTAGAAATAATCGCGGCATACTCTACTTCATCATCGCCATCGGAGTGACGAGACCCCGCCTCAAAAGGAAGGAAAGAAGACTCTCCACCAGAATCAGCGTCACCGACCAAAGGAGTGAACTCAGAACTATGATCTCCCTCCTCAGTCGCCCCACTACCAGTCTCCACAGTCATCGGAGTACTTTCATGCACCTGGAAACAATGAGAGAAGGGTGAAATGAGAATGCTTGCACAGTATACGCAAGAAGAAAAAGAGGGGAATAGTAAAAAGAGGGGGTATGCCAGCTTAATACCTCTCTCGCAGTTGCCCCACTGCCAGACTCCACAGTCATCGGAGTACTCTCATGCACCTGGAAACAATGAGACAAGGGTGAAATGAGAATGCTTGCACAGTATACGCAAGAAGAAAAGAGGGGGATAGTAAAAAGAGGGGGTATGCCAGTCTAATACCTCTCTCGTAGTTGCCCCACTGCCAGACTCCACAGTCATCGGAGTACTTTCATGCACCTGGAAACCGTAAAACAAAGGGGAAATGAGAATGCTTGCACAATATACGCAAGAAGAAAAGAAAGGAAATAGTAAGAAGAGAGTATGCTAGTTTAATACCTCTCTCGCAACCATCCCACTCTCTGACTCCACAAGTATTGGAACAACTTCATCCGGCTCCTTAGTCATCAGAGCGACCTCGCTCACCTAGAAACGATTCAAAAAAGGTGAAGATGGGAATGCTCGCGCAATTTAAACAAAATAATAAAGACATAAGAATGACATAAGGGAAATAGATACTTTTATACACTGTACCTGAATAACGCCCTCCGTAATGGTCATACAAGGAGGAGCAGGGGCTCCCATAGGGGCAGCAACACTGGTCGACGCTCAAGAAGGGGCTGTCTCGGAGACCAGTGCTTCTGGAGAAGCTACCTCAACCACAAGCACTTCTGTAAGAACAACCTCAGTGACGGAGGGCGCGAGGCTGAGAGTGACAAGAAAGGGCGAGAGGTAACAAATCAGTTACTCCATGAATGATAAATACTTCAATTAAAAAAAGAGGGAGAGGGAAACTCCTAAAAAAAAGCACCACAGAGACACCTACCTGAAGGGGCGCGATAACAGGACAAACTGGCCTATGTATAGGGGTTGCTGAAGAGACAGTAGCAGGAGCCGCACTCGAAATAGCGCCAAGGGATAACTGCGACAAAGTAAAAGAGGGACTACGATAAGTACAGGCTGGATAGATAAGAAATATAGAACCAAGAAAATAAGAGAGTACCTGAACCCCATCCAAAGGGGAAGCGCGGAAAAGGACAATCGACGCAGTAGGGGCAGTGCTGATAGCCTGCAGAGAATGAAAGTATGTTATTCATCGCATGATCGAGGATAAAGAGATTCCATGCTTCAGTGGAAAGGCCTGACCTGAAGCGTAGGCTCACTGGTTGAAGCCATAGTAAATATTGGGCCACGAGAGATCGCCTAAACCAAAGGTCTAACGTCCATAGATACACGAACCCTAGGGATAGAAATTCTCCCTGAAGAGGATAAACCCGGGGCGGTAACGCCAGGCAAGGGAGGAGCCCCTCCCTCAGAAGAAAGTCCAAGAGCCATTAGGACTCCTATTAAAAAAGAAATAAATATTCAAAAGTAAAAATGCGTACCTTAGATGAAGAGGCCTCTAGGGGCTCAGCTGCAGAAGTGCCCACCGCCGAGATAAGGGAAGATGAGGTGACAACGCCAGAAGACACAACCCTCTACGCATGGTAAATGGGTAAATAATAGGAAGAAGTAAAAGAGAAAATGATACAATGAAAGTTTTGAGAATAGCGAGGCATACCTGAGGAGAAGGGAAAGCCACAAGGGTGGTCCTGGTGATGGTAAAGTGCACAGATGAAAGCTGCTAGGAAATGACAGTGTACACAACCAAAAGGTAGTTGAAAAATGAATAAATTACAACAGATGGTAAAAGAATTAAGGAGACAGCAAACCTCTCTAAAAAGGCCTCGGGAAGAAATGAGCATGGAGTCCCTCTCCCGCTGAAAGGGCGTCGGTCGTAGTGGGGGAAGAGGAGAACTACTTGTCCCTACGGAAATAACGTGTACAAATATGACAGTATGCTTTAATTAACAAATAAAAAATAATGAGGGGAAGAAAGAAAATCATATGCAAAAAAATATAGACAAGTAAAGGGGGAATGCTTACAGTAGCAGGGCGCGTAGTCTGGCTATAAGGGATATGGGTGGGCCTAACCCCCCTAGGAGAATGGGATGCCTCATCATCACTAGAAGACTCTCTGATAACGAAGCATAAGTGTCAGTAGTGCTTTCGCTATGGAAACCCAGGCCGCCCATATCACCCGAAGAAGAACTATGGTCGTCATAGGAAGGGGTGCTCCCATAATCAACTAGTTCCTCTTCCAATGAAGGGGAGGGAGATAAAGAAACTCCGAGAGAACTAGTTACACTAAGTAAAGAATTTCGTGGTAGAGTACCTTCCGCAATGGGAATAGACGCGACCCGCACCTCTTGGGAAGCAAGGCTTGGTGAGGAGTAGCCTTTCCCTCTCACTACTGGGGAAGTCTTCCCCGCCCTAAGATTTCCAGTATCAGACTCTTGATACACTGTAGAGGAAGCAGCCATGCCAGTGCCATCTCCTTTCTTTTTCTTCGCAGCCCGGGTCCTCACAGGAGAAGAAGGAGGAGAAGCAGTAGTAGCAGGAACAAAATTGGATACGTCGGCATCAGGGTATTTCCTTTTGCTCGTAGTAGAGGTGCTTGATTTCCCTCTGCTTTTTGGTTGGCTCCTAGACTTCACAGGGGGAAGCTCAGCCGGCGGAGACGGAAGTGACTCGTCAATGAGAGGTTTCACTAAAATGGGAATGGCATGCTCCAAGAGTGGTGTGGAGGTGGTGATGAGAAACCAAGGATCTTTCTGCGTCCGCCTGACCAAAAATTGAGCTCTGGTGTATTTAATGGGGTTAGTCTCATGAGGGGGGACAACTACACATTCTTGGATAAGACAAACCTGCTGCTGCCAAAGAAGGAACCAAGACGAAGTAAATGAAGGATGATAATCGCAGGGAGGCACATAGAGGGTACCCAAACCACTGACCCTATGGAATAATCCCTGAAGATTAAAGCCAGCACACGCCTCTGAAAATGCCTCAGAATGACTGTTGTAGGTAGGAAGAGGAGGGGTATGAACGCCCTGATCATAGCCGAACTGTCGTCTTGCCCTCTCGAAATGATAAGATTTAGCACGCGGACCTAACTCGGTCCAAGAAGGGAGGTGACATGGTATGAGCATCGTCACCACATTAATATGAGGACACGTGGAAACCGACCCCACTGCTGAAGGGCAATAGAAGGTCCCGCCATCGTTAGGGAAAGAAAGCCAGCTGAAAGTTCCCCCAGGGCGTCTGGTATAAGGCCGAAACTGAAACTCCTTGATATCATCAATAAACATTCCCAGAGATTGCTTGGGAGTTCTCTTATGCCACCGGAGAAGTCTCGCAGCGTCACTATGACAAGTGTGAGCCCCTGAAGTAAAGTGGGGGAAATGCTCAAACAAAAAGGCCATCAAGAGAGGGGCGTTGGAATGATTAGCAACATCATACCGATCGCAGGACCTCTCTACATCTATGTGTGCTCGGTCCATCCAGGTGTAAAGAGAACCTAAGGTCAGGGCAGCCATGGGTACCGACCTACCGCGAGACAATCGTACATCCAATCTAAAAAGAAGTTCGCGAGGACATTCTTCAGGCTTACCTGGTAGAAGGAACCGAGTCAGAAATGTAACGAGGAAAGCGGCTAAATGTGCAAGAGAGTGGAGCCTAGGACCATCCTGGGATCTGGGGGCTGCATGTGAAGTCTCCCCCTTCTGCAACTACTCAAAGTCTCTGAACCAGTGTCTTTGCCATTTGGCAAAGGAATGCTTGGAATGACCAGTTATGTTTATGGCCACATACCTCGAGCACTCTCGGAGAGCTGACCGTAACTCCCCCACCATCTCCTGCTCTAGGGAGTCCTCGCAGTCATCAGAAAAGACCTGTTTCCCAAAGAAAGGAAGGGTGTATAATTCACATACATCTTCTAGGGTAAGGATAAATCCCCCCCAGCCTGTGACAAAGGTGTGAGACTCCATACTCCACCGAGACAATAAAAGATTGAGTGAAGAACCATGCTTAAATATGGTGCAGGACTTCAGGCTGCTGACGGCGGTAAAGAGTCCCAACTCCCTAAGAATAGCCACATAATCAGGAACGCTCAGAACATGATCAACCCAGCTGGCCCACTCCTCTGTGGGTCCACTCGGGGTTTTAACTCAACATTGGAATAAGGAAAGTCATCGCGGTCAACTCGGACTCGGAGAACGGAATCCGGAAAAATAGTAGGGAGGTCAGCAGACTCACTTAACCCCACATGAGAACGTTCGAGAACAACACCCAAATTTTTTTCCCCAAACTCAGAAAGTGAAATCATGAAACTGTCCGAAGGACCAAAAAAAGGAGCGCGGCGATAAACACCAAAGTCTCGCCTTGGCGAATGTGCATATAGTCCTTCCGTGCCTGAGAAGAGGATGGCGTAGCTGAGGAACCACCAAGAGACATGGGCTCAAGAAAAGAACTCATCCTAGTGGGGACTCCGAATGAGGGACCCTGGGTGTCCCCTATCGCAAAAAAAGAAGTGGAGGCAGAAACCCCAGCAAAATCATGTGAAGAGCCCCCGGTCAGTGGCATGCTCTCCGTAACACCAATAGTTGGCAAGACACCCTGGGTCACGGAACCCTCGATGTGACAAAATATCGAGACACCCCCTTGCACTGACAAGAGACCCGTGGACACGAGGCCAAGTCGCGAGACCCCCGGCTGCTGACGAGAAGTCACCATACTTCCATAGGCTGAGACCCCCATTTCAGAAAAACTCAAAGGCATCGAGATATGGGTTGCCTCGGGCATGGGGTTGCCTCGCGACAAACCATGGGCCAAGATCCCTCCTTCCTCAATAAAAATCATGGGTGTCGAGACACCCGAGGTCGAGATACCTACGTCAGCACTAATACATGTCGAGACATCCCCTTGCACTGACGAGAGACCCGTAGACATTAGGCCAGGTGCGAGACCCCTGGCCGTTGATCGTCGAAGACCAAAACCCCCATTTCTAAAAAACTCAAAGGCGTCGAGACCCGCCCGCCGCTGCAAGGGTTGCCTCGCAAAAAAAAATGGGTCGAGATCCCCTCTGCTTCAGAAAAATTCACGGGTGTCCAGACCCCCCTCCCTCCAAGCTCATTTTCAATAGACAAAGAACTCCCCACGCCTAGATCAACGTGCGAGGAACCACTGTCGGCGCCAAAAAATTCTGAGATACCCTGACCCAAACCAACTGGATAAACTTCGTGAACCGAGGTCAAGATACCCCTCCCAACGCAACTAATTTTTTTTATAAGAGCCCAAGGCGACGGGCGAGAGACCCTCGGACGAGGGGTCCACTCGCTTTGGGCCCTCGTCAATAGCCACATCAAGACTCAAGGTCACACATAGATTAGGCGAGACACCTCTCGCTGACAGCAGGGGGACGGGCGAGACACTGACCATCTCTAACGGAGCGCCACTAGTCGAGATACCCAAAACTTGAACCTCGTCCGCGGAATGAAATTACGAGGAATCCATGGGGGTTCTTGAGCCGCCAACCGAGGGAAAGGAGGCAGGTAGCACGGATGAGGCATCGACGACGGTAATAGGGGCGGTCGGAACCGTTGGGATGGACGATGAAGAAGGCATAGAGCCTAAAACCATGGGTGCTTTGGAGGTGTCTACAATTGAAGAAGTATTGTTTGGATTAGAATCCATGAATGAGAGGCTATGGTATTTGGAAAAGCTAGAGCAAAAAAACGAGGGGATGGGTGGCTATGGTGTTTTAAAAATCCCTTTATCTCACTCTCTCTCACTACAAATCCAAAGGTGTCTTATGCTTTTTGAAGAAGATGAAAGAGCCCAAGAAAAGGGGCTTATGTTTTTTGCATCAAAATGGGAAAACGTGCAAGAAGGCAAAAAGGTGATGACCTTTTTTTCCCAAATGACGAGATGACAGCTCCCACACTGACGCATGGGTTCTCAAAAAATTAAAAACCTCGGATAAAGGGACATCACAGTTAATGATCCTAGGGTCCCTCAGAATATATATATATATATATATATATATATATATATGTATGTATATATAATTGTTGAAATCAGATTTATAGCGTACAAAGTTTTTTTTAGTCTACCCAACCAAAAAATCTTTGCACGAGGGGCTAATGTAGATGGGTGTCTATCAATAAAAAAGAAAAATAAAATAAAAATGCTTCTTTTATTAATGACATCCGAGAGGTGCCCGCGAGGGACACCCAGAAGTCCAAAAGCCATCGCAAGGGTCAGCACCGCTTTAAGTGTCTGCACCGCTGCAAGGGTCAGCGCCGCTTCAAATGCCAGCACCGCCGCAAGTGTCCACGCCACTGCAAGTGTCGGCTCCGCTTCAAGTACCAGCGCCGCTGCAAGTGTCAGTGCCTCTGCAAGGGTCGGCGCAGCTGCAAGGGTCGGTGCCGCTGCAAGTGCCGGCGCCGCCGCAAGGGTCGGCGCCGCCATAAGGGTCGGCGCCGCCGCAAGTGTCTGCGCCGCTGCAAGGGTTAGCGCCGCTGCAAGGGTCGGCGCCGCTTCAAGTACCATCGCCGCTGCAAGGGTCGGCGCCGCTGCAAGAGTCCGTGCCGCTGCAAGGCTCGGCGCCTCTGCAAGTTTCAGCGCCACTGCAAGTGTCTGCGCCGCCGCAAGGGTCAGCGCCGCTTCAAGTGCCAGCGCCGCTGCAAGTGTCTGCGTCATTGCAAGGGTCAGCGCCGCTGCAAGTGTCAGCGCCGCTGCAAGTGTCTACGCCGCTGCAAGGGTCAGCGCCGCTTCAAGTTCCAGCACCGCTGCAAGGGTCAGCGCCGCCGCAAGTGTCAACGCCACTTCAAGTGCCAGCGCCGCTTCAATTGTCTGCATCGCTGTAAGTGTCAGCGCCACTGCAAGTGTCTACGCCGCTGCAAGGGTTAGCACCTCTTCAAATGCCAGCGCCGCTGCAAGTGTTTGTGCCCCTGCAAGTGTCGGCGCCGCTTCAAGTACCGGCGCCACTGCAAGGGTCGGCGCCGCTGCAAGTGTCCTCACCACCGTAAGGGTCGGCGCCGCTTCGACTGCCAGCGCCGCTACAAGTGTTTGCGCCATTGTAAGGGTCAGCGCCGATGCAAGTGTTCGCGCCACTTCAAGTGCCAGTGCCGCTTTAAGTGTCTGCGCCGCTGCAGGTGTCTACGCCGCTGCAAGGGTCAGCGCCACTTCAAATGCCAGCGCCGCTGCAAGTGTCAGTACCACCGCAAGTGTCCGCGCCGCTGCAAGTGTCGGCGCAGCTTCAAGTACCAGTGCCACTGCAAGTGTCATGATGGAGGGGAAAAACCGAGCGTCCGTGTAATACGCTAGTCGTTGTTATCGGCTTCCAACCTCAATACAAAAAAACCTAAACTTGTAACTACACTTCTTAAGGAGTATAGTGGCGAGTCTGGGTATCGAATCCACAGGGAATGGTTGATAGAATTTAATTGATTTATTACTTCTAAAGAAAAAATGAAAAAGATGATGATGGTTGAAAAGGGAAAAAAAATAGGTAAATAAAGAAATTAAATTAATTAAGATGAATGAGAAAGTAGGTTGGAATACAATCCCCCTAACCCTAGTAATTTACCGTATAGAAACCTAGAATTGTAAATTATAAATTTGAATGAATCCAGCCTTTAAAGATCCTAAGCATTACATATATGAGGGAACTAACCCGCATCATATGAAATCAAAGGTAAATATAAAGCGGTGATAAATAATTTTACGCACATCATATTCTTAAACATCCCAAGTACCTAGGGCAAGAGAGATTAAAAGATCTACAATGGTTGTAAAATTGTCTCGCACGACTCTTTCAAATTTTTAATTTAAATTCTATTTTCTACATAAGTAATTTACATTGGGATGGGTTCATGCATCCCAACCCTTAAAAAACTTAACTAAACATGGTTTTATGAGAAAGAAAATTCATAACAATATATGGAATTATGGATCTAACAAACATTGTTAACAATTGCAAAAGAATTGAGAATTAAATTGGAAATAAAGTAAAGAATAAATAAGAGAATGACAAATTGATACTTGTATTCAGCAATAGGGAAAAGAGATGAACTTGAATCTAGAAAAATTCTTCTTCTTCAACCTTACAAACTAGAGTTTATGAAAATTTCTATGTAAAGAAAAACTAAGAAAACTCTCTAAAATCTCACTTTCTCTCTCTAAAATTCTATTATACTCTCTAGAATTTGTCTCCTTCTCTCTAGAATTCAACTCCTCCTGAAAATGAGGTAGGGCTTGGTCTTTTATAGAACCAAGTTGCACGAATTTGGCATCAAATTTCGCTTGTGGCACAAGTTTTCCAAGAGTTGCTCCGCATTAAATGCATAATTAATTGCTTGGATTTCGCATGACCGGACCGGTCCATTATCGTGCAACTTAAAAACATCGTAACTTCTTCACCGTAGCTCGGATTGAGGTGCCGTTTTTCCAGTGTTCTTGTAATTTAGAGCTCTTCAACTTTCTAGTTGGCCCCACCTCCGGACTAAGGCTGAAAAATTACGAAAATGCCCTTCAACTCTCCATTTCTTGGTTTCTTTCACTGTTTTGAATTCTCCTTCGCACTTGCTTGCGTGAAATACCTGTAAAACACATGATAAATACACAAAACACGAAATACTTGCCAAAAGGGGTTAGTATCACAAATACGAGACAAATCCAAGAAATTTACACTACACGGGATCATAAAAATACCGAAATTAAGGGGATAAATATGAAGAATATGTGCCTAATCATGTCAGCGTCGCTGCAAGTGTCCGCGCCGCTACAAGGGTCTGCGCCGCTTCAAGTACCATCGCTCCTGCAAGGGTCGGCACCGCTGCAAGTGTCCGCGCCGCTCCAAGTGCCAGCGCCGCTACAAGTGTGAGTGCCGCTGAAAGGGTCAGCGCCGCTTCAAGCGTCAACGCCACTACAACAAGGGTCGCTATAGTAATAACGTTTGAGAGGTGCCCGCGAGGGTCACCACAGAAATCAAAAATTAAGAAGTACCACTCCAAGGGTCAGCACCGCTGCAAGGGTCACTGCAGTAATGACAGTCGAGAGAGTCAGCGTTACTACAAGGCTCGGCGCCACTGCAAGGGTCACTACAGAAATGTTATTCGAGAGGTGTTGCTACAAGGGTTTCGACAGAAACTCATATTGAGGGAGTAGTATCACGAACAACTCCTCATCATGAAACATCCGTCTCTAAATGAACAACAACACTAACACTTTACTTTCTTGTACAGGTTGCCTAGTCGAGCAAGCAGGGCTCGAACAGGCGCGTTGGGACCTCCTGGGAGTTTTGGCTTGGCGGCTGAGGGACAAGGTATGTTGAGCAAGCTCAACCACTTAGCACTATAGGATTGAGAGAATACTAGTAGGAAGACCCAGAAGTCACTCGAGACTACACACACTGCACACTTGGTCACAAGTGAAGTGAGCAGCCAAAGAGCTGGCTACTCACAAGAAATAAACTCTTTACAAGAAAATGACTTTTCCAGAAGAGGGGGTGTTCAAGGTCCCTCTCAAGAAAAACAACATTTTTTAGAGGAAAGGAGTCCTTAAGGTCTCCTCTCTCAAGATTTGCAAAATTTCACCACGAGTTACCGTTTCAAAAGATAACTACCAAATCTGATATTTTGTCTCCATTAGGGGACATATGTGCTTTTTAACTTTTGGTCAGCGCCAGGTGGCGCCTGCAGGGCGGACAGGCAGGCTGCCTATAGGTAGGGACAAATGGTACACTTCAGACATTGTTCCCCACCAACTCTCTCAATTTTGGCGCCCAAAAAATGCCAACTCACCCCTAACGCCCTAGTATAAATAGACCTCTGGGCAAGGTAAGAAAGATAGACAATAGAAATTGCACTGTTACTCTGCTAAAATATCACCAGACCTACCTAGTATTCTCTCCCTGCTCATTCTCTTAGTGCTGAGTGCCTTGTTCCTTCACTCCCCACTGACAGCCATCACTCTCAGGTGTTTCCCTTGAAAAAATTACTATTTTTGCTGTGAAAGTTCATCTTCTTGCAGGGAGTGAGTTGAAGCTTGAGTTCCATTATTACCAGAAGGAGAAGTATTCTTCAGAAGTTGCACCAGGAGACCTTGCAGACAACGTCCATTGGAGTGGGTCACGCCTCACCCTTTCCAGTTATTCATAGATCCCAGTCTCACTACCCTCCTACAATTATTATAGATAACAAGCAGTGTCAAAATACATAGTTAGATGAATAGTTCAAAACAAGGGGATGTTTTGAGAAAATCAAAACTCAAACAGTAATTAAATGGTAAAAATAAATGTTTGAAATAAAAAAAATTCAACCCATCATAACACAAAAATATAATTTTCAACTCTTTCAAATAAAGGTGTCCTTTTGGGCATTCAAACAACAATAAAGCATTTAAAGTGCAGACATGCCCTCTATGTTGGGTGAATGTCAATGCATCTTTATGATATAGGGGGGAAAAGTTTCTTTCTAAGACCTACCAGCATAAAAATGAATTGATAAATGGGGAATAACTAAATGGAATATAAATAACAAATTTCACTTGTAACCTAGAAAAACACAAAATATAAATACATATAAGCTTGAAAAAACTAAAACAAATTTACATACTAAAAATCCAAACCAAAAGACCAAAAAGTTTTGCTCTCTTGTGTACAGTTTAGATGAAATGATATTTCGTAATAAATTTATCCCTCACAATCTTTTTATAGTTTAGCTCACTCTTTTAAAAATGGGAGTTGCATTAATCAAATAATGAACCACCATACATCTTTATTCCAATCCAATCACAATGAAACAATAAACTACCTATAACAACTATTTAAACACAGGGAAATTTTATATGAACCGCATGTCCAAATCGCCTACGGACCGCAACCCATTTTTTTTTTTTTTTTAAGTTTCTTATTGTTTTGTTTATAACAATTAATATACAAATTGTTTTTTTTACAAAAAAAATAGTTTCCTATTACTATAAAAAAAATAGTTTTTACTTTTTTGAAAGTAAACAGTTTTTTAATAAAATTAAAAAAAAATATTTTTTCATAAATAAAAAGATTATAGTCACATTCAATAAACGATATGGGTCCGGGATTGTGGGTCCGCGCCAGCGACACTAACTAATCCCGATATTTTTTCAATAAAAAATATCACGATTAATTAGTTCTGCTGGTGTGAACCCACATCATTAGTTGAATGTGGGTCCGTGCCATCGGCACTAATTAATCGCGATATTTTATGGGTTCGCGCGAGTGGCACTAATCAATCGCGATATCATGTCAAAACATAATTTTTTTTATTTATAAAGAAAATATTAATTTTAATAAAAAATTTAATAGAAAAACTTTTTTTCTATATGAAAAACTATTTTTTTTATATAAAAAACTATTTTGATATCAACTGTTAAACACAAAACAATAAGAAAATAAAAAAAATAAAAAAATGGGGGTGAATGCGGTTCCCATGCGGTCTACGTAGAATCACTCTTACAAATAAGGTGAAACACTCACTACAATTTAGTAAAATAATATTAACTTACCTACCCATGACATAGTTGAACACCATGACATGACAGAGTATCCATCACATTACTCCTCAAAGTTGAATTTCATCTGGGCAACACCGTGAAATATTTGTGATGAAAATAAAATTGAAAAACACATTTAGATTACATCGAAGAATGTTTCTGCTTTGAATGCTCTCATTTGTAAAGACTAAAGAAAACAACAAAAAAGGTGAATGTTAGACAAAACTTTACACTGACTGACGAATTTGAACAACTCTGAGACATGTCCCAATATATCTTAAATAAAAGTATACATTGACAAATTTTTGCGTCAACTTAATCAAAAGAAAACACACATGATACACATTTGCACCCACTATTTATCAACAAAAACAAACACAAACAGAAAATGGGATATACAGTTAAACCATTGTATTACTAACACCAATTTTTTTTTGAATACATAACACAACAACAGTACACGTTGTCCTTGAATACTTTGATCATACAAATGTTAGGTAGGGAAATGCATCTTCTCAAATGGACATGAGGTAATTAGAGACCCTGATCAATGAGATAATCACCCAGTCTCTCAAAAACCATCACTACACCAAATCCTGCGAATGGTCACACCCAGTGGGTCACGGCCCAAGTCCGCGACCAGCTCGTCGCGGACTTGGGCCGTGACCCACTCAATATTTGGCATGACCATATTTATTATCACACTAAATTATCGATGCTCTAGAAGTGGTCACGGACCAAGTTCGTGACCACGGTGGTCGCGGACTTGGGCCGTGACCAGGTCGTGACCATCTTGGCACCAAACTCGCGCCAAAATTCCCTCCAAGCTTTGTCGCTGAGGGGTCACGGCCCAAGTCCGTGACCCATGGAATGACGAAGAAGATAGTACACACATTGAGGGTCATGGCTTAGGGTCGTGACCATTTCTTGGTATGGGTCACGGCTATGGGCCGTGACAATATCGCATTCAACCACTAGGGTTGATGAAAAAGGGTCGCGCATCACAGATTTAGGGTCACGGCTCTGGGCCGTGACCATTTCTTGGTATGGATCACGGCTATGGGTCGTGACCATACCTCAATGAAGCATGAGAAAGGGTCGCGCATGGTGGGTCAAGACTCTAGGCCGTGACCAGATCTGAAGAACCCAACTCTGGTTTCCCTTCGTTTTAAGGGTCGCGCGTATGGGGTCACGGCTGTTGGTCGTGACCAGTTCCAGGTCTTGAAAAAAAGAAAACACCCGCCCCATTGTTTATTATTCCATTAATTTTATTTAGAGTAAGGCATTTTCTTTTTAGTGCGATTTTTAGTTGAATTTTGGTTGGATTTTCAAGGGTTAAACGATTTCAATGGGTTTGTATTTGGATTAACCCTGGTATGTATTGATTCATTTTGATTTCATTTGGATTTGTGATTTCTATCTAAAACCCTAATTTCGGTGTATGTATGTGTAGATTTACATTTGTATGTGTGTGTATGTGTAGATTTATGTTTATATGTGTGTGTGTGTGAATAGATTTATGTGTATATATATGTTTATGTGTGTAACTATGAACAAATAAATAATTTTTTTATCAATAAACCCTATATTGTACGTGTGTGTTTGTATAGATTGTATGTGTGTGTGTGTGTGTGTGTGTGTGTGTGTGTGTGTGTGTGTGTGTGTGTAGATTTATGTCAAAAAAAATATTAGGGTTTAGTAAACCCTAAATAGTATGCGGTGGAGACGGGTGGAGACCGGGTTGGGGGCTAGAAGCAACAAATAGTCCCTTAGGAATTCTGTAAGTGTTAATTTTGTTCTTGGCCTTGGTATTTTCAATTTGGTTTTAGATTTGTCCTTGTGAAAAAAAAGGAATAGATATATACCTGGTTTAATGAGATTGGTGTTGGTTATATTATGATATACATGTTATGCCATTTTATATAATTGTTGAAATTGAATAAGTATTGGATTTTGAAATGTAATCAAAATCAATTGTAATCTTCTCAATATGTGTGCATCTTATTTTTTTCTCAGTAGTAATCCTTATATACGTGAAAGAAAATATCAATGAGGATTAACGAATTTCAGTTCACACAAGTTTACCACGAGTCAAGTTGGGGCAGTGAGTGACGCAAGAACAAGTTTTGGTTTTCTTCCTTTGGTTTTGAATTTTTTTTTTGGTTCTACCTTATTTTTTAATTGAACATAACTGTTTGCAAAAAATTCATTATTTTTTCACTATCATAGGATACATTGATGTTGGGGTCGAACTACTATCAAACATAATCTGAAATTGCATCGCTGCTGGCATAGAGAAGGTTCTGATTGGCGTTGGGTGTAACAAAATATCCAGGTAATGGATAGACCTATGATGAACTTTATTTTAAGTTTAAATATGCATTGATTCAATTTTAATATTTATTTTGGATTTGGATCCTATGTCCAAACCCCATAATTTTAATTCTTTTGTGTCCCCTATAGCTTGGGTATTGTTGGCGCATTTGTTTCTTGTCACCTCCAGTGGGGGGCGGGGGGGGGGGGGGTGAGAAAATAACTTTTGAACAAAGAATAGTTAGGGTGAACACTAGAAAAAGAAGGCATTATCCAATGGATTGCCACTTTCTAGGTTTAAGGCATGTCAATTTCTCTACAATGGTTCACATTAAACTAATTGGTAACTATTTGTTTATTAGCTTAAAGATACTCTTGATTAGTCCGAGATGAATAGGAGAGATGTGAAAATGGGAATAAAAATTTGTCATGGTTCGAAAGCTATTCTTGGGTTTGCAATTTGTGACCGCTCATTTAATTCACTTGTCGCGCGGGACCAATGTGACTCGTAGGAACCGACCGCGTAGTCACGGGATCCCGGTTTGAGTATACGACGTAAATTTGCAAAAAAATAGAGTTAAGCATAAAAACATGTCATAGAAGGGTGAAAACGTAAAATAGACACAAAACGGTCTGTTAAGAGTCACGAACACCTCGCACGGGACCAGTCTGACTCATAGGAACCGACCGTGTAGTCACGGGGCTCCTGATTAGAGTGTACGACGTAAATTTGCAAAAAAATTAGACTTGAGCACAAAAACTTGCAATTGAAGGGTGAAAACCTAAAATAACCACAAAAGATCCCATAAGAGTCACGAAACCTCGCACGTGACCAATCCGACTCATAGGAACCGACCGGGTAGACACGGGGCTCCTGGTTTGAGAATATGACATAAATTTGAATAAAGTTAGACCTGAGCATAAAAACATGCCATCAAAGGGTGAAAACATAAAACAAGCACAAAACGGACCCGTAAGAGTCACGAACACCTCACACGGGGCCAATGTGACTCTTAGGAACCGACCACGTAGTCACGGGGCTCTCGGTTTGAGTGTACGGCGTAAATATGCAAAAAAATAAACTTAAGCATAAAAACATGCCATCGAAGGGTGAAAATGTAAAACAACCTTAAAACGGTCCCGTAAGAGTCACGAACACCTCGCACGAGACCAATGTGACTCGTAGGAACCGACCGTGTAGTCACGGGGCTCCCGGTTTGAGTGTCCGACGTAAATTTTCAAAAAAATTTGACTTGAGCATAAAAACATGCCATCGAATGGTGAAAATGCAAAACGAACACAAAACAGTCCCGTAAAAGTCACGAACACCTCGTACGGGACCAATGCGACTCGTAGGAACCGATCGCGTAGTCACGGGGCTCCCGATTTGAGTGTACGACATAAATTTGAAAAACGTTAGACTTAAGCATAAAAACATGACATCGAAGGGTGAAAACGTAAAATAGACTTAAAAGGGTCCCGTAAGAGTCACGAACACCTCGCACGGGACCAATGTAACTCGTAGGAACTGACCGCGTAGTCACAGGGCTCTCGGTTTGAGTCTACGACGTAAATTTGCAAAAAGTTAGACTGAAGCATAAAAACATGCCATCGAAGGGTGAAAATGCAAAACAAACACAAAATGGTCCCATAAGAGTCACGAACACCTCGCACGGGACCAATGCGACTCGTAGGAACCGATCGCGTAGTCACGGGGCTCCCGGTTTGAGTGTACGACGTAAATTTTCAAAAAATTAGACTTAAGTATAAAAACATGTCATTGAAGGGTGAAAGCGTAAAACAGACACAAAACGGTCTGGTAAGAGTCGTGAACACCTCGCACGGGACCAATCTGACTCGTAAGAACCGACCGCATTGTCACGGGGCTCCTGGTTAGACTATACGACGTAAATTTGCAAAACATTTAGACTTGAGCATCAAAACTTGCAATTAAAGGGTGAAAACGTAAAACAACCACATAAAGGTCCCGTAAGAGTCACGAAACCTCGCACGGGACTAATGTAACTATAGGAACCGATTGCGGAGTCACGGGGCTCCCGTTTAGAGTGTACAACGTAAATTTGCAAAAAAATTAGACTTGAGCTTAAAAACATGCCATCGAATGGTAGAAACATAAAACAACCTTAAAACGGCCCCATAAGTGTCACGAACCCCTCGCACAGGACCAATGTGACTCATAGGAACCGATCGCGTAGTCACGGGGCACCCGGTTTGAGTGTATGACGTAAATTTACAAAAAGTTAGACTTAAGTATAAAAACATGCCATCGAAGGATGAAAATGTAAAACAACCATAAACGGTCCGATAAGAGTCATGAACACCTCGCACGGGATTAATGTAACTCATAGAAACCGACCGCGTAGTCACGGAGCTCCCGGTTTGAGTGTACGACGTAAATTTGCAAAACAATTAGACTTGAGCATAAAAACATGCCATCGAAGGGTAAAAATGTAAAACAACCTTAAAACGTTCTCGTAAGAGTCACGAACCCCTCTCAAGGGACCAATGTGACTCGTAGGAACCAACCGCGTAGTCACGGGGCTCCAGGTTTGAGTGTACGATGTAAATTTGTAAAAACTTAAACTTAAAGCATAAAAACATGCCATCGAAGGCTGAAAATATAAAACAGACTTAAAGCGGTCCCGTAAGAGTCACGAACACCTCGCACGGTACCAATGTGACCCATAGGAACCGACCACGTAGTCACGGGGCTCCCGGTTTGAGTGTACGACGTAAATTTGTAAAAAATTAGACTTAAAGCATAAAAAAATGCAATCGAACGGTGAAAACATAAAACAGACTTAAAACGGTCCCATAAGAGTCACGAACACCTCGCACGTGACCAATGTAACTCGTAGGAACTAATCGCGTAGTCACGGGGCTCCCGGTTTGAGCCGTAAGAGTCACGAACACCTCGCACGGAACTAATGCGACTCGGAGGAACCGATCGCGTAGTCACGGGGATCCCGATTTGAGTGTACGACGTAAATTTGCAAAAAGTTAGACTTAAGCATAAAAACATACCATCGAAGGGTGAAAACATAAAACAGACACAAAACGGTCTGGTAAGATTCACGAACACCTCGTACGGGACCAATCTGACTCGTAGGAACCGACCGCGTAGTCATGGGGCTCCCTATTAGAGTTTACGACGTTAATTTGTAAAAAATTTAGACTTGAGCATAAAAACTTGCAATTAAAGGGTGAAAACGTAAAACAACCACAAAAAGGTCCCGTAAGAGTCACAAAACCTCGCACGTGACCAATGCGACTCATAGGAACCGACGGCGTAGTCACGGGGCTCCCGGTTTGAGAATACGACATAAATTTGCACAAAGTTAGACCTGAGCATAAAAACATGCCATCGAATGGTGAAAACATAAAACAAGCACAAAACGGTCCCGTAAGAGTCACGAACACCTCGCACGGGACCAATGTGACTCTTAGGAACCGACCACGTAGTCACGGGGTTCCCGGTTTGAGTGTACAACGTAAATTTGCAAAAAAATAAACTTAAGCATAAAAGCATGCCATCGAAGGGTGAAAACGTAAAACAGCCATAAAACGGTCTCATAAGAGTCACGATCACCACGCACGGGACCAATGCGACTCGTAGGAACCGACCGCGTAGTCACGGGACTCCCGGTTTGAGTGTACCACGTAAATTTGCAAAAGAATTAGACTTGAGCATAAAAACATGCCATCGAAGGGTGAAAATGCAAAACAAACACAAAACGGTCCCGTAAGAGTCATGAACACCTCGCACGGGGCCAATCCGACTCGTAAGAACCGATCGTGTAGTCACGGGGCTCCCGGCTTGAGTGTACGACATAAATTTGAAAAAAGTTAGACTTAAGCATAAAAACATGACATCGAAGGGTGAAATTGTAAAATAGACTTAAAACGGTCCCGTAAGAGTCACAAAAATCTCGCACAGGACCAACGTAACTCGTAGGAACTGACCGCGTAGTCACAGGGCTCACGGTTTGAGTCTACGATGTAAATTTGCAAAAAGTTAGACTGAAGCATAAAAACATGCCATCGAAGGGTGACAACGCAAAACGAACACAAAACGGTCCCATAAGAGTCACGAACACCTCGCACGGGACCAATGCGACTCGTAGGAACCGATCGCGTAGTCACGGGGCTCCCGGTTTGAGTGTACGACGTAAATTTGCAAAAAGTTAGACTTAAGCATAAAAACATGTCATTGAAGGGTGAAAACATAAAACATACACAAAACGGTCTGTTAAGAGTCACGAACACCTTGCACGGGACCAATCTGACTCGTAGGAACCGACCGCATAGTCACGGGGCTCCCGATTAGACTGTACGACGTAAATTTGCAAAAAATTTAAACTTGAGCATAAATACTTGCAATTGAAGGGTGAAAATGAAAAACAACCAAGTAAAGGTCCCGTAAGAGTCACGAAACCTCGCACGGGACTAATGTAACTAATAGGAACTAACCGCGTAGTTACGGGGCTCCTGGTTTGAGTGTATAACGTAAATTTGCAAAAAGTTAGACTAAAGAATAAAAACATGCCATCGAAGGGTGAAAACGCAAAACGAACACAAATGGTCCCGTAAGAGTCACGAACACCTCGCACAGAACCGATGCGACTCGTAGGAACCGATCGTGTAGTCACGGGGATCCCGATTTGAGTGTATGACGTAAATTTGTAAAAAGTTAGACTTAAGCATAAAAACATACCATCGAAGGGTGAAAACATAAAACGGACACAAAACGGTCTGGTAAGAGTCACGAACACCTCGTACGGGACCAATCTGACTCGTAGGAACCGACCGCGTAGTCATGGGGCTCCCTGTTAGAGTGTACGACGTAAATTTGTAAAAAATTTAGGCTTGAGCATAAAAACTTGCAATTAAAGGGTGAAAACATAAAACAACCACAAAAAGGTACCGTAAGAGTCACAAAACCTCGTACGTGACCAATGCAACTCATAGGAACCGACGGCGTAGTCACGGGGCTCCCGGTTTGAGAATACGACATAAATTTGCACAAAGTTAGACATGAGCATAAAAACATGCCATCGAAGGGTGAAAACACAAAACAAGCACGAAACGGTCCCATAAGAGTCACGAACACCTCGCACGGGACGAATGTGTCTCATAGGGACCGACCGCGTAGTCACGGATCTCCCGGTTTGAGTGTACGACGTAAATTTGTAAAAAAATAGACTTAAAGCATAAAAACATGCCATCGAAGGGTGAAAATGTAAAACAGACTTAAAACGGTCCCGTAAGAGTCACGAACACCTCGCACGGGACCAATGAAACTCGTAGGAACTAACCGCGTAGTCATGGGGCTCTCGGTTTGAGTGTACGACGTAAATTTGTAAAAAGTTAGATTGAAGCATAAAAACATGCCATCGAAGGGTAAAAATACAAAACGAACACAAAACGATCCCGTAAGAGTCACGAATACCTCGCACGGGACCAATGCGACTCGTAGGAACCGATCGCGTAGTCACAGGGCTCCCGATTTGAGTGTACGACGTAAATTTGCAAAGAGTTAGACTTAAGCATAAAAACATGCTATTGAAGGGTGAAAATATAAAACAGACACAAAACGGTCTGGTAAGAGTCACGAACATCTCGCACGGGACCAATCTGACTCGTTGGAAACGACCGCATATTCACGGGGCTCCCGGTTAGACTGTACGATGTAAATTTGCAAAAAATTTAGACTTGAGCATAAAAACTTGCAATTGAAGGGTAAAAACGTAAAACAACCACATAAAAGTCCCGTAAGAGTCACGAAACCTCGCACGGGACTAGTGTAACTAATAGAAACCGACCGCGTAGTCACGGGGCTCCCGTTTAGAGTGTACGACGTAATTTTGCAAAAAAAGTAGACTTCAGCTTAAAAACATGCCATCGAATGGTGAAAACATAAAACAACCTTAAAACGGTCCCGTAAGTGTCACGAACCCCTCGTACGGGACCAATGTGACTCATAGGAACCGACCGCGTAGTCACGGGGCACCCAGTTTGAGTGTATGACGTAAGTTTACAAAAAGTTAGACTTAAGTATAAAAACATGCCATCGAAGGATGAAAATGTAAAACAACCATAAAACGGTCCGATAAGAGTCACGAACACCTCGCACGGGATTAATGTAACTCATAGAAACCGATCGCGTAGTCACGAGGCTCCCGGTTAGAGTGTAAGATGTAAATTTGCAAAAAAAATTGGACTTGAGCATAAAAACATGCCATCGAAGGGTGAAAATGTACAACAAGCACAAAACGGTCCCGTAAGAGTAACGAACACCTCGCACGGGACCAATGTGACTCGTAGGAACCGAACTCCTAGTAACGGGGCTTTCGGGTTGAGTGTACAATGCAAATTTGCAAAAAATTAGCTTGAGCATAAAAGCATGCCATCGAAGGGTGAAAACCTAAAATAGCCACTAAACGGTCCGGTAAGAGTCACGAACACCTCGTACGGACCAATGTGACTTATAGGAATCGACGACATAGTCACGGGGCTCCCGGTTTGAGTGTACGACGTAAATTTGCAAAAAGTTAGACTTGCATGCCATCGAAGGGTGAAAACGTAAAAAAACCTTAAAACGGTCCCGTAAGAGTCACGAACACCTCGCATAGGACCAATGTAACTCGTAGGAACCGATCGCGTAGTCACGGTGCTCCCGGTTGGAGTGTACGACGTAAATTTGCAAAAAAATTAGACTTAAGCATAAAAGCATGCCATCGAAGGGTGAAAATGTAAAACAACCACAAAATCGTCCCGTAAGACGAACAAACTCCTCGCACGGGACCAATGTAAATAGTAGTAACCGAAAGGGTAGTCACAGGGATCCCGGTTTGAGAATAAAAAAGATGCCATCGAAGGGTGAAAATGTAAAACACCCATAAAACGGTCCCGCAAGAGTCACGAACATCTCGCACGGGACCAATGTAAGTCGTAGGAACCGACCGTGTAGTCACGACGCTCCCGGTTTGAGTGTACGACATAAATTTGCAAAAAGTTAGAATTAAGCATAAAAACATGCCATCGAAGGGTGAAAACGTAAAACAAAAACAAAATGGTCCCGTAAGAGTCACGAACACCTCGTACGGGACCAATGCGACTCGTTGGAACCGACCGCGTAGTCATGGGGCTCCCGGTTTGAGTGTACGATGTAAATTTGCAAAAAGTTAGACGAAAGCATAAAAACATGCCATCCAAGGGTGAAACTCAAAATGAACACAAAACGGTCCCGTAAGAGTCACGAACATCTCTCACGGGACCAATGTGAGTCGTAGGAGCCGATCGCATAGTCACGGCGCTCTAGGTTGGAGTGTACGACGTAAATTTGCAAAAAATTAGACTTAAGCATAAAAGCATGCCATCGAATGGTGAAAATGTAAAACATCCACAAAATCGTCCCGTAAGAGTCACGAACTCCTCGTACGGGACCAATGTGAATAGTAGTAACCGAAAGGGTAGTCACAGGGATCCCAATTTGAGTGTACGGCGTAAATTTGCAAAAAGTTAGACTTGAGAATAAAAAATATGCCATCGAAGGGTGAAAACGTAAAACACCCATAAAACGGTCCCGCAAGAGTCACGAACATCTCGCACGGGACCAATGTAAGTCGTAGAAACCGACCGTGTAGTCACGGCGCTCCCGGTTTGAGTGTATGACATAAATTTGTAAATAGTTAGAATTAAGCATAAAAACATGTCATCGAAGGGCAAAAACGTTAAACAAACACAAAACGGTCCCGTAAGAGTCACGAACACCTTGTACGGGACCAATGCGACTCATAGGAACCGACCGCGTAGTCACGGGGCTCTTGGTTTGAGTGTACGATGTAAATTTGCAAAAAGTTAGACTGAAGCATAAAAACATGCCATCGAAGGATGAAAACGCATAATGAACACAAAACGGTTCCGTAATAGTCACGAACATCTCGTACGGGACCAATGTGAGTCGTAGGAACCGGCCGCGTATATATATATATATATATATATATATATATATATATACTGCATATATATACACTGCAGCGTGTATATATACTGCATATATATATATATACAGTGCAGCAGAGTATATATATATATATATATATATATATATATATATATATACTGCATACCAGTATATATATATACAGTATATATAACTACTAGTATATATACGCCGCAAAGAGTACGAGGTTTTTATAATTCACACACACACAATTCCCTTAAATCGAAATTATTACCCATCTCATTTTGAGAACCCTGCCTCTGAATTGTCACACAACATATTTTCCCAATATTTATTCTCATGTTTAACATTCTATTTTGCGTATATGGCCGGTTGGTTTTGGTGTTAAACAAATAATGAAGCAGTCTACTTAGTTTCTATCCATTTAGGGGAAAGTTGGTATTTTTAGTTTTGTATAGTATGTTGCAATATGCTGGATATGACATAATATGTCACTATATTATACATATCCAGTTAGCATGTTATACATATCCAGTTATGGAGTTTGGGAGGATACTAAAGAAGGGATTAACTAAACTTTCATACTGCATGGGCAGTTATTTCTACAGAAGAGGAGATATTCAAGGCTATTAACAATCTCAATAGCAGCAGTACTCATGGACCAGATGGTTTTAGAGGTGTTTTTTACACAAAGTTATGGTAATTTATCAAAGAGAACTTTATCAAGACAATTCAAAGTGCTGGTTTTTTCAACTCATCTAGAGGCCTTACACAGGGAGACCCTTTGTCTCTTAGTCTCTTTGTCCTTGTTACTGAAGTGTTGACCAAAAACTTAGATAAGTTATATAGTTTCAATAAAGCCACTCCATTATTTCATCTTCCTAGAAGATTATTACTGACTCATTTGGGATTTACAGATGACTTAATCATTTTTAGTAATGGAGTCCAGAGGTCTATTAAAGATCTTTTTAGAGTATTAGCTGAATATGAATCATTCGCTAGGAAGTTAGTGAATATAACTAAAAGCTCTTTTATATGGATAAAAATACAAGGCTTAGTACAATCAAAGGCATATGAAACCTTACAGGTCCGTCACATAAAAATTTCGCTATAAAATGATTGGGTTATCCTTTAGCTAAAGGTAGAAAGAAGATATCTCACTTTACTGAGCTGCTGGATAACATCAAAAATAATATTTTTGGATGGTTTTCCAAACTTATTTCACAAGGAGATAGAGTTACTCCCATAAATAAAGTGTCATCATCTATCCCCATCCATATGTTATCAGTTCTTAAAACTCCTATAACTGTTTTAAGGAGAACAAATTTTCCATTCAGCAAATTCTTTTCGGGAGGTTGTTCCAAAGATAAACACTACCACTGGTTAAAGTGGGAAAAATCATATTTTCATTTTGAGGAAGGAGGCCAAAATATTAGAAGTGTAGAAGATATTCTATCAGCCCCCGACTGCCCCCGTGGGTGGCACAAACACCTCCCACGGGACCAATGTAACTCGTAGGAACTGACTCCGCAGCCGCGGGTCTCCCGAATTGAGAATACGACGGTTATTTGCATATTTTTAGACTTAGCCTTAAAAACATGGCGTTAGAGGGTAAAAACTCGAAAAAGCCCCCGAACGTCCCCGTGGGTGGCACCAACACCTCCCACGGGACCAATGTAACTTATAGGAACTGACCACACAGCCGCGGGACTCTCGATTTGATAATACGACGGTAATTTGCATATTTCTAGACTTAGGCTTAAAAAGATAGAGGCAGAGGGTGAAAACTCGAAATAGCCCCCGACCGTCCCCGTGGGTGGCATCAACACCTCCCATGGGACCAATGTAACTCGTAGGAACTGACCACGCAGCCGGGGGACTCCCGGTTTGAGAATACGATCGTAATTTGCATATTTCTTGACTTAGTCTTAAAAACATGGCGTTAGAGGGTGAAAACTCGACACAACCCCCGAACGGCCCCGTGGGTGGTACAAACACCTCCCACGGGACCAATGTCACTCGTAGAAACTGACCACGCAGTCGTGGGAGTCCCGATTTAAGAATACGACGGTAATTTTCATATTTCTAGACTTAAGCAAAACATTGCGTTAGAGGTTAAAAATTCGAAACAACCCCTGAACGGCCATGTGGGTGCCACCAACACCTCCCACGGGACCATTATAACTCGTAGAAACTGACCACCCAGTCGGGGGTCTCTCGGTTGGAGAATACGATGGTAATTTGCATATTTCTATACTTACGCTTAAAAACATGGCGTTAGAGGGTGAAAACTCAAAACAACCTCCGACCGTTCCCGTGGGTGGCACCAACACCTCCCACGGGACCAACATAACTGACCACGCAGCCGCGGGACTCTCGATCTGAGAATACGACGGTAATTTATATATTTCTATACTAAGGCTTAAAAACATGACGTTAGAGGGTGAAAACTCGAAACAACCCCCGAACGTCCCCATGGGTGGCACCAACACCTCCCACGGAACCAATATAACTCGTAGGAACTGACCCCCGTAGCTGCGGATCTCCCAATTTGAGAGTACGACTCTAATTTTCATATTTCTAGACTTAGGCTTAAAAACATGGCGTTAGAGGGTGAGAACTCGAAACAGCACCCGAACGGCCCTGTGGGTGACACCAACACCTCCCACGGGATGAATGTAACTCGTAGGAAATGACCACGCAGCCGCGGGTCTCCCGGTTTGAGTGTACGACGATAATTTGCATATTTCCAGACTTATGCATAAAACATGGCGTTAGAGGGTGAAAACTCGAAATAGCCCTCAAACGGCCCCGTGGTTGCACCAACAGCTCGCACGGGACCCGTGTAACTCCTAAGAACTGACCACGCAGCCGAAGGACTCCCGGTTTGAGAGTATGATGGTAATTTGCATATTTCTAGACTTAGGCTTAAAAACATGGCGTTTGAGGGTGAAAACTCAAAACAGCCCTCGAACGTCCCCGTGGGTGGCACCAACACCTTCCACGGGACCAATGTAACTCATAGGAACTGACCCCGCAGCTGCGAGTCTCCCGATTTGAGAGTACGATGGTAATTGGCATATTTCTAGACTTTAGATTAAGCACATGGCGTTAGAGGGTGAAAACTCGAAACAACCTCCGAGCGTCCCCGCGGGTTGCACCAACACCTACCACGGGACCAATATAACTCGTAGGAACTGAACCCGCATTCGCGGGTCTCTCGGTTTGAGAATACGAATGTAATTTGCATATTTTTAGACTTAGGCTTAAAAACATGGCGTTAAAGGGTGAAAACTCGAAACAGTCCCCGAACGTCCCCGTGGGTGGCACTAACACCTCCCACGGGACCAATGTAACTCATAGGAACTGACCACGCAGTCGCGGGATTCCCAGTTTGAGAATACGATGGTAATTTGCATATTTCTAGACTTATACTTAAAGGGATAGCGTTAGAGGGTGAAAACTCGAAACAGCCCCCGAACGTCTCCGTGGGTGGCACCAACTCCTCCCTTGGTACCAATATAAATCATAGGAAATGACCCTACAGTCGCGGGTCTCCCGATTTCAGAATATGACTGTAATTTGTATATTTCTAGACTTAAGGAAAACATGGCGTTAGATGGTGAAAACTCTAAATAGCCCACGACCGTCTCCGTGGGTGGCACCAACACCTCCCGCGGGACCAATGTAACTCGTAGGAATTGACCACGCAGCCACGGGACCAATATAACTAGTAGGAATTGACCACGCAGCCACGGGACTCCCGGTTTGAGAATATGATGGTAATTTGCATATTTTTAAACAGAAGCAAAACATTGTGTTAGAGGGTGAAAACTCAAAACATCCCCCGAACGACCCATCGGTGCCACCAACACCTCCCACGGGACCAATGTAACTCGTAGGAACTGACCACGCAACCGGCGGACTGCCGATTTGAAAGTACGATGGTAATTTGCATATTTCTAGACTTATGTTTAAAAATATGGCGTTAGAGGGTCAAAACTCGAAACAGCCCCCGAACGGCCCCGTTGGTGGCACCAACACCTCCCACGGGCCCAATGTAACTCGTAGGAACTGACCATGTAGCCGTGGAACTCCCAGTTTGATAGTACAACAATAATTTGCGTATTTCTAGACTTAAGCTTAAAAACATGGCGTTAGAGGGTAAAAACTCGAAACAGCCCCCGAACGGCCCCGTGGGTGGCACCAACACCTCCCACGGGACCAATGTAACCCGTAGGAACCGACCCCGCAGACGTGGGTCTCCCATTTTGAGAGTATGATATTAATTTGCATATTTCTATTCTTAGGTTTAAAAACATGGCGTTAGAGGGTGAAAACTCAAAATAGCCCCCGAACAGCCCCGTGGGTGGCACCAACACCTCCCACGGGACCAATATAACTCGTAGGAACTGACCACGTAGCCGCGGGTCTCCCGGTTTGAGAATACCACTATAATTTGGATATTTCTAGACTTATGCTTAAAAACATGGCGTTAGAGGGAGAGAACTCAAAACAGCCCCCGAACATCCCCGTGGGTGGCACCAACACCTCCCACGGGACCAATGTAACTCGTACAAACGGACCACGCATCCGCGGGACTCCCGATTTGAGAATATGACGATACTTTGCATATTTCTAGACTTAGGTTTAAAAACAAGGCGTAAGAGGGTAAAAACTCGAAATAGCCCCCCGAACGTCCCCGTTGGTGGTACCAACACCTCCCACGGGACCAAAATAACTCGTAAGAATTTGACCCCGCAGTCGCGGGTCTCCCAATTTGAGAACACGATTGTAATTTACATATTTTTAGACTTAAGAAAAACATTGCATTAGAGGATGAAAACTCGAAACAACCCCAAAACGGCCCCATGGGTGGAACCAACACCTCCCACGGGACCAATATAACTCGTAGGAACTGACCCCGCAATCACGGGTCTCCCGATTTAAGAATACGACAGTAATTTGCATATTTCTGGAATTAGGCTTAAAAACATGACGTTAGAGGGTGAAAACTCGAAACACCCCCGAACAGCCCGTGGGGTGGCACCAACACCTCCCACGGGACCAATGTAACTCGTAGGAACTGGCTTTGAAGCCGCGGGTCTCCCGGTTTGAGAATACGATGGTAATTTGCATATTTTTAGATTTAGTTTTAAAAACATGGCGTTAGAGGGTAAAAAACGTTCCCATAGGTGGAACCAACACCTCCCACGGGACCAATGTAACTTGTAAGAACTGATCACGCAGTCGCGGGACTCCTGGTTGAGAATACGATGGTAATTTGCATATTTCTAGATTTATGGTTAAAAAAATAGCGTTAGAGGGTGAAAATTGAAACAGCCCCCGACCGTCCCCGTGGGTGGCACCAACACCTCCCACGGGACCAATGTAACTCGTAGGAAATGACCACGTAGCCGCGGGACTCCCGATTTTATAGTACGACAAGAATGTGCATATTTCTAGGCTTAGGCTTAAAATCATGGCATTAGAGGGAGAGAACTCTAAACAGCCCCCGAACGTCCGTGTGGGTGGCACCAACACCTCCCACGGGACCAACGTAACTCGTAGGAAAAGACCCCACTGTCGCGGGTCACCCGATTTGAGAGTACGATGGTAATTTGCATATTTATATACTTTGGCTTACAAATATGGTGTCAGAGGGTGAAAACTCGAAACAACCCCCGAACGTCCCCGTGGTTGGCACCAACAACACCTCACACGGGATCAATATAACTCGTGGGAATTTGACCCCGCAGTCACGGGTCTCCCAGTTTGAGAATACGACTGTAATTTGCATATTTCTAGACTTTGGCTTAAAAAGATGGCGTTAGAGGGAGAGAACTCGAAACTGCCCCCGAACGGCACCGTGGGTGGCGCCAACCCCTCCCACGGGACCAATGTAACTCGTAGGAACTGACAACGCAATCGGCGGACTCCTGATTTGAGACTACGACGGTAATTTGCATATTTCTAGACTTATGCTTAAAAACATGGCCTTAGAGGGTGAAAACTCGAAACAGCCCCCGAACAGCCCCCGTGGGACTCCCACTTTGAGAATATGACGGTAATTTGCATATTTCTATACTTAGGCTTAAAAATATGGCGTTAGAGGGAGAGAACTCAAAACAACCATCGAACAGCCCCCGTGGGTGGCTCCAACACCTCCCACGGGACCTATGTAACTAGTAGGAACTGACCCCACAGTCGCGGGTCTCCCGGTTTAAGAATACGAAAGTAATTTGCATATTTCTAGACTAAGGCTTAAAGATATGGCGTTTTAGGTTGAAAATTCGAAACAGCCCCCGAACGTCCTCGTGGGTGGCACCAACACCTCCCACGGGACCAGTGCAACTTGTAGGAACAGACCACGCAGCCGCAGGTCTCTCGATTTAAGAATACGATAGTAATTTGAATATTTTTAGACTTAGGCATAAAAACATGGCATTAGAGGGTGAAAACCCGAAATAGCCCCCGAACATCCCCGTGGGTGGCCATAACACCTCCCACGGGACCAATGTAGCTTGTAGAAACTCACCACGCAGTCGCGGGTCTCCCGATTTAAGAATACAACTGTAATTTGTATATTTCTAGACTTAAGTAAAACATGGCGTTAGAGAGTTAAAACTCAAAATAGCCCTAGAACGGCCTCGTGGGTGGCACCAACACCGCCTACGGGAAAATTGTAACTCGTAGGAACTGACCCCGCAGCCGCGGGTCTCCCGATTTAAGAATACGACAATAATTTGCATATTTCTAGACTTAGGCTTAAAAACATGGTGTTAGAGAGTGAAAATTCGAAACAGCCCCCGAACGTCCTCGTGGGTGGCACCAACACCTCCCACGGGACCAATGTAACTCGTAGGAACTGTCCACGCAGCCGCGGGACTCCCGGTTAGAGAATACGACGATAATTTGTATATTTTTTGACTTAGGCTTAAAAACATGGCTTTAGAGGGTGAAAACTCGAAACAGCCCCCGAACGGCCACGTGGGTGGACCAAACACCTACCACGGGACCAATGTAACTCGTAGAAACTGACCACGTAGCCGCAGGACTCTCGGTTTGAGAATACGACGGTACGTTGCATTTATTGGACTTAAGCAAAACATTGCGTTTGAGGGTGAAAACTCGAAATAGCCCCCGAACGGCCCCGTGTGTGGCACCAACACCTCCCACGGGACCAATATAACTCGTAGGAACTGACCATGTAGCCGCGGGTCTCCCGGTTTGAGAATACCACTAAAATTTGGATATTTCTAGACTTATGCTTAAAAACATGGCGTTAGAGGCAGAGAACTCAAAACATCCCCCGAACGTCCCCGTGGGTGGTACCAATACCTCCCACGGGACCAATGTAACTCGTACGAACGGACCACGCATCCGCGGGACTCCCGATTTGAGAATATGACGGTACTTTGCATATTTCTAGACTTAGGTTTAAAAACAAGGCGTAAGAGGGAAAAAACTCGAAATAGCCCCCGAACGTCCCCGTTGGTGGTACCAACACCTCCCATGGGACCGAAATAACTCGTAAGAATTTGACCCCGCAGTCGCGGGTCTCCCGATTTGAGAACACGTTGTAATTTGCATATTTTTAGACTTAAGAAAAACATTGCATTAGAGGATGAAAACTCGAAACAACCCCAAAACGGCCCCATGGGTGGAACCAACACCTCCCACGGGACCAATGTAACTCGTAGGAACTGACCCCGCAATCACGGGTCTCCCGATTTAAGAATACGACAGTAATTTGCATATTTCTGGAATTAGGCATAAAAACATGGCGTTAGAGGGTGAAAACTCGAAACAGCCCCCGAACAGCCCGTGGGGTAGCACCAACACCTCCCACGGGACCAATGTAACTCGTAGGAACTGGCTTTGAAGCCGCGGGTCTCCCGGTTTGATAATACATCGGTAATTTGCATATTTTTAGATTTAGGTTTAAAAACATGGTGTTAGAGGGTAAAAAACGTTCCCATAGGTGGCACCAACACCTCCCACGGGACCAATGTAACTTGTAGGAACTGACCACGCAGCCGCGGGACTCCTGGTTGAGAATACGGTGGTAATTTGCATATTTATAGATTTATGGTTAAAAAGATAGCGTTAGAGGGTGAAAATTGAAACAGCCCCCGACCGTCCCCGTGGGTGGCACCAACACCTCCCACGGGACCAATGTAACTCGTAGGAAATGACCACGTAGCCGCGGGACTCCCGGTTTGATAGTACGACAAAAATTTGCATATTTCTAGGCTTAGGCTTAAAAACATGGCGTTAGAGGGAGAGAACTCTAAACAGCCCCCGAACGTCCGTGTGGGTGGCACAAACACCTCCCACGGGACCAACGTAACTCGTAGGAAGAGACCCCACTGTCGCGGGTCTCCCGATTTAAGAGTACGATGGTAATTTGCATGTTTATATACTTTGGCTTACAAATATGGTGTCAGAGGGTGAAAACTCGAAACAACCCCCGAACGTCCCCGTGGGTGGCACCAACAACACCTCACACGGGATCAATATAACTCGTGGGAATTTGACCCCGCAGTCACGGGTGAGAATATGACTGTAATTTGCATATTTCTAGACTTTGGCTTAAAAAGATGGCGTTAGAGGGAGAGAACTCGAAACTGCCCCCGAACGGCTCCGTGGGTGGCGCCAACCCCTCCCACGGGACCAATGTAACTCGTAGGAACTGACAACGCAATCGACGGACTCCTGATTTGAGACTACGACGGTAATTTGCATATTTCTAGACTTATGCTTAAAAACATGGCCTTAGAGGGTGAAAACTCGAAACAGCCCCCGAACAGCCCCCGTGGGACTCCCACTTTGAGAATATGACGGTAATTTGCATATTTCTTGACTTAGGCTTGAAAACATGGCGTTAGAGGGTGAAAACTTAAAACAGCCACAAACACCTCCCACGGGACCAATGTAACTCGTGGGAACTGACCACGGAGTCGCGGGACTCCCGATTTGAGAGTACAACGGTAATTCACATATTTCTAGACTTAGGCTTAAAAATATGGCGTTAGAGGATGAGAACTCGAAACAGCACCCGAACGGCCCTGTGGGTGGCACGAACACCTCCCACGGGACCAATGTAACTCATAGGAACTGACCACGCAGCCGCGGGACAACCGATTTGAGAATACGACAGTAATTTGCTTATTTCTAGACTTAGGCTTAAAAACATGGCTTTAGAGGGTGAAAACTTGAAACAACCCTCGACCGTCCCCGTGGGTGGCACTAACACATCCCAGGGGACCAATGTTACTCGTAGGAACTGACCCTGCAGCCGCGGGACTCCCGATTTGAGAGTACGATAATAATTTGCATATTACTAGACTTAGGTTTAAAAACAAGGCGTTAGAGGGTTAAAACTCGAAACTGCCCCCGAACGGCCCCGTGGGTGGCACCAACACCTCCCACGGGACCAATGTAACTCGTAGGAACAGACAACGTAGCCGCGGGACTCCCTATTTGAGAGTACGACGGTAATTTGCATATTTCTAAACTTAGGCTTAAAAACATGGCGTTAGAGGGTGAAAACTCGAAACAACCCCCGAACGGCCCCGTGGGTGGCACCAACTCCTCCCACGGGACCAATGTAACTCGTAGGAACTTACCCCGCAGTTGCGGGTCTCCAGATTTGTGAGTACGATGGTAATTTTCATATTTCTAGACTTAGGCTTAAAAACATGGCGTTAGAGGGTGAAAACTCGAAACAGACCCCGAACGTCCCCATGGGTTGCACCAACACCTCCCTTGGTACCAATATAAATCGTAGGAACTGACCCCACAGTCGCGGGTCTCCCAGTTTCAGAATACGAATGTAATTTGCATATTTCTAGACTTAAGCAAAACATGGCGTTAGAGGGTGAAAACTCGAAATAGCCCACGACCGTCTCCGTGGGTGGCACCAACACCTCCCACGGGACCAATGTAACTCGTAGGAACTGACCATGTAGCCATGGGACTCCCGGCTTGAGAATACGATGGTAATTTGCATATTTTTAAACAGAAGCAAAACATTATGTTAGAGGGTGAAAACTCAAAACATCCCCCGAATGACCCGTGGGTGCCACCAACACCTCCCACGGGACCAATGTAACTCGTAGGAACAGACAACGTAGCCGCGGGACTCCCTATTTGAGAGTACGACGGTAATTTGCATATTTCTACACTTAGGCTTAAAAACATGGCGTTAGAGGGTGAAAACTCGAAACAACCCCCGAACGGCCCCGTGGGTGGCACCAACACCTCCCACGGGACCAATGTAACTCGTAGGAACTTACCCCGCAGTTGCGGGTCTCCAGATTTGTGAGTACGATGGTAATTTTCATATTTCTAGACTTATGCTTAAAAATATGGCGTTAGAGGGTGAAAACTCGAAACAAGCCCCGAACGTCCCCGTGGGTGGAACCAACACCTCCCACGGGACCAATATAACTCGTAGGAATTGACCCCGCAGTCACAGGTCTCCCGATTTAAGAATACGACTGTAATTTGCCTATTTATAGACTTAAGCAAAATACGGCGTTAGAGGGTGAAAACTTGAAACAGCCCCCGAACGTCCCCGTGGATGGCACCAACACCTCCCACGGGACCACTGTAACTTGTAGGAACTGACCACACAGATGCGGGACTCCTGGTTGGAGAATACGACAGTAATTTGCATATTTCTAGACTTAGGCTTAAAAAGATGGCGTTAGAGGGTGAAAACACGAAATAGCCCCCGAACGTCCCTGTGGGTGGCACCAACACCTCCCACGGGACCAATGTAACTCGTAGGAACTGACCACGGGGCCGCGGAACTCCCGATTTGAGAATACGACGGTAATTCGCACATTTCTTGACTTAGGCTTAAAAACATGGCGTTAGAGGGTGAAAACTCGAAATAGTTCCCGAACGGCCCCGTGGGTGGCACAAACACCTCCCACGGGACTAATGTAACTCGTAGGAACGGACCACGCAGTCGCGGGACTCCCGATTTAAGAGTAAGACTGTAATTTGCATATTTCTAGACTTAGGCTTAAAAACATGGCGTTAGAGGGAGAGAACTCGAAACAACCCCTGAACGGCCCTGTGGATGGCACCAACACCTCCCACGGGACCAATGTAACTCGTAGAAACTGACCACGCAGCCGCGGAACTCCCGATTTGAGAATACGATGGTAATTTGCATATTTCTTGACTTAGGCTTAAAAACATGGCGTTAGAGGGTAAAAACTCAAAACAATCCCCGAACGGCCCCTTGGGTGGCACAAACACCTCCCACGGGACCAATGCAACTCGTAGGAAACGACCACGCAATCGCGGGACTCCCGATATGAGAGTACGACGGTAATTTGCATATTTCTATACTTAGGCTTAAAAATATGGCGTTAGAGGGAGAGAACTCAAAACAGCCGCCGAACAGCCCCCGTGGGTGGCACCAACACCTCCCACGGGACCTATGTAACTAGTAGGAACTGACCCCACAGTCGCGGGTCTCCCGGTTTAAGAATACGATAGTAATTTGCATATTTCTAGACTAAGGCTTAAAAACATGGCGTTAGAGGTTGAAAATTCGAAACAGCCCCCGAACGTCCTCGTGGGTGGCACCAACACCTCCCACGGGACCAGTGCAACTTGTAGGAACAGACCACGCAGCCGCAGGTCTCTCGATTTAAGAATACGATAGTAATTTGAATATTTCTAGACTTAGGCATAAAAACATGGCATTAGAGGGTGAAAACCCAAAATAGCCCCCAAACGTCCCCGTGGGTGGCGCCAACACCTCCCACGGGACCAATGTAACTTGTAGAAACTCACCACGCAGTCGCGGGTCTCCCGATTTAAGAATACGACTGTAATTTGTATATTTCTAGACTTAAGTAAAACATGGCGTTAGAGAGTTAAAACTCAAAACAGCCCTAGAACGGCCTCGTGGGTGGCACCAACACCGTCCACGGGAAAATTGTAACTCGTAGGAACTGACCCCGCAGCCGCGGGTCTCCCGATTTAAGAATACGACAATAATTTGCATATTTCTAGACTTAGGCTTAAAAACATGGCGTTAGAGAGTGAAAATTCAAAACAGCCCCCGAACGTCCTCGTGGGTGGCACCAACACCTCCCACCGGACCAATGTAACTCGTAGGAATTGACCACGCATCTGCGGGACTCCCGATTAGAGAATACGACGATAATTTGTATATTTTTTGACTTAGGCTTAAAAACATGGCTTTAGAGGGTGAAAACTCGAAACCGCCCCCGAACGGCCACGTGGGTGGCCCAAACACCTACCACGGGACCAATGTAACTCGTAGAAACTGACCACGCAGCCGCAGGACTCTCGGTTTGAGAATACGACGGTACGTTGCATTTATTGGACTTAAGCAAAACATTGCGTTAGAGGGTGAAAACTTGAAACTGCCCCCGAACGGCCCCGTGGGTGCCACCAACACCTCCCACGAGACCACTATAACTCCTAGGAACTGACCCCGCAGTCGCGGGTCTCCCGATTGGAGAATACGACTATAATTTGCATATTGCTAGACTTAGCCTTAAAAACAAGGTGTTAGAGGGTGAAAACTCAAAACAACCCCCGACCGTCCCCGTGGGTGGCACTTACACCTCCCACGGGACCAATGTAACTCGTAGGAACTAACCACCCATCCACGGGACTCCCGGTTAGAGACTACAATGGTAATTTGCATATTTCTAGACTTAGGCTTAAAAATATGGCGTTAGAGGGTGAAAACTCGAAACAGCCTTCGAACTCCCCATGGGTGACACCAACATCTCCCATGGGACCAATATAACTCGTAGGAACTGACCCCCAGTCGTGGGTCTCCCGATTTGAGAATACGACTATAATTTGTATATTTCTAGAGTTAGGCTGAAAAATAATGGCGTTAGAGGGTGAGAACTCGAAACAGCCCCTGAACGGCCCCTTGGGTGGCACCAACACCTCCCACGGGACCAATGTAAATCGTAGGAACTGACCACGCAGCCGCGAGACTCCCGATTTTCGAGTAAAATGGTAATTTGCATATTTCAAGACTTAGGCTTAAAAATATGGCGTTAGATGGTGAAAACTCGAAACAGCCCCCGAACGGCCCCGTGAGTGGCACAAACACCTCCCACGGGACCAATGTAACTCGTAAGAACTGACCACATAGCCGCGGGACTCCCGGTTTGAGAGTACGATGGTAATTTTCATATTTCAAAACTTAGGCTTAAAAACATGGCGTTAGAGGGTGAAAACTCGAAACAGCCCCCGAACGGCCCCGTGGGTGGCACCAACACCTCCCACGGGACCAATGTAACTAGTAGGAACAGACCCCACAGTCACGAGTCTCCCGGTTTAAGAATACGATAGTAATTTGCATATTTCTAGACTAAAGCTTAAAAACATGGCGTTAGAGGGTGAAAACTCGAAACATCTCCCGAACGGCCCCGTGGGTGCCACCAACACCTCCCACGGGACCAATGTAACTCGTAGGAACTGACCCCATAGCTGCGGGTCTCCCGATTTGGGAGTACGACGGTAATTTGTATATTTCTAGACTTAGGCTTAAAAACATGGCGTTAGAGGGTTAAAAATCGAAACAGCCCCCGAACGTCCCCGTGGGTGGCACCAACACCTCCCACGGGACCAATATAACTGGTAGGAACTGACCCCGCAGTCGCGGGTCTCCCAATTTGAAAATACGACTCTAATTTGCATATTTATAGACTTAAGCAAAACATGGCATTAGAGGGTGAACACTCGAAAGAGCCCCAGAACGGCCCCGTGGGTGGCACCAACACCTCCCACGGGACCAATGTAATTTGTAGGAACTGAACCCATAGCCGCGGGTCTCCCGATTTAAGAATACGATAGTAATTTGTATATTCCTAGACTTATTCTTAAAAACATGACGTTAGAGGGTGAAAACTCGAAACAGCCCCTCAACGGCCCGTGGGTGGCACCAACACCTCCCACGGGACCAATGTAACTCGTAGGAGTTGGCTTCGCCGACGCGGGTCTTACAGTTTGAGAATACGATGGTAATTTTGATATTTTTAGACTTAGGTTTAAAAACATGGCGTTAGAGGGTGAAAACTCGAAACAGCCCCCAAACGGCCCTGTGGTTGGCACAAACACTTCCCACGGGACCAATGTAACTCGTAGGAACTGACCCCATAGCCGCTGGTCTCCCAATTTGAGAATACGACGGTAATTTACATATTGCTAAACTTAGGCTTAAAAACATGGCGTTTGAGGGTAAAAACTCAAAAAGCCCCCGAACGTCCCTGTGGGTGGCACCCCTCCCACGGGACCAATGTAACTTGTAGGTACTGGCAACGCAGCCGTGGGACTCCCGATTTGAGAATACAAAGCTAATTTTCATATTTCTAGACATAGGCTTAAAAAGATAGCGTTAGAGGGTGAAAACTCGAAACAACCCTCGACCGTCCCTGTGGGTAACACCAACACCTCCCATGGGACAAATGTAACTCGTAGGAACTGACCCCGCAGTAGCGGGTCTCCCGATTTGAGAGTACGACTGTAATTTGCATATTTCTAGACTTAGGATTAAAAACATGTCGTTAGAGGGTGAAAACTCGAAACAGCCCCCGAACATCCCCGTGGGTGGAACCAACACCTCCCACGGGACCAATATAACTCGTAGGAACTGACCCCGCTGTCGGGGATCTCCCGGTTTGAGAATACGACTATAATTTTCATATTTTTAGACTTAGGCTTAAAAACATGGCATTAGAGGGTGAAAACTCGAAACAACCTCCGAACATCCCCGTGGATGGAACCAAAACCTCCCACGGGACTAATATAACTTGTAGGAACTAACCACGCAGCCGCAGGACTCCCGGTTTGAGAATACGATGGTAATTTACATATTTCAAGACTTAGGCTTAAAAAGATAGTGTTAGAGGGTGAAAACTCAAAACAGCCACCGACCGTCCCCGTGGATGGCACCAACACCTCCCACGGGGCCAATGTAACTCGTAGTAACTGACCACGCAGCCGTGGGACTCCCGATTACAGAATACGATGGTAATTTGCATATTTTTTTACTTTGGCTTAAAAACAAGGTATTAGATGGTGCAAACTAGAAACAGCCCTCGAACGGCCTCGTGGGTGGCACAAACACCTCCCACGGGACCAATGTAACTCGTAGAAACTGACCACGCAGTCTCGGAACTCCCGGTTTGAGAATACGAGGGTAATTTGCATATTTCTATACTTAAGCAAAACATTGCGTTAGAGGATAAAAGCTCGAAATAGCCCCTGAACGGCCCCGTGGGTGCCACCAACACATCCCACGGGACCATTGTAACACGTAGGAACTGACCCTGTAGTCGTGGGTGTCCCGATTGGAGAATACGATTGCAATTTGCATATTTCTAGACTTAGGCTTAAAAACATGACGTTAGATGGTGAAAACTCAAAACAAACCCCGACTGTCCCTGTGGCTGGCAACAACACCTCCCACGGGACCAATGTAACTCGTAGGAAATGACCACACAGCCGCGGGACTCCCCGTTTAAGAGTACAACGGTAATTTGGATATTGCTAGACTTAGGCTTAAAAACATGGCGTTAGAGGGTGAAAACTCGAAACATCCCCCGAACGTCCCCGTGGGTGGCACCAACACCTCCCACGGGACCAATATAACTCGTAGGAACTGACCACGCAATCGCGGGTCTCCCGGTTTGAGAATACGACTGTAATTTGTATATTTTTAGACTTAGGATTAGAAACATGGCGTTAGAGGGTCAGAACTCGAAACATCTCTCGAACGGCCCTGTTGGTGGCACCAACACCTCCCACGGGACCATGTTACTCGTAGGAACTGACCACGGAACCGGCAGACTCCCGATGTGAGAGTACGATGGTAATTTGCATATTTCTAGACTTAGGTTTAAAAACATGGCGTTATAGGCTGAAACCTCGAAACAATCCCCGAACGGCCCCCGTGAGTGGCACAAACACCTCCCACGGGACCAATGTAATTCGTAAGAACCGACCACGCAGTCGCGGGACTCCCGATTTGAGAGTACGATGGTAATTTGCTTATTTTTAGACTTAGGCTTAAAAAACATGGCGTTAGAGGGAGAGATCCCGAAACAGCTCCCGAACGGCCGTGTGGGTGGCACCAATACCTCCCACGAGACCAATGTAACTCATAGGAACTAACCACGCAGCGACGGGACTCTCGATTTGAGAATACAGTGGGAATTTGCATATTTCTATACTTAGGCTTAAAAACATGGCGTTAGAGGGTGAGAACTCGAAACAGACCCCGACCGTCCCCGTGGGTGGCACCAACACCTCCCACGAGACCAATGTTACTCGTAGGAATTGACCCCGCAGTCGCGGGACTCCCGGTTTGAGAGTACGACGGTAATTTGCTTATTTCTAGACTTAGGCTTAAAAACATGACGTTAGTGGGTGAAAACTCGAAACAGCCCCCGAACAGTCCCGTGGGTGGAACCAACACCTCCCACGGGACTAATGTAACTCGTAGGAACTGACCTCGCAGCCGCGGGTCTCCCGGTTTGAGAATACGACGGTAATTTGCATATTTTTAGACATGGTATTAGAGGGTGAAAACTCGAAACAGCCCTTGAACGGTCCCGTGGGTGACACCAACACCTCCCACGGGACCAATGTAACTTGTAGGAACTAACATCGCTGCCGCGGGACTCCCGATTTGAGAGTACGGCGGTAATTTCCATATTTCTAGACTTAGGCTAAAAAACATGGCGTTGGAGCATGAAAACTCGAAACAGCCCCCAAACGGCCCCATGGGTGGAACCAACAGCTCCCACGGGACCAATATAACTGGTAGGAACTAACCCCGCAGTCGCGGGTCTCCCGGTTTGAGAATACGACTATAATTTGCATATTTCTAGACTTAAGCAAAACATGACGTTAGAGGGTGAAAACTCGAAACAACCCCCGAACGGCCCCGTGGGTGGCACAAACACCTCCCACGGGACCAATGTAACTCGTAGGAACCGACCATGCAGTCGCGGGACTCCCGATTTGAGAGTACAACAGTAATTTCCATATTTCTAGACTTAGGCTAAAAAACATGGCGTTGGAGCGTGAAAACTCGAAACAGCCCCCAAACGACCCCGTGGGTGGAACCAACACCTCCCACGGAGCCAATGTAACTCGTAAGAATTAACCACGGAGCCGCGAGTCTCCTGGTATGAGAGTACGACATTAATTTGCATATTTCTAGACTTAGGCTTAAAAACATGGCATTACAGGGTGAGAACTCGAAATAGCCCCCGAACGGAACCGTGGGTGGAACCAACACCTCCCACAGAGCCAATGTAACTCGTAGGAACTGACCACACAGCCGCGGGTCTCCCGGTATGAGAGTACGACAGTAATTTGTATATTTCTAGACTTAGGCTTAAAAACATGTCCTTAGAGGGTGAGGACTTGAAACAGCCCTCGAACGGCCCCGTGGGTTGCACCAACACCTCCCAGGGGACCAATGTAACTCGTAGGGACTGACCCCGCAGCCGCGGGTCTCCCGATTTGAGAGTACGACGGTAATTTGCATATTTTCTAGACTTAGGCTAAAAAATATGGCGTTGGAGGGTGAAAACTCGAAACAACCCCCGAACATCCTCGTGGGTGGCACCAACACCACCCACGGGACCAATATAACTCGTAGGAACTGACCCCGCAGTCGCGGGTCTCCCGATTTGGGAATACGACAGTAATTTGCATATTTTTAGACTTAAGCAAAACATGGCGTTAGAGGGTGAAAACTCAAAACAGCCCTAGAACGGCCCCATGGGTGGCACCAACACCTCCCACGGGACCAATGTAACTCGTAGGAACTGACCATGCAGCCGCGGGTCTCCCGGTTTAAGAATAGGACAGTAATTTTCATATTTCTATACTTAGGCTTAAAAACATGGCGTTAGAGGGTGAAAACTCGAAACAGCCCCCGAACGGCCCATGGGTGGCACCAACATCACCCACGGGACCAATGTAACTCCTAGGAACTGACTTCGCAGCCGCGGGTCTCCCGGTTTGAGAATACGATGGTAATTTCCATTTTTTTAGACTTAGTATTAAAAACATGGCGTTAGAGGGTGAAAACTCAAAACACCCCCCGAACATCCCCGTGGGTGGCACCAACACCTCCCACGGGACCAATGTAACTCGTACAAACGGACCACGCATCCACGGGACTCCCGGTTTGAGAATATGACGATACTTTGCATATTTCTAGACTTAGGCTTAAAAAAATGGCGATAAAGGGTGAAAACTCGAAACAACCCCCCGAACGTCCCTGTGCGTGGCACCAACACCTCCCACGGGACTAATGTAACTCGTAGGAACCGACCACGCAGTCGCGGGACTCCCGATTTGAGAGTACGATGGTAATTTTCATATTTCTAGACTTAGGCTTAAAAACATGGCGTTAGAGGTAGAGAACTCGAAACAGCCCCCGAACGGCCCTGTGGGTGGCACTAAAACCTCAGACGGGACCAATGTAACTCGTAGGAACTGACCACGCAGCCGCGAGACTCTCGGTTTGAGAATACGACGATAATTTGCATATTTTTAGATGTAGGCTTAAAAATATGGCGTTAGTGGGTGAAAACTCGAAACAGCCCCCAATCGTCCCGGTGGGTGGCACCAACACCTCCCACGGGACCAATGATACTCGTAGGAACTGGTCCCACAGCTGCGGGACTCCCGCTTTGAGAGTACGATGGTAATTTCTATATTTCTAGACTTAGGCTTAGAAACATGGCGTTAGAGGGAGAGAACTCGAAACAGCCCACGAACGGCCCTGTGGGTGGCACCAACACCTCCCACGGGACCAATGTAACTCATAGGAACTGACCACGCAGCCGCTGGACTCTCGATTTTAGAATAAAGCGGGAATTTGTATATTTCTAGACTTAGGCTTAAAAAATGGCGTTAGAGGGTGAAAACTCGAAATACCCCCGAACGGCCCGTGGGTAGTACCAACACCTCCCACGGGACCAATGTAACTCGTAGGAACTGACTTCGCAGCCGTGGGTCTCCCGGTTTGAGAATACAACGGTAATTTGCATATTTTTAGACTTAAGCTTAAAAATATGGCATTAGAGGGTGAAAACTCGAAACAGCCCCCGAACGTCCCCGTGGGTGACACCAACACCTCCCACGGGACCAATGTAACTTGTAGGAACTGACCACGCAGCTACGGGACTCCTGGTTTGAGAATACGATGGTAATTTGCATATTTCTAGACTTATGCTTAAAAAGATGGCATTAGAGGGTGAAAACTCGAAACAGCCCCCGAACGTCCCCGTAGGTGGCACCAACACCTCCCACGGGACTAATGTAACTCGTAGGAACTGACCACGCAGCCGCGGGACTCCCGATTTGAGAATACGATGGTAATTTACATATTTCTTGACTTAGGCTTAAAAATATGACGTTAGAGGGTGACAACTCGAAATAGTCCCCGAACGGCCCCGTGGGTGGCACAAACACCTCCCACGGGACCAGTGTAACTCGTAGGAACCAACCACGTAGTCACGGGACTCCCGATTTGAGAGTACGATGGTAATTTGCATATTTCTCGACTTAGGCTTAAAAACATGGCGTTAGAGGGAGAGAACTCAAAACATCCCCCGAACGTCCGTGTGGGTGGCACGAACACCTCCCACGGGACCAATGTAACTCGTAGGAACCGACCCCACCGCCGCGGGTATCCCGATTTTAGAGTACGACAGTAATTTGCATATTTCTATACTTAGGCTTTCAAACATGGCGTTAGAGGATGAAAACTCGAAACAGCCCCCGAACGTCCCCGTGGGTGGCACCAACAACACCTCACACGGGATCAATATAACTCGTCGAAATTTGACCCCGCAGTCAAGGGTCTCCCAGTTTGAGAATACGACTGTAATTTGCATATTTCTAGACTCTATCTTAAAAACATGGCGTTAGAGGGAGATAACTCTAAACTGCCCCCGAACGGCCCCGTGTGTGGTGCCAACACCTCCCACGGGACCAATGTAACTCGTAGGAACTGACCCCGTAGTCGCGGGCCTCCCGGTTTGAGAATACGACTGTAATTTGCATATGTTTCGACTTAAGCAAAACATGGCGTTAGATGGTGAAAACTCAAAACATCCCTATAACGGCCCAGTGGGTGGCACCAACACCTCCCACGGGACCAATGTAACTCGTAGGAACTGACTTCGCAGCCGCGGGTCTCCCGGTTTGAGAATACAATGGTAATTTGTATATTTTTAGACTTAGACTTAAAACCATGGCGATAGAGGGTGAAAACTAGAAACAGCCCCCGAATGTCCCAATGGGTGGCACCAACACCTCCCATGGGACCAATATAACTCGAAGGAACTGACCACGCAGCCGCGGGTCTCCTAGTTTGAGACTACGATAGCAATTTTCATATTTCTAGACTTAAGCAATACATGGCGTTAGAGGGTGAAAACTCGAAACAGCCCCAGAACGGCCCCGTGGGTGGCACAAACACCTCCCACGAGACCAATGTAACTCATAGGAACTGACCCCGCATCCGCGGGACTCCCGATTTGAGAATACGACGGTATATTGCATATTTCTAGACTTACGCTTAAAAAGATGGCTTTGGAGGGTGAGAACTCGAAACAGCCCCCGAACGTCCCCGTGGGTGGCACCAACACCTCCCACGGGACGAATATAATTCCTAGGAACTGACCCCGCAGTCGCGAGTCTCCCGGTTTGAGAATACGACTATAATTTGCATATTTCTAGACTTAGGCTTAAAAACATGGCGTTGGAGGGTGAAAACTCGAAACAACCCCCGAACGTCCCCGTGGGTGGCACCAACACCTCCCATGGGACCAATATAACTCATAGGAACTGACCCCGTAGTCGTGGTTCTAATGATTTGAGAATACGACTGTAATTTACATATTATTAGACCTAAGCAAAACATGGCGTTAGGGGGTGAAAACTCGAAATAGCCCCAGAATGGCCCCGTGGGTGGCACCAACGCCTCCCACGGGACAATTATAACTCGTAGGAACTGACCTCGCAGCCGCGGGTCTCCTGATTTAAGAATATGACAACAATTTGCATATTTCTAGACTAAGGCTTAATAACATGGCGTTAGAGGGTGGAAACTCGAAACATCTCCTGAACGGTCCATGGGTGGCACCAATACCTCCCACGGGACCAATGTAACTCGTAGGAACTGACTTCGCAGCCGCGGGTCTCCCAGTTTGAGAATACGATGGTAATTTGCATATGTTTAGACTTAGGCTTAAAAACAGACGTTAGAGGGTGAAAACTCGAAACAGCCCCCGAACGTCCCCGTGGGTGGCACCAACACCTCCCACGGGACCAATGTAACTTGTAGGAACTGACCACGTAGCCACGAGAATCCCGGTTTGAGAATACAATGGTAATTTTCATATTTCTAGACTTAGGCTTAAAAACACGGCGTTAGAGGGTGAAAACTAGAAATAGCCCCCGACCATCCCCGTGAGTGGCACCAACACCTCCCACGGGACCAATGTTGCTCGTAAGAACTGACCACGCAGCCATGGGACTCCCGGTTTGAGAATATGACGGTAATTTGCATATTTCTTGACTTAGGCTTAAAAATATGGCGTTAGAGGGTGAAAACTCGAAACATTCCCCGAACGGCCTTGTGGGTGGCACAAACACCTCCCACGGGACCAATGTAACTCGTAGGAACTGACCACGCAGTCGCGGGACTCCCGATTTGAGAGTACGATGGTAATTTTCATATTTCAAGACTTAGGCATAAAAAGATGGCGTTAAAGAGTGAGGACTCGAAACAGCCCCCGAACGGCCCCGTGGGCGGCACCAACACCTCCCACGGGACCAATGTAACTCGTAGGAACTGACCACGCAGCCGCGGGACTCCCGGTTTGAAAATACGATGGTAATTTGCATATTTCTAGACTTAGGCTTAAAAACATGGCTTTAGAGGGTGAAAACTCGAAACAACCCCCGACTGTCCCCGTGGGTGGCACCAACACCTCCCACGGAACCAATGTTAGTCGTAGGAACTAACCCCGCAGCCGCGGGACTCCCGGTTTGATAGTACGACAGTCATTTGCATATTTCTAGACTTAGGCTTAAAAACATGGCGTTAGAGGGTTAAAACTCAAAATATCCCCCAAATAGCCCGTGGGTGGCACCAACACCTCTCACGGAACCAATGTAACTCGTAGGAACTGACCACGTAGCCGCGGGACTCCCGGTTTGAGAGTACGACGATAATTTGCATATTTCAAGGCTTAGGCTTAAAAACATGGCGTTAGAGGGTGAAAACTCGAAACAGCCCCCGAACGGCCCCGTGGGTGGTACCAACACCTCCCACGGGACCAATGTAACTCGTAGGAACTATTCCCACAGCCGCGGGTCTCCCGATTTGAGAGTACGACGGTAATTTGCATATTTCTAGACTTAGGCTTAAAAACATTGATATGTTGATAATTTGACCTCATATATGCAATTTTCATGTTGATTAAATTTTTTGTAAAACTACTTGGTTACTAATTTTTTTTTTGTATTCTATCATTTGTAGGAGTTTTGCACGTGGAACAAATGAAGGAAGCAATGTCTTACAACATGAAGTTTGTTTATATGTTGTGGACATTCAGGATAATGTTTTTTATGTGTTATAGCCGTGTAGGCTTTTATTGTTTAGTTTTATGGCTGTGCGGGCTTTTACAATTTAATTGTTGAATTTTATGGCCGTGCGGGCTTTATAATAAGCAGGTTTTACATTTACAGGGTTTGGAATGTCAAGAAAATAGAGGAAACTCTGCCCAAATTTTTTTGGGTCTGTGAATTATTAAGATGTGTAATATTTTTAAGTTTGTATATATATTTGTTTATTAACAACGTTCTCGATTCGCAATTTGTGATTTTTTTATTGTTTTGCCAATAATAAATATTTGTAATACGTCGTACGCGTCCAACGTTACACGTAGCAACCGACGATGCACTCACAAGACCCCCAATTTTAGGATTCGACCAAAGAAATACATTTTTTTTAAAATTATAGATAAATATGGTCATAGACTTTGTTCATGACCATTTTTATTTTTTCCGTCGCGCATAAAAATGGTCGCAATCAAAGTCCGCGACCATTTTTTTTTCTTTTTTTCATCATGGTTATGGGTCACGAGCTTGGGCCGCGACCATTTTTTTATATTTTTTTTGTCACGGTTGTGGGTTGCGGCCAAAGTCCATGACCAATTTGTCACGGTTGTGGGTCACGGACGAGGGCCACGACCAATTTTTTTTTAAATTTTTTTTGTCACGATCGTGGGTCACGGATGAGGGCCGCGACAATTTTTTTATTTTTTATTTTATCAAGGACGTGGGTCACGGACTTTGGCCGCGACCAATTTGTCACGGTTGTGGGTCACGGATGAGGGCCGCGACCCGTCACGGCATGGGTCACGACCCAAGTTCGCGACCATCTTCTGTGACCCCTCTCGGTCGTGACCATTTTTTGGTCACGGACTTGGGTCGCGACCCACGAAAATGGTCACGCCGGAAATGGTCACGACCCAAGTTCGCGACCCACAGTTTTGGTCAGGGATTTTGGCCGTGACCAATCGCCAGTTTTGGTGTAGTGCTTGTTTCACTGACCTGGCATCTTCGGGTCTTCATATATTCTGAAAAGTAAAGATTGGTTGATCTACTTAATAGTCACACCACCAGGCCCATTCACCTTGAATAACAAATACGTTGTACCTCAAAGGTATAAGCCAGTTGGGGAAAGTGATACAGGTTTATCAAAATCTATCATAATGATAGTTATTTCTTCTGGATTAAATAGGGGAAAAGTGGAGCTTTGGTCCTAAATGGTGTCATCGTGGCCGATGATAGGAGCGGTGGGGAGCGGGTTGCCTTCGATTTCCCACATCAAGTGCCCACTAACATATTGTTAAAGATGATCAAAAATAATTCTTTAAATACCAAACACAGCCCAGAATAACCATACAACTTACAATAGCTTTTGAACAACCATTACCCCCAAATCGTGGGGTTCACAAAACTGAGTATATGAAGAAAAAAAACTTTTTAAGATAAGAAAAGATCAAGAATACATTATCACATATAGCTATGAGTGTTGCGTAGCCAACTCTAAATCCGGCGATAAAATGGCCAACCATGAGAAATTTGGTGGAGAAACCCATAAGGAGTGCTCCTACAAAAAAATATATCCATACATAAATCCCTTATAAAATTCGAAACCTTAAAGTCAAGAAGGGAAAAAAATCTTTGAAAAAAATTCATACCCAAAAGAAAATAGCTCAAATCCATACCTTCTGGTCTTTCCATGGATCTCCTCACTCGGCTGGAGTTTCATTTTCCTCCATATATTGTTGATCTGTTGATGTGTTTTGAGGGAGTGGGAGTTGTGGGATGATGGGGTGAGGGGGGATGACTGGGGTTGGCGGGCATATGGAGCCACTTGGCTTCGTCGCTGAGTTGACGACGCTCTTCGTCCTTGAGCTCTTGCAGTGGGTTAGAGAGAGAAATAGGAGTCTAGATGTTAAAGTAGGAGAGAAGAAATATTCTTATGGGAGGATGTTGAAAATTAGTCAATGAAATCATGTTCCCTTTTTCTTTTTTGGTGCGTTACGAAAATAACCTTCATATTTTAATTAAAGTAAAATTTTAGGAATAAAATGAAAGGGAAAATAAATTTTATTGGGATACAATTGTAATTATAATTATAGTAAAAAATGAAATGTGGGGAAGTCCATTATATTATTGTATATATGTTGATCTCACCGTTCATTTAGTGCCTTGTTGGCTCAATCAACACCTCTACTTAGCTTATACTCTTATGGAATAGTAACAAAATTCTACTCCTTTTTTTTAGAAAGATAGCAACTTTTATTAATAGATGGAGAAAAAGTCTCTCCAATGGCACTTACAAGCACTAAAGCAGTACTATTGCAAAAAAGAGACAACAATCTAAGCCAATTTAAGAGAAACATTTAGTTCCTACGATTCCTAGCCCTTGTTCGCTTGCGGACGACTTTCCAATTATCATTTTTCACAGTGGAATTTACATCATTCAAAATAAGATCAATATCCACCGTAGAAGCACACCCAAGTTTGGGGAGATCCATGAATAAATCAATGCCTCGGTCGTCGTGAATTTGGACACTAATAGGATTAACTTGGGATAACTCGTCACTTGTTACCGAATTTATATCTTCATCACATTTAGAGTCTTCATCAGAAGATGATGTCTTGATTACATCATTGCGCAGAACAAGTTTATCTCCTATTAAAACGATGGAACCGCGTTGGATTATGTGATGAATATTGCTTTGTTTTTTATTCTCCAACTTATCACTTAAATTATCCAACTTTTTTCCGAAATATTTGGAGTATCATCATACCTTGAATCTGTATGACTTTTACCCGAAAATTGCTGGCTATTAGCCTCTTTAGCCACTAACTTTGAGGAAGACTTTACTCCATTTGAATTTAAATTTTGAGCCACACGAGGAGTGTTCAATTGTGAAGGAACCAATGGGGTGTTCTCCACAAGATTAGGAGCAATCTCGGCCAATAAAATATTCTGTTTAGCTACCTTAATTCCAGCTGACACATCATCTTTCCCAACTAAATCATAATTCTCTTCCTGAAAATCTGGGATATTTCCATTGTCATCTCTGGCCACCTCTGTGGACTGATCAAAATTGATATTACCTGCTGTTTTATGGGGTTGTACCGCCCCTAGTCCACAAAATTCTGCTCCTTATTATATAGATATATAGTTCAAAAATAGGGCATATACCAAATAATCCCTCGAACATTTTTTGATACAGGTTTAGTCCAAGTCTTTTTATTTGCTCCAAAAAGTACCTCAACATACTGCTAGCGTTTAAAAATAAGAAAATATTGCTAGGGATTTTTTGGAACAAAATTAAAAAGATTGGACTAAATTTGGATTAAAAAAAATATTTGAGGGACTTCTTAGTATTTGATCCTTAAAAATATCCTCTTACTGTTTTTTTTAATAAAAATTGATTTATTATGTAATTGACAATAAAATTGTTTTATTATGTAATTTTAATGTCTAATAAAATTGTTTTGTACATATATAAATCTACAATATTTATAAAAAAAATCGTTTACAACGGTTTCAATAGCTTTTACAAAAACAATTGTTGCAATACAATTTTAATAAAATTACATAGTGATTTTTTTAAATGATCTAATTTTTATATTTATAAACATTTTGGGAGGAAAGTAGGTTTTGGGCTTTTTTTTCATGTTTTTCCATCGAGTTTGTTTTCCCTTTGTTTGTCCCAGTTTTTCGTATATATATAAATATTGGTTATTGTTTTGTCCCAATTATTCTGTATTGAAACAAAGTTTTTTTTTCCTTTATAGTGCCATTTTTCTATATGTAAAAAAATGAAAAAAAAATAAATTAGAAACATTTTTTGGGATAAATTCTATGAGACATATCCAAACTTAGAAATTAAGCAAGTTATAATAAAATAATATCACAAGTTATCAAACAGTAAATTTGCTTAAATGAAACCTAAATTTGCAATATAAAAAATTTAAGACCCCATATTGAAATATTTAAGATTGATATTTAATTGGAATCCTGATTTTTATAAAACTTAATTTTTATAAGCATATTATGGTTTTTAGGTTGGGTAAAAAAATAAGACTGGTTGTTGTGTTGTATGGTGTTACGTATTAATCATTATGTTTCTGAAAAAGATTATTAAGTGTCGTATCATGTCATGTTTTAATTGGGTCTTATTCGTGGTGGAAAAAAATTAATTTCATGTAGGGTCACATTTTTTTGTGCTGGGTTCGCGATAAGTAAAAAAAATAAACTTTCGTGTTTTGTGGTGCCACGTCTTAATTATGTCATGTGTGGTAAAAAAAAACTTGGGTCGTGCCTTATCTAACACAATTTTTTTTTTTTTTAAACAAACCACAAATTTATTAACTAAGGTAGAAATGCCCTACCAAGGCTATCTAACACAATTTAATTGACATTAGATATCACATAAAACTTATTTTAACCAAAAAACAAATTACTACCTATAAAAAAGATATAAAACTAATTTTAACCAAAACAAACTAGTATCTAAAAATTTGTGTCGTGACATATCGTGTTTTAATTAGGTCATGTTCGTATTTGGTAAGGAAAAAAATCATTTTTCCGCATTTAATTATGTGGGGTTCAGGTTAGATGATAAACATAAAAATTATTATAAGATTTTATTTTAATTTAGTCATGTTCGTGTTCTTTTTTTAGGGGCTAAAATTGCATTTTAGTATGATATGCGATTGTTGTGATCGGAGGAAAAAGAGTGAGAGAAAGGTTGAAGATATAATTATAGTTAAGAGTTACTACTCACGCGTTATTATCTGTTGTGTTATGACCACTGTCCTAGTTACTCTATTATATAGTTTTGAAACGACTCTCGCTTCTTATGAAATTATTGCAATTGAAAAAATAAGAGCGATAAGATCCCAAAATATTTTGTAACAGCGAACATTGATGTTTGTTTCCACAAATTACACACAACTTTCAAATATTAGAGTAATATGTCTATTAAAATTAGTAAAGTTTAAAAACCAAATTTTTAAAAAACGATTAAAGTTCATTAAAACAATCTTATCTAATATTAAAGTTTCGAAAAAAATTAAAACAAATCATTTTATTTTTGTAAAAAAGAAAAAAAAGAAAAAGTGAAAGACATGTGTGTCACTTGCAATCAAATATCTAGTGATATTGAGTTTTGGGTTTGTGATTATTTACTCTACTGGGCCTTTTAGAATAATGATATCATCCCCTGACAAAAGTTACCGATTCAATACCCAAAACAATCCTGACCCATAATCACTATTTAAAAAACAATGCATTATCTCTCTCACAATTTTTAGTGAGAAAGTATCAACTAATAAAGTGCCCAAACAAAACTATTAGGGTCTGTTTGGTTGACGTTGGGAAAAAGAGTTGGCATGGGCAAATTTTGCCAAGTGTAACACCTCGTAATTTCTGGATTTTTATTTTAATTCATTAATTCGGTAATTGGTAATTTACTTATATCGTAAATTAATGAGAATTAATTAAGTGGGTTATTTAAACGTGAGTATATTTAAATAAATTAACGGGTGAAAGTTAATTCTAAATGTTTTTATTCGAATGATGATTTTGAGCTCGCGGTTGAGTCCGGTAGGTCGAAATAGTCCGAAATGAGTGGCCATATCTAAATTTTGGGTTTCGGGACTTAATTAGACATAATTGAGCCCAAAATTAAGAGTTTAGGCCCTTTTTAGGAGGCCCATAGTCCCGAAAACGGAATTAGAGTTTTTAACTGTAATTCTGTAAGGGTAAGGGAACTTAAAGTCGTTTTAAAAGACTAAAATTGGGAAAACCCCTAGAAGAGAATTTGGGAATTTTGGGAGATTGCTTGAAGAACAAGAGGATATCCTTAAATTCAATCCTACATATTCATCCAAAGGCTTTGATCTACAATTTGAAGCAAGTGGTTTAAGTTGTATTTGATAAATTTCATTTACCTATTCATATTATAAAAAATGTGAAATGATTAAGATGTTAGGGTTGATTCTATAATTGTATTTGGGGTTTCTGTGATTTCGGATATGAATTTTGTGGGATTGTTAATTAAATACTTTTGGTGACAATTGAGTATTAAATTGTAGAAACCCACTTTTGGGATTTGTGACTTCTTGAGAATTAATAAAGATTAAAACTAGTAGAGGGTGATTAAAACTTGTTTTAGCAGTGAATGGTTGATAAAAATGTTGAATATGGTTGGGAATTGGGGAAAAGAAAACTTTGGATTTTCATCAATGGATGAAACAGAGAACTTGGAGAAGACGATGTTTTGTACGATCGATCGATCGACTACAGGGGTCGATTGATCGACTCACCAGGAATTTTAACAGTTTCACCACCTTTTTTAGATCAGAATTGACCTCGGCCTTGGGTCATCATCTTTTTAGGTCAGAATTGACCTCGACCATCAGTCGTCACATCTTTTAGGTCAGAATTGACCTTGGTCCTGGGTCAACATCTTTTTTATGTCAGAATTAACCTCAGCCCTGGGCCGTCACCTCTTCTAGGTCATAATTGACCTCAGACCTAGGTTGTCACCTCTTGTAGGTCAGAACTGACCTCGGCCCTCGGTTGTCACCTCTTTTAGGTCAAAATTGTCCTCAACCCCGGGTCATCACCTTTTTAGGTCAGAATTTACCTCAACCCTTAAGTGTTACCTCTTGTAGGTAAAAATTGACCTCGGCCCTGGGTCGTCACCTATTTTAGGTAAGAATTTACCTCAGCCTCGTGTGATCACCTCTTTTAGGTCAGAATTTACCTCGGCCCCGGGTCGTCACCTTTTTTAAGTCAGAATTGACATCGTCCCCAGTTCGTCATCTTTTTTAGATCAGAATTGACCTCAGCCCTGGGTTGTCACCTTTTTAGGTTAGAATTGATCTTGTCCCTCTGTCATCACATCTTTTGGGACAAAATTGACCTCGGGCTCGGGTAATCACCTTTTTATGTCAGAATTGACCTCAGCCCTGGGTCTTCACCCCTTCTAGGGTAGAATTGACCCTAGCCCTAGGTCGTCACCTCTTTTAGGTTAGAACTGACCTCAGCCCTTGGTCGTCACCTCTTTTAGGTCAGAATTGACCTCGGCCTCGGGTCCTCACCTTTTTAGGCCAGAATTGAACTTGCTCTTGGGCATCACCTCTTTTAGGTCAGAATTGACCTCAACCCTCAGTCGTTACCTATTTTAGATAATAAATTACCTCACCCCCAGGTCATCATCTCTTTTAGGTTAGAATTGACCTCGACCACAGGTCGTCACCTTTTTTAGGTCAGAATTGACTTCGGTCCTGGGTAGTCACCTTTTTTAGGTCAGAGTTGACATCATCCATAGATCGTCACCTTTTTTAGGTCAGAATTGACCTCGGCCCTCATTTGTCACCTCTATTAGGTCAGAATTGACCCGGGTCCTTAGTGGTCACCTCTTTTATGTAAGAATTGAACTCGACCCTGGGTCGTCACCCCTTTTAGGTTAGAATTGACTTCGACCCCGAGTCTTCACCTTTTATAGGTTAGAATTGACATCGGCCCAAGGTCGTCATGTGTTTTAGATCAGAATTGACCTCGGGCCTAGGTCATCACCTTTTTAGGTCAGAATTGACCTTGGCCCTCGGTCATCACCTCTTTTAGAATAGAATTGAACTCGGGCCTGGGTCCTCACCTTTTTTACCTCAATAATGACCTCGCCCCTGGGTCGTCACCACCTTTAGGTCAGAATTGACCTCCGCCCTAGGTCCTCACCTTTTTCAGGTCATAATTGACCTCGACCCTCGATCATCACCTCTTTTAGGTCAAAATTGACCTCGGCCCTGGGTCGTCACCTTCTTAGGTCAGAATTGACCTCCGCCTCGGGTCGTCACCTATTTTTGGTCAAAATTGACATTGGCCCTGAGTCTTCACCTTTTTAGGTCAGAATTGAGCTCGGTCCCTAATCGTCACCTTTTTAGGTAAGAATTGACCTCAGCCCCGGGTCATCACCTCTTTTTGGTCAGAATTGACCGTGACCCCGAGTCGTCACCTTTTTTAGGTTAGATGTGATCGTGACCCTGGGTCGTCACCTCTTTGAGGTCAGAATTGACTTTGGAAGTAAATTGTCACCTTTTTTAGCTCAGAATTGACCTCGACCCTCAGTCGTGACCTCTTTTAGGGAAAAAATGATCTCGACCCTGAGTCATCTCCTCTTTTAGGTCAGAATTGAGGTCTAACCTAAGTTGTCACCTCTTTTAGGTTAGAATTGACCTCGTCCCTGGGTCAACACCTTTTTTAGGCCAGAATTGACCTCGGGCTCGAGTTATCACCTTTTTTTACATCTGAATTGACCTCACCCATGGGCCGTCACCTCTTCTAGGTCAGAATTGACCTTATCCCTAGGTCATCACCTCTTTTAGGCCAGAATTAACCTCAACCCTCGATCATCACCTCTTTTTGGTTAGAATTGACCTCGGCCTCGGGTCGTGTCCTTTCTTAGGTCAGAGTTGACCTCGGCCCTCAATCTTCACCCCTTTTAGGTCATAATTGACCTCGGCCCATAGTCATCACCTTTTCAGGTAAGAATTGACCTCAACCCTAGGTCATCATCTCTTTTAGGTAGAATTGACCGCGACCCCAAGTCGCCAACTTTTTTAGGTCAGAATTGACCTCGACCGTTGGTCGTCATCTCTTTTAAGTCAGAATTAACCTTGATAATAAATCATCACCTTTTTTAGGTCATAATTGACCTTGACCTCACCTCTTTCAGGGCAGAACTGAGCCCAACCCTCAGTCGTCTCCTCTTTTAGGTCAGAATTGAACTCAACCCTGGGTCGTCACCTCTTTTAGGTTAGAATTGACCTTGGCCCCAGGACATCACCTTTTTTAGGTTAGAACTGACATCAGCCCAGGGGCGTCACCTTTTTTAGATCATAATTGACCTCGACCCTGGGTCGTCACCTTTTTAGGTTAGAATTGACTACGTCCCTCGGTTGTCACATCTTATAGGTCAGAATTTACCTCGACCTCGGGTCGTCACCTTTTTAGGTCAGAATTGACTTCTTCCTTGGATCGTCTTTTAGTTTAGGTCAAAATTCACCTCGGCCATAGATCGTCACCCTTTTTAGTTCATTATTGACCTCGACCCTCTATTGTCACCTCTGTTAGGTCAGAATAGATCTCGCCCCTCAGTTGTCACCTCTTTTAGGTCAGAATTGAGCTCGACCCTAGGTCGTCACTTTTTTTTTATGTTATAATTGACCTCGGTCGAGGTCATCCTCTCTTCTAGGTTAGAATTGACCTCGACCTATGTCGTCAACTCTTTTAGTTCAAAATTGACCTCGACCCTCGGTCGTCACCTCTTTTAAGTCAGAAATGACTTCAGCCCTAGGGTGTCACCTCTTTTTGGTCAGAATTAACCTTGGCCTTGAGTCGTCACGTATTTTAGGTAAGAATTGACCTCAGCCCTGGGTCTTCACCTCTTTTAGGTCAAAATTCACTTCGGCTATGGGTCATCACCTTTTTTTATTAGAATAGACCTCGTTATTGGATCATCACATTTATAGGTTAGAATTGGCCTCAGCCCACGGTCATCACATCGTTTAGGTAAGAATATACTTCGGTCCCTGATCTTCACCTTTTTTATGTTAGAGTTGACCTCGGCCCTGGGTCGTCACCCCTTGTAAGGACATTTTTGTCCATTATCAATTTATATGTCGTACGCCGTTACACCATTGAAGAAACTCAAGATCGCATCTACATCAACGGATCCAAATATCAAAGTGTCTTCAACATCATAGCCTCTGCGAGAATGAACTTGGTAAAATTTTGTTTTTACGTTCCTTAAAGTTCATACTTAGTATAGGGAAATTTTAATAAAATGTTTTTTGTTAAATTTTTAAAAGTTTTTTAGTTTTCTGGGAAACCGGACCGGTCCGCCTCTATACCGGACCTATCCGCCTCTGGACTGGTCCGCCCTCTACCCGGACCGATCCGCCTTGCTTTGTCCAGTAGACCACGGACCGATTGTGAACCGAAGTAGTCAAAATTTAAAAGAACCGATCCGAGGTCGGACCGATCCACCCCCAAGCCGGACCGATCCGCTTGGGATAAGTTCGAGCAGTTCCGTGAGATTTTAATCCACCAGCTCTTATTTTCTATATATATTCCTACTTCGTTGGTGTATTTTTTTAAGTCTTTGAGAAAACATTTTTAAGAGTACAAACACAACAAGACTTCAATTTTTGATGTGCCAAACATCTTTTTGATTCACACACAAAAATCCCAATTAATTTTGTGAATCTTTTGGAACCCTAGAGCACAATTTTGTTATTGTTCAACCCTTGTGGAGAAGCCGTCTTTCTTCTTCATTGCTTCCCTCCTGGAAAGGGAAAATTCCAGCCGACAAACTTGTGGAGAAGACGTTTCTCTTCTTCATTGCTGACCACCTGGAGTTCCTGCGGGAGATTTTAGCCAAGACATCGAAACTGATGCCTGAGGGTATTTCGTATCTCACACTTATGTCATTGTAATCCGTGTAATCCGTTTTCTTACAAATTATAGTGAAATAAAAGGTTTTTCCCCTTTGGGGGATTTTTCCTGAAGGGCTTATTTTATCCTGCATGCTTTATTTTATTAGATAAATCATCTAGATGCATGATTTAGGGTTTAACTAAAATTTGGGATTAATTAAAATTGGATTTTATTTGAGAAGTCGCAATTTTTATGCTGTAGCTACTCTCTCACCCCTTCTAGTTCAAAATTCACCTGGGCCCTAGGTCGTCACCTTTTTTAGGTCAGAATTGACCTTGGCCCTTGATCGTCACCTCTTTGATGTCAGAATTGACCCCTGCCTGGGTCGTCACCTTTTTTATTCCAGAATTAACCACGGCCCTGGGTCATCACCTCTTCTAGGTGAGAACTAACCTCAGCCCTAGGTCGTCACCTCTTTTAGGTTAGAATTGACTTCGACCTCGGTCGTCACCTCTTTTATGTTATAATTGACCTCGGCCCCAGGTCATCACCTTTTTAGGTAAGAATTGACCTCGGCCCTAGCTCATCAACTCTTTTAGGTCAGAATTGACCTCGGCCTTGGCTCATCACCTCTTTTATGTCAGAATTGATATCGGTCCTTGGTCATTACCTCTTCTAGGTTCGAATTGACCTCAGTCGTTGTTCAACATCTCTTTTAGGTAAAAATTGACCTCGACCCTCGATCGTGCCTCTTTTAGGTCATAGTTGACCTCGGCCCCAGGTCGTCACCTTTTTAGGTAAAAATTGACCTCGACCCAAGGGTGTCACCTCTTTCAGGTCAGAATTGACCTTGACCCTGGTTTGTCACCTATTTTAGGTAAGAATTGACCTCAGCCCTGGGTCGTCACCTCTGTTACGTCAGAATTGACCTCAGCCTCTAGTGGTCAGCTTTTTTTGGTCTGAAATGACATCATCCCCGAGTCATCACATTTTTGAGATCAGAATTGACCTCGGCATTGGGTCATCACCTTTTTAGTTTAGTATTGACATCGGCCCTCAATCATCACATCTTTTAGGTCAGAATTGACCTCGGGCTCGGGTCATCACCTTTTTTATGTCAGAATTCACCTCGGCCCTGGGTCATCACCTCTTCTAGATCATAATTGACCTTCGCCCTAGGTCATCACCTCTTTTCACTACACCAAATCTGGCCATTTGTTAAGGTCATTGACCTTGACAAATTCACCTTGTCAAGGTCATTGACCGTGACATTTCGAGGCGAGACAACTTTTTTTGTCACGGTCGTGTCACGGTCATTGACCTTGACAAAAAACTCGCGTTTTGTGTCACGGTCGTGTCAAGGTCAATGACCGTGACACGTTTGTCACAGTTATAAACCGTGACCCCTCTTGCCCAGAATTGTCACGGTCATTGACCGTGACACGTCCGTGACAACTTTTGTCACGGACTTGTCACGGTCAATGACCGTGACAATTCTGGGCAGAATTTAAAAAAAAATCTGCTGGGCAGTATGGCCACCGCCACTGCCCAGCAGTATATTTGTACCTGTTATAGCAACGTTGTACCTGTTCCAAACATCATATATCCAACACAAACTAAAGATAATGCAAATATATATTCATGACGATATAATCCAAATATTCAAAGTAAAAACAATATACATGACGATATAATCCAAATATAATTAAAATGGAAAAACTTAAAAATAATGTTACTACATGTCTTGGATAAAACTGAGGAGGTGAGTAGGCCACACGACATACGAATTGACGCAGCCACTAATATACGTCGTGCCGCATTGTTCACGCAACCACAATAGGGAGTTCTCCTTCCCGGGTATGACATGCGTGACGAGCACCCTGGACTCCATCTCTTGAAGCACACGTCCATGGACTATTCCACCCTCGACGATATTCGGGTCCCTCAACCCTCGCCCTATCCGCTGGCCATCAAATACGTCCAATATGAACACGCTCGGCCAACCAATTGTCGACAATGGTCTGTTGGAGGGCGTCAAATAGGGAAGTGGATCGTCGAAGTACGAACGTGTCGGTGATGAAGCAGCAAGGTCCACATCCTCGTCATCCTGCGCCTCGTCCTCCCGCACCTCCTCCTCCTTCGCCTTCTCCTTCCCTTTCCCTTTCCCTTTACGGTCTCCACCCAACGTACGCTTCATGAATGCGTACATATCTTGGACCGTCGCCTCCAAACGGGACAGCTTCGCGTCGTGTGAATCCACCGTTCGAGACAACCCGGTGTCGCTCGTCTCCAATCCGATGATCCTAGATTTGGCCACCCGCGAGCTCAATCCCCTTGTCCTCCCTTTGCGATCAGAGCCAAGCAATTGGCTGAGTGCGTCTGTCTACAAAGATGCCTTGTCGGCATCAGACTGCGACTCATGCACTTCCTTAAGCTTTGCCTGAAACGACAAAAAGCACATGATTAGTAAAATAAGTAAACTAAAAAATTATAACGTGATTAACAATAATTAAACTGTCGGATTACTTACAATCGTGTCCGCGATGCTCGGGGACACCTCCTTGTCCTTCCCCTTCTTCGTCCGAAGAGCCACATAAGTATCGAGCCTATGTGGCTTACCCCCTGGCCCACTCCCTACCCCCTGAAATAAAATAGAGTAAAGTAAAATTAGTATCGGCCCCGTACCTTAAAATAATATCCAATAATATATTTCTGTAGTTATAGATAAATTAAATCTTACCTGCATCCTATGCTCCACCTCAGCGTAAGAGGTCCGGCCGGAGTAGTGCACGTCCATCTTTTTAGCCCGATTTTCCCTCCCCGATTGGCGAGATGCCAATTGTCGATCCTCGATCTCATTGTCAATGAACTTTTGTCATTGTGCCAATGAGATCGGCTCCTTGGGTGGGACGGATCCGTGCCATTGTAAAATGGACTCTCGTGTTTTTCCAAAGTACCGTGTCCGCATATTTTTCTTCCATGTCTTGTGTTGCTCCCTCAACTGCTCCAAGACGGAATCGCGTAGCTTTGGATCCAAGTTGAATTGTTCCTGTCCAACAAATACAATGTTAGTTGAGAATAAATATAAATATAAATATAAATTGAAATATTCATATAAATATTACCTGTAGTGCCGCCCAAACAACTAACTTGAGCTCATACGGCACCTCCTTCCAACTCATAAACCCCGGGCCGATGACCGTCTTTAGCAGCTCGAGGGATCTCGCTAAAAGCTCCGACTTGTTTTCGACGGTAATCCCAAATTTTCCATATTTGGGGAGCCTAGCGGCGGAGGAGCCCTCATCGCCTCCGCTACCACCGAACCCAGACGACATCATCATAAACAACATCATCATTTTCGCCTTAACATCTGAAGGAGACATTTTTGCTGTAAAAAAAATGTTATTAGTACAGATAAAAAAAAATGTTAATAGTACACATTTCGTTTTACCTAATTGAATTAATTGAATTAATAGTACAGATAAAAAAATGTTCCATCTTTATTATAACGTATGTGTAAGTTCCGTCAATACCATTTCGTTTCAATTTTGTAATATTATGTTTTTTCCAAATATTTAAAGAGTTATTAAATGGGTGCCCCACCCCCACCCACCGCCACACACACACGCACACCTACGCACCTACGCGCGCACACACACACACACACACACCCCACCCCTAACCACCCCACCCCCACCCCCTCCCCTACCACGACCGTGACAACTACATATATTGTTTATCAAAAAAATTATGACATGAGATAATTATAATTGTAGCATAAATTTCATTATCATGGGTTTTACCTAATTGAATTAATTTCATGAATAAAATTATTATCAATTTAAATGAAAATATCAATTATTATCCAATATTTTTGAATGACATATTTATTTTGAATGAAAATATCAATTATTATCCAATTATTATCCAACTATTATCAACTATTTATTTTGAATGTAAATAATATTCAAAACCCCACCCACCCCCACCCCCACCCCCTCCCAATGTTTATTATCCAATTATTATCCAACTATTATCAATTATTTGTAACATTGATGTATATTTTTAGTGTTGTGTATATATGTTAGTTGATGCCATTATATTTTTACCCTAATTAGATTCTAAGGTTATCTCAATTTATATTTTAAGTTCGTATCCATTTGTGATGTTCAAGTAGTTTGAAATGTTGGAATTATATACTATTACTTTGACCGTTAGTTTGTGCACCAACTAAATTGAACATCACACACACACACACACCCCAACCCACCCCACCCCCTGCCCCCATCCACCACCCCCTCCCTCACCACACACCACCACACACACACACACACACCCCACCCCACCCCCTACAAGTCTAAGGATGTTCTTGATTAAACATGGGAAATCTCATATCGTTTGCAAAAAGTTCATAGATTCTTAATCCCTAGGGTTATGGATATTAAATTTCTTTCACAATTATTTCTTCGATTGCGATGGGTGAAGTTCAATTATATGTTAGAACAATAGATCCTCGCAAGTTGGTCAATCATTGTGTGAATAGGTTTGAGATCATAATTTGGAGGAATTCACGTCCAAGAAATAATTTGGATTGTGATACCCCTTGATAGACTTATATGTTTTGTTTACCCGACCGGTGATCTATTTTATAATCCTATAGAATTAAGTTTTAGAATCAAGGAATTGATCAGATATTCATTAAAATCGGTTAGTAGAAAATTTATTTAACCAAGAGGGTATCGAAAACATAACATGGGGAATCATAATATACCGTAATCAACTTTAATAATAAGAACACATTCTTTCGAGTGATTTATAAATAATTAAATTTGAGTGCAATCATGATTATTTAGTGGAATGAATCGTGATTAAATAAATAAAGGATATAAATTAGACGGTTATAAATTGGGATTTCCTAGTATTTACTTTGAATCTAGTTTATTTATTTATCTTTGGTCCCTAGTATAGTCATTGCCCAAGTAGTAGGAGCGAAACTCTATAAAACACTAGTTTAGCTAAAGCCCGTGAATTATCCCTCCCTCACCACACACCACCACACACACACACACACCCCACCCACCCCTGCCCCCCTCCACCACCCCCTCCCCCACCACACACCACACACACACACACACACCCCACCCCACCCCACCCCCTGCCCCCCTCCACCACCCCCTCCCACACCACACACCACCACACACACACACACCCCACCCCACCCCACCCCCTGCCCCCCTCCACCACCTCCTCCCCCCTCCACCACCCCTCCCCCAAAACACACCACACACACACACACACACACCGCACCCCACCCCACCCCACCCCCTGCCCCCTCCACCACCCCCTCCCCCCCCTCCACCACACACCACCACACACACACACACCCCACCCCACCCCCTGCCCCCCTCCACCACCCCCTCCCCCCCTCCACCACCCTCTCCCCCAAAACACACCACACACACACACACACACACACACACACACACACCGCACCCCACCCCACCCCACCCCACCCCTACCCCCCCTCCACCACCCCCTCCCCCACCCTGCCCCACCCCGCCCCATCCCCCACACACGCACACACATACACACATATATATATATATATATATATATATATACATACACACAAAAATATACACACAAATATATATATAAATGGAAGAGAGAGAGAGAGAAATTGGAACTGAAAGGAGAGAGAGAGAGAGAGAGAGAGAGAGAGAGGGAGGGAACGGTGGGAGGGAAAAAAGAAAGGGGAAAGGGTTTTTGCTGGAAAAGTTGTCACGGTCGTGTCAAGGTCATTGACCGTGACACGTCCGTGACAAGTAAATTGTCACGGACTTGTCACGATCAATGACCGTGAAAATTAGTTGTCACGGTCGTGTCAAGGTCAATGACCGTGACATTAACCACGTGTTTTTGGCCGGTTAAAAGGTGACAATTTGCCCATTTTGGTGTAGTGTTTAGGTCATAATTGACTGTGGCTCTCGATCATCACCTCTTTTAGGTCAAAATTGACCCCGGCTCAGGTCGTCACCTTTTTTATGTAAGGCTTAACCTCGAACCTAGGTCGTTACCTCTTTTAGGTCAGAATTGACCTCAGCTCTAGATCGTCACCTCTTCTTGGTCAAATCTGATGTCGGCCCTCGGTCATCACCTCTTTTAGGTCAGAATTGACCTCAACCTAGGTTCATCATCTTTTTAGGTCAGAATTGACCACAACCCAAGGATGTCACCTCTTTTAAGTCAGAATTGACCTTGGCCCTGCGTCGTCACCTATTTTATGTAAGAATTGACCTCAATCCTGGGTCATCACCTGTTTTAGGTTAGAATTGACCTCGGCATCGGGTCATCATCATTTTTATGTCATAATTGACATTGGCCCCGTGTCATCACCTTTTTTAGATCATAATTAACCTCAGTATTGGGTCGTCACCATTTTAGGTTCGGATTGACCTCGGCTTGGTCATCATGACTTTTAGGTCAGAATTGACCTCGGGCTCGATTCGTCACCCTAATTACGTCAGAATTGACCTCGGCCTTGGATCGTCACCTCCTCAAGGTCAGTGTTGACCTCGACCCTAGGTCGTTACCTCTTTTAGGTCAAAATTGACCTTGGCCCAGGTCGTCACCTTTTTTATGTCTGAATTAACCTCGTCCCTAGGTCATCACCTCTTCTAGGTAAGAATTGACCTCAGCCCAAGGACGTCACCTCTTTTAGGTCAGAACTGACCTCAGCCCTTGGTAGTCACCTCTTTTAGGTTATAATTTAACTCGACCCTGGGTCATCACCTTTTGAGGTCATAACTGACCTCGACCCTCAGTGGTCACCTCTATTAGGTCAGAATTGAGGTCGATCCGGGGCCATCACCTCTTTTATGTCAAAATTGACCTATGACCTCGATAGTAACCTTTTTTAGGTCAGAATTAACCTCTGTCCTAGGTCATCACCTTTTTTAGGTAAGAGTTGACCTTGGCCCTCGGTCGTCACCTGTTTTAGGTCAGAATTGACATCGGCCATGGGTCATCACCTCTTTTAGGTTAGACTTGAACTTAGCCCCGGGTCGTCTCCTTTTTTAGGTCACAGTTGAACTCAGCCCTCAGTCAACACCTCCTTTAGGTCAGAATTGACCTCGGCCTCAGGTTGTCACCTATTTTAGGTCACAATTGAACTCGGCCCTCAGTTGTCACCTCTTTTAGGTCAGACTTGACCTCATCTCTGTGTCGTCACCTCTTTGAGGTCAGATTTGACCTCGTCCCATGCGTCGTCACCTTTTTTAGGTCATAACTGACCTCAACCCTCAGTCGTCACCTCTTTTAGGTTAGAGTTTGGATCGACCCAGGGTGGTCACCTCTTTTAGGTAAGAATAGAGCTCGACCCTGGGTGGTCACCATATTTAGGTCAGAATTGATCTCGGCCCCGGGTCAGAATTAACATCAGCCCCGGGTCGTCACCTTTTTTAGATCAAAATTAACCTCGGCCCTAGGTCGTCACCTTTTTAGATCTGAGTTGACCTCGACCCTCGGTCGTCACCTCTTTTAGTTCAGAATTGAAACCGAGCCCTGGTCGTCACCTTTGTTACATCAGAATATACCTTGGACCTAGGTCATCACCTCTTCTACATCAGAATTGATCTCGGCCCTAGGTTGTCACCTCTTTAGGTTAGAATTGACCTCGACTCTAGGTCATCAAATAAGTTAGGTCAGAATTGCGCTCAGCCTAGGGTCATCACCTTTTTAGGACAGAATTGACCTCGACCCTGTGTCGTCACCTCTTTTAGGTCAAAATTGACCTCACCCCTAGCTCGTCCCCTCTTTTAGGTTAGAATAGACCTTGGCCCTCGTTCGTCACCTCTTTTAGGTTCGAATTGAGCTCGGCCCTGAGTCTTCACCTTTTTTACGCCAAGATTGACCTCGGCCCATGATCACCACCTTTTCAGGTAAAAATTGACCTCAACCCCGGGTCTTCGCCTCTTTTAGGTCAGAATTGACCTCGACCTAGAGTAGTCACTTTTTTTAGTCGTCACCTCTTTTAGGTTAGGATTGACCTCAGCCATAAATCGTCACCTTTTTAGGTCATAATTGACCTCGACCCTCTATTGTCACCTCTTTTAGGGAAGAACTGACCTCGGCCCTTAGTCATCACTTCTTTTTGGTTAGAATTGAGATCGACCATGGGTCGTCACCTCTTTTAGGTCAGAATTGACCTTGGCCCTGAGTCGTCACCTTTTTTAGGTTAAAATTGATCACGGTCGTAGGATGTCACCTCTTTAAGGTCAGAATGGACCTCGTCCCTCAATCGTCACCTCTTTTAGGTCAGAATTGACCTCGGCCCCGGGTCGTCACCTCTTTTAGACCAAAATTGACCTCAGACATGTGTTGTCACCTTTTTAGGTCACAATTGAACTCATCCCTCCGTTATCACCTCTTTTAGGTTAGAATTGACCTCGACTCGGGGTTATCACCTCTTTTAGGTCAAAATTGACCTCGGACTTAGGTTGTCACCTCTTTTAGGTCATAATTGATCTCTACCTCGGGTCTTTACCTTTTTAGGTCAGAATTGACCTCGACCTTGAGTCGTCATTTCTTTTAGGTCAGAATTAACCTCGACCCATACCTCTTTTTGGTCAGAATTGACCTTTATCCTTGGTCGTCACCTCTTTGAGGTCATAATTGACCTCAGCCTAGGTTGTCACCTCTTTTAGGTCAGAATTGACCTCTGCCTCTGGTCTTTACCTTTTTAGGTCAGAATTGACCTCGGTCCTCGATCGTTACCTTTTTAGGTCAGAATTGACCTCGACCCCGGGTTGTTGCTCTTTTAGGTTAAGATTGACCTCGGCTCTGGAACGTCACCTTTTTAGGGTTGAATTGACCTCGTCCCTTGGGCGTCACCCCTTTCAAGTCAAAATTGACCTCAGCCTTGGGTCTTTACCTCTTTTATGTTAGAATTGACCTCGGCCATAGATTGTCAACTTGTTAGGTCATAATCTGCCCTCAGTCGTCACCTTTTTTAGGTCAGAATTGACATCGACCCTCAGTCGCCACCTCTTTTAGGTCAGAATTAACCTCGGAAATGAGTCGTCACCTCTTTAATGTCAAAATTGATCTTGTTCTCGGATCGTCACCTTTTTTAGATCAAAATTAAACTCGGTACTAGGTCGTCACCTCATTTAGGTCATAATTGACCTCCACCATATATCCTCACCTTTTTTATGTCATAGTTGACCTCGGCCCTCAGTCGTCACCTCGTTTAGGTCAAAATTGACCGTCTGTCATCACCTTTTTAGGTCAGAATTGACCTCGGTCCTTGGACATCACCTCTTTTAGGTTAGCATTAACCTCAACCCAGGGTTGTCACCTATTTTAGGTGAAAATTGACCTCAGCCCTGAGTCATCGCCTCTTTTAGGTCAGAATTGATGTCGACCCCTGGTTATCACCTTTTTTAGGTTAGAATTGACCTCGACCCTAGGTCATCACCTCTTTTCGGTTAGAATTTACTTCGACCCTTGGTGGTCACCTTTTTTAGGTTAAATTGACCTCGTCCCTCGGTCATTACCTCTTTCAGGTCAGAATTTACCTCAAGCCCCGGTCGTGACCTCTTTTAGGTCAGAATTAACCTCGATCTTGGGTCATCACCACTTTTATGTCAGAATTGACCTCAGTCACGATTCATCACCTTTTTAGGTCAGAATTGACCTCGGCCCCAGGTCGTCACTGTAATACCCCATAATTTTGAGGATTTAGTATTTAATTATTTTAGAGAGAAATAAAACTATTTAAATTGGAGAAACTTAAATTTATGATTTGGAGAATTTAATTGAGTGGGAAGAATTATTTACATTTGGCGACGTTAGGTTTGATTATTCGAATTATTCTTGTGTCGCATTTTGAGGTCGAAATTAGAGAATGTTATAAAGTATTTTGGATGGCAATTCTGAGTGAACGATTGGGTCCGAATGGGTCGAGATAGTCAGAAAAGTGTACCCAGTGGTAGTAAATGGCTCTTGGGGCATTTTTGGGCATAACTAGGCCCACACGGGAGTGATTGGACCATTTTTATTAGGACCATGTGACTAAAAACGGGATTACGGGTTATAAACCTAGGTTTGGGAGTTGTGGGAAACCGTAACTCATCTGGGAGAAATCTAAGAACGTAGAGGAAGCTAGAGGGAGAAATTGGGGATCTTTTTGGAGACAAATAAGGAACAAATTGGGTGTTCTTCATCAATCCTTTCTCTACACTAACGGATCAGACTCTATGAACTTTCAAGGAAAGTGGTTAACTGTCGTGATTCTTAAATATGTGATAATCAATTCATGTTATGTTGGTGTAAATCGAAATCCATTTTTGGATAGGTCTTTGCATGAAATTGGGTTTTTAATTTGTGGATTTATAAATCAATTTTTGGACTATGAAGGGCTATTAATAAATTTATGATGTAATTGGGATAGATGTATGACTTGTAAAGATATTGGGAGAAATCATCTTTAAATTCGGATTTGGGTTGTTTATTGTATCCAAGTTTGAAATTTAAGATAATTAAGAAGGAATTAGTTTAGTTAATGTGAGAGATAACTTATAACCCATGAATCATAATTCTCGATTTAAAGTAGTATGACAAGGGGAGTTTATAATAGGACTAGTTGGATGGGGTAGTATAACTAGGTGGGGTTAAATTAACTGTTAGGTGTGCACATTACTGGAGGGGTGAGTATGTCCTCAAGAGGGTGCCACAATAGCTTAAATATGAAGCTGATATTACACAAATATTACGTATTTCATCCGTCGAACCTATGCATTTTAGCCCTCTGGGGTGCCTTAATCTCTATATTTAAGCCCGTTAACCAGACAACCTCGGTTTATAATATTAACATGCTATATGATTAATAATATGGCTTTTGTAGGTTTTTAGGTACTAAGAATGGAGTTCGAATGCATTTAGCTCAAGTCCCGTACGCAATCACACGTTCAAGGGAAATCCAGTCAATTCACAATATGGGAACCTGACCCGACATCTCATGAAAGTAATATCCCTCATCTCAAGCTTCGCGTGGTCATGAACGGTGCGCGATTCCTATCTCGAATGAAGAAGTTACGGCGATTCTAGCGGAGAAGAAAATCATTTACACCAAAACAGGAGGAAAGGAGGTTCTGCCCTGCTTGATCGATCGGTCGATCAAAAGGATCGATCGATCGGTTCTTCAATTTTTTTCCACGATTTTAACTATCCCTTGATTGACCAAAGCGGTCGATCGATCGATCCCCTGTTTCTGCAGATATTTTTGCCTTTTTTTATTCCAATTTACTATTTAATCTAATTTTCTTGTAATATCATAAATAGATTCATATATTCAGTTTTAATTAGTTTAGCCTAGGGTTTGTGGGTTTGGAGAGCTTGGTTTCATTTCTCTTTAGGTTGACAACCATATGGGTTGTGTTTGTTGAACTTTCCACTTCCATCTCCATTTATATAACTGGTTCTTGTTGATTTTTTGCTTTGTAACTTAGTTTCAAGCTTTGTTAATTAGTTTAATTGCTTTATTTATTGCTTTCCTAGTTTAATTAGTTGTAATTTAGTTTAATCATTATGTGCCCTTAGATAATTAGGGTCGGGATGTCGTTCCACCATTAACGGGCCCCGAGCTCTGAAAATTAGGTTTTGTGCAAAATTGCGTTTAATTGAACCCGCGTGAATTAAACTCGAATTATTATGCATTTAACTTTCTTTGTCATGCAACGTTAGTGTTTAAAGCGATAATCCGAATTTAATCCGCGTGTGACCAATTTTCGGTTAAATGTTTATTCTCACAACTTTGGCTTAAATTTCTTATTGTGCGAAGTTTATGTTTAATTGATAATGCTTGATTAAATAGCTTTTGAGACGGAATCTTGATTAGTAGTTGTTTTGATCTGTATGGTTGGATGATATCCCGATCCTCGCTTTACTTTTATTTAGACTTAACTTATTCTTTTCTTTTATTTCCTAGCACGCATCACTTTCTTACACTTTTATTCCTGGATTAATAATTTGTTACGATCTATCAAACATTCTCTGTGGATTCGATACCCGACTTACCGCTATACTCTCCAGTTAAGTGTAGTCGTAACTCAGGTTTATTTTTATTATCGTGGTGAAACTAAAACAACGATTAGCGTTCTGACGCGACGCTACTTTTCACGTGTAATCATAAGTGCGTTCATGCATTTTAGTTACTACAGTTAATTCACTTGCTAAATATTTTTAAAATATTTGGGGTTCTAAAGTTTGTTATAAAACTATTTTTAAAACCTTTTAGGTGTCCATCCACAGGGACGCTAGGCTTAATATTCTATTCCAGGGACACATAGCTGCAGCACATGTGCCTGCTAGCAGGATCATGGATTAGACGCATCGTTAATTCTTTCCTAGAGTAGAAATCATCTATCAATTTTAGCTTTACTTAGGACTTTTCACTCATATTTTTCAGTACAGTTTTCGAATTCATTTATTCAGTTGTTGGACGAGTGTTACTGGACTATTTATTTTTGTGGCCGATGGTTTATTTGGCAGGTAGTTTATTTATTTATTCAGTTGATTTGATTCAGTTGTTGTGAATGGCTCATAGTATATTTCCGCATTTTATTGTTTTTGTTTAAATAACAAGATAAAATTTGGCACTGGGTTTTTGGAATACTAGGTGGTTAGTAATTTTTACAAAGGTTTTTTATGATTATTCTAAGAATGAACCAACTGGCATTCCTGTTTAAATTTGATATATGACTTATCACCGGGTATTTTATTAGGCGGGGTGTCACAGATGGTATCAGAGCATTAGGTTCTAGTGTTTTTAGGATTTATGCGGCTTTTCACGTTTCATCTTAGCATTCTTTGAAATAGAGGCCTATCGTAGGATTGTTGTATTCTTATACGTATGCATATTTACGCTCTTCTGCCAAATACTTTATGTATGATGGTGAACTCATACAATTCGATTCTCATTTCAGATACCACCCAAGAGAGAAAGATCAGCTAGGGCAATGGGGGGAGATGTGACTAGAGAGGCTCATCAGGAGCCAGAGTTACCGCAGCAACTGCCAGAGATGATTTTGGCTGCACATGTGACTGAAAGTGTGGCACGGGCTGTTAATGAGATGATGATCGCAATGGCAAGATACTTTCCACAAAATCATCCAAAGCCGTTAGTGGTACCAGATGTTCAGTCCTACCTGGGGCCGTCAGAGTGGCAGCGAGTACGAGAGGCCTTTTAGAAAAGCCACCTACCAGAGTTTTAAGGGAGTTCAGATGTGGTGCTAGTGTGTCAGTGGAAGAAAGACATTGAGCGTCACTTGAACATGGATAACTGCAGTGAGGTACAGAAGCAAATGCTAGACACTTTTAGGTTAGTGGGGGCAGCGCTCCAGTGGTGGGAGTCGATCACCACCATTGGGGAAAAGGACACATTGACTATTGCAGAGTTTTGGGTGCAATTCGACCACAAGTAGTTTTGTCCAGCACTTGAGGCCGAGATGAGGAGGAAATTTAGTGAAGTGACTAAGGGGGATCGTTCAGTGGCCGAGTACGAGGAAAAGTTCACTCGTTTGGGAAATTTTATACCGGATGAGGTGAACGATGAATAAAGAAAGAAATCAAGATTCATGAATGGGTTAGCTTGGAGGATCAGGAAAAATTTGATTGGTAACCCCGCATTAGCAGCTTATACAGACGTTATTATTGCAGTACTCCTACACTGCCAGGAGCATCGCTTCCATATGAATGGAAGTAATAGGTTAGTTTAACCCAGTCGGCTGGACAAGGTAGGAGGGGGCAGTTCCAGTAGGGTATCCTAGCAGCAGACATGGGGACATAAGGGGAAGGATTCTCAATAGGGGAATCAATCCAAGCGATCTAGATCTATGGGCTATCAATAGGATTGTCAGGACTTTCGACAAGGACAATAAGGAAGGGATCAATGGCAGGGTGAATTTATTAGGAAGTGTTTCATTTCTGGGGAAGAGGGACACATGAAGAGAGATTGACATAGGCTACGAAGGGGGAAACTAAATGACGAGGCTATGGATGTACAACCGTTACAACTGCTTCTGGGCCAGTTCAGACTAGAAAATTTTAAACAGGAACTCGAGGATCAGCCATTCCAGCTAGATTATGGACGTAATTATCTTTTATCCTATAGGCATGAGGTATGTTTTGAGTGACAGTGATGGTGTCATAATATAACAAAAATCACTAGAGTTCGTGGGTAAGTCGAACTTAGTGGGTGCTCTAGCTATAGGAGCCATATTAAATATATAAATTTCTATGGGGTAGCGCAGTTCTTTTGCATTAACCACGAGAGAGTGGAGGTGTACACAGAGAGGAGGTTTGAATTGTAAGAGGGGTCACTACTTTTGAGAATTATGGGATTAGGGTAGACGATTTTTCCATGTATCAGCTGGAGAGAGATGGATTTTAACCATCGTGGATAGTGATGATAAGTTTTGGTGTTCGCGACACTAGGGTATGAGTGACTTCTACTAGGTGTCACCTGAGAAGAGGGTCTAGTATATATATATGACTGTATGCATGTTGTATTATGTGGTATGATATACACACAAGAATGTCTTGTGTTATTATATTTTATTCCGATAAGTTGGGAAATCTACTGAAGTGAGCCAGGGTAGTTAGGTTTATTTATGAGCAGGGAGAGATAGCACGAGGTTTATTATGCACAAGAACTAGTGATATAAAGGGCGTGGTATTTTATATTATCTTTAGAGCATGCGAGTGGGCGTGTATACTTTTGTGTTAAGATATAGGTATTTGGGAGTGCGTGTTGTGGACTGAGGGCTTAACGGATATCAACGGCTAACAATGTTAGGTAGTAGTTTATCTGGGGGGGGGGGGGTTCCTTGTTTATATTTCTCCTTGCAAGACGTCTCACGCATGAAACTTAGCGCATCGTTGGGAGTGGGCAGAAGTTTGGTCATTAGTACATGGGTTGGGTACCCCGGTTATTATTCATGTAGGTGATATGACTATGGGTTAGAAGTTATATTACGGTTCACGACTAGTATAGTTGGGTGACTTTCATGCGGTTAAGCACGGGGATAGGGTGTATGGGCACCCTGGTTAATTAGGGTATTTTCGTGCGATTAAGTATAGGTATAGGGTGTATGGGCACCTTAGTTAATTAAAATGCATATTTTGACTAACTCATAATTAGAAGTAAGAAAGGTAAATGTAGTGATTTTAGATGCATAAGAATAGAGAGATATTCGAAGCTTGGAGTATTAGGCTTATCTTAATTTCGAGGACGAAATTCCCTTGTAAGGGGGGAAGTATGTAACACCCCATAATTTTGAGGATTTTGTATTTAATTATTTTTGGGAGAAATAAACTATTTAAATTGGAGAAACTTAAATTTATGATTTGGAGAATTTAATTGAGTGGGAAGAATTATTTACATTGGGCGACATTAGGTTTGATTATTCGAATTATTGTTGCGTCGCATTTTGAGGTCGAAATTAGAGAATGTTATAAAGTATTTTAGATTGCAATTCCGAGTGCACGATTGGGTCCGAATGGGTCGAGATAGTCGGAAAAGTGTACCTGGGGGTAGTAAATGGGTCTCGGGGCATTTTTGGGCATAGCTGGGCACACATGGGCGTGATTGGGCCATTTTTATTAGGACCATGTGACTAAAAACGGGATTAGGGGTTATAAACCTAGGTTTGAAAGTTGTGGGCATCCATAACTCATATGGGAGAAATCTAAGAATGTAGAGGATGCTAGAGGGAGAAATTGGGGATCTTTTTGGAGACAAATAAGGAGCAAGTTGGATGTTCTTCATCAACCCTTTCTCTACACCAATGGATCAGACTCTACGAACTTTCACGGCAAGGGGTTAACTGTTGTGATTCTTAAATATGTGATAATCAATTCATATTATGGTGGGGTTAATCAAAATCCATTTTTGGGTGGGTTATTCCATGAAGTTACATTTTTAATTTGTAGATATTCAAATCAATTTTTTGACTATTAAGGGCTATTAAGAAATTTATGATGTAATTTGGATAGATGTATGACTTGTAATGAGATTGGGAGAAATCATCTTTAAATTCATATTTAGATTGGTTATTGTGTACAAGTTTAAGATTTAAGATAATTAAAACGGAATTGATTCGAAAAAGGATTTATAGTAGAGAAATCTGGGTAAAAAGCTTGAGTTGGGTTTTAATGGCGGACTGGACTGAGCGAGGAAGAAGAGTGAGAGAGACCCAGGGGTCGCTCGAATGACATTGGATCTCATTCGAATGACGTACACTATCGTTTGAATGACAGGATAAAATCCGACGACATTTGTTTCCTTTACTATTTGGACTGATGATGAAGTTTAAAGGTTAAATTCGTATAGCAGTTGCACTTAATTTTAGCCTAAGTTGTTTGAGGTGTTGAAGGGACAAATAGTAGGAATTTTGTGGGATTAAATAAATGTGGAAAGGGGAGCATGTAAAAGAATAAATTAATAAGGGTGTAGAACTTATTAAGGGGAATTTGGGCGATAAATTCGGATTATTTAATTACGGACCAAGTGAGTGAGTTCGGGTATGTTGGTTGAGTGCCGTTAAAGTATTTAATTAGTTATTGAGAGAAAAATGAATTAATTTGGAGTCGAAATATATACGCGGGTAATAATTAGATACAGGCCAAGTGAGCGAGTCCGGGTATATTGGTTGAGTGACACCAAGGTAATAAATTAATTAATGAGTGAATTAATTAAATTAGAGTCATACCATAGACTCGGGGAAAAATATAGGCTAGTGCTATGGATTTTGTGCGCAGTAAAGCCGGGATTTAAATTATATATGTACGATGTGTGATAGTTTATATATATATAGTGTGCTTATGAATATCAGTGACTAGATATTTAATTAAATTGTGTACTCTAGTGTTATTAAGGGCGGTTGTGCGATGTGGGTGAATCCCTTAGCTTGAGGAGTAGGGTGAGTATATCCCCAGGTCATAGCGTCCATTATATGGGTGGGGGGCTTATCTCACTTCCAGGAAGGAAATATGACCGCCTCCAATGTTTATGTTTTTTCCAAGTTCGTGACAGATTTCGACTTGGGGTAACTAGGTTAAGTGAGCACACCTGGTATAATAACACTTGAGAGGAAATCATTCGACGAGGGTATACTCAGAAGGATGGATATACATATGACATATATGTGTATATTGTAGCAAAGATACATATATAATGGTATTAAATATTATATGTGGCGTAATAATACAGAGTGCAATGTATTTACTTTATATAACATGTGTCACAGTTATATGATATTATTTTAAAGGAATTAATTAAGTTAATGTGAGAGATAACTTATAACCCATGAATAATAATACTCAGTTTAGAGTAGTATGGAAATGGGAGTTTATAACAGGACTAGTTAGACGGGGTTCAATAACTAGGTGGGGTTAAAGTAATGGTTAGGTGTACACATTAGTGGAGGGGTGAGTATGTCCTCAAGAGAGTACGACACTAACTTAAATATGAAGCGCTTTCATGAATTTTAATTAATGTAGTTAATTCACTTGCTAAATATTTTTAAAATGTTTTGGGTTCTAACCCTTGATACAAACCTATTTTCAAAACCTTTCAGGTGTCCCGCCATAGGGACGCCAGACTTGATATTCTATTCTAGGGACACGTAGATGCGGAACATGTGGATGCTAGCAGGAGCTTGGATTAGACGCATCATTCATTCTTTCCTATAGTAGAAATTGTCCATCAGTTTTAGTTTTACATAGGGCTTGTTGCCCAGACTTTTTAGTACAGTTTTTGGATTCATTTATTCAGTTGTTAGACGAGTGTTATTGGACTATTTATTTTTGTGGTCGAGAGTTTATTTGGCAAGTAGTTTATTTATTTATTCACTTAATTTGATTCAGTTGTTGTGAATGACTCATAGTATATTTCCGCATGTTATTGTTTTTGTTTAAATAAAAAGATAAAATTTGGCTCCGACTTTTTTGAATATGAAGGGGTTAGTATGTTTTAAAAACGTTTTCGACAGTGATGCTAAGAGTGAATCAACTGGGATTCATGTTCTAATTTTATAGGGGACTAATCACCTGGTATTTTATTAGGCGGGGTGTCACAGTCGCCTCTTTTAGGTCAGAATTGACCTCGGCCTTAGCCCAGGGTGATCACCTCTTTTAGGTCCTTATTGACCTCGACCTCGGTCGTCACTTTTTTAGGTCAAAAATTGTCCTCGACCCTGGGTCGTCACCTCTTTTAGGTCAAAATTGACCTCGGCCATAAATCGTTATCTTGTTTAGGTCATAATTGACATCGGGCCTCAGTCGTCACTTCTTTTAGATCAGAATTGACCTTGTCCCTCAGTCATCACCTCTTTTAGGTTATAATTGAGCTCGACCTTGGGTCCTCGCCTCTTTTAGGTCAGAATTGACCTCGGCTCTAGGTCGATACCTCCTTTAGGTCTGAATTCCCCTCGACCATAGATTTTCACCTTATTTAGGTTATAATTGACCTCGGCCCTTAGTCGTTACCTCTTTTAGGTCAGAATTGACCTCGGCCCTCAGTCGTCACCTCTTTTAGATCAGAATTGAGCTCTACCCTGGGTCGTCACATATTTTAGGTCAGAATTGACCTCGGCCCTGGTTCATCAACTCTTTTAGGTCAGAATTGACATCAACCCTTGGTCGTCACCTCTTTTAGGTCAGAATTGACCTCGATCCTTGGTCGTCACCTCTTTTAGGTCAGAATTGACCTCAGCCCCATGTTATCACCTCTTTTAGGTGAGAATTGACCTCAACCTCGGGTCTTCACCTTTTTTAGGTTAGAATTGACCTCATCCCTCGGTCGTCACCTTTTTAGGGTAGAATGGACCTTAGCCCCAGGTCATCGCCTATCTTAGGTCAAGATTGACCTCGACCCCGAGTCATGACCTTTTTAGGTCAGAATTGACCTCATCCTTTGGGCGTCACCTCTTTTAGGTCAAAATTGACCTCGGTCCCGGGTTGTCACCTCTTTTTTGTCGGAATTGACCTCGGCAATAGATCATCACCTTGTTTCGGTCATAATTCACCTCGAACCTTTGTCTTCACCTCTTTTAGGTCAGAATTGACATCGAACCTCAGTCGTTACCTCGTATAGGTCACAATTGACCTCGACACTCAGTCGTCAGCTCTTTATTGTCAAAATTGACCTCTATCCCAATTCGTCACCTTTTTTAGATCAGAATTGACCTTGGCCCTAAGTCGTCACCTCTTTTAGGTCAGAATTGACCTGGGCCATATAATTTCACATTTTTTAGGTCATAATTGACCTCGTCCCTCAGTTGTCACCTCTTTTAGGTCAAAATTGACCTTGGACCTCAGTCGTCACCTCTTTTTGGTTAGAGTTGACCTCGACCCTTGGGCGTTACCTCTTTTAGGTCAGAATTGACCTCGGCCCTAAGTCGTCACCTATTTTAGGTAAGACTTGATCTTAGGACCGCGTCGTCAACTCTTTTTGTTCAGAATTAACCTCGACCCCTCGTCGTCAATTTTTTTAGGTCAGAATATATCTTGGCCCTAGGTCATGATCTCTTTTTGGTCAGAATTAACCTCGACCCTAGGTGGTCAACTTTTTTAGTTTAGAATTGACCTCAGCCCTCAGTTGTCACCTCTTTTAGGCCAAAATTAACTTCGACCTTCAGTCATCACCTCTTTTGGGTCATAATTGACCTCGACCCCGGGTTGTCACCGCTTTTTGGTAATAATTGACCGCGTCCCCTAGTCCTCACCTTTTCTAGGTCAGAATTGTTCTTGGCCTAGTTCGTCACCTATTTTAGGTTAGAATTGACCTCGGCCTTAGGTGGTCACCTTTTTTAGGTTAGAATTGACCTCGGCCCTTAGTTGTCACCTCTTTTAGGTAAGAATTGACCTCAGCCCCATGTCGTCACCTCTTTTAGGTCAGAATTGACCTCGAGCCTCAATCGTCACCTCTTTTAGGTCAGAATTGACCTCAACCTTGGTCCGTCACCTTTTTCAAGTTAGAATTGATCGAGGCCATATATCATCACCTTGTTTAGGTCATAATTGACCTTAGCCCTCAGTAGTAACCTCTTTTAGGTCAGAATTGATGTAGGCCCTCAGTCATCAACTCTTTTAGGTCGGAATTGAGCTCGACCTTGGGTCGTCACCTCTTTTAGGTCAGAATTGACCTCATCCATGGTTCATCAACTTTTTAGGTTGGAATTGACCTCAACCCTTGGTCGTCACCTCTTTTAGGTTAAAATTGACCTCGATCCTTGGTCGTCATCGCTTTTGGGTTAGAATTGACCTCGACCCCAGTTTGTCACCTCTTTCAGGTCAGACTTGACCTCGGCCTTAGGTCTTCACTTTTTAGGTCAAAATATTCCTCAGCACTCGATTGTCATCTTTTTAGGTCAGAATTAACCTCGGCTCTGGGCCATCACCTATTTTTGGTCAAAATTTTCGCCGACCCTAAGCCGTTTAACCAAGGTGGCCCACTTTTTGTCGGTCCGTACAGATTTTCAGACTTTGGAGTATGCGAGGCTATTTGTCGAACAGATTGTCAGATTACACGGGGGGCGATCAATATAATTTTCGATAGGGACAAGATCTTTGTATTGCATTTCTTGTAGAGCCTCCACGAGGCAAGGGGCACCGAGCTGAGTTTGAGTACCGCCTATCACCCTTAGACGGATGGGCAAACAAAGAGAGTGCATTAGTTGCTCGAAGATATGCTACGATTACGCATTCTTGATTTTGGGGGAGGGTGGGAGCAATACTTCCTTTGGTTGAATTCGCATATAACAACTCGTACCAATTTACAATAGGCATGGCCCTAATTGGGGCGTTGTATGGTAGGCCTTGTTGCTCACCGACTTGTTGGTTGGATGTGGGGGATGACAAACTTTTGGGGCCGGAGATGATTCGGGATTCTTTCGCAAAGATTGAGTTAATTTGGGGGCGTAACCATATAACCCAAGATAGACAAAAGAGCTACGCGGATGCGAATCGGAAGCATGTGGAAATGGAGATCGGGGATCAAGTTTTGGTACAGGTATCCCTATGAAAGGGGTGATGAGATTTGGTAAAAGGGTTAAGTTAGCGCCAACGTATGTAGTCCCTTTTCCCATTACTGAGAGAGTTGTACCGGTGGTGTACCGTTTGGGTCTGCCCGATCATTTGCAGCGTATCCATGATGTGTTTCATGTTATGTTGTTAAAGAAATATAAGAGGAGACCAAAGGCGTTTTGGCATGTCCGACTTGAAGAGATAGATTTACTGCCCAATATTTCTTATGAGGAGAGGCCAGTAGCAATCTTAGATCGCAGTGAGTGAAAGTTACGATCCAAAGTAGTACCACTTATCCGGGTTCAGTGAGGTCATCATAGTGTGGATGAGTCCACTTGGGAGAATGATGAGGACATGTGGGAGCAGTATCTAGAGCTTTTTACTTCAGGTACATTCAAATTTCGAGGACGAAATTCCCTTATAAGGGGGGAGTATGTAACACATCGTAATTTTTGGGTCATTATTTTAATTAATTTAATTCAGTAACTAGTGATTCTTAATTAATGGGAATTAATTTAAAGGAATAATTGAAAGTGAAAATATTTAATAAAGTTAACGAGTGAGGAGTTAATTTTAGAAATATAATCTGGATAGTGATTTTTAGTGCGGGGTTGAGTTCGGTAGGGTCGAAATAGTCCAAAAGAAGTGGGTACATACATATATCGGGTATTGGGAGTCTAATTACACATGGGTGAACTTAATAAAAATAGTTTGGGCCATTTTAATTAGAGCCCATAGGCCCAAAACGTGAATAGTGTTTTAACCCAAATATGTGTAAGGGGTTAAACATCATTAAGTCATAATAGAAGACTAAAGGGAGAGAAAAAAGGAAGAGCCAAAGGAAAAGTGAGTTTGGGGATCTTGAAAAGACAATTACAATCCAACTTCATCTTCAAAGACTTAGATCATCTTGGTTAAGGAAAGTGGTTTAAATTTTGAGTATTAAATTGTATCTTGCAATTCATATCAAATGAGGTGTAATCCAATAGAAATTCTTGGGTTAGTTCTTGCATAAATTGGGGTTTTCTCCTTATAAGGATTATAAATTTATAGATGATTTGTCAATGATGCTTTTCATGATTGAAGATGTGAACATTGATGAGATAACTAGGGCTAGAATTGCTGTAATGGAAAAAGGGACTTAGGATGAATTTGGGGAACGCTTTTGCAGAAACCTATTCAAAATAGGGGTTTTAATTTCATCAATGGAGGGCTGGGTTTATGCCGAAGAAAAAGAAAGGAATAATTGTCATGATCATTTGAATGACAAGGTAAGTCGTTCGAACGAGATCCACTTTCGTTCGAACGATATGGCTCTTCATTTGAACGACCTCTAATGGTTGCCAGATCACTGAAACCCCATGGTTCAGACCTGTTGGAAAGTTGAAATTCGTGTCCTTACTAAAATTGTGAAATTTAATATTAAAATAGGGTTAATATGGAATTACTTAACCTTAGAATTATTTGATTAAATTGCCTAATATATAAGATGTAAGCTCATGATTTAGTATATTATAATCTTGTTATTTAATGTGATTAAGCTTGATTGTAGTAAATTAAAAGGGTGGATTTGAACCACTTAATTTCGGGCAGAGAGATGGGGAGTCTAGTTATATTTGAAAAGGGGTTACCTTAATATAAGGGAAATTAATGTGTAAATAATAACAATAAAGAAGTCGTGCCATAGACTTAAATATTTCTGGCTTAAGTATGGGCATAATACTCTAATAGCCTGGATTTATATATATGTCGGTGTGTAGTACATATATGAGTTATATATATATTTGTGTGAATGATATATATACTGAAGCAATACCAATAGATGCTATCATATGAGGTTGCGCGATGTGGGTGAATCCCCTGGCTTGAGGAGCAGAGTGAGTATAGTCCCCAAGGCCTTAGAGTTTGTGTTCAGGAGTGAGACGAATAGTGCCTAATTAAAATTCACTACTGTGGGAAAATATGGCTTCCACCACAACATTTCTATGTTTTTTTCTGAAACGGGGAGCTAACCTTATCAGGGTTTCGGGTCGATGAGAATACTCGATTATGATAGCATCTAGAGAATACCTGATGAGTGCCTACTCGGGAGGGTAGTTATATATATCTACAAAATATACGTGTGAATATTGTAGTATGAGTTTGTATATATGGTATAATTATATACGGGTTAGTACATGATGGAAATCGTATTAATTATATAACCTGTAAAACGGTTATATGGTATTAAATGGGAAATGATGCTTTTTGTAAGTTAATGTGCATAATAACTTAATAAGCAAAATACTATACTCACTTAGGGTATATTAGTGGGGTAATTAGTATAGTATTTGGGAAAGACTAGTTACGAGAGAAGTGGCTAGGAACATTAGGTTTAATCCGTTAGGCGTTCACATTGGTTAAGGGGTGAGGTAAACTCAAAGGGAGTGCGCGACACTAATTTAAATATTAAGAGCATTTGAATATCTATTTCTCTCATTTAAATTCACTTGCTAAATGTTTTGAAATGTTTTTCGGTACTAACCCTTGCTATAAAATATTTTTAAAAACCTTTTAGGTGTCCTCCCAAAAGGGCTCCAGGCATGATTCTTTCCTATAGGTTACGGGACTGCAACTATGAGGCGTGTTGTGGTTTCTTTGACGTAGTCGCTCATATCAATGTATCTTAGATAAGGATCTTGTCAGTTGTACTTTTGAATTTGTACTTTTATTTTTGGCCTTGGCATGTATTGAGATACTTTTATATTCGCATATGTGGATGGCTTGTAGTCGACATTGTTCGACAGACTATTGTACTTACCTTCTGGTGTGTTTCAGTTTTATTCTCATATTGGATTGTTCATGTTCTATTATTTCATTTTGGTTGGATTAATAAAGATAAAATTTGGCATCAACTTAATAAAGGTATAGGTGGTTAGTAATTAACGAATCAACGACTGTGATGCTGAAAATGAACCAGATGAGATTCCTATTTAATTTGATATAGGACTGATCACTCGGTATTTTATTGGGTGGGGTGTCATAACAAACACATTACCAAGTACTTCAAGTGGATGAATTTGTCATACCCACCTTCTAAGTGGGACAAAAAAGCATGCCAAAGGTATATGATAGTTTAAATAATCCATGCACCCATTTGAAATTTTCTAGACATTTTTCATTCCCGAAGTGGAAAAGATAAAATTGCATATTTTACCATATTTAATGGGCGTTCAAAAAACAACGCTTAAAATGCAAAAATGTTTCAAAAGATAGAGATCAATAATTATAAAAATTATCCAATGTTATGAACTGTATCAAATAAGATATTCGGAAGTTGTTTTTTTCAGAAAAATGACCCAAAGTTTTATTTAACAAAAAGTGGGAAAAAAATAATGTTCATCGTCTTTTCCAAGGAAAATCCCAGATTTGAGATTTTAAGTGGTCTTGTTGTTCGGGAGATAATATTTACATCAATACTTATGCAATATACATTATTTTAAAACCCTTATGACATATAACACTTAAGCAAAATGAAATCAAATTCTTATTGACCACAATGCCTTCAAAATGTAATATCCCGTATTTTTTAGGATATAAAAATTAATTAAATTCGTGATTTGGAGTTTATTTAATTTGGAAATATTATTTATTTTGGTGAAATAGAAATTTAAATTATTTTAGGTAATTTCAATTATTTCGAGTTATTTTAAATTTCACATGTGTCGTATTTCGATGTCGAAACTGGAGAAATTTATAAAGTAACTCGAACCATGATTTAGAGGTCACGATTGATTCCAAAAGGGTATAAATAGTTGAATTAATATACCAGGGGGTAATGTTTGGGTCCTAGTACAATTTTAGACTAAACTGACAACCGTTCAAGGGTACTTTAGTCATTTTATACCCAAGGGTTGAGGGAGCAACGAAATTACAAGTCTTATATCAGATGGTAAGGGTTTGGATCTAGGTTTAGAGAGAGAGTACACATAGAGGATCCATTAGAGAAGGAAAAGGATCCATTCTTGAAGCTAGAGAGAGGTTTCTTGAAGAATTGAAGATGGATATGCACCCTTAGCATTCTTGAAGTATGGATTAGAAGGGAAGAAAACCTCCACCAACTCGAAAAATAAAATCAGACCCTACTAATCTAATAGGCAAGTGGATATTTGCAAATTTTAATTGAAGTTATAATACTCATGTAAGAGCAGGGTTATAATTATTGATGAATGATGAAAATTGAAAGATTAAGATATTTTAATCAATGTTTTGGGTAGGATTGCATGTACAGTGTATTCATGTAAGTAGAGGGTATAAACCGAGATGATATAGGATGATTTAGATGTGATAAATCGAAAGAATTTAGTAAGAACTCATGAAAACACCATTTCTAGAGTTTTGGATAGAAACTTGTATGAATATGTTATTGGGTTGCATATATGGGGTTTTAATGTTTTAATTACATTAGAAATCATCCTAATATATGTACTTAATGTATAGGAATGTTGAATAATAGTTTGGTAAAGAAACATGAAGAAATAAGATTAAAAAATGGTGAAAACCGTAGTTGGGAAGAAGATAACTTCTCAGACCCCTCGAACTGGTTTGACAGATCCCTCAAACTGGTTCGAAGGTACAACCGAATCGATTCGCTTGTACCATCAAACCGGTTAGGAGGTACAGTGTTCTCGATCTTAAATTTGCGTAGAGTTTTAAGAGGTTCGAGTTAGATTCCTCCAATCGAAGAGAATTAAGGCGAGGATTAAACAAGTTTAAATTATGATGTAACTGATTCGAAAGAGTGAGAACAATTTATGGAAGTGTCGAGTGAACTTTATAAACGGGTTGAAATTGGCGAAGTAATTGATTCGAAAGAGTGATGATGATTTACCGAAGTTTTGAGGGAACTTAATATGTAGACAAGTAGTGTATGCTAGACTTAACTACTGAATTCATGTAAGGGGTAACAAGGGACCTTAGAGTTGAGAAAAATACTCGAATTAATATGGTAGTGAGTAAAAATCATAAAATAATAAGCACGGTAAATCTTCGAGGGAAATATATACTATGTACAAATGATGATAATTCGATCGTGTGAGTACCTACTGAATAAGTATATATATTAATTTTGTGACATCTATTATATGAAAAGTGATTATGTTATGAGCATACCTATGTTGTCTGCTATATAGGAGGTTCCCACACAGAGGGTGATCCCACCTTGACGATTCTAGTGAGGTATGGATGAGTACCCAACTATATAGAACTTTGGGCAACTCACTATGTGATGTGTATTAGTGAGACTGGCATGTCATTTGGGTACATTAGGAATGTGAATAGCCCAAAATCTTAGAACTATGTTTGCTCCATTGCTTGTGATTTGATTTTGGGTTCGAGGTGACATCCTGGACCAATGTTTTAAACGTAGTGAGTGATACATGGCCTTGATAGAAGAGTATGCCCTTTATTAATGTTGGTCAATATAAGAGACGTCGCAATAGTATATATTAGTGTGTAAAATATATACAAATGAGAACATACTACTTGTGTGTTCTAGTAGACAGTAGATATCGTATCCTGGAAGTAAATTAAGTAGAGAAACTTAATTAAATGATAAAATTAGAATATGTGTTAAATGTTAATTCTTATGATATCGGTGGTCATTATAAGAGACATCGTAATGGTATATATTAGTATAAAATGTATACAAATGAGAATTTTCTACTTACATGTGACAGTAGTCAGATCGATAGGGTATATCTAAATAAATGAATTAAGTAGTGAAACTTAATTAATTGAGTAAATAAGAATACAAGTTAAAACAATACCATGCCTCCTCAGTTAAAGAATGATGACATAACAGTAACATCTCTTCAAATAGGTTAAGAAGTACTCGCAGTAGACCAAGAATTGCAACCTAAAGCAATAGAATTAGAGGCCCCAGTTGTATCAGGTGTAAATCTCATGACCCTCGATTAGTAGAGACTAATCAAGGGGATCAGTTGAGTCCCATATTCTCAGAGAAGAATATAGTTCGGTCTACAACGGTTTTAAATAAGTCAAGTGAGCACGTCACGACTGAAAATTAGGATGGACGCATATTGGACTTTGGATCAATCAAGTCCACATATGGTGTTAGTATCATTTCAAGAAAATTGGAAGAAAGCAATTATATCATTTTAACAAAAGCGACTGAGCTGGTAACTAAAGACACAGAAACGTGGGGAAAAAAAGCAGTTCAAATTCACAAGATCATGCACCAAGCAATATTTGATTTACGTCCAAAAATGGAATATCATTAAATAACAGTTCAATGGGGGGAGAGACTTTAGGCAACTAAAGGAAAATAGTGATAGAGCATTTCACCCAGTAAGTTTTGGTTGGCAAGAAAATTGTGATTCTTCTAATAGTTTTAAAAAGCAAATCTTAGTAGAAAAAAACATTGATAATTACAACTCACAATCTTAAGATGAAATGCCTCCCTTAGAGGAATGCCGCAAAGTTAATTTGTACGTGGATATTCCAACGTTCGATCTTGGAATGTCTCCTAATTTTGCAAAAGCTTGAAAGTTTATTGAAGACTCGGTTGAGAGAAAATGTGGAATTCAAACATTCAATACTCCAATAAATAATTCCTTTAAGATTTTTGGTAACATTAAAGATTCAACTACTCTAGTGGAGGTAAATGGATTTAATCACAGGGGGGGGGACAAGATTATTTCCTGTATTTATTCGCCGAGGAAAAATATTCCCTCAAATATAATAGGCGCCCTATTACTCGTTCAAGACTTCATAAATTTTCTTAATCATTTCTTTTTTTTAGCACTTGTAAGAGCCATATGAGAGGATTTTTCTCCTTCATTTTATGATTAAATTAAATTTCATTTAAAAAAAGTTAAATGTCAATTTCAACTATTATAATATAATAAGAACGTTAGTTATTGGGTAGCGTGTTGTATGGGCGGCACGTAAATTTAAACTTGTAGCAAGATAGTTCGATACTTATGTCTAGTTAGCTTGGGTAGTATGGCTAGGTGGCCTAAGTAGAAATCTTTAGGTCTGCACTATAGTTGAGAGGTGAAGAAACTCAAAAGAGTGTACGTGAACCTAACATGAGTAACTAATAACTGATTTTATATTATTATAATCACTTGCTAAATATTTTTAAAATGTTTTGAGTACTAACTCTTACTATAAATATTTTCAAAACCATTTAGGTGTCGCTCCACAGGGACGCTAGACTTGATATTCTGTTCTAAGAATATGCAACTGCGGAATAGGTGGATGGTCACAGGGTTTTAATTAGACGCATCTATTTCTTATTCAAAGTGTAGGATTTCCATTAGGTCATGTTGATTATTTATTTCTAGACTCAATAGTTGGTTTATGTATACATTTGTTGGATTATTACTTTGGGATTTTAGCCGATCGATTATTCAGTAGTTGATTTATTCGTTCATTATTGTTTAGACTTGGTGACTGTGTATGATTTGAGTTTATGTTGTTCCGCGGGTTATATGTTTGATAAAAGATAAAATTTGGCAGTAACTTTTTTAATACAAGGTGGTTAGTAAATTTTTAAAAGGTTTTTGACAGTGATGCTAAGAATGAACCAATCGAGATTCCTATTTAATTTGATATAGGATTGATCACCCGGTATTTAGTTGTGCGTTGTGCCACAAAGGGTATTAGAGCATTAGATACAAGTGTCCTTAGGATCTGTGTGTCTTTTTTCATTTCGGCGTAGCGTTCTTTGATATGGAGACTAATTGTAAGACTATTGTATTCCTCGACTTGTGCGACTTATGTTCTCCTGCTTTTAAGTATAGTTGATGTGATTCATATACGATTTCGGGTCGGGCTTCGTACACCGAACATTATAGGACGACTAGCGAGGGACGTTAGAAGGACTGCAGGACAAGAGCTTAACATAATCTAGTGAGTATTCTGAAAATGGTGATCACAATAGAAGTCACCATGATTATTTTTTAGGAATATGAAAATAGGATAATCACTCGAGAGCAGTAGCTTACCCAAGCACTTTCGCAGAGAACGGTGGTGACATTTCAGGCTCACCCAGCGTAGTTGGCAAGGTATGGGGGTAAAGTCAGAAGGACTCTTTAAAGGATCCTTTTATAAGGATCCAGGGAAGATAGAAAGTGTGATAGGACAATGTAAGGTGATAATCCAATGACAATTGTGTAGGGTGGAGTGCAACGACACTGATGATTAGATTTCGAGCGAAATTCTTAGCTTATAGGAGCAGCGTTGAGTGATGAGAATAACCCACTACATATAAAAGTATATATGTAAATAAACAATAAAATTGGATGCAATTTGATGATAAGATATTCCATCTGTTGTTTGGACAAAGATGCGAATGGACTTTTGGAACTTATCACAAATGGATAAGATAGAGACCGACCGTGAGAGAGAAGTTTACTTGTCTAACGAACTTCTTATCTGACGAAGAGGATACGGAGAATAAAAAGGGTCTATTAGTTGATAATGGAATCTTGAGTAGAATATATAAGTATGGATGGGAAATTCGACTACAATGATTAATGATGTCGTCAGGGTCGTACGCTTACAAGAGTTTATAAATGCTTCCGTTAAAGGGGAGCTAAGTTAGTTGTAGAATCTAGTCGAGGAGGAAGACTTATTAACCGGTGTTAGTAGAGCACCGTAGGAGGTTATACCTACTAGAGGACCCATTTATATGATTCATATTAGTTAAATTTCTACCAAGTGATGGTGGATTTAATCCGGGCCATCAAGGCCAGCAACGAGTTCCATAGGGCCAGTGCAGCCAAAGAGAAAATGGGGGCTAGTAATTGGGGACAAGACTACTAGGTTCAAGAGAAGGACACCCCCAACATGGTCTAGAGACAAGGGGTAGAATGTAAGGTGTCATATGCATAGAGAGTAGGGCCACTTATAGTGAACTTGTTCACAGCGAGAAATTGATACTAGTCATACTGAGAAAGTAGATGGGAATGGTGCCAGTGGGGCACAACCGCCGGAGGAGCGAGATTACAGACAGAGGAATTGGTCTAAGAGAATTAGTCCTAAAAATTTTCAACCCGATAACGATGAGTTTAGGCAGGACCAGTAGGGTCCTCAGCAGTCGCACTATTTCATTCTTCAGGGTCATCAAGGCTAAGGAAAGGGCGGGGGAGGTTAGTAGGGCTAAGACCAGAGATAGGGAGTTATTTGGCAGTTGTCTCAATTGTGAAAAGACGGGACATAAGAAGAAGTATTACCCAAAGTGAGTCAGGAGGCAACTACATCATGAGATCCTGGATGTATAAACATTGCAACAGATCATGGGTCACTCCCGGCATTAGAGTTATGTTCAGGGACCCGACGATCGGGCGAGGTAGGTGACACATAGAGTTATCTTGTGTATGAATACTGGGAATTATATCTAGATCTTATCTACAGGAATTTTGTAGATAATAACGGGATGCCTAGTCGGGACAACAATTATAAGAAGATTTGGTTTGATTGGGACGAGGGTGTTATTTCTGTGAACCATTTGAATCTCTAGTGCTATTGATAATTGAAAGTGTGATTTCTATCTAGGGGTGATTGAGGTATGTTTGTGTGATAAGAGTGAGTAACATTAGTTTTTTAATACTAGATTCTCATGTGAAACGAGTTTAATAGATATATCGTAAATATCACTATAGTGTGTGTATATTTTTTGTTGAGTAGTGAGGCTCTCTTCAGTTCCATCTGCAATAGAGAGGGTGTTGACACCGAGAGGATATATATCTTAAGAGGATAGCTCATTTGAGAGGTGATATTCGAAGTATGGTTTTATCTTGGGTATGAACTAGTAAACGATGGTGGGCGATTACAGAAAGACTATCATGTTCACTATTTTGGGGAAGGATGTATATATTTGTGATGTCTCACTTGAAAAGGGGCCCAGTTCACGATGGTATTTCTTATGAAGTAGACTTTAGAGAGTACAATTGTCTAGTTATATTAGATCTGGATGCATATGGACTCTTATTGATATGATTCAAGGTATAGCGGGTTCACCGGTGAGTGGAGAGTTTTATCTCATTATTGTTTACATGCTGAGAGCTTAGTGAGCATCGTATCACGTGATGCCTTGGGAGACATAGGCATAGACGATTTGATGTATGTGTTGAGAGACAGGATTTATGATATTTTAGTTATGTGTTTTGGACCTACGAATTTCGTTGAAATGGTATGGAATAGTGCATTGAGAAAGTTCTTTGACCTTAGTTACGGGATGTTACACGCAGGGGACAAAAAAACATTTGGAGTAATGAGAAGTTGTTGGATATTAATGCATCAATTCTATAGTTTAATTATTGATCGTGTATAGGGAACACTTTAAGCTAAGAGCTATTAAAAATATAAGGCAAGAGAACGAATATATATGTTATAGTGTATATATACGTGCATATATGTCATAGTATTTTGCGTAATAGACATATAAGAATATGTTTACATTATTATTTGTAATCCCGGTGAGCATGGATGTTCATTGACGTGATTCCGGGTAGAATGGCTTATTAATCGAGTGGAGAGTTACAACTCGTGATTTATTCGCGCTAAGAAACTAGTAATACTAAGAGCGTTATGATGTATGTTGTCTTTTGTAACATTGGAGTGGACAGGTATACTTTTATGTCAAGAGACGGGGCTTTGAGGGTATGTACTATGAACCAGGGGCCTAACGAATCGCGACGAACGATAGTGTTGGGTAGTAGTGTATTGAAGGGTTTCCTTATTTGGATTTTGCTTGTGAGACATCCCACGCTTGAAACTTAGCACAACGTTGGAAGTGGGGAGATGTTTGGTCATTAGGACATAGGTTTGGTACCTTTATTATTATACATGTATGTAGTTATAACTGCGAGTTGATAGTTATATCACAATTTAACGCCCATAGAGCCTTATAGTGTTGATGTGAGAAAACATTGTGGGACATTTACACCATGAGTAGATCGGTGGGGCAACCTAGAGAATAATTAAGTTGCAATTGGTAGGGTAGTTGAGTATAACCTTATAGTATAGGAAGGCAAAATATGAAAGGCTAAGTTGAAGCAAGTTTATTACATTAACTTGAATTGGGCAATTATGCGCAGTATATAGGGTGTATCGTCTCCCTAGTTAGTTGGATTTTTCGTATACTCCGCGGTGAGAAGATGTTGAAATACATGTGTAATAAGAGTAAATGAATAAGGGAGTTAACATACGGGGATGTTGGAGTTTTCCCCAGTCGAGGAGGTACTTTAATCGTTAGTGGATAGGCTCATAGTAGTGACAAAAGCTAGACGAAGTTACAAAGTATTGTTTAAGTGCTAATGTGAGTTGGTAAATTATATTATGGTGTATTTTAGTACGAAACGTCTAAAGAGAATTAGTCACCAGATTGAATGGTAGTGTGTAGGCTGTTGGATTAAAGAATATCGTTAGGAGAAATATAACGAGAACAACATAATGATTTATATTGTTTGTAAGTGACGAACGTGTATGAGAATATATACGAAGATTTGATTACTAGGCTTATTCGAATTTTGAGGACGGAATTCCTTTGTAAGGTGAGAAGTATATAATACCCCGTATTTTGAGGATATATAAATTAATTAAATTAGTGATTTGTAATTTATTTAATTTGGAAAAATTATTTAATTTGGTGAATTTGAAATTTAAAATATTTTGGGTAATTTAAATTATTTCGAATTATTTTAAATTTCACATGTGTCATATTTTGAGGTCAGAATTGGAGAATTTTGTAAAGAGACCTGGATGATGATTTGAAGGTCACGATTGATTTTGAAAGTGTCGAAATAGTCAAATTAGTATACCCAGGGGGTAGTGTTTGGGTCCCGGGGCAATTTTAGACTAAAGTGATAACCGTTCGAGGGTACTTTAGTCATTTTATACCCTAGGGATGAGGGAACTACGAAATTACAAGTCTTATACTAGATGGTAAGGGTTGGAGGCTAGGGTTGGAGAGAGAGTAAACATAGAAGAGCCATTAGAGAAGGAGGAGGATCCATTCTTAAAGCTAGAGAGAGGTTTCTTGAAGAATTGAAGATGGATTTGCACCCTTAGCATTCTTGAAGTGTGGATTAGAAGGGAAGACAACCTCCAACAACTCAAAAATAAAATTAGACCCTACTAATCTAAGAGTCAAGTGGTTATTTGCAAATTTTAATTGAAGTTATAAAATCCATGTAAGAGTAGGGTTTATAATTATTGATGAATGATGAAAAATGAAAGTCTAAGAGATTTTAATCCATGTTCTGGGTAGGATTGCATGTAGAGTGTATTCATGCATGTAGAGGATATAAACCCTGATGATATAGGATGATTTAGATGTGACCAATCCAGAGAATTTGGTTAGAACTCATGAAAAACACCATATCTAGTTTTATTTGTATTTTATAGAAACTTGTATGAATCTATTCTTGGGTTAAATATATTCGATTTTGATGTTTCAATCATGTTAGGAATCATCCTAATATATGCACCTAATGATTAGTAATGTTGGATAATAATTTGGTAAATAAGCATGAAGAAATAAGTTTAAAAAATGGTGAAACCCGTAGCTGGGAAGAAGATAAATTCTTAGACCCCTCTATAACACCCCGTAATTTCATGGACTTTAAATTTAATTAATTTTGGGCGAAATAGAAATTATTTATTTTAGAGAAATTTAAATTTATGATTTGGATTAAACTATTTGATTTGAAGAAATTATGTAAATTTTAGGATTTATTTTATTTGGCAAGTTGAGATTTAATTATTCGAATTATTTTTGAGTCGCATTTTATGGTCAAAAAATTTGAGAATGTTATAAAATTATTTAACTGACAATTCTGAGTGTATGGTGAAGTCCGTATGGGTCAAAATAGTCAAAAAGGGTACTCAGGCGTAGTAAATGGGTCTTGGGATATTTTTAGGCTTATTTAAACCCACATAAGAGTGTATGGGACCTTTTTATAATGCCCACAAGCCTAAAACTGGGATTGAGTTATTAAACCCTAAAAGTGAGAGGGTGTGGCAGATATAACACATTTTAGGAAACCTAATTGAGAGAGAGAAAAGGGGGTTCAATTGGAGAAATCGTAGGAGCCAAAATCAAGAACAAATGTGTGTGATCTTCACTAATTAGTCATCATCTACACCAAAGGATTCAGACCCTACGAACCCTAAGGCAAGTGGTTAAACTTGCTTTCTCTTTTAGTTTTTGAAAATGGCTTCATATCATAGTGGGTGTGACACATCCAAATTGGGTGGGTATTCATATCATATTTGGGTTTTCAATTTATGGAACACTTGATGAAATTATAGGTGGGATTATTTGGGTTAGATGATTCTGGAAACTTAGAAAACCAATTCGTATATTAAACTAGACGATTTGATATCTTAATTGTGACTATAATCAAACGAATTAAACCCGAAAATAAAAAAATACCCAAAGCCAAATGTATGGATTGTTGGGTAAAATCGTGAATTATTTCAGCTATTGGGGGTGTTAGGACCTATTTATGTAAGTTTTTATAATCGAGAGAGGTTTGGGTGGAGATATGAATAAGAAATGGAATCATGGGTTTACAACAATGGGGGGAAACAACTTGAAGGAGACGCCGCGTGACTTGACCGATCGACCGCGCCCAAGACCCTGGTCGATCACGTGTAGGAGGTCTTGGGCAAATTCGGGGGGCGGGTCTTTTTCATTGGCTCTAATTTTTGGTAAATCTTCTAGGGGTGTAATAATTGGAGAAAATCACATGGAAATAATACCTAGGGATTTGGGGAATAATTATTTATAGTAATTAACACTAATAAAGTGGGTGTTGAATTTATTAATGGAATTAAATAAAAAGCTAAAGTACGGGCCAAGCGAGTGGGTTCAAAAATTATGGGCGAGAGGCATACCATGGCGAAATTAAGTAAAGAGAGATTAATTAAATTAAGAGTCGGAACATAGACTCGGATATATTTTGGGACTAGTACTACAAGTGTGTAGGCACATATTTGGTTGAGTTAATTTATTATAGAGTTGTATTATAAACTACAGAATATTCGAGATAACAAGGGTGTTAACTTAAAAATGTTGAATTTGAGGAATAAGTTCTACAAAATAGAATTTCGGACCGAAGGAGCGGTTCTAATTAATTTAGTTGTGTGACACAACTAGAGTGATAAATAAACAAATGTGGGTTTTGCTTAAATTACAAGTCGGTATATAGACTTTGGAATTGTAACATCCCGTATTTCTGTGCATTGAATATTTAATTAAATCGGGAAAATTTTAAATTACTTGTGTGTCATAATTTAATTGAATTAGTTATGGTAATATATATTTAAATATTAATCGGGGTAAATGGTTAATACTTAGGAAAATTTAATTACTAAGTGAATAGAAATAATTTATTTACGTCATAATGTGTATTAGTGACATGGCATTTATTTATCTCAGTAGGGAGTCGGTATAGACTAATTTGGATGTGAGATAAGGATTTTTATAAATTAATTAGGATGCCAATTCTAAGTACACGATTGAGTTCGAATGGGTCGAGATAGAAGAAAAAGAGTACCCGGGGTAGTAAATGGGTCTCAGGGAATTTTTAGGCATAATCGGGCCCACATGGGGGTATTTGGGCCACTCGAGCTTGGCCCACTAGGCTAAAAATGGGATTTATGTTTAATACCAAATTTTGAGGGAAGTAAAATGATATAAACACAAAGTGAAGACCTAGGGTATTGAGAAAAAACTATAGGGAGTAGTTACCGTGAAATTGGGGATCTTTTAGAGACAAGGCAAGGAACAAATTTGGGAGTTCATCATCAATCTTGCCTCTACACGAACGGATCAGACTCTACATATCCAAAAGTCAAGGGGTTAACTTGTTGTGATGTTTATTTATGATATCCAATTCATATTTTTGTGATGTGTAAAAAAAATCGTTTTGGGTGCAAAAGGGTGCAAAAAGGGGGTTTTGTATATAGAACACTTAAATGAAATTAATGTGGGAATTCATTGTGTTACATGGTTCTGAGATAATAATTGATGATGCTGGAATTAGCACCACCAGATAAGGTGTTCGCAATCTCAATCTAAGGACAACAATGGCAACACAATTATGTAAAGAAGTAAGAGAATGAGATGAGGAGAAGAGGAGAATACACCAGGATATATGTGGTTCAGCCTAGATTGGCCTACGTCCACTATGTGTGTGTGTGAGTAATATCACTGAATGAAGGCACTAATGGCCATGGATACAATCTCTCAAGCTTTCTCTCTCTACTATGGATCTAAACAGAGTTTTTGCTAGGGTTGAATAACTGGGATCCTTTTGCAAGGTAGGGGATGACCCCTATATATAGTACCTAGGGGGTGTAATGTACCCCCCATGCATGTAATGAGCATGTGTGGGGTAACCTCACCAATGTGGGAGTGCCATCTGTCACTGTCACATGTAGAGAATGATGATGCAATATTCTCCCCACGTGTGGGGAATAATCTTGTTTCAACTTATTTGTGTCAACGTGTCCTTATCTGGATGCCAACAGGTGCTCGGCCATCGCGCCTGGTATATGACCTCGGCCTTGGTGAGGCCGAGGTTGGTGAGTCTGGATACCTTTTCAGTTCGAGTGCTCCATGGAGGTCTCGGCCTGATCCTAGCCGAGACAATGGGCAGGATCTGCCTGATATGAGGTTGATCTGGTGGCATCCTACAGGCTCGGCTTACGTATGGCCGAGGTTGCCATTTCAAGTTATATGTGAGTGTTGTTGATCCTTATGAGGTCCCTTGGAGAGGCTCATGGTAGTGTCGGCCTGGGCCGACCTTGGTCTGGCCGAGGAGTGATATCACATGTCCAAGACATGCCCAATGTCGGCCATAATATCGGCTGAGGTTGGTGTCTCTAGGCCGAGGTTGGTGTCTCTTAGCCGAGGTTACACTTGGGGCATATCAATCACCCCCCAGCCCTTAGTCTTATGTAAGAGCAAGTGGCTAGGGGATTACTACACCTCCGAGGCCTGTCTGTTCCAAGCCAATACCTGCTTGACACCTGTCCAATGCTAGAACATGCTTACCTGGTAGGCGTGTGCTGTCAGCCGTCCTTTGGGGCTCCTAAGGCGATGATGGGCCTTGGGAGTCGTGCCTCAGTATATAAGGGTTTTGAACCCTTCTTTCTCTCTTTCTTCTCCATTTCTTCCATTTCTGCCGCTAGCATTTCTGTAATTCTCTCTCTCTAGAAAGATTTTGATTCAAGGCTTTTGGGTGGTGATCTGTCGCGTTTCCTCCTCACTTCCTTACCATTTCCTCCTCAGGTAAGTCTTTCTATACTTTTTCCTTCATTTTACCTGCAAGCACCCTTATTTTCATACTTTTCGGCAACCTTCTTAGTTTTGTCGGCGTCACCACCATAGTTTCAGGCGAGTTTTTCTTGCCAAGTTTAAGTAGTTTGATCTTTAAATTCCTTTGCTTATTAGCCAGTCTTGTTCGTAACTTTTGGAGATTAGGAAAATCCCCAAGTATAGTGTCGTTCTCTGATGCTCAGACCTTTATATCATCTTCTTGAGGAGTTACCTTCTCTTAGAGAGAAGACTTTAGAAAAGATTAGGCAAATAGAGAGAGCTCAGGAGGAGGCTCATAGGTCACAAGAGTCTCCCATTAGACCCATGTTTCCACCACCTCTGAGGGTGATATATCCCGACCCCCCGGAGAACTTCTATCAGACAGGGGTTCTTGCTGATCCCATACCTATGTCTGAGTCTGAATCTTCTACCTTAGACCCCATGTCCGTGGACTCCTTTCAAGAGGCCATGGACTTCACACCTAGGCCTGATCAGGCCGAGGTCTCCATCCGAGCCTCGTCCCATAACCACTCAAGCACCTCAGGGTCTTCCTCAGAGGTTGAGATTCTTGAGCCGAGTGTGGCCATACCACCACCAATTGACGCCATCCCTATGTCGGCTATTATCGGGTCAGAATTTGCTCAGAGGTTTCTTGGTAACCCATCAACATCTGCTCCGGCCGACGTTGAGCTGGATGATGATGAGGTTGAGTCTGATGTCGACGTCTCTGAGGCGGCAGAGCACGAGAGTATTATTACTGAGGTAGACCTTCTCTGCTTCAGATACCTGTATTCTATCAGCCCCTCAATAAAACTTAGGAGACCTCTGAGGGAAGAGGGGGCTTATCACGGCCGAGATGGGGATATCTGCTTGTACGAGCAGATGTTCAAGTTGGGGTTCCATCTGCCCATTCACCCCATTATCAGATCCATCCTTTCTTACATAAATTTGGCCCCCTCCCATCTCTCTCCTAATGCTTGGAGAATCCTAATAGGGGCCATAGTGTTATGGAAGGCCGTCCACCACTCACACCTTCCAGTTCAAGTCTTTGTAGGATGTTACGTCCCTTCCTCGGCCAAAAATCATCCGAGCTACTACCATTTTGTAGCTCGGAGGCCTGAGAAGAAATTGCTTCAGGTGACCCAGAATTCCAACCATAACTTGAAGCCTCGGTACTTCTTTGCATCAGGGCCATGGGAGTTTGGCCCATGTGTTCCCTAGTGTCATCTGGAGCAAAGGATGCCCCTTAGGTGGGGTAAGGTCACCATGTCTGCCAGGGCCGACCCTAGCCTAAGTCTTCAAAACCTCCATAAGGTGAAAGCCCTTCAGGATCAGGGGGTAAATGGTCTATTTGTCAGGTTTGAACATCTGATGACTCCCCACTTCCTCTCTAGGACAGGTCTGGGTGGAAGTCCCCTTGCCGAGCTTGGTAAGCATTTTTGTTTTTAAAGTTTAACCTCTGAGTTTATTCATATCTGATTATCTAACTCAGGTCTACTAATTTTTTACAGAGAGACCAAGGGATATTCCTGACGAGCTGTGGGATATGGTTGCACCGAGCTTGACAAGACTTGCCAAGAGAGCAGGGCTTAATGCTCCTCCCCCAGCTCCCTCGGCCTCTAAGCCCCCGACCAAAAAGAAGAGGGCTCCTGAAGATCACGCCCCTGAGGATCAGAGGCCGAAGAAGAAGACCAATGAAGCTTCTATCCCTATCTCTTCGGACGATATCCTAACGGCTCGTCTGGATCAGTTGAAGTTAACCGATAGTGTGGTCGGCCACAGCATGCAGGTTGTGGAGGCCATCGGCTCTGTAATGACCGAGGCTGACAAGCGCTTCTACAGGGCTATGGACACCCCCCTGCTGGTTGATTTCGGCCTTTACAGAGTCATTCAGGTATAATTTGGTCCTTCAACACAAATTCTTCAAAGTGTAACATCTGACTCTTCTTCAACTTTACTCATGTTCACTAAACATGCAGGGCTTGACCGCTATGCACCATCTATCAAACTGGGCTCTGAGGAAGTTTCCTCTCATCCAAAAGGGGCAAGATGACGAGAAAGTCTAAGGTGCTTTGAATGCAAAGATAGAGCGCCTCAAGTCTGAGCTGAAGGGCTCTGAGGAAAAGGTGAAGGGGTTGGAGAGGGACATCTCTCAGCTCGGCAAGGACCATGCTGCTGGACTGAAGGCTAAAGACGACGTTCTTCAGCAAAAGGTCAACTCGGCTGTCAGGGCCGCTATTGAGGATGCCTCTGAGAAGATCATTATTGACTATAAATCCTCTGATGAGTTCATGGGGTTTGGCTTTGAATACCTTGAAAGAGGTATCAAAGCCACTACTAAATGGGCTGACATGAGAGAGAGAGAGAGAGGCCGACACTCTGAAGGCCTCTGACTTCGTGGGTCTCGGCTTTGCTGATCCACAATTTGCCCAAGTTCTTCAAGGGGTTGAGGAAGAGGATGCTGCTCCTGCCGAGACTGCTACTCTGGAGGTCACCGAGGTTGGAGGGGCAGACCCTTGTGATGATGCAGCCGAGGTTTCTAACCAAGCCGAGGGTGTCAACGTTCCCCCTTTGACTCTCAGGATATTTTTATTTTTGTTTGTCATTTATCTGTATTGTGGAACTTTTGTCTGTAATAATTGAACGTCAAATTTTAGAATATATATATCAACCTCTGATGAGGACCCTCTTAACTTTCTTTTCATTGAATGCCATGTGATTCTTTTCATTCTTAGTTCCATTTTTATGGTGTCTGCTAGAGATAAATTTGCAATGAGCTTCAACCTCTGAAGCCCTCTTTATAAGGTTGTCTTTGCAATGGTCTTGTTTAAACTCGACCAATGGTCCTGATCTCAGACCTTGTAACCAACGCATGATGTTATGCAGGTCTGAGGTCATTACCTAAGAGGTTATCCTCATAAGGAATTTCACAAAATTAATGATGTTAAAGGTCTGAGGTCATCTCATTATGGTGTCTGAGCTCAGACCTCGTCACCACTGAATGGTGTTATGAGGGTCTGAGGTCATCACCTAAGATGTTAGCCTCATAAGATATTTCACCAAATTAATGATGTTAAGGGTCTGAGGTCATCTCATTATGGTGTCTGAGCTCAGGCCTCGTCACCACTGAGTGGTGTTATGAGGGTCTGAGGTCATCACCTAAGATGTTAGCCTCATAAGATATTTCACCAAATTAATGATGTTAAGGGTCTGAGGTCATCTCATTATGGTGTCTGAGCTCAGGCCTCGTCACCACTGAGTGATGTTATGAGGGGTCTGAGGTCATCACCTAAGATGTTATTCTCATAATAAATTTATGATCTAAGAATGAAGCAAGAACTGTCATGGAAACTTATCTTTATTAATAACCTCTTCACAATAAGATGGTACATTTACATAAAATTCTATGCAACAACATATGTAATATCTCTTTAGGTGGTCAGCATTCCATGGGTTAGTGAAATGTTCTCCTTCTAGGTTTTCTAGCCTGTAAGTTCCAGGCACAACCTCTTCTGTTACTTTGTAGGGACCATGCCAGTTTGGGTGAAGATTATTTGCTTTCTGTAGGGTCTTCTTTAGCACTAGGTCTCCCACTGTAATGGGTTTTGACTTCACCCTCTAGTTGTAGAATTTTGCTGCCCTCTGCTGGTAGGCTGCTTTTCTAACCTCTGCGTCTTCTCTTCTTTCTTCGATAAGATCCAGGTCTAGCCTCCTCTCTTCACCATTGCTGTCAGGGTCGTAGGTATGAATCCGATGAGTTGGGAGTCCTACTTCCGTTGGTATGACGTCCTCTGAGCCATGTGCTAGCATGAATGGGGTTTCTCCTGTTGGTGTCCTTACCGTGGTTTTGTAGGCCCATAATACAGCGTAGACCTCTTCAATCCATCTCCCCTTCGCATCTTCTAACCTCTTCTTGATTCCGTCCAAGATAGTTCTGTTTATGACCTCGGTCTGACCATTTGCCTGAGGTCGACCAGGAGATGAGAAGAACTGCTTAATCCCCACTCTTAAGCAATACTTTTCTAGGGAGTAGTTCTTGAACTGGGTCCCATTATCCGAGATGAGAGTGTTTGGGAGGCCATATCTGCATATGATGTTCCTCCAAATGAACTGGAAGGTCTTCTGCTCTGTGATTGTTATCATCGGCTCTGCCTCCACCCACTTTGAGAAGTAGTCAATGGCAACTATCAAGAATCTATAGTTATTGATAGCTCTTAGCAAGGGTCCTACTAAGTCAATTCCCCATACCGCAAATGGCCATAGAGAAGAGATTGACGTCATAGGTTGATGGGGTTGATGAGAGATAGTGGCGAACCTTTGACATTTGTCGCACCTCTTCACATAGTCTGCAGCGTCCTTGGACAAGGTAGGCCACCAGTATCCCTGAGAGGACCTCCTATAAGACCCGGGGTACTTACATGGGATGCACACATCTGAGGAGAGGCAATACAAACCCCTTTTTGTACAAGACGTCTCCTACCATTGAGAACTTGGCAGCCCTGTATCTCAACTTTCTCCTTTCTAGCTTGGACTCAGGCAACTCTCCCTCTCTTAGGTATCTAATGAGCGGGTCGATCCATGAGTCTCCTAGGTTCACATCTTGACAAGGGCTACATACCTCTTCCTCCTCGATGGTTGCCTTTCCTAAGACCTCGATTGGAATGGTCCTTCCCATATCTGTCTTCATTACCGAGGCCAGCCTTGCCAATGCATCAGCGTGATTGCTGCTCAGTCGAGGCACTCTCTTCAGTTTTGCTTCTTTAAAATATTTTAATAACCTTCTTTAAGTACTTGGATATCCTCTCATCTTTGGCCTTGTATATCCCCAATACTTCATTGATAACCAACCTTGAGTCGCTATGGAGTAGGAGTCGCTTTACTCGAAGAGTTGTTGCCAATAAGAGACCTGCTATCATGGCCTTATACTCGGACTCATTGTTTGAGGCCTGGAAGTTGAATCTCAAGGTGTATTCAATGTTGGCGCCATCTGGAGCCGAGAGTATTAGCCCCACACCGCTTCCACTATCACAGGAAGAGCCATCAATGAAGAGGCTCTAGACGTCTGTATCTGATGAGAAGACCCCTTCTCTCATAACCCCTTTCTCGAAGAGGTATCGATCCTCTTCGTTCTCTTCTATTCTGCTCCGGGTTTTGCCTGAGATGACTTCTTCCCGATCTCGGAAGACATTTGGTGCCATCTCTTTCGAATTTTGGAAGACACTAAGGTTCGTCTCTTCGCCCTCATCTAAGCCTTTTTCTGTCTCGGCCTCTTCCCAGGTGAATTCTGCGATAAAGTCTGCGAGGGCCTGCCCCTTGATGGTTGTCCTAGGCTGGTAGGTAAGATTATATTCTCCTAGTTCGATGGCCCAGGTCATCAATCTTCCGAACTTCTCAGGTTTGTGCAGAACCTGCCTTAGTGGGGAGTCAGTGAGGACTACCATGGATTGAGCTTAGAAGTAAGGCTTCATTTTTCTTAAGGCATGTATTAGGGCATAAGCCAACTTCTCCATTCGGGGATAATTTTGTTCAGACCCTTGAAGGGCCTTAATGTTGAAGCACACAGGCCTTTGGATCCCATCCTCTTCCCGTGTGACGGTCGGGCTGATGGTTGATTCAGAGACTGCTAGATACATAAACAACCTTTCCACCGTGATGGGCCGAGACAGCAATAAGGGAGACCCTAAGTAGGACTTGAGTTGGTTGAAGGCTTTTTCACACTCTTCGTCCCATTAGAAGGCCTTTCTTAGAACTTTAAAGAATGCAAGACACTTATCCTTTGCCCTAGAAACAAACCTGTTAAGGGCAGCCACTCTTCCCGTGAGTCTCTGGACATCCTTGATATTCCTAGGAGTTTTCATGTCGAGTAATGCCTTGATTTTCTCAGGGTTCGCTTGAATTCCCCTCTGATTAACGATGAATCCCAGGAACTTCCCAGCTCCTACTCGAAGACACACTTTGCTGGGTTGAGTTTCATTCCATACGAGTCCATGACATCAAAGGTCTTCTCAAGGTCCGCTACGTGAGTACATGCTTTAAAGCTCTTCGTTAGCATATCGTCTACATATACCTTCATGGTCTTACCTATTTGCTCTTCGAACATCTTATTGACAAGACGTTGATACGTTGCCCCTACATTTTTCAGACCGAAGGGCATCACTTTGTAGCGGTACGTCCCTTTATCAGTAATGAAGGTTGTCTTCTCAGAGTCTTCAGCATCCATGAAGATTTGGTTATAGCCTGAATAAGCGTCCATGAAGCTCATGAGCTCGTGCCCCGCCGTCGCGTCCACCATCTGGTCTATCCGAGGTAAGGGATAGTTGTCTTTTGGGCAAGACCTGTTTAGGTCAGTGAAATCCACACACATTCTCCACTTCCCATTGGCCTTAGGCACGATGACTGCATTTGAGAGCCACTCCGGATAGGTAACCTCTCTTATGAACTCGACCTCTTCCAACTTTTTGACTTCTTCCCGCATGACATCGTATTTCTCCCTGGAGTAGACTCTTCGTCTCTACTTGATCGGCTTTGCATCTCTGGTCACGTTGATCTTGTGGCTCTCACCTCAGGGTCGATGCCAGGCATGTCCTCGTGACTCCATGCGAAGATACTATGTCTCCTCCTGAGGAAGTTTATCAGCTCTTCCTTGATTCCTGGCTCTAGGGCCTTGCCGACCTGGATGGGTTTTTTCGGCTCACCCTCATTGAGGACGATGGATTCTACCTCTTCCGCGGCCTCTCCCTTTTTTAATTTTGTTTCATCTCTTGGGTCAAGAGTGTCAATGTTATAAGTAGTGGTTGCCATCTTATGGGCTTCCCTCTCTTCGGTGGAGTTGAAATAACATTCTCGCGTTGTGGTCTGGTCCCTTTGCACTTCCCCTACTCTATAAGGAGTCGGGAATTTCAGCATCTGATGGACCGTCGACGGCACAACTTCAAACTCTTTAAGGGACACCCTTCCTATGATGAGGTTGTAAGCCGAGAAGACATTCTCGTCCATAACAAACAAGTTTATCTTCTTGGTCAGCCTCTTAGGCCACTCATCACCCATCCGTACATCCATATCATACATGCCCAAGGGGTGGACCTTTTCGCCACTGAATCCTATCAATGGGTGATGGTAGGGCACCATCCTTGCCCTGCTAAGACCCAGGCTCTTGAAGCAAGGCCAGAACATCACGTCTGCTGAGCTCCCCCCGTCTATGAGGATCCTCTGTACCTCGCACCCATGCACCCCTGTTGTTATGACCAGTGGGTCATCATGGGGGGCTAAGATACCCTTGAAGTCGAGTCTGGAAAACCCCACTATGAGGGTGTCCATGTCTACCTTCTTCCTCTTCTGCACTGTATCAGAAGACGTAAATTCACAACTTCAAGCTTGGCCACTGACCTGGCCTCTGCTACATGAGCCTTCCTGTCAGCTACTTTAGAGCCACCTCCTGCAAATCCCCCACATATGGTGCTAACACCAAAGGAGATCGTACCGACTCTCTTCACTGGGGTATTATCATCTTTTGGCGGAAGATCCGGATCATCTTCGTCATCTCCTTCGGAATCATCGTCTCTTCTGGCCGGGACATTGCCACGGCATCTGTCATTTCTTCTTTTCTTAGGATCATCTCTTCCACCCTTTGGAGCCTTACCATCCACATACTTCCTCAGCTTTCCAGACTTTAACATCTTCTCAATCTCATCTTTTAAAGCGAAGCATCTATCCGTGACATGGCCATGATCCTGATGGAACTTGTACCATAGGTTTTTGTTCCTCTTATATGGTGGGGCCTTCAGTTTCTCTGGCCATCTCAGAGTCCGGTCATTCTTAATCTCATTGAGGATGTGCTCGCAGCTCACAGTCAGAGGAGTGTAGTGAGCGAACTTGTCATCTCCTGGCCTCTTCTTCCCCTCTTTCTTGGTCTGGGACCTCCCAGTGCCACCGCGGTTCTCCTCCTCATACTTGGCGGCCATTGCCTCTTCCGTATTCATTACTTTCGCTGAGGTTGCCAGAAGCTCTGCCATAGACCTAGGGGGATCTTCCGCCAGTTTCGACAATAGCTTCCCCTTCTGGAGGCCTCCTATAAGGGCGGTCATGGCTATGTTCTCTTCATAATCCTCCACTTACAATTTCTCTTTGTTGAATCTGGCTATGTAGTCTCTTAGGCTCTCACCCTTGGCCTGCTTGACATACAGCAGGTGGGTAGTCTTCTTTTAAGGCCTCACCCCAAAGTAGAAGTTGTGGATGAACTGCTCAGCCAAACCTTTGAAGTTCTCAATTGAGTTCTTCAGAAGGGAGGTAAACCAACTGTGCGCAGCCCCTGTCAAGGTCCCCGAGAAGGCCCTACACTTCATCTCATCAAGTTTCGAGTAAATATCTGCTGCTGACTGGTACATCTCGATATGGTGTATAGGGTTAGTGCTGCCATCATACTTGGCAGACACTGTAGGAGGCTTGAACTTAGCTGGGGTTGGGAACCCCACTATCCTAGCCACAAATGGGGATCCCTCTGAGTAACCCCTTTGTAATGGGACCCTACTTTTAATGAGGTCTCCTATCCTCTCCTCAAGGTGTTGGATGGAATCATTCCAGGGCCATCTGTCATCAACTTGGCCGAGGTTATTTCCTGCCACCTCCCTGCGATGGACCGAGGGTTCCCCTGCCACGATACATTGGCTATTGACCTCTTTATGTTCCATGCCTCTTCTTTCACAGGGTCGACCTTGGTCTGGCCGACCCTGCCTGTTCCCTCTCTGAGAGCCTGCTGCGCTCCTTGATCTCGACAGCCTCTGTCTTAGGTCTTTCACCGGGCCCAGTCTCTCGAAGGTCGACCCTCTGCTCAACCTATCAAAGGCCGACCCTCTTTGCTGGGCCTCTTCACCTCTTCGGCTGACACATCCTTGACTTTGCCTAAGAGGACGTACAGTGTTATTTGACACCTCATATGACTCCCAACAGTCTTCTGGTTCTTCTTCAGCTTCTAGTTCATCATACCTGTCCTCTGGGCAAGGGTTTCCCTGCCTCCCCAGGTGCAAGCGCCTAGGGTTAGCAACGTCCCTTCTCCGTTGTGATGAAGGCTGGCCCTTCATTGGCGCCTGGGGCGGTCCCCTAGCGTCAGGATGAGGCTGAATTGCCACCGGAGTGATCATGTCCGGTGAGACACCAGGTGGCCTCATCATAGTTTGACTGAGCTGAGCAAATTGCTCCTGCATGGCTTATTATGTTGCAGCTAAAGATCTCAAGGCTGCTGCTAGCTCTGCCATTTCGGACTGGGGGTGCCTGACTGGAGCTAGGCCCTCCACCCCCGGGCGGCGGAAGAGGCGGTGGTAAGTCTGGTGCCATATCTTAACACTATAGAGCCTAAGTAGCAGATTAGCTTAGTACCTCACAGGACTTCTTTCAATGGTGAAACAGCTCAGCGTTAGGGGGAGGCCTGGTTCACCACTAGAGTCTCCGGTGAGGTTAAGCAGAAAGAGAGGAAGAGATAACTTCTCGTTCCCACAGACGGCGCCAAAATGATGATGCTAGAATTAGCACCACCTGATAAGGTGTTCGCAAGCTCAATCTAAGGACAACAATGGCAACACAATTATGTAAAGAAGTAAGAGAATGAGATGAGGAGAAGAGGAGAATACACCAGGATATAAATGGTTCAGCCTAGATTGGCCTACGTCCACTGTGTGTGTGTGTGAGTAATATCACTGAATGAAGGCACTAATGGCCATGGATACAATCTCTCAAGCTTTCTCTCTCTACTGTGGATCTAGAGAGAGTTTTTGCTAGGGTTGAATAACTGGGATCCTTTTGCAAGGTAGGGTATGACCCCTATATATAGTACCTAGGGGGTGTAATGTACCCCCCATGCATGTAATGAGCATGTGTGTGGTAACCTCACCAATGTGTGAGTTCCATCTGTCACTGTCACATGTAGAGAATGATGATGCAATATTCTCCCCACGTGTGGGGAATAATCTTATTACAACTGATTTGTGTCAACGTGTCCTTATCTGGATGCTAGCAGGTGCTCGGCCATCGCGCCTGGTATATGACCTCGGCCTTGGTGAGGCCGAGGTTGGTGAGTCTTGATACCTGTTTAGTCCGAGTTCTCCATGGAGGTCTCAACCTGATCCTAGCAGAGATAATGGGCAGGATCTGCCTGATATGAGGTTGATCTGGTAGCATCCTGCAGGCTCGGCTTACGTATGGCCGAGGTTGCCATTTCAAGTTATATGCGAGTGCTATTGATCCTTATGAGGTCCCTTGGAGAGGATCATGGTAGTGTCGGCCTGGACCGACCTTGGTCTGGCTGAGGGGTGATATCGCATGTCCAAGACATACCCAATATCGGCCATAATATCGGCCGAGGTTGGTGTCTCTAGGCCGAGGTTGATGTCTCTTGGCCGAGGTTACACTTGGGGCATATCAATAATCTATTCTGATGTGAAAACCTAGAAGAAATTTATGAACGAATTTGGGATAAACAGATGAAATTGGGACTGAACGAGTAAAGACTTAAAAATAACATCAAATTCGGAAACATATAGATCTGTGAAATTTAATTTGTGTTTAAGGTTCTAGGGGAGGTCCTAATCACTTTCCCATATGATAAAAATGTTGTGTCTTCTTTAGATGAAGCATAGACAAGTTGGTGGTTAGAGGAATTCATTAATGGTAGAAACCGGAAGTTGGAGAAGAAGAGGACATGTTCGATCGATCGATCAATGGCAGGGATCGATTGGTCAATGGATGGAAATTTTTGTGTAACACCCCGCCCGCCCGGGGAGAGCGAACGGAGCACTACTGCGATAAAATAAATCCAAATCCACAAGTGACAAGGTATAGAGCATCTAAATAAACCCACAATAATATAAATCCACTAATCTCAATCTCTACAATTATAACAAGTCTCTCGAATAAATACAACATCTAACTCGAAAAAGAAAATACAAATATCCAATGCTCTATACAACAAAATAAATAATACAAATCTTTCCCAAAAAATCCTTGCTAAAATCAATCTCCATAGTGCCCCAAAATCCGTGCTAATCTGCCACTAAAAGAAAATATGGGGAAGTACACAATACGACAGGAAATATGCTCAACAGAATTAAATTAGTAACAAGGCGTAGCAATATGAGTACGAATATTAAAATCAAAATGCAAATCTCAATAGCATTTTATCATTTTAATTTCTCAACAACACTTTAACCGGGTCACCGGGCCTTACCACATCCGTATATGCTTTATCAAGCCATTGCCCGGGAAACAGGAATTTTGGCGAGTGACCAACCTCCGTGCCATATTAAAATCTCATGACAACGTGCTCATCAACAATATAATGATACCACATGAATCAAAATAATTTCAACACTTATTTTCCATATTTCAATGAATTTAACAATTCAAATATGAGTTCAATTAACAAGAATTCAAAGAGAATGACACTCGCGAGATTTAAGGAGCATATTGTGTAAAATCCCATACCTCAAACCATGATGAGAAACCAACGATCACATCCTCAAGATCAACACAAAATATCTACAAAAGCTCCTCCAAGAACTTCCAACAAAATAGCCCCAAGAACACCTTTAATATAAGGTTGGAACTCACAAATCTCAAGGGCCAATATGTATATAAAAAGAAGAGGAATATAAAATATATTTGCTGCCAAAATTTGTGCCAAAAGTAGGTTAAAAGGGTTTCCCATGACTTCCTTTTATAATGCAAAGAAATGAAAAGTTGGAAGCCAAAAGACTCCTTTAAATAAGGCAAGGAAATGAAGAGTTGGAAGTCAAAACAACTCCAAGAGTTAAAAACATTTTAAAATCATTTTAAAATCCGTTTTAACTCCGATTTCGAAACCGTTTGAAATTCTCGCCTTTAAAAATAATAACCAACATATTTGAGCAATAAAAATAATTTTATCAAAAACTTTATTTTCCTCCATTTTCCAAAAAATAATTAAAATAGCCCAAAAATTACGCGGGTTATTACATTTTGAAAGTTCAGCCTTGGGGGTTTTAGGTGGGATTTTCTTTTTGTTTAAATTGCCACCAATTCTAATTAAGGGGGAAAATTAATTAGGAAAATTTATATCTCCACAATTATAAGGGAATAATAATTGGGAGAGTTGGGGAAAAAAATTAGTGTAGCACACGAGTGTGAAATTGGGAGAATAAATTATGAAAAGTAAAGTAACGGACTGAGCGCATAAGTTCGGGTATAGTTGTAGGGCGACACTACTCACTTAGATTAATTATGGATGAAAAAATAATTAATTTGGAGCCGGGGAGTAAACTCGGGTATTATATTAATTTCGGGCCATGAGAGTGAGCCCGAGTATATTGGTTAGGTGACACCAAAAATAATTTAATTAATTAATGTGAAAATTAATTAATAATTAGAGTTGGACCATAAACTCGAGATACTAAGTATAGGATAGTGTTACAGACTCATTATACGGTAAAGCCGGGATATTTTATATTTATACATATATACAGTGTGCGATAGTATATATATGGTGTGTGCTTATAAATATCCGTGGTTAGATGTTATTTATATATATGATCTGGTATTATCAAGGGAGGTTGCGCATAGTGGGTGAATCCCCGAGCTTGAGGAGTAGGGTGAGTATATCCCCAGGTCATAGCGTTCGTTATATGGGCGAGGGTCTTATCTCACTTTCAAGGAAAGAATATGACCGCCTCCATTATGTTTTTGTTTTTGGCCAAGTTAGTGAGCGATTATGACTTGGGGTAACTAAGTTATATGAGTACACCTAGAGTGATAGAACTTTAAAGGATACATCCAGTGAGTTATTACTCGGGAGGATGGGTTATATTTATATTCAACATATGTGTGAATGTTGTAATATGGTTCTACTTATATAATGGGACAAATAGTTATATATGGGTAATTAAACACATGAATTGAATTGTAATAAATATATGTGGGTTATATTCATATTCAACATATGTAGTATTATTGTAAGATAACTTCACGTATGTAATGGGGTGAATAATTATATACGGGTAAGTTAAATACATGGAGAAAATTGTATTATATATATAACTAGTGAATCTTATATGGATTTCAAGGCGGATGATTAAATTAGGTAAGGTGATAAATAACTTGTAAATCATGCTTTTAAAATTTTTGGGATTGAGTAGGGCGTTTGACAAGAGTTATATCAAGTATCTAGTTTCGGGGAAGAGGACTAGGTGGGATAGGAAGAAGGTGTTAGGTTTGCACATTAGTTGAGGGGTGAGTCTGTCCTCAAGGGAGTGCAACACTAACTAAGATATGAAGCGCATTCGTGCATATTTTATTACTGCAAGTTAATCATTTGCTAAATGTTTTCAAAATATTTTGGGTTCTAACCCTTGCTATAAAATATTTTCAAAACCTTGTAGGTGTCCAACCATAGGGATGCCAGGCTTGATTCATTCCAGGGATTCGCTGTCGCAGCATATATGGATGTTGCAGGATTTGGATAGGCGCCTCTATTCCTTCTATTCCTATTATAGGGATTTTCTATCAAATATTCGAGCATGTTGCTCATGGTTTTATTTAGTGTTTATTTCAGATACTTGAGATCTATAATTATCTGTCTTTACATTTGTGTTGGATTTTAGTCCATTATTTATTCAACCAGTTTCTTATTTATATATGATGGTTGGATTCAGTTAGCTTATGATTGTTAATGATTTATTTCCGCATGAGTATTTCATTGAATTAATGAAAGATAAAACTTGGCACTAGTCTAATTTCACTTAGGTGGTTAATAATTAAAAAGTTTCGAAAGTTGATAAGCACCCAAAACTGTACAGTTTATATCCCGAATAGACGTACTTTAGTTGCTAATTCTCAACAATATGGGTCTTATGTGCTTAAATATTTATCTTGTAAGTCAAACGTCCGTTTACGATGTCAAAAGCTATGTATCGAGACAAATGCGTATTTTATGGAGCTAATTCCCTCTTCTGTAACTAAACCCGACCCTAAACCTACCCCAAACCCTCTGTATGTTTAGTTTGTGTCTTTTTATATTTTTTTGATTTTTAGTTTGAATCGTTTTATTTTTAGAATTTATTTTAGATTTATTTAGTATTTTTTAGATTTTACTTTCTATTTGTATAATTTTATTTTATTTTTATTTTTTTTAGTTTTTAATTTTATTAGGATTAGTTTTTAGGAATTTATTTTTAATTTATTAGTTTTTATATTTTTTAGGACTTCAGTTTTCATTTATATTTTAAGTTTTTATATCTTTTGTTTTATTTCAGTTTTTATATAGCTTATGATTTTATTTTTTAGTTTTAATATTTTTATTTTTAGTTAGATTCTAATTTTTTATTTTTATTTTTATTAATTTTAGTTGTCTTTATTGATTTTTTAGGTGTCCAAATTAAACACACACACACACAAACATCTTACATCACACACACACACAAACCCCATATGCACTCACATACACCCAAACACATTTACTCACCCACACCAATCTCTCCTACACCTCACCTACACACTAATACCACCCAACCCATCCTCAACCTCTCACCACCACTTTCCCATCTCTTCCACCCTAACCCATATACCTCCATCTCTCACCATAACTTCAAAGACCCATTTACATAAACCGCCCTTATATCACTTGCTACCCCCGGCCGGAATCCATCTCCGGCCACAACTGGTCGACGACCCCTCCTCCACTCTGACCATTCTCCGGCCAATCAGACACCAATCACCCCTCTCAATCCGACGATCCCCACCACCCCTTAACATGGAACCTATTTTGAAAACACCCACAGCCAAACATCCATTATGAAACCCAGAAACGCCCAACCGTCGGCGTTCCATCCCACCTGCGGCGACACGAGAACCAACGACGCCACCTCTATTTTAAAACCCATTTACCCCACATGCCTAATAAACCCACTTATCACCTTTTACCCAAAATACCCCCAACTACCTACTTAACCCAACTTCCCATTATACCCTCTAAACCAAATCAGATTCCCTCATCCCATATACCTTTCCTTACCTCACACCTTTCCCATGCACATGTGCACTCCCAATACCCAATTTACCCCCATGTGCATACACCTCATGCTCCTCTCACCATTTCCATACACACTCAAGACAATTCCCAAAAATACCCCCATGCTACATGTGCCTACTATAAATGAAGATGAAGACCCCATATAAAAAAAAGTGAATTGTAGAGAGATAAACACCATTTTGTAAATAGTTTTTGTTTTTATTTTTTTAATTGTGAGTAATTGAATTGTATGGAAGATGATAGAGTTCAAATTGTCAATTTCAAGGAGACTTGTTGAAGATTTATTCTCTTTCTCTACTTTTTTATTATTTATGCCTTTGATTATTTGTTCATTATGTTTAATATCATGTTAGGCTAAATCCTCTTTCAAGGGGTGGGGAGAAACTCTTATTTGATGTTATTTTAGTTTAATTAGTTTGATTACTTGAAAATTCCCTTTGAATATTAATTTTGATCCATCACCCTTAAATTTATGCCTCGAGAGATGTTAAATGATTTTCGAGAGAAAATCGAAATTCTAGTTATAATACCCATTTTAGATTCGAACTAGAGACAGGGGTTTCATAAGTGGGGTATTATAACTTGCATTTTGTCACACCCCACAAAATTCGACAGATGGGATTGAGTATTATAACTAAGTTAAGGTAATAAATAACTTATAAATCTTACTTTTAAAATACTCGGGATTGAGTAGGGCGGTTGACAAGAGTTATATCAAGTATCTAGTTTCGGGGTAGAGGACTAGGTGGGATAGGAAGAAGGCGTTAAATGTGCACATTAGTTGAGGGGTGAGTCTATCTTCAAGGTAGTGCGACACTAACTAAAATATGAAGCGCATTCATGCATATTTTATTACTGCAAGTTAATCATTTTCTACATGTTTTTAAAATGTATTGGGTTCTAACCCTTGCTATAAAATATTTTCGGAACCTTTTAGGTGTCCATCCACAGGGACGTAAGGCTTGATTCGTTCCAGGGATTCGCTATTGCAACATATGTGGATGTTGCAGGATTTGGATAGGCGCCTTTATTCCTTATATTCCTAATATAGGGATTTTCTATCAGATATTCGAGCATGTTGCTCACGATTTTATCTAGTATTTATCTAGGTACTTGAGATCTATTATTATCTGTCTTTACATTTGTGTTGGATTTTATCCCATTGCTTATTCAGACAGTTTCTTATTTATATGTAATGGTTGGATTTAGTTAGCTTATGATTGTTAACGATTTATTTTCGCATGAGTAGTTCATTGATTTAATGAAAGATAAAACTTGGCACCAGTCTAATTTTAGTTAGGTGGTTAATATTTAAAAGGTTTCGACACTGATGCTAAGAATGAACCAATTGAGAAACCTATTTTGATTTAATTTAGGTCTGATCACCCAAGGTTTAATTAGGCACGGTGTCACGGGAATGTTAGGCTAGTGTTACGGTATATTGTGCATAGAATAGCCTGGATTAATTATATATATATATATATATATATATTTGTGTGCTTTATAAATATTAATGAGAATCATATTTATAGGAATACATACCCCTCTAGTGCTATCATAGGAGTTTGCGCGATGTGGGTGAATCTCATGGCTTAAGGTGCAGGGTGAGTATATTCCCTAGGTCATAACGTTCGAAATCAAGAATGAGACTCTTTGGGAATGATTCGATATCATTCCATGGGCAACTATGACTGCCTCCATTGCGTTTATTTCATTTTACTGATTTGGGGAGCTAATCGGGTCAGGGTGTCCAGGTGGCTGAGTATACCTGGAAATGATACCATTTTAGAGAACATTATGTGAGTTCCTACTCGGGAGGATGGTTATATATTTACGACATGTGTGTGAATGTTGTAATATGATGAAATGTATATATGGTGCAGATATTTATATACGGGTAAAAAAATACATGATGTGAATTGTTATGATAATATATAATTGGTGAGAATGTTATGTGATTTAAAATGAAAATATTAAATAAGTTAAGACAGTAAATAACTTATGAAACATATATTAAATTAACTCAGACTAGAGTAATGTGACAAGATGGTGTTATATAATAAGAAGAAGTTATGGGGTAGATGACTAGAAAGGTTATATAAAAACCAGTAGGTGTGCACAGTAGTTGAGGGATGAGTTGGTCCTCAAGGAGTGCAACACTAGCTTAAATATTGAGTATTCATGCATTTTAATTTACTACAATTTAGCTCACTTGCTAAATATTTTCAAAATATTTTGGGTTCTAACCCTTGCTATCAAATATTTTTAAAATCCTTTAGGTATCTGACCATAAGGATGCCAGAGTTGGTTATATTCCCGAGTTACACAACTGCGGCATATATGGATGTTGCAAGATTTAATCTTATCCGCTTCAGTCATTTCATTACTAGAGTAGGATGCAATCAGTATTTTCTTTTGGGCATGTCGCCCTAGTTATTTAATTTTGTTTCAGTGAGATGATGTACTCAATTTATTATTTGAGTGGTTTATATTTTCGGATTTGGATTTTGTAGCCGGTGGTTTTCTTGGCAAGGATTGTATTTATTTATGATGTTCAGTATTGTTTGACTCAGTGTATGTATGAATGGTTTAAAATTTTATTCATCCTCATGTTGTTGTTGTTGCTTAATAAAACGATAAAAATTGACATCGTTTCTTTTTGAATACTAAGTGGTTAGTAAGTTTTAAAAAGTTTTCGATAGTGATGCTAAGAATGAACAAAAGGAGATTACTGTTTAATTTGATATAGGACTGATCACCCGGTATATTATCAGGCGGGGTGTCACACCCTCGACTAGTTCGACAGACCCATCAAAACAGTTCTGAGGTTGACCCGAATCGGTTCAGTTTTACTCCCAAACTGGTTCGGAGGTACCGTGTTCCCGATCTTAATTCACGTAGAGTTTTAAGAGGTTAGAGTTGGATTCCTCCAATCGAAGAGAATTAAGACGAGGATTAAAAAAGTTTAAGTTGTGATGTAATTGATTCGAAAGAGTGAAAACGATTTGCCTAAGTGTCGAGTGAACTTTATAAATGAGTTGAAATTGGCGATGTAATTGATTCGAAAGAGTGGGAATGATTTACGAAAGTTTCGAGGGAACTTAATATGTATACCAGTAATGTATGTTAGACTTAACTACTAAATTCGTGTAATGGGTAACTAGGTACCTTAAAGTAGAGAAGAATACTCGGATTAATACGATAGTGAGTAAAAATTATAAAATAATAAGTACGATGAGTATTCGAGGGAAATAAATACTATATACGAATGATGATAATTAGGTCGTGTGAGTACCTACTGAATAAGTATATATATATAGATTGTGTGATGTCTATTATATGACTAATGATTATGTGATGATCATACTTACGATGTTTGCTATTACGGAGGTTCCTATCCAGAGGGTGATCCCACCTTGACGATTCTAGTAAGGTCTGGATGTGTGTCCCCGAATATAGAACTTAGGGAGGCTCACTATGTGATCTGTATTAATGAGACTGGCATGTCATTTGGGTACGTTAGGTACGTGCATAGCCCAAAGGCTTAGAACTATATTAGTCTCCATTTTTTGTGATTTGATTTTGGGTTCGTGACATTTCGGATCAATGGTCTTAATGTAGTGAGTGATACATGGCCTTGGTAACGGAGTATACCCTCTACTAACGGTAGTCAGTATAAAAGACGTCGTAATAGTATATATTAGTGTGTAAAATATATAAAAATGAGAACTGTAAGGATAAATTTCCAATCGAGTCTATTTATAGTATTGGCTATATTTTGGACAAAACAATTTGAGTCATAGGATAAAAGTTGTACCTTCAAGCCTATGACGTTTGTGTTGAATATGTAGAGGTCAAGTTCAATTGAAGACATCTTTACCAGTTTCAAGTGCCATGTTTCGCGTCATCAACATTATACCATTCCAAGGTCTCCAAAGGTATGGATGGATATTTATATATATTTAGGACCTTGGAAATCTTAAATGGTTGTATTGTATAAAATATTTTTAATGACATTATTTTTCTTAGAAAATCAATTTTAGAAACTTTTTATAAGTTTTTGGGCTTAAAAAGAAAATTTAGGATTTTCGGAAATATCGTTTGAGCGATATATTCTCGTTCAAACGAGATCGTTCGAACGAGATGCGAACGAGTCTGTTAAAGAACTTTCATGCAAAATCTTCTGAATTCTCATCAGAAGTTTCATTAGAAGTGTCGTTCAAATGAACCTATTCGAAGAACTTATAATGAGATCTGACATTTTTGGTCTGAAATCCAGTTAGTAAAGTTGTTTGAATGAAGTCGTTCGAATGACCAGGACGGTTTTTGAAATTATTTAGGAGTTTTTAATTTCAACCACTAACTTCCCCATAACTTTATACCAGTTTTATTTGGGCAAGAAGTCAATTTTTTTTAGAGGAGACCTTTTCATTTTCCTTGTGAGTTTGAGAAAAAAATACTTCCAACAAAAGGTCCTTTTAATGTGTTCATAATTCAAGAACAATTTGTCACCAAAACACATGTTTATACACCCATGTTAGTTTAAATTAAAGTTCATTTATATATATACTTACTTGGAGAGTTTTTGGCGGTAGTTTTTCATCTCTAAATAGTAGAGAGTGTTTGGGTTCTGTCTATACCCCAAAAAGGAGAGTTTGTGTTTGCTACGGCGTTCTCACACGGTGAAAGGCATTGTGTGTGGTTGATGATGACCGAACCCCGTCGATGGATTCTGAGGCTGGGGTGGAGTCCATGGTTATCAACTAGATGGAGATTGAAGCAAGAAGGAGCGTCAAGGCTTGGACGGATTCAAGTCGTTGTTGTAAGTCTGTTGTCTTATTTTTGTAAAAATTACCATATCTAGTGGATTTGTAGGCAGGGTTGCACGAGGTTTTTCCCATTTGGGTTTTCCTCGTACATCTTCATGTAGTGTGTTGTGAGCTTAAACACCTAGATGTAAGCTTAGGCATTAAAAAGATCAAATTGGTTAAAATCATAACTCTGTTTAATTTGGTGATAATTTAAGTTTGGGTAAGTTTTTCTTTAATTTAATTCAAGTCGGCATTAATTTGATTTGATAATATTCATGCTTAGTTTGTTTAACTTGAATTTTGTTTAAGTGAATGTTAAAATGTTTGTGTAGTTTAATTTCACTTTAAGTTTAATTTAATTTTTCTTGTGTTTTGTTGTGCGTTTGAAGTATAGAAAATTAAATAATTTTTGAAAAATTAAAATTTGGTACATCATTGGCCGATCTCATAATTTGAGTTTAAAATTTGGGGGATTTAACTCTAACCAGTGGTATCAGAGCGGCAACGCTAAATTACCATGTTAAGATCCTTGCTTGTTTGTTTTTGGATTAAAAATGGAAAATTCACTTTTCACAAATTCTCCTACATTTTATGGTTCAAATTACGCGTTTTGGAAGGCGTGGATGAAATTGGCACTTAATTTCCTTGATGAACGATTTTGGCAATCGGTAGTTAGCGAGTGCTCCCCACCTATGTGTTTAGTAGAAAATGAACGTGTTCCAAAACCCGTAGAGCGTTGGAGTGAGAACGAACTTAAGTTAGCAAATTTTAATTCCCAAGTTTTGAATGCTCTTTTTAGCACCGTCACAGTGGGTGAATTTCTACATGTCATGGCGTGTGAAACTGCTAAAGAAGCTTGGGATATTTTACAACTCACCCATGAGGGAACTAGTGCTGTAAAAACTTCACCACTCCAAAACCTCACCACTCGATTTGAAACTATCAAAATGATTGAAAATGAAACTTTCAATGAATTTTATTCTAAACTTGTTGAAATTGTTAATTCATCTTTTAACTTGGGAGAAAAGATACCTGATAGCCGTGTATTAAAGAATATTTTAAGGTCCTTACCGGATAGGTTTATTCCAAAAGTGACCATTTTAAATTCTTTACCCACTTTAGCCTCTACGAAACTTGAGGAGCTCATAGGTTATTTGCAAACCTATGAACTAGATATGTTTACCTCCAAGAATGAGAAGAAGAAAGATAAGGGCATCACTTTGAAAGCCCGAAAGGAGGAAAAATAAGTTTCGGATGATGAGAGTGACATCGATTTCGAGGAAATGAAAATGTTTGCTAGGAAGTTTAGAAATTTTCTTAAGTTTAATAAAGATAAAAGGATTTTAAGAAATTTAAATATAAGTATGATAAAGACAAAAAATTCCCTAAAAAACTTAGTGAAGATCTTAATAGGGATGAGTCGAACAGATGTTATGGTTGTGAGGGTTATGGACATAGGGTAAGAGAATGACCCACTAAACTAATGGACATAGGGCAAGAAAATGTCCCACTAAACTAAGGATGGAAGGAAAGCAACCAATTTCATATAATGACACCATTAGGGATGATAGTGATAAAGAAGAGGGACTCGATTCTCCCATTGAGCGCAACTTTACTGGGTTCATGGCAAGTCATGTAAGTGATAGTGATAAATCGTCCAACGATGACATCTTAATACATGACACTTCCGAGGATAAGATTTGTGAATCCCAAAATTTTGATGGTATTGAGAGTGGAGGAGAGACAGAGAGAGAGTAAAAGTGAAGATGAGGTTCATGTGAGTGAACTTTAAGTGGCCTTTCGTGAACTATATGAGGAATCAATTAAAATAAAAAGGCATAACTTCAAGTTAAAATCTTGTTTGAGAGAACGTGGCAAGGTCAATGATGAGAGCACTTTTGTGGAAGACCTTAGGACATTTGTGAGAGATCTTTGTGAGAAGATTGAGTATGTAGAAGGAGAGAGAGATAGCCTTAGATGTTTAATGGTGGCGGTGAAGAAAAATCTTCTTTGTTTTGAAGAGAGAAAGTGTTTACTTGAGTGAAAAATTTCAGAGTTGGAAGAGAAATTGAGAGATTCAAGTCGAGTCAAATTTGATTTGGAGTGTAGGTTCAAAAAATTAGATAAAATCATAGGAATCGTCCAAGTAAAAAATCACACATGTGGTTTTTATGCTTCGATACTCATAATGCTTTCATTACCAAGGCCAAAACTACAATTTTTTAGAGAATCACCCAGGAATACTTCCAAAGTTCAATCTTTAGTTTTTACTTTTTGCCGAATTTTCTCTTGTTCACATTGTGGTTTGAAAAGGTCATCTTAGGAAAAACATTATCTTAAAAGAGGTCATAGGAAATACAAGAGTAAGGTCACCGAGGTAGCCAAGGTCACCCAATCCCAAGATCATCATTCTTCATTTGTTTGGTTTAGGAGATCTGACTTGGTAGATTTATAATATAGGATTTATGATTATCATTTGCTATCATGTGATACCGCCCTTGCAAAATCTAAACGTCAAATGTGTTACCTTTGTTTGTATACTCTAACTTTTGAGCATCATGATATATTTTTTCTAGTTGTACGCTTGTTTGTCATTTTCTAGTCGTTGCTTATCATATATCTCATGCTAGAATTATGACTTGTTTATTTTTTTTCTATTTAATTTTTATTATTGTTACTTAAATAAAAATACAAAATATTTTTATTTGTCTTTTGAGTTAAATTTTTGTGTGTCGAAATTTTGAAAAACTCAAAAAGATTTTTTTTGTGTGTATTTTAGTTTTACACACTTTTGTGGCATGTACTTATGCCGAATCCTCATTTTTCGCTCCCATGTGATGAGAACTTTTGGTTAAGATTTTCAATCCTTATAATGTTCTTTATCATGCTTGTATTGAGTAATTGGATTTTGTGTTGCTTAATGGATTATATTTTTTATATGCCTCGATTCACACACACATGAGCTCATTTGAAATTTAACTTCACATGTATATTTGAGCTAAGTGAGATGTTCTCCTATCAATCTAGTCATCTACATGTTGATATGACTATGTAGGATTTGTGCATGTAAGAACCATTTCCCGGATGTAAAAAATGAAAAATATGTTTATCCGACGTAGTTGTATGCCAATGGTATCGAGCTACGAAAGTCAAAATTACTTTGCGTGAAAATCCACCATTGAAATTTGGCCTTTAAAAATTATGGAATCATAAAAAATTAACCAAAGGCCTTCTTAGTTTAGTTGGTATGTTCATAAAAGAAAATAAAGGAAAAAGAATATTAACGAGGAAGTTTTGTTGTCTCTATCAACGGTTTTGCACAATGACAATGTATCCTAGTTAAGCTATTATTGTCATGACTCTATTGGTTTGTAGAATCATCGAAATACTAGGCTTGTGTGTTTGTGTATATTTGTTCATTGAGTTCACTTTCTATTGTCACATGAGGCTATATTTAAATGTGATAAAGTTTTGCAATCAAATGAGAACTCCTTGAACATGTTTAAGTGATTAGGTCTTTCATTCTTTAGTCTCTAGTTCACACCCCTTCACTTCTGTTTTCATATGACACATTTATGCCATAAGAGTGTAGAAAGCTTATTTTATTTTATATTGTGTCATTTGTGTGTTTATATCTGTATTTATATGCTTATGTTTCCTTAATATTTTTTTGTATGCATATATATGATATTTGTCTATTTTTTAGTATTTTCCTTGCGTGCTAGTCCATAAATGCTTTCAATTCAAAATTGGTATTTATCTTATTGCAAATTTTAGTTTGATATCCCATGCTTATCAAAATACATGTTAATGGTATCTTTTGATCTCGCACCATAAGTTGGTATCTATTTATCCTTGTGTGGATAAGTTGTTCTCTTTGTTGCCCATATGCTTTAATTGCTCCTATCATTTTACATCATCGCATGTTTAACTTTTTTTTACTATATTTTATATCCATTGGGTAGAGTTTGGGGGGGGGGGGGTGGAATTTGTTTTAATTGGGGGAGAAATTAGTAATTTTATATTTCTTTGACCTTTGTCTATTCCTGAGCAAAAATGGGGAGAAATGGTATATAAACCTTTAGTTTAGGGAGATTTAACTTGGGGCGATCACGGTCTTTTTAGGTATATCATGTTAGATAAAAGGGGATAATTAAATTAAGGGGGAGTATTATTATCTTATGCCCTCTATATTGTTAGATATTCCTTATGCGTTAGATGGTTTATTTAAGTGTGCGTAGGATTTCCTTTTTAGCGGCAATCTTATCAAAGCGGCAAAGCTACTATGAGTCTGTCATGCATCTATATTTTTTTGTTTGGGTGGGATTGTGTCTAGACATCCTTGATGGCCCATGGGACTTTTTTTGCTTGGTTTTGTCCTGGAATAGCCAAAGGGGGAGATTTGTAATGATAAATTTCCAATCGAGTCAATTTGTAGTATTGGCTTAATTCCGAGTAAAACAATTTGAGTCGTAGGATAGAAGTTGTACCTTCAAGCCTATGTCGTTCATGTTGAAGACGTAGCGGCCAAGTTCAATTGATAAATATTTGCCTGTTTCAAGTTCCATGTTTTGTGTCATCAACATTATATCATTTCAAGGTCTTTAAAGGCATTAATACATTAATATATTCAGGACCATTAAATGGCGAATCAATAAGCAAACTAACTCTGATACTAATGTTGAAGCAAACCTATGAGAAAATAACACATGGCACATAATATTAGTAATCAGATCTTACTGAATATGCCAAAATTACATATCGAGCATCGACTTGTTTGCACGACCTTATACGATCTTGAATCCGAGACCAGTTTCATGTAGGGGTTCAACTCATTAGTTGTGTCGGACGGGCTATAAGAATTACTCATAGTCCACAAATACATATCATATTATGAAAACTCCCAAAAATCATTAGGGTTTGTTTATTAGGCCACGTTGACATGGCAAATGTGTCAAATGGTGGTGATTGAATTCATATCTTCTCTTAAAAAAAGGTCGTACCTAGTGCACAAGGCTCCAGCTTCACTGCAGGGTCTGGAAGAGGTAGATGTCGATTGGTCTTACCCCCATATTATTTTATAATATGAAGAGATATCTCCCAAGTCTCGAACTCGAGACCAACTGTAGCTTGGGCGATTGAATTCATATCTTCTCTCTTATAATTTATATTTGCAAGCAGGCTGGTTTTCTTCTAAATACAAATGAGACACTATCAAAATTTATATTAAATTAAATTTTCTTATTGATATTGTATCTCCTTCGTTATATTTTCAATTGATAATAGGTTGACTAACTTGCAAATTCAAATCCCAATTTTCATAAAAAATTCCATATTTAGGCATTTCTTTATTTCTATAAGTTTCTTCACTCGCCCATACATCGCGCCGGTCTACATGCTTATCTAATACTATATAACAAAATTGAGGAGTTATTGCTCCACGCTTGTAAAGCCTTCACGTTACATCTCTATTATGCTTTTCTCCTCTGGTTGGGCATCCAAGCCCCTTCATTTTAATACCCTTTATTTCTTTGCCCCTTCATTTTAATACCCTTAAGTGACACCCCACCCAATAAAATACCGGGTGATCAGTCCAATATCAAATTAAATAGGAATTTCATCTTGTTCATTCTTAGCATCACTATCGTAAAATTATTAATTACTGACTGCCTAGTCTTTAATAAGTTGATGGCAAATTTTATCTTATGAATTAAATCGAAACCAACCAATATAAATGGAAGCCAAAATAATCATCAAAAGAGAAAGTCTAATCATGCCACACAACTAATAAAAGTGTTAGCCGAGCAACATTGACTATACAAGAAATCCACCAAGTGCAAAGTATAAAAGAATAATGATACATGCCAAACTGAATATAAAAGTACAAGCCTAACAATATAACTGAAAAGTCCTTATCTAGAGAGATAATAAGAGAGGCGTCTAAGAAAATATCCCACATCATCCACGCATACTACATCTACACACCCTGTAAGAAGAATCAAGCATGGTGCCCCTGTGGTAGGACACCTAAAAGGTTTTGAAAAGGTTTTATAGCAAGGGTAAGAACCCAAAACATTTCAAAATATTTAGCAAGTGAAATTAAAAGCAGGAAATTAAAATGCAAGTATGCTCTTCATATTTTAGTTAGTGTTGTACACTCTCTTGAGGGCACCTCACCCTGCCACTAATGTTCACGCCTAACGTACTATACATGACCTACCTAGCTAACCACCGCGTAACTAGTCTTGTCACATATATTCCACTACTTTCCCCACTACTATATCCCGAGTGAGTTTAGCAAATACTTTATAAGTTATTAATCACATTAACATATATAATTAATCATTTCTCATTTGATATATAAATATCCGTATATAATTCTGCACTATATATACGTATCATATCTCAACATTCACACGCATGTCAGATATAAATGCTATCACCCAATGCGTAGGAGGCGACCATAGTTTCCCCCGAAAGAGTCTGTTCCATAGCATAACAGCCCACTTGTAATAACAGATGTTGTGACCTGGGGAATATACTCACCCTGCATTCGCTAGCCAGAGGACTTACCCACATTGCACAACCCCCTAAGATAGCATTAATAATGGTATAATTTACTATAAATATTATTCACGCAAATATTTATAAATCATATATATAGTACACATCACTGTATATATATATATATATATATATAGAGAGAGAGAGAGAGAGAGAGAGAGGCAGGCTCCTGTGCACACTAAGTTTGCACACTAAGTTTGCACATTACCTTTTATATATAGTAAAAAAAATATTTTTGAGTTGATTTTTTTTGTGTGATATTTAAACATTTCAAGGAACCCATATAAAAAAAATCAGCTCAAAAAACTTTTTTTGCTATTTTTAAAAAATCGGTCAAACTTTCGCAGTTTTTAAGCCCTTTAAAAACTGCGAAAGTTTGACCGATTTTTTAAAAATAGCAAAAAAAGTTTTTTTGAGCTGATTTTTTTTATGTGAGTCCGTTGAAATGTTTAAATATCACATAAAAAAATTGGTGTGCGCCAGCACTAAGTTTGCACACTTTTAAAAGGTAATGTGCAAACTTAGTGTGCACAGGAGCCTGCCTCTCTCTCTCTCTCTCTCTCTCTCTCTATATATATATATATATATATATATATATATATATGTGTGTGTGTGTGTGTGTGTGTGTGTGTGTGTGTGTGTGTGTTTGTGCGTGTGTGTGTGTGGAGAGAGAGAGAGAGAGAGAGAAATCCAGGCTACCAGTGTACTAGGTCCATACACAAGCCTAAAACATGGAAGTCTAGGATCCTACTTCATTTCAATTAATTATGTACTAATTAATTTTCATTATTTTGGTGTCACCCTACCAATTATACCCGGACTCTCCGCGTCCCAAATTTCAATATTTCCAATCCATCATTCAATTAAGCCTACCCACTAAATTAACAAGGTTGCAATTCACAAAGCCATGAACCTTAAATCTTCAAATTCTTTAATCCTCTTTTTATTCAAGGGTAAACATTCACCAATCAAAACCCTAAATCATAACCAAAATTGCAAAATTACCCATTACAGAAACTGTGTATCTCAAATACATAACAGGTCTGAATCGGGGGAAGCAAGAAATTTGACAAGTCTTAACAGGTCGTTCAAACGACAAGCGCTATCATTCGAACAACATTGACTCTCATTTAAATGAGATACCAGGTCGTTTGAACGACCCTAGTATCATCTTCCTCTCTTTTCTGCCCAGAAAATCCAGTCCGCTATTAAAGTGTTTAAAACCTTCATTTTATACTAATTTCTTCATCAAAACATCACAAGATTCATACTAAATTCATCCTTTTTATCATATTCAGTTTAACCCTAATAATTTCATCTATTAGGGCATCAAATTATTCAAATCTTAACACCTCTACAGATTTATAATTCCCAATAAAAGAAATCCTTAATTTCTCAAGAACACAAAGCATAACATATTAATTGATTCCCACGTCCTTTAATATGAATAGGTAAATGCAAATTAACAATTGCAAATTAAACCACTTGCATCAACTTGTAGATCAAAGTCTTTGAATGAAGATGTTGGACTGGATTAAAGGATCTCCTCTTGTTCTTGATGCAATCTCCCAAATCCCCAAATTCTCTTCGAATGTCTCTTCTCTTAAGCTCTCCCCAATATTAGTCTTCTAAATTGATTTTAAGATTCTTTACCCTTACACAACTAGGGTTAAAACTCTAATCCCATTTTTGGACCTATGAGCCTCTTAAAAAGGGCCCAAACAGTTTATTTGGAGCTCAAATATGTCTAATTAAGTCACGAAACCTAGTATATACATATGGCCACTCATTTCGGATTTTTTGACCCTACTGAACTCAACCGCATGCTCAAAATCACCATCCGGATAATAATTTTCAAAATTAAATCTCACCTGTTAATTTATTTAAATATACCCACTTTTAAATAATCCAATTAATTAATTCTCATCAATTTACAACACAAGTAAATTACCAATTACTGAATTAATTAATTAAAAAAAAACCAAGAAATTATGGGGTGTTACATACTTCCCACTTACAAGGGAAATTCGAACGTACCTACAGTAAATAGCTCTGGATGCTGCTCCCACATGTCCTCCTCATGATCCCAAGTGGACACGTCGGCACTATGACGACCCCACTAAACCGGAACAAGAGATACAACTTTAGACAATAACTTACGCTCACCACGATCTAAGATAGCTACTGGTCTCTCCTTATAAGAAATATCGGGCTGCAAGTTTATCTTCTCAAGTGGGACATGCCAAAATGCCCTCGAAATCCTCTTGTATTTCTTCAATGACGGAACATGGAACACATCATGGATATGATGAAGATGATCGGGCAAACACAAACGGTACGCTACCGATCCAACTCTCTCAATGATGGGGAAAAGGCCCACATACCTCAGCGCTAACTTCCCCTTTTTGCCAATTCTCATCACCCCCTTTCATAGGGGATACCCGAACTAACACTTGATCCCCGATCTCCAACTCCACATGTCTATGATTCGCATTCGCATAGCTCTTTTTGTCTATCTTGGCTATACAAATACTCCCCTGAATTAATTGAATATCGGCAGACGTGTCCCGAATCATCTCCGGCCCCAATAGTTTGTTGTCCCCCACGTCCAACCAATAATATGGTGAGCTACAAGGTCTCCCGTACAATGCCACAAATGGGGCCATGCTAATAATGAATTGGTACGAGTTGTTATACCCTGATATGACCTAAATGTACCTGACACATAGGAGACACCAACCTCGGCGTATGAGAGGGCCGAGGTAACAAAGGCTCCTGACTGACAACCAGCATCCTCGTCCTAAATAAGGTCGGCTTTGGCCGACATCACTGGACACCTCATTAGCGGGCAGCGTCAGAGACCAGATCTACCTCGTTCGTCAAGCTCAGCTGGGAATAAGCCGAGGTAGCAAGGACCACCACCATCATGATCAACCTCGGCTGGGAATTAGCCGACATTCCACCTACTCCAACATAACCTCGGCCCAGGACGATGTTATAACTCCAATTGCCTTACCTCGGCTTTCCTACCGAGCTGAGATTATCGTGAGTAACCTCGAATTGTGCAACAGCCAGACTTCACCAACCCCGTACTCTTCCAGGCCGAGGTTGGTACCAATCGAAGATAACCGAGCTTTTACACGCACGTGTATAACTTGGAACACGTGGAAAAATCCATTATAATCGAATTATTACCTCCACGTGAGGGAATAATGAGGTCATCATTACTTAGTTGAGATCAGCCGTGTGTCACTCTCATACTGGCTCGATGCTCATGCACATGCTCATTGTATGCTTGAGGGGTACATTACACCCCCCAAGCACTATATATAGAGGTCATCCTCTACCTTGTAAAGGGATCCATAATTACAACCCTAGGTGAAACTCTGTCAATTTACACAATAGAGAGAGAAAGCTTAAGAGATTGTATCCATCGCCGTTAGTGCCTTATTTCAGTGACCTTATTCACTCACTTGTACAGTGGATGTAGGCCTAATTGGCTGAACCACTTAAACATTTGTGTTCATCCTCTTCTCTTAATCTCTATCTTTTATACTTGTATGCTCTTGTGCTACCACTGTTATAACTAAATTGACTTACGAACACCTTGAAGGGTGGTGCTATTTCAAGCATTATCATTTTGGCACCGTTTGTGGGAATTTTAAGCTATGTCTTCCTCATTTCTTGCTTAACCTCATCGGAGACTCTGGTGGTGAACTAGGCCTCACCCCTTGCGTGGATCTGTTTCACCATTGAAAGAATTCCATTAAGGTACTAAGCCCATCTACTTTGCAAGCTCTTTAGTGTTAACGTATGACACCGGAATTACCACCACCTTTTCCACTGCCTAGTGCTGGAGGACCTAGTTCTAGCCAGGCACCGCCTCAGTCCGAAATGGCGGAGGTGGCAGCAGCCTTGAGGACTTTGGCTGTAACACAAAAAGCAATAAAGTAGCAATTTTCTTAACTCGGTCAAAATATGATGAGACCTCATGGGGTCTCACCGGATATGATTACTCCGGCAGCTGTTCAACTCCATCTTGAGGCCAGGGGACCACCCCAGGCACCGCGAAAAGACCAACCCACACCTCAGCGAATGAGGGATGTTGCTAACCCTAGGCATTTTCGTCTAGGGAGGCAAGGACACTCTTGACCTGAGGATAGGTATGATGATTTGGAGGCAGAAGACGCTCTAGAAGATTGAGCCATATGAGGTTCCAAATAACATAGTGCATTTTATCTAGCTAGCCGAGGTTATGGAGGCAAAAGAGGTGAAGGAGCCCAACAAAGAGGATCAGCTTTTGATCGATTGAGTAGAGGGTCGGGATTTAAAATGCTCGGCCTAGTAAATGACCTAAGACAGAGATTGTCCAGGTCGAGAAGTGCAGTCGGCTCACAAAGGGAAGAGGGGGAACGTCGACCTCATCAAGGCCGACCCCATATAGGACGAGGTAGGGACCAAGAAGAGGTCAATAGCGACGTTGTGCTGTGGATGGGGAACCCTCAGTCCACCCCTTAAAGGTGGCTGGGGACAATCTCGGCCAGGTCGACATTGCAAGACCATGGAATGAATCCATCCAACGTCTTGAGGAAAAGATATGAGACCTCATCAAAAGTCGAGACCCATTAGAAAGAGGTTTATCGAAGGGCACTCCATTCGTATCTAAGATAGTGAGCTTCCCAACCCCTTCCAAGTTTAAGCCACCTACGATTTCACCCAAGTATGATGGTAGCACTAACCCTGTACATCATATTGAGATGTACCAGTTTGCGATGGACATTTACTCAATATCAGATGAGATGAAGTGTCAGGCCTTCTTTTGGAATTTTACGGGAGCTGCACACGTATGGTTTACCTCTCTTTCGAAGAACTCAATTGAGAACTTTAAGGTCTTGGCTGAACGTTTCATCCACAATTTCTATTTTTGGGTAAGACCACAAAAGAACACCACTCATCTGCTATATGTCAAACAAGGCAAGAATGAGAGCCTAAGAGACTACATTGCAAGATTCAATAAACAAAAACTGGAGGTTGAAGATTGCGAAGAGAATATAGCTATGACCGCTCTCATAGGAGGTCTTCATAAAGGGAAGTTATTGTGGAAGCTCACAAAAGACCCTCCCAAGTCCATGATAGAGTTATTGGCAACTGCATGTAAGGTCATGAACGCTGAAGAGGCCATGTCCGCAAAGTATGAGGATGAGAACGGTAGTGGCAGCGAGAAGTTCCAAAGAAAGAAGGACGAAAAGAAGAGGTTAGCTCATGATAAGTTTGTATGCTATACCCTTCTAATTGTGAGCTGCGAACACATCCTCAATGAGATCAAGAATGATCGATCTCTGAGATGGACAGAGAAGGTGAAGGTTCCTCCGTATAAGAGGAACAAGAACTTGTGGTGCGAGTTCCACTAGACCCATGGACATGTGATAGACAAGTGCTTCACCTTAAAGGATGAGATCGAGAAGATATGGAAATCCAAAAAGTTAAGGAAGTATGTTGATGGCAAGGCTCCTAAGAGGGGAAGAGATGACCCTAAAAAGAAGAGAAACAATAGATATCGTGATATTACTCTAGTAAAAAGAGACAATGACTCGGATGGTTATGATGAAGACGATCCAGACCTCCCATAAAAAGATGACCCTGCCCCAGTGAAGAGGTTTGGTATGATCTCCTTCGATGTTAGCACCATATGCGGAGGACTTGTAGGGGGTGGATCTAAAGTCGCTGATCGAAAAGCTCATGTGGTAGAGGCCAAGTCAGTGGCCAAAATAGAGGTGGTAAATTTGACGTCTTCAGAGGCCAAGCCAAATAGAAAGAAAGTGGATATGGACACTCTTATAGTCGGGTTCTCCTTACTCGACTTCAAAGGCATCTTAGCTCCGCATGATGATCCTTTAGTAATTACAACAAGAGTACATGGATGCGAGGTACTTAGAATTCTTGTAGATGGAGGAAGTTTAGCAGATGTGATGTTCTGGCCTTGTTTCAAAAAGCCTAGGCCTTAGCAGGGCCAGGCTAGTACCCTATTATCATCCATTAATGGGCTTTAGCGGTGAAAAACACCATCCATTGGGAATGTATGAGATGGACGTGCGAATGGGAGATGAGTGGCCTAAGAGGTTGGCCCGGAAGATTAATTTTTTCGTTATGGACGAAAATGTCTTCTCGGCCTATAACCTCATCATATGAAGAGTAGCCCTTAAGGAGTTTGAAGCCGTACCGTCGATGGTCCACCTGATGCTAAAATTCCTAACCCCCTATAGGGTAGGGGAAGTGCAGGGTGACCAGACCATAGCACAAGAATTCTACTTCAACTCAGTCAAAGAGAGAGAGGTCCATAAGAGAGTAACCACCACGTATAACATTGATACACTTGACCCTAGAGATGAAACGATGTTAAATAAAGGATATGTCGAGGAAGAGGTAGAATCCATCGTCCTCAATGAGGACGAATCGGAAAAAACCATCTAGGTCGATAAGGCCTTAAAAGCGGAGATCATGGAAGAACTGATAAATTTCTTGAAGAAGAGGCAGAGTGTCTTCGCTTGGAGCCACGCAGACATGCTTGGCATCGACCCGGAGGTTATGTGCCACAAACTCAACATGGTAGAATATGCGAGGCAAATAAAACAAAGAAATAGAGTTTACTCTAGGGAGAAGTATGACATCATCAGAGAAGAGGTAGTAAATTGGAAGAGGTAGAATTCATTAGAGAGGTTATATACCCAGAGTGGTTGTCAAACGCTGTCATTGTGCCCAAGGCTAATGGAAAATGGAGGATGTGCGTAGATTTCACCGACCTAAATAAGTCTTGAACAAAAGACAGTTATCCCTTACCTCGAATAGATCAGATGGTAGATTCCACGGCAGGGAATGAGAACATGAGATTCATGGATGCGTATTCTGGTTATAGCCAAATCTTCATGGATACTGAAGACTCAGAGAAGACAACCTTCATCACTGATAATGGGACATATTGCTACAAGGTTATTCCCTTCGGCTTGAAAAATCCAGGGGCAACATATCAACGTCTTATAAATAAGATGTTTGAAAATCAAATAGGCAAGATTATGGAGGTGTATGTAGACGACATGTTGACGAAGAGCTTAAAGGCAAGCACTCACGTGGAAGATCTAGGAAAGACCTTTGATACCATGGACTTGTACAAAATGAAAATCAATCCCGCAAAGTGTGTCTTTAGAAAAGGAGCTGGGAAATTTCTTGGATTCATCGTCAATCAAAGGGGAATAGAGGCAAACCCTGAGAAAATTAAGGCTTTTCTTGACATGAAGACACCAAGAAGTATCAAGGACGTTCAAAGGCTCACTGGAAGAGTAGCTGCACTCAACAGATTTGTTTTTAGAGCAACGAACAAGTGTCTTCTGTTCTTTAAGGTGCTTAAAAAGGCCTTCGAATGGGACAAAGAGTGTGATGAGGCTTTTAATTAACTCAAGTCCTAACTCGGATCTCCCTTGCTCTTATCTCGGCCCATAGTGGGAGAGAAGTTGTATATTTATCTAGTAGTCTCTGAGTCAGCTATAAGTGCAACCATAATACAAAAGGACGTTGGGGTCCAAAGGCATGTATACTTCAACAGTAAGGCCCTTCAAGGGTCTAAACAGAAATATTCTCGAATGGAGAAGTTGGCCTACGCTTTGATACATGCTTCCAGGAAGATGAAGCCCTACTTCCAAGCCCACTTAATGGTCATCCTCACTGACTCCCCACTAAGGAAGGTCCTCCATAAACTTGAGAAATTAGGTAGATTGATGACATGGACCATTGAGTTGGGAGATTATGAACTTACTTATCAACCCAGGATGGCCATTAAAGGGCGGGGACTTATAACTTTTGTTACTGAGTTAACATGGGAAGAGACTGAAGTTGAGAAAAATCCAGTGATCGCAGAGAGATTAAATAGTAACATCTTCCGAGACCTTGAAGAGGTTGTGTTAAATAGAGCCAAAAATGGAATAGCTGAGAATGAGGAGGACAGGTACCTCATCAAGCGAGTAACCCTATCATAGGGGAGCTTCTCTTTGAATGAAGACGTATGGAACCTCTTCGTGGATGGGTCTTCTTGGAAAGTGGGAGCGGTGTAGGGCTGATACTCTCAGCTCCGGATGGTACCAATATGCACTAAGGTTCAACTTCAAGGCATCAAATAATGAGTCAGAATATGAGGCCATGATAGCAAGCCTATCTTTGGCAAAAACACTTAGGCTTGGACGCCTCCTACTTCATAGCGTATCAAGGTTAGTTGTCAACCAAGTGTTTGAAGTTTATGAGGCTAAGGATGAAAGGATGGCCAAATACCTAAAGAGGGTAAGAATGATGCTAGAAGGTTTCAAAATGGTAAAGATAAAGAGAGTACCTCGACAAAATAACAGCCACGCAGATGCACTAGCAAGGTTTGCTTCAATAACAAGGATAGACATCATAAGGACAGTTCCAATCGAGATCCTTCTCAAGCCGACCATTAAAGAAGAAGAGGTTAGTAACCCTTGCCTCAATTTGAACCTAGGGGACTCATGGATAGACCCCCTTATCAGATATATCAGAGAAGGAGAACTACTGGAATCAAAGCTAGAGAGGAGGAAACTGAGGTATAGAGCTGCAAAGTTCTCAATAATAGGACATGTCCTATATAAGAAAGGATTTCTATTACCTCTCCTCAGATGTGTTCATCCCACAGAAGTTCTCGTCATCCTACAGGAGGTATACGAGGGTTCTTACTCCAGTCACATAGGAGGAAGACCTTTGGCCAATAGGAATATTACGCAAGGATACTAGTGGCCGAACTTGGCCAAGGATACTGCAGCTTACGTGAAGAGGTGTGACAAATGCCAAAGATTCTCCATTATCCCACATCAACCTCATCAGCCTATGACGTCAATAAGTTCTCCTTGGCCATTCGTAGCATGGGGAATTGACTTGGTGGGTCCCTTACCAAGAGCTGCAAATTGCTACAGGTTTTTTATAGTTGCCATTAACTACTTCTCCAAATGGATACAGCCTGAGTTGATGATCATGATTACAGAGAAGAAGACCTTCCAATTTATCTGTAAGAGTATCATATGCAGATATGGCCTCCCTAACACCCTCATCTCGGACAACAGACCCCAGTTCAAGAATTCTTCCTTGGAGAAATATTGTGAGAGAATTGGGATCAAGCAATTTTCTCCTCTCCTTGCCGACCTTAGGAAAATGGTCAGACCGAAGTCACAAATAGAACAATCCTCGACGGGATCAAAAGGAGGTTAGAAGAAGCTAAGGGGAGATGGACTGAAGAGGTTTATGTTGTGCTATGGGCCTACAGAACAACAACTATAACTCCAACGGGGGAAACCCCATTTATGTTAGTACATGGCTCAGAAGTCATCATACCAACAGAGGTAGGACTCCCCACTCACAGGGTTCAGACCTATGACCCTGAGAAGAATGGGGAGGAGAGGAGACTTCACCTAAATTTGATTGAGGGGATAAGAGAGGACGGAGAGATCAGACAGGCAGCCTATCAGCAGAGAATATCAAAGTTCTACAATCAAAGGGTGAAATCAATACCCATAGCCATAGGAGACCTAGTGCTGAAGAAGACGTTGCAAAAGGCAAACAAGCTTCACCCAAATTGGCATGTCCCTTACAAACTGATCGAAGAGGTTGTACCCGGGACCTACAGATTGGAAAACCTTAAAGGGGAACCTTTTTCCAATCCATGGAATGTTGATCATTTAAAAAAGTATTACATATTATGTTGCTATGATTCCTATGAAAATGTATCATCTTATGAAGAGATTATTAATGAGAAGATCAGTTCCCGTGACAAATCTTGATTCATTATACTTTAATGGAAATATTTATGAGGATAATATCATACTTTGATGACCTCAGAACTTAAAACATCATAATTTAGTGACAAGGTCTGAGGTGAACATCACACTTGGATGACCTCAGACCTTAAAACATCATAATTTGGTGACAAGGTCTGAGGTGAACATCATACTTGGATGACCTCATACCTTAAACATCATTAATTTGGTGAAATTTGATGGGGTAACATCTTAGTTGATGACCTCAGACCTTAAAACATCATAATTTGGTGAAAAGGTCTGAGGTGAACATGATACTTGGATGACCTCGGACCTTAAACATCATTAATTTGATGAAATTTATGGGGGTAACATCTTAGTTGATGACCTCATACCTTAAAACATCATGATTTGGTGACAAGGTCTGAGGTGAACATCATACTTGGATGACCCCAGACCATACACATCATTAATTTGGTGGAAACTTTATGGGGGTAACATCTTAGTTGATGACCTCAAACCTTAAAACATCATAATTTGGTGATAATGTCTGAGGTGAATATCATACTTGGATCACCTCAAACCTTAAACATCATTAATTTGGTGAAAATTTTATGAGGGTAACATCATACTTGGTTGATCTCAGACCTAATAACCATTAATTTGGTAAAATGTTACAAGGTTAACATCATAGTTTAGTAATGAAGACACTGATGAACAACATGTAAAAGCATTCAAAGGCAAGAGAAGCAAAGTTATCCTCAGAGAATGGTATGGAACAAAGAAGTCAGAATTATAAGTTAAAAGATAATAGAAAATGTGTTCAGAGGTTACAGACCGATATAATCAGAAACAAAAAATTACAGATAAGAGATTCATAAAATACTACCTAAGTGTCTGCAATATTCGGGTTAGTGGCAAAACCCCCACTTCTTTGGCCAATGTTGGTCACTTTTACCCCATCATCCTGAGGATTGACGTCTTGAGTCCTTGTATCCTCTGGTTGAACGGTCTCGACAGGTGCATCACCTCCTTTCTCCTCGACCTCTTATAAGGCCTCAGCAAATCGAGGATCAGCATAGCCCAGACCAACGAAGTCAGAGGCTGCCAGGCACCCTGAATCTTTCTCTTTCATGTCTACCCATTTTCTAGTGGCCTTAACACCCCTTTTGAGGTATTAAAAAAAGCTGACGAACTTGCCAGAGACCTTGCAGTCCTCCAAGATCTTCTTCGAGGCGTCATCCAGAGCAACCTTCACTGCGACATCAACCTTGTATTGGAGGGAGTCAGCCTAGGTCTTTAGAGCAGAGGTGTGATCCTTTTTAAGCTTGCCCATGTCCTTCTCCAGCTTCTTGGCATTAGCTTTGAAAGCGCAAAGTAATTTCCTTTTTGTATTAAACTCAATGGAAGGTGCGGAAGCGAATATAAGTGATGGTTCAACTTTCAAAAATAACAACAAGTTTTAATTTCTCAAAACAAATTAAAACATAATTCAAGTCCTAGAATTTGCCTAAGTCATGATTATTCATTTAAACAAAATTAGGCGAAACAAATTTTAGCAAATGACTTGAATAAACCAAATTTACCCAATATTTAATTTAAGTCCCAAATTAAATGAGTGTGATAATTAAACCACATTTTATCTTGAAATTATCCTAAGCATGGATTCTAAATTATTGTGCAAGATAAAATAAACAATGTCACACTACGCCGAGATGTACGAGGAAAAACCCAAGACGGGAAACAACCTCGGACGGCCCTAGCCACAAGTCCACTAGATACGGAATTACAATTACAAGACAGATAGACTTACAACGACTGACTCGATCCCTCTCAAGCCTCGACGCTCCTTCTCGTAGAAACCTCTTCCTAGCGGACAACTTCGGAACACCACCGCGGTCTCGGAACACCACCGATGGGACTTTATATGGTCACCGTCACCCAAGCATGGAGCCTTTCTCCGTGTGGGTAGAATCTCAACAAAAGTCTTCTTTGTGATGGGGTGTAGAAGCAAACCCGAAACATCTCTTGAATTCGGTAGAGAAAACCGGTGCCAAAAACTCCAAGCAATTGATATAAATTTAGAAACTTGGATAAACACAATTGGGTGTAAACTAGAGTGTGTATGAATTTTTCTTTAAAAGAATAACACTCAAAACATGATCTTTTTCCTTAAACAAATTTTGTCTCAAAATACTCTCTAGGAGTTTGTATGGTATGAAAAAGATACACCTTGAAAAATGATTCCCGTCCTTGATAAAGCCTTAAAAAATCAGTTAAGAAACAAGTGGGATAATGGGGTGAAAACTGCCAAAAAACTGCTCAAAACCGTTCCCGCCTGGCGTCTCGTTCGAACGAACTTGACTCTCGTTCGAACGAGACTTCTAACGAGCGACCAGCCTGGGCTCGTTAGAATCTTGTTAGATACCTCGTTAGAACGAAAAACTCGTTCGAACGACATATCGAACGACTGACTAGTTTAGGGTCGTTGGCAAATTCGTTCGAACGAAACTGGTTCGAACGACAAAACTCGTTCGAATGAAATCTGGTTCGAACGAAAAAACTCGTTCGAACGACATTTCTAACGAACGACCAGAAAGTTTGTAAAATTCGATTTTGGCCTAGAAACTTTTATATACTTATTTTAAAGTTCTATTTGATTCTTTTTGAAAATAAAATGCATTTTTTTATTACACCTAACACCCAATACATATTGTACCAAGCTCCTATATAAATATAATTACATTCATACCTTGGGAGCATGGAACCTTAGTTGATGATGTAGAAACGAGGCACGAAAACCGGCATTTTGATGAAGCTTTAAATTCTTTGCCGCTACGTCTTCAATACATACTTTATAGGCTTGAGAATATTACAAATAAATACTATCCTATGAATAAATGTTTTTGTCTGGAATTGAGCCAAAACTATATATGGACTCAATTGGAAATTTGTGTCCTTACAAATCTCCCCCTTTGGCTATTCCGGGACAAAAACCAAACAAAATATCCTAAAGGGCCGTCAAGCTCACTAGACTCAAAACATAACCCGCCCAATCTTGACTCAACCCAAGGATCAAACGCTTTTCCATTAAACAATGTTGCTTTAGTAGAATACCTGCACACTTAAGCAAACTCATCAAATGCATAGGGAATATCAAAATATAAAATGCAATTAATTAAATTATTCCCCCTAAATTAATTCTCCCCTTTATCAAATAATGACATTTACTTAGAAAGACGTCTCCCCCTAAGATAAATCTCCCCCAAACTAAGATACGATAATAATAGGATTAGATACCATTTCTCCCCCTATCATCATTCTCCCCCTTTTTGTTCAGGAATAGGCAAAGGATAAAGAACTAATAAACATAAAATATATATAGATACTAAAAATATACCAATAGAGCACTTGCATATATATATACATATAAACACACACATGACACAAAATACAATAAGTTTGCACACTCGTATGGCAAAAACGTGTCATATGGAAATGGAAGTGTAGGGGTGTGAACTAGCAACAATTAAATTTAGACCCAAACACTTAATAAACATTCACGGAGTTCTCATTTGATTGCAAACTTCATCACATTGAAATATAACCTCATCTGACAATATAGATTGAACTCAATGAACAAACATACACAATGCATACAAGCCTAGCATGATGATGATTCTACAAACCAAATAGAGTCATGACATTAAAGACAACTAGGATAAACGGACATTGTGCAAACCGTTGATATACCATCCAATTCTCCCTCAATGAGCATATATATTCTTTTGTTTTTGAATGAATATATCATACAAACATAGGCCTTGGCAATTGCTTTCTGTTTAATGCCAAATATTCTGTTTTTAGGCCTTTGGATCACGTATTTCTTTTAGATCCAATCAACGGTGGCTTACTATCGCAAAGGATTTAATTCATCCTTTCGGAGCCCTTCCCCGTGCACATTTAGATTTATCATGTTTTCATTTTTCACACAAATCTCACATGCAACGAATTTTGACATGCACTATTCCTCCTAGGTCATAGATATGTAGATGACTAGATTGATAGGAGAACACCTCAAAAAGCTCAAATATAACATGTGACATTAACATTTCAAAAGAGCTCGTGCATGTGTGAAAGGAGGCATATAGAAATAGAATCCATTTAAACAATACAAAATCCAACTACTCCATATAAAACATGGTAAAGAACATTTTAAGGATTGAAAATCTACACCAAAAGTTCTAGCCACATGGGAGCGTAAACGATAGGATTCAAACACAAATATATGCCACATAAAGTGTGTCAAACAAAAATACACACAAAACAAAATCTTTTTGAGTTTTTAACATTTTTAATCAAAAATAAATATTTACTCAAAAGGACAAACAAAAATTCATTTGTATTTTTCATTAAGCTTAAATGAAATAAATAAAACACAAATGATAAACAAAAATCTTTTTATATTTTTTCAATTAATACAAACACAAAATATAATACAAAAAGATAAACAAGTCACGATTTCTAGCATGGGATATGAAATAAGGCGATGACTAGCAAATGACTAAAACAAGCATACATTTAGCATGTGAATATGACATAAAGTACAAACGCTAAAGTATGCAAACACTAACACATTCATCCTTTAGATTTAGCAAGGGAGGAAGCATGTGTAAGTAAATGAGAATCAACAACCCTATTTTGTAAGGCAACCAAGTCGGATTTCCTAACCCAAATTAATGAGGAATGACTATTTTGGGGTGTAGGAACGTTAACTACCGTGGTTACTTTACTATGGGGTTTTCTAGGAATTTGTTTAAGATCTAAACAAAATTTTCTAAGATGACCTTGTCGACCACAATGTGTACAAGTGAGAACATGTCGAAAAGATTTACTTAAGGAGTGATCTTTAAAAGTATTCCTAGTTGATTCTCCTAAAACATTGGTTTGGGCATTATGAGTAAATTCATTACAAGGATTGAAGCCTAAACCACAAGTGTCATTTTTAATTTGGACCGTTCCTAACATTTTATCTAGTTTTTCATAATGACATTACAAATCAAATTTGACATTACTAGAATCTTTTAATTTATTTTCTAATTCAGCAATGTTAGATTCTAGTAAAACATTTCTCTCTTCAAAAGAAAGAAGCTCCTTTTTCAAGGATTCCATTAAACCCCTAAGGCTATCTCTTTCGCCTTCTACATAATCAAGCTTCTCTTGAAGAGTCCTCACATGTGTCCTAAGGTCTTCTATTAAGGCACTATCATCAACGACCTTGACACTCTTTCTTAAACAAGCTTCTAACTTCAAATTAGTTCTTTTCAAATTAATAGATTCTTTATATAATTCATGAAAAGCATTTTGAAGTTCACTCACATCAACCTCTTCTTCATTTTCACTCTCTTCTCCACTCTCACTATCATTAAAAACAAGGGAATCATGAAAAATGACCTTGGAAGTGGCATGTGCTATCGTTTCATCAATCGATGAGTTGTCACAATCACTCACATGACTAGCCATAAAAGCCACAAAATTTTTCTTAGTGGGGGAATCGGGCTTTTCTTCCTTATCACTATCACTAAGGGTTGCATTATATGCAGTGGGTCATTTACCCTCTTTCCTTAGTTTAGTGGGGCACTCATAAGCTCGATGGCCATAACCTTCACAACCAAAACACTTGTTAGACTCGTCCCTATCAACATTTTCATTACTAGACTTAGGGATCTTTTCGGCTTTAGAAATCTTCTCGTTTTTATCATGTTTAGAAGATTCAAATTTCTTAAAATCATTTTTAAATTTATCTTTGTTGAATTTAAGAAATTTTCTAAATTTACGAGCAAATAAAGTCATATCTTCCGAGTCACTGTCACTCTCACTCTCTACTACTTGTTTAACCTCTTTTCGGGCTTTTAAAGCAACGCCCTTTTCGATTTTCTTTTCATTTTTAGAGGGAAACATATCCAGTTCATTGGTTTGTAAATCACCTACAAGCTCTTCTAATTTCGTAGATTCTAAAGTGGGTAAAGAATTTAAAACGGTCACTTTAGGAATAAATCTATCGGGTAGGGACCTCAAAATTTTCTTTACAACACGGTCGTCAGGTATTTTCTCTCCCAAGTTAAAGGATGAATTAACAATATCAGAAAGTCTAGCATAAAATTTATCAAAAGTTTCTTTTTCATCCATTTTGATAGTTTCAAATTGAGTGGTGAGGTTTTGGAGTTTTGAAGCTATAACGACACTAGTTCCTTCATGAGTTAATTGTAAAATATCCCAAGCTTCTTTAGCGGTTTCACACGTCATAATACGTCGGAATTCATCCGGTGCGACAGCGCTAAACAAGGCATTTAAACCACGGGAATTATAATTTGCTAGCTTAAACTCATTTTCAGTCCATCTATCGGCGGGTTTGATAACACGTTCATTTTCAACTAAATAGGTTGGTGGGGAGTACCCGGTAACAACAGACATCCAAAATCTCTCGTCGATAGATTTTAGTGCCGATCTCATTCGCGCTTTCCAATACGCGTAGTTTGAACCATTGAAAATAGGAAATTTTGAAAATGGGGAAAAATCCATTTTAGCCAAAGATTATTTAAAAGATCGTTAACGAAATAATTTATCGCTTTGGCTCTGATACCAAGTTGAAAGCGCAAAGTAATTTCCTTTTTGTATTAAACTCAATGGAAGGTGCGGAAGCGAATATAAGTGATGGTTCAACTTTCAAAAATAACAACAAGTTTTAATTCCTCAAAACAAATTAAAACATAATTTAAGTCCTAGAATTTGCCTAAGTCATGATTATTCATTTAAACAAAGTTAGGCGAAACCAATTTTAGCAAATGACTTGAATAAACCAAATTTACCCAATATTTAATTTAAGTCCCAAATTAAATGAGTGTGATAATTAAACCACATTTTATCTTGAAATTATCCTAAGCATGGATTCTAAATTATTGTGCAAGATAAAATAAACAATGTCACACTACGCCGAGATGTACGAGGAAAAACCCAAGACGGGAAACAACCTCGGACGGCCCTAGCCACAAGTCCACTAGATACGGAATTACACTTACAAGACAGATAGACTTACAACGACTGACTCGATCCCTCTCAAGCCTCGACGCTCCTTCTCGTAGAAACCTCTTCCTAGCGGACAACCTCGGAACACCACCGCGGTCTCGGAATCCACCGATGGGACTTTATATGGTCACCGTCACCCAAGCATGGAGCCTTTCTCCGTGTGGGTAGAATCTCAACAAAAGTCTTCTTTGTGATGGGGTGTAGAAGCAAACCCGAAACGTCTCTTGAATTCGGTAGAGAAAACCGGTGCCAAAAACTCCAAGCAATTGATATAAATTTAGAAACTTGGATAAACACAATTGGGTGTAAACTAGAGTGTGTATGAATTTTTCTTTGAAAGAATAACACTCAAAACATGATCTTTTTCCTTAAACAAATTTTGTCTCAAAATACTCTCTAGGAGTTTGTATGGTATGAAAAAGATACACCTTGAAAAATGATTCCCGTCCTTGATAAAGCCTTAAAAAATCAGTTAAGAAACAAGTGGGATAATGGGGTGAAAACTGCCAAAAAACTGCTCAAAACCGTTCCCGCCTGGCGTCTCGTTCGAACGAACTTGACTCTCGTTCGAACGAGACTTCTAACGAGCGACCAGCCTGGGCTCGTTAGAATCTCATTAGATACCTCGTTAGAACGAAAAACTCGTTCGAACGACATATCGAACGACTGACCAGTTTAGGGTCGTTGGCAAACTCGTTCGAACGAAACTGGTTCGAACGACAAAACTCGTTCGAACGAAATCTGGTTCGAACGAAAAAACTCGTTCGAACGACATTTCTAACGAACGACCAGAAAGTTTGTAAAATTCGATTTTGGCCTAGAAACTTTTATATACTTATTTTAAAGTTCTATTTGATTCTTTCTGAAAATAAAATGCAGTTTTTATTACACCTAACACCCAATACATATTGTACCAAGCTCCTATATAAATATAATTACATTCATACCTTGGTAGCATGGAACCTTAGTTGATGACGTAGAAACGAGGCACGCAAACCGGCATTTTGATGAAGCTTTAAATTCTTTGCCGCTACGTCTTCAATACATACTTCATAGGCTTGAGAATATTACAAATAAATACTATCCTATGAATAAATGTTTTTGTCCGGAATTGAGCCAAAATTATATATGGACTCAATTGGAAATTTGTGTCCTTACAAGCTTCAGACTTCTCTAGGGAGGCCTTCAGACGCTCCACTTCAGCATTCAAAGCGGCCTCAGTCTTTTGGGCCTCTCTGCCCTTCTCAATCAGAGGGAGCTTCCTCAAGGTCCCGTCAATGAACAGGTGTATGGTGAGGAGACCCTGCGAAGCATATTAGGACACATGAGTTTAAGAGATAATAAGATTCAAAGCCGATGTTACACTTACTCAGCAAAAGAAAAAGTCTTACTTGGATAGATCGGTGGAGGGTGAACTCGGCCAGCAAAGGGGTGTCCAGAGATCGGCAAAACCGCTTATCAGAGTCGTTCATTACGGAGCCTATGGCGTCCAAGACCTATAAACTCTAGCCAATAAGGCTGTCTCTGATCTTCAGTTTCTCCAGACGAGTAACTAACGCATCCTCAGAGGAGATGGGGATCGTGAGATCCCCCTTGAAAGTTTTCTTCTTATGCCTCTGATCCTCAGTGGCAGGGTCATTGGATTTCCTTTTTTGGGAGGCCTCGTCCCTTGAGGTAGTAGTAGGAGGAGGAGTCGCAGTTAGACCTGCTTTCTTCACTAGCTTTGTAAGACAGGGGGCTGCCATTTCCCAGATATCGTCCGAGACTCCTTCCGAATGCTCTGCAAAAAGAAAATATCTGAGTTAAATGGTTAGAGATATAGAAAAATTAGAGGTTCAACTTGTTGAAAAAATAGTGTAACTTACAAAGCTCGGTCAGGGGACTCCCCCCAAGGCCAGTCTCAGAGAGGTAATAAAGGGTCATGAAATGCTCGTACTTGACCATCAGACCATGCTCCCCCTAATCTTGAAGGTCTTTGACCTTTTGAAAGTTATTCTGGCTTAATCTAGGGTCAGCCCTAGCAGCCATTGACACCTTTCCCCACCTCAGTGGTATCCTCGACTCTAAAGATGAAGAGGGGGCACAAGCCCCAAATTCCCATGCCCCTGAGGCAAAGAAGTATCGTGGTTTCCAGTTATGGTTTGAAGTCTGGGTAACCAGCAACATCTTCTTAGTAGACTTCTGAGCTAGAAAATGGTAATAAATCGGATGATTCCTAGCAGAGGAGGGCACGTAACACCCTGTGAAGACCTGGACGAAAAGGTCTGAATGATGGACTGCCCTCTATAAGACGATAGCCCCAATTATAACCCTCCAGGCATTGGGGGAGAGTTGGGAAGGAGCCAAGTTAATATAGGAAAATATGGCCCTAATTAAGGGATGAATGGAAAGAAGAAATCCTAACTTAAAAATTTGCTCATATAGGCAGATCTCACCATCTCGATCGCCAAATGCCCTCTCATACCTCAGAGACCTCCTAAGTTTTATTGAGGGGCCTATAGAATAAAGATTCCAGAAAACTAAGAGGTCAAGCTCACTTACAGTACTCTCTATATCGGTTTCCTCCGAGCTGTCAACATCACTTTCTCTACCATCATCCTCATCCTGGGAAACATCAGCTTAGGCAGGGGTGGGAGCACCATCAGGGAACCTCTGAGCAAACTCAGCCCCTGTGGCGATCAATAAGGGAATAGCATCAAATATTAGGGGAATAGCCAAACTAGGTCCTATAATTTCGACATCGTAGGAAGAGTGCGAAGTGCTAGAACTCTTATTAGACGAGGCACGACTGGAAACCTCAGCTTGGTCAGGGATTTGATCCATGCTGATGGAATAATCCATGGCTTCTTGAAAATAATCCACAGATATGGGTTCTGAGGTGGATGACTCAAACTCAGACATTGGAGTGGGTTCTAACGAAGTGTCTGTTAGTTCAACTGGGTCTGTTGGCTCGGGGTATATCACCTCAGAGGGGGTGGAAAGATTGGTCTGAGAAGGAATGCCTCTGTCCTACGAGCTTCCTCTCGGGCTCGTTCTATTTGCCTAATCTTATATAAGGTTTTCTCCCTAAGAGAAGGGAATTCCTCTAAGAGTTGATAAAGGGTTCTGAGCGATCTTACACTTAGGGACCCAAGTCAAAAACAAACAAGATGACACAACCTAAGTTAAAGATCAAATATGGTTATTTGAAAAGAAAACTAACCAAGAGCAGTCAAGAACAGCTCAAAAAAAAAACTCATAAACTCACTGGGAAGCTCAAGCCGAGACCAGAAAATGCAACAATGGAAAATTAAAGGCTAAAAATAATCAAAGTAGGATGAAAAGGATACCTGGGAGACCGTGAAATAGGGAGGAGGAAGACGATAATCTAAGAAACTCTAACAATTGTAGCAGCAGAGCTCTGGAAGGGAGAGAGACAGAGAGTGAAGAAGGTTCAGGCGATAGAAATGGAACGAAATGAGGAAGAAAGAGAAAGAAAAGGGTTTTAACCCTCAAATCTGATTGTACGCTTCCCAAGGCCCATAATTGCCTTGGGAGCCTAAGGGACAATCAGCATCATTGCAGTTGTCCCGCACGCTACCCACTTAAATTCTTGACACTTGGCAAAGAGATATTGGCACACCAGGAAGAATGGCCTCAGCCTTGCAAATACCCCTCAATCACCTACTCACATAGGTAACTAAGGGTTCGGGGGTGATTGATATGCCCTAAATGTACCTGACACATAGGAGACACTAACCTCGGTGTATGAGAGGGACGAGGTAACAAAGGCTCCTGACTGGAAACCAGCATCCTCATCCTACACAAGGTCGGCTATCGCCGACATCACTAGACACCTCATTGGCGGGAAGCATCAGAGACCAGATCTACCTCATTCATCAACCTCGACTGGGAAAAAGCTGAGGTAGCAAGGACCACCACCATCATGATCAACCTCGGCTGGGAATCAACCGACATTCCACCTACTCCAACATAACCTCGGCCCAGGTCGACGTTATAACTCCAACTGCCTTACCTCGGCTTTCCTACGGAGCCGGGATTATCATGAGTAACCTCAGATTGTGCAACAGCTAGACTTCACCAACCTCGTACTCTTCCAGGCTGAGGTTGGTACCAATTAAAGATAGCTGAGCTTTTACATGAACATGTATAACTTGGAACACATGGACAAATTCGTTATAATCGAATTATTCCCTTCACGTGAGGGAATATTGAGATCATCATTACTTGGTGTCACTCTCATACTGGCTCGATGCTCATGAACATGCTCATTGTATGCATGAGGGGTACATTACACCCCCCAAGCACTATATATAGAGGTCATCCTCTACCTTGTAAAGGGATCAAAAATTATAAGCCTAGCTGAAACTCTGTTAATTTACACAGTAGAGAGAGAAAGCTTGAGAGATTGTATCCATCGCCGTTAGTGCCTTATTTCAATGACCTTATTCATGCACTTGCACAGTGGATGTAGGTTTTATTGGCTGAACCACTTAAACATTTATGTTCATCCTCTTCTCCTCATCTCTATCTTTTATACTTGTATGCTCATGTGCTACCATTGTTATAACTAAATTGAGCTTACGAACACCTTGAAGGGTGGTTCTATTTCGAGCATCATCATACCGAACTCGACAAATGGAAGTTACTAATTCCAACCTTCCCCAAAATCAAGTATACACATCCATAACATATCTCGAGCATTTTATTCACCCTCTCCATTTCCCCATCCGTCTGGGGGTGATAGGCAGTGCTCAACCTCAACTCGATGTTCATAGACTTTTGGAGGCTCTGCCAAATATGTGACATAAATCTTGTCCTTATCGAACACTATATTGATTGGGACCCCATGCAATCTAACTACCTCTGCTATGAATAGTCTCGCATACCACATAGTCTCAAAGTCCTTATGAACTGACAAAAAGTGGGCCACCTTGGTCAAACAATCTACTATGACCCAAATAGAATCGTGACCCCGTAATAAAATCCATAGAGATGCTCTCCCACTTCCACACCGGGATCTCAAGTGGATGCAACATACCCGACGGTCTCTGGCGATCCACTTTCACAAGATGACATGTGGCACACTTCGAGCCGAACTCCAAAATATCTCGCTTCATCCACGTGCACTTGTACTGCCACCTCATATCTTGGTACATCTTTTCCCCACCAGGATGTACTACAAACCTAGAGCCATGAGCCTCAATCAAAATTACAAGTCTTAAGTCCTCGTCCTCTGGCACGAACAACCTCCCATTAAAGGGTATCCCACCCTCGGATCTAATGTAGTAGGACTCTACACCTTCTTCTAGTAACTTCTTCACCCTGTCCTAAAAAAAGGGATCATCCACCTGAGCCCTCACCACTCGTATAACCATCTCGGGTGTGATTACTAGAACCGTCATACATGCCCTGACAATGTCATCGTCGTGCCTAAGTTCACTCCATTTCACCTTCCAAACTACCGCCAAATCCTCCTTGGATCGTCAACTCAACGAATATGCAACTACATTGGCCTTAACATGATGATACTGAATATCAAACTGGTAATCCTTTACGAACTCCAATCACCTCCTTGGACTCATGTTCAAGTCCCTCTGAGTTAATAGATATTGGAGTGATTTGTGATCTGTAAATAAGGTGAACTTCTCCCCCAAAAGGCAATCCCTCGAAATCCTCAAGGCAAAGACAATCGCGGACAACTCTAGATCATGAGTGGGCTAGTTACTCTGATGGGGCTTTAGCTTTCGGGATGCATAATCTATAGCCCATTCTTCTTGTTGCAACACATTTTTGAGTCCCTGCAAGGACGCATCGGTATAGACCCGACAATCCACTCCTGCCCTCGGTAACGCCAACACGGGGTCGATGTCAGCTTATCCTTTAATTCATCGAATGTCAACTGAAACTGATCGCTCCATACAAAGGGCACCCCTTTACGAATCAAATTTGACAACGGTCCAGCTATCATTGGAGAACCCTGTAATAAAATGACGGTAGTAACTAGTTAACCATAAAAAGCTCTTAATCTCAATCGGCATCGTGGGCTGGCCCCACTCCCTTACCGCTGACACCTTTCTTAGATCCACGTTAGGGGTGTGTTTTGGATAGATCAGATCGGAATAGGGGTGTTTGGAAAAAAATCCACAATTTTTGGAATTTTAAAAACCTTTCCAAATCGAAAAAAATAAAAATCGAAAAATCATTTTTTTCCTATTCGGATGATTCAGAATATTCAAAAATTTTGAAAATTTTATTATTCGTAAAAATATCGGAATTATCGGTTATAATATTTTCGAAAAATATCAAAAATGTCAATTTTGAAAAGGATATTTTCAAAATAAGAATACAAATCAAACACTCCACTTTTCATCACTTATGCAATAAACTACGGAGCTATGTGATTGACAATGCTATTCATTTCTTACCATTTTGGAAAAAGATCAATCAAGACTTGACTATAATACTAAGAAACAACAAAGTTATGTGAGTGAAAAGAAATATTGTTTACCTACTAAAAAAAGGAAATGCAAGAATGGTTAACAGCTGTGGTAGAGCCCGTGCATAAGTATTTCAAATACAAAAAATGAACAAAAGGTAGATGAGGGAAACTTAATATAAATCATCATTGGAATCTAAATTCGTATAACAATTGAATATAATTTCGGATGTTGTCCTTCGATTTAGGGTTAATGTGATGTAGAAGGTTAATATATATAGGTATATATTAATGGTTAATAAATTTTATGTATAAATAAGGATAGTAAAAATTTATTAAAATAAACAAAAATATTATTATTTCGAAAAATACTTTGGATGCATCAGACCGGCGTGATATTGGAAAATTCGGATCGAAAATTCAAAAACTTGGAATCCATATATGATTTCCAATTCCATTCCAATTTTTTTTTCGAAAAGTTCAGAATTGAAAATTTGTTAAATCGGAAAATTAAAAAATGGTGCCTAAATTGGAAAAATTCAAATCGAAAAATGAAAAATTCGGAAATAACTAACACCCCTAATCCACGGTAATACCCTACTCCGACGCAATATGGCCCAAGAGCTGCACTTCCCGAAGCCAAAACCCACATTTCTCAAGTTTGGTGTATAGTTGGTGCTCCCGCAATGTCTATAAGACCATACGGAGATGCACGGCATGCTCCTCCTCAATGCGTGAATAGACTAAAATATCATCAATGAACTCTATGACAAACTGATCGTGAAAATCTATAAAAACCCGATTCGTAAGGTCCATGAATATCGTCAGTGCATTGGTGAGCCTGAATGGAATCACTCGAAACTCATAAGAACATACCATGATAGAAAAGAGGTTTTTGGGACGTCCTCCTCTACAATCCTCAACTGATGGTACCCCGATCGTAAGTCAATTTTGGAGAAATATGCTGCCCCTCGGAATTGGTCAAAAAAATCATCAATTCTAGGCAGGGGATACTTGTTTCTGATCGTAACCTTATTCAACTCCCGATAATCAACACATAATCGGAGTGAGTCATCTCTCTTCTTCACGAACAACATAGGACCACCCCGTGGTGATGTGATCCTTCGAATAAATCCCTGGCGTAAGAGTTACTAAATATGTTCCCTCAATTCATGCATCTCTGAAGGGGCCATGCGATAAGGTTCTCGGGCTATAGGCCCAGTATATGGCGCTAGGTAAATGATGAACTCAATCTCCCGACTGGGTGAAAACCCTGGTATGTCCTAGAATATGTCCTTGAAGTCCCTCACGACTGGAATCAAGTGTATTAGGATCACCACTTCCTTCGAGGTCTCCTCCTCAAAGTAGTATAAATGAGTGCGCGATCCTTCTTTGGGAAGGGGCATCGCCACTAAAGACATCTCATGTCCCAGTATGACGAACACTATGTCTCTCTCGTAACAATCAATCATCACAATATATAATCGGCTAAAGAATTTCTACTCAAAATAACATCATAGACCTCCAAATCCAAAACCAAGAGGTCTGTCGCAAACTTTTTCATCTAATAACAATGTCCACCCCTTATAAATAGAGTTAATAAGCGATCCACCCCCTATCAGTGACTCCATGCACATGAGTAGACTATTAGCCGTGTCTACTAACCCAACAACTATAGCAAAATGGGTCATAACAAATGAATCCAATGCACCAATATAAAAAATGATCCTACCAATATGACCATGGATAGGGAACGTACCCTCAACTATCGGTGGTGCTGGTGGTGCTGAAGGAATCGAAACATCTCAAACGTTGTACATACATCCGTACTGTAACTGTTAGTGTATGTCACTAAAGCCAGATTCCCAATCAAATATAGCATGATCCTACAGTCCGACCCATTAACAAAAATAGCTTTATTCCTTTCTTCTTTTTTCACCTCATCCGGCACAAGAGTGGCCAGACGAGTGAACTCCTCCTCGTACTCGGCAACATCTCTATCTCCCTAAGCCACCTCTCAAGCCTCCTCCACATCTGAGTCTCGATGGATGAATGAAAATACTTGCGATTGAACCGCACCCAAAACTCTGCCACTGTCATAGAATCCCTATTAGTAACAATGGTAGTGGACTCCCACCACTGCAAGTCAGCTCTCGTCAGCCTAAACATTGCAAGCATCTGTCTCCGTACCTAACTATAGTCCACCATTTGTAGGTGCCTCTGCATATCATGCCTCCATTGATAAGCTTCAACCGCATTCGCAGTACCCCTGGAACTCTGTGGGATGGCCCTTCTGGAAGGCCTCCCGAACCAGCTGCCACTCCGTCAGCCCTGGATGGGCCTGCCCTACTAGAACCATATGTTGCGGTGGATGATGTTGGGGAAAGTGGGCTTCCATCACTGTCATGGAAGAATTAACCATCTGAACCACTATAATCGTTACTTTCCCGGTAGAAACGAACCTCTAAGGCCGCTAGGGTTGTGTCATCTCAGGCTCCTAGGTAGCCTCGCCCTTTCCTCCTCGGGAGGCTTCCCTAGAGGGTCTCCCCCGCGCTCTTCTGGGAGGTATTTGAAACGTAGAACGAGTTGTATTAGTTCATAATTAATACAAATCTTAAAATAGCATAAGAGTGATAACTAATAAACATAAAGATGAATCAACAGTCCTAATAATAGGACTCTATGCCAAAGAAGACAACGCTGAAACTAAACTAAGTCGCACACATCCTAGGGACACTAAAACCTGATGCTCTGATACCATCTGTGACACCCCGCCTAATAAAATATCGGATGATCAGTCCTATATCAAATTAAACAGGAATCTCATCTGGTTTATTCTTAGCATCACTATCGCAAAATTATTAATTACTAACCACCTAGTATTTGATTAAGCTGATGCCAAATTTTATCTTATGAATTAAATAAAAACCAACCAATATAATAGGAAGCCAAAATAATCATCACAAGAGAAAGTTTAATCATGCCACACAACTAATAAAAGTGTTAGCCGAGCAATATAGACTATACAAGCAATCCACTAAGTGCAAAGTATAAAAGAGTACTGATTCATGCCAAACTGTATATAAAAGTACAAGCCCAACAGTACAACTGAAAAGTCCCTATTTGGAGAGAGAATAAGACAGGAGTCTAAGAAAATATCCCACATCATCAACACATACACACCTAAAAGGTTTTGAAAAGGTTTTATAACAAGGGTTAGGAACCAAAACATTTGAAAATATTTACCAAGTGAATTTAAATGCAGGAAATTAAAATGCAAGTATGCTCTTCATATTTAAGTTAGTGACGTACACTCTCTTGAGGACACCTCACCCCTCCACTAATGTGCATGCCTAATGTACTATACATGACCCACCTAGCTAATCACCTCGCAAGTAGTCTTCTCACATATATTTTACTACTTTCCCCCACTACTCTATCCCGAGTGAGTTCAGCATCTACTTTATAAGTTATTAATTATATTAACTTGTATAATTCATCATTTCTCATTTTATATCCTATAACATTCTCACAAGTTATATCATTTATACATTTCGCACCATGTATATATAAATATATGTACATAATTATGCACTATATATACATATCATTCTCAACATTCACACGCATGTCAGATATAAATGCTATCACCCAATGCGTAGGAGGCGGCCATAGTTCCCCCAAAAAGTGTTCGTTCCATACTATAACGACCCACCCCTAATAACAGACGACATGACCTGGGGAATATACTCAGCCTGCATTCGCTAGCCAGGGGACTTACCCACATCGTGCAACCTCCTAAGATAGTATTAATATTGGTATGCTTTACGATGAATATAATTCATGAAAATATTTATAAATCGTATATATATATATATATATATATATATATCAAGGCTATCGATGTACCAGGTCCATACAGAAGCCTAAAACATGCAAGTCTAGGGTCCGACTTCATTTTAATTAATTATACACTAATTAATTTCCATTATTTTGGTGCCACCCTACCAATTATACCCAGACTCTCCCTCTTGGCCCAAATTTCAATATCTCCAATCCATGATTCAATTCATTCAATTCAGTCTACTCACTTAATTAACAGGGTTGCAATTCACTAAATTGTGAACCTTAAATCTTCAAATTCATTAATCCTCTAATTAATTCAAGGGTAAACATTCACCAATTAAAACCCTGAATCATAACCAAAATTGCAGAATTAACCAAAACAAAAATTTTGTATCTCAAATACATAACAGGTCTGAATCAGGGGAAGAAAGAAATCTGGCAGGTCTTAACAGGTGGTTCAAACGACAAGCCCTGTCGTTCGAATGATAGTGACCCTCGTTTGAATGAGATACCAGGTCGTTCGAACAACCCTTGTGTCATCTTCCCCTCTCTTCTGCCCAGAAAACCCAGTCTGCCATTAAAATGTTTAAAACCTTCATTTTGTAAAGATTTCTTCATCAAAATGTCCCAAGATTCATCCTAAAGTCATTCTTTTATCATATTCAATCTAACCCTAATAATTTCATTAATTAGGGCATCAAATTAATCAAATCTTAACACCTCTACATATTTATAATTCCCAATCGAAGAAATCCTTAATTTCCCATGAACACAAATCTTAACATATTAATTGATTCCCACCTCCTTTAATATGAATATGTAAATTCTAATAACAATTGCAAATTAAACCGCTTGCCTCAATTTGTAGATCAAAGTCTTTGAATGAAGATGTTGAATTGAATTCAAGGATCTCCTCTTGTTCTTGAAGCAATCTCTCCAAATTCCCAAATTCTTTTCTAATGGATCTTATCTTAAGCTATCCCCAATATTAGTCTTCTAAAATAATTTTAAGATGCTTTACCCTTAGACAACTAGGGTTAAAACTTTACTCCCATTTTTGGACCTATGGGCCTCCTAAAAAGGGTCTAAACTGTTTATTTGGAGCTCAAATATGTCTAATTAAGTACCGAAACTCAATATATACATATGACCACTCATTTCGGACTATTTTGACCCTACCGGACTCAACTGCTCGCTCAAAATCGTCTTCCAGGTAATAATTTTAAAAATTAACTCTCACTCGTTAATTTATTTAAATATACCCACTTCTAAATAATCCAATTAATTCTCATCAACTTACGATACAAGTAAATTATCAATTACCAAAATAAAAACCCAGAAATTACGGGGTGTTACACCTCTTCTTCGTCATATACTTTATTTTCCACTTGCATCTTTTCCCATTTTGGATTTCTCCCCCCGCCCTTTCATTTTAATGCACTTTTTTTCTTATGATAAAAACTATTTTTTTTTCTAATTGGTTTATATTTTTCGTTACAAATATTTTTATTGTTAAAATTTTTGTCCAGTAAAAAATCAGTTTTTTGTTAAAAATGTTTCACTTTTGGGTAAGAACCTTTTTTTTATGTTAAAATTGTATTTTTTAAAAACTGTTTTATTTTTGTTAATACTATTTTTTTGTTGCTAATTTTTTTCTCGTCAAAAACCGATTTATTTTTGTTAAAGTTGTTTTTTGTTCGCTAATAAATGTTTCTTAAAACTACTTTCAAAAAAAGTTTTTTTATTAAAAATTATTTTTCGTGAAAAAACTGAGGTTCTCCTCGTTAGAAACTGTTATTATTGTTAAAACTTGATGAACAATTTTTTTCCAGTTATAAGTTGTTTTTTCGTTATAATTGATTTTCTACAAATTATTTTTTAATGACTATTTTATGTTAAGAATATTTTTTTTAGATTAAAAATCATTTTTTAATATCATTATATTTACGCTTGTCACTTATGCTATCGATTCTATAAAATGTCTCACTTTTATCATCTGAAAAATTAATGTTATCAAACAACCCTATCTAAAAAATTATAGAATTTGACATGGGAATTTTTTTATTCCATGAAAAAAAAATGCATGGAAAAATTTGACCACTTTTGCTTTTGTTTTTACCACAAAGAGATGTTCTCTAAACCAGGAGAATAAGTTGGCTTTTAAAAGGATAGAAATGAGGATACTAATTTTTATTTTGATAGTTGTTTAGGCATTATCTCCATTTAGATATTAATATAATTTATTTTGTCTCGTAATGAATAACTGTAGAAACCATTGTCTTCTCTACAATAAAGTTAATCATTTTAGGTGTCCAACATTAATTATAAAGTATTTATAAGTAAACCAAATACACATAAAGTTAATCATTTTGTCTCCTAATGAATAACTATAGAAACCATTGTCATATCTACAATAATGTTAATCATTTTGGGTGTCCAACATTAATTATAAAATATTTATACGTACACCAAATACATATAAATAAATATTATTGTTATTATTCAAATGAAATGAATTCGGTTGATGGTTGGACCCAATTATTGTTATTATACAAATTAAATGAATTGGATAATCTTATAGTTGGGGTCTCCCGACTCAACTTCAAAGGTATCCTAGCTCCGCATGATGACCCTTTAGTAATCACAACAAGGGTGCATGGATGCGAGGTACAGAGAATCCTCGTAGATGGTGGAAGTTTAGCAAATGTGATGTTCTGGCCCTGCTTCAAAAGCCTTGGCCTTAGAACATCTAGGCTGGTAACCTATCATCATCTGTTAATGGGCTTCAGTGGTGAAAAGGTCCATCCATTGGGCATGTATGCGATAGACGTGCGAATGGGAGATGAGTGGCCTAAGAGGTTGACCTGGAAGATCAATTTTTTTGTTATGGATGAAAACGTCTTCTCGTCCTACAACCTCATCATAGGAAGAGTGGACCTTAAGGAGTTTAAGGTCGTGCTGTCGACGATCCACTAGATGCTAAAATTCCCGACCCTCTATAGGGTAGAGTAAGTGCAGGGTGACCAAACCATAGCACGGGAATACTACTTAAACTCAGTTGAAGAGAGAGAAGCCCATAAGAGAGAAACTACCACATATAACATTGATACACTTGACCCTAGAGATGAAACAAAATTGAAGAAAGGAGAGGTTACGAAAGAGGTAGAATCCATCGTCCTCAATGAGGACGAGCCAAAAAAAACCGTCCAGGTCAGCAAAGCCTTAAAAGAAGAGATCAAGGAAGAGATGATAAGTTTCTTGAAGAAGAGGCAGAGTGTCTTCGCTTTGAGCCACGCGGACATGCCTGGCATCAGCCCTGAGGTTATGTGCCATAAACTCAACGTGACTAAGGATGCTAAGCCAATCAAACAAAGAAGAAGATTTTACTCTAGGGAGAAGTACAAAATCATCCAGGAAGAAGTCAAAAAGTTGAAAGAGGCCGAGTTTATAAGGGAAGCCATATATCCAGAGTGGTTGTCAAATGCAGTCATTGTGCCCAAAGCCAATGGAAAATAGAGGATGTGCGTAGACGTTATCGACCTGAACAAGTCTTACCCAAAAGGAGACTATCCCCTACCTCGGATCGATCAGATGGTAGATGCCATTGTAGGGCATGAGCTCATGAGCTTTATGGCTGCATATTCAGGATACAATCATATCTTCATGGATGCTCAAGACTAAGAAAAAATGGCCTACATCACTGCCAAGGGGATATATTGCTATAAGGTTATGACCTTCGAATTGAAAAATGTAGAGGAGACATGTCAACATCTTATGAATAAGATGTTTGAAAATCAAATAGGCAAGACTATGGAGGTGTATGTAGACGATATGCTGACGAAGATCTTAAATGCCTGTACTCACGTGGCAGACCTCGAAAAGACCTTCGATACCATGGACTTGTATATAATGAAACTCAATCCCGGGAAATGTGTCTTCAGGGTAGGAGCCGAGAAATTTCTTGGATTCATTATCAATCAGAGGGGAATAGAGGCTAACCCTGAGAAAATTAAATCTTTGCTCGACATGAAGACTCCAAGAAGTATCAAGGGCATTCAGAGGCTCACTGGAAGAGTAGCTGAACTCAAAATATTTATTTCCAGAGTAATGGACAAGTGTCTTCCATTCTTTAAGGTTCTTAGAAAGTCCTTCGAGTGGGACAAAGAGTGTGATGAGTCTTTTAATCAACTCAAGTCCTACATCGGATGTCCCTTGCTCCTATCTCGACCCATAGTGGGAGAGAAGTTATATGTTTATCTAGCAGTCTCTGAGTCAGCTATAAGTGCAGCCATAGTATGGGAAGACATTGGGGTTCAAAGGCCCGTATACTTCAACAGTAAGGCCCTTCAAGGGTCAGAACAGAATTATGCACGGATGGAAAAGTTAGCCTACGCCTTGATACATGTGTCTAGGACGATGAAGCCCTACTTTCAAGCCCATTATATGGTCATCCTCACTAACTCCCCACTAAGACAGGTCCTCCATAAACCCGAGAAATCGAGTAGATTGATGACACGGGCCATTGAGTTGGGGGAGTATGACCTCACTTATTAACCCAGGGTGGCCATTAAAGGTCAAGCACTTGCAAATTTTGTTGTTGATTCACATGGGAAGAGACTGAGGTTGAGAATAACCTAGAGGCTGCAGAGGGATCAAATAGCAACGTCTTCCAACACCCGGGAGAGGTTGCATCAAATAGAGCCAAAAACGGAATATCCGAGAATGAGGAAGACTGGTACCTCTTTAAGAAAGGAATCATGTTAAAAGGGAGCTTCTCATCAGATAAAGATATCTAGAACCTCTTTGTTGATGGGTCTTCTTGTAAAAGTGGAAGGGGGGCGGGGCAGATACTCTCAGACCCGAATGGTACTAATGTTGAATATGCCCTAAGGTTTAACTTCAAGGCATCAAACAACGAGTCGGAATATGAGTCCATGATAGCAAGCCTCTCCTTGGCAAAGACCCTTAGGGTAAGACGACTCCTGCTTCACAATGACTCAAGGTTGGTTGTTAACCAATTGTTGGGGGTTTATGAGGCCAAGGATGAAAGGATGGCCAAATACCTGAAAAGGGTAAGAGTGATATTATAAGGTTTTAAAGAGGTAAAGATGAAGAGAATACCTCAACAAAATAACAGCCACCCAGATGCACTAGCAAGGTTGGCTTCAACAATAAGGACATACATTATAAGGAGTGTTCCAGTCGAGATCCTGCCCAAGGCGACCATTAAAGAAGAAGAGGTTAGCAACTTTTGCCTCAATTTGAACTTATGGGACTCATGGATGGATCCCCTTATCAGAGATATCAGAGAGGGAGAGCTGTCGGAATCAAAGCTAGAGAGGAGGAAACTAAGGTACAGAGCTACAAAGTTCTCAATGGTAGGAGATGTCCTATATAAGAAAGGATTTATACTACCTCTCCTCAAATGTGTCCATCCCACAGAAGTTCCCCACATCTTACAGGAGATACACGAGGGTTCTTGCTCCAGTAACATAGGGGGAAGACCTCTGGCCAAGAGAATTATTACGCAGGGATACTGGTGGCCAACCTTAGCTAAAGACGCTGTAAATTATGTGAAGAGGTGTGACAAATGCCAAATATTCTCCACCATCCCCCATCAACCTCATCAGCCTATGATGTCAATAAGTTCTCCTTGGCCATTCGTAGCATGGGGAATCGACTTGGTGGGCCCCTTACCTAGAGCCGCGAATAACTATAAGTTCTTGATAGTTTCCATTAACTACTTCTCCAAATAGGTAGAGGCCGAGCCGATGATCATGATTATAGAGAAGAAGACCTTCCAATTTATCTGGAAGAACATGATATGCCAACATGGTCTCCCCAACACCCTTATCTCAGACAATGGCACCCAGTTCAAGAATTCTTCCTTAAAAAAATATTGCGAAAGAGTTGGGATAAAGTAATTTTTCTCTTCTCCTGGCCGACCTCAGGCAAACGGTCAGAGCGAAGTCATAAATAGAACAATCCTCGATGGGATCACGAAGAGGTTAGAAGAATCTAAAGGAAGATGGAATGAAGAGGTTTATGTTATGTTATGGTCCTACAGAATAATGACTAGGACACCAACGGGGGAAACCCCATTTATGTTATCACATGGCTCGGAGTCCATCATACAAACTGAGATAGGGCTCCCCAGTCACAGGGTTCAGACCTATGACCCTATGAAGAATGGGGAGGAGAGAAGACTTGACTTAAATCTTATTGAAGAAAGAAGGGAAAATACTGAGATCAGACAGGGAACCTACCAACAGAGAATAGCGAAGTTCTACAATCAAAGGGTGAAATCAAGGTCCATAGCTGTAGGAGACCTTGTATTAAAGAAGACGTTGTAGAAAGCAAACAACCTTCACCCAAATTGTCATGGCCCTTACAAGGTGATCGAAGAAGTTGTGACTAGGACCTACAGGTTGGAAAACCTTAGGGGGGAACCTTTCTCCAATCCTTAGAATGCTGATCATCTAAAAAAGTATTACATATTATGTTGTAAGACTTTTCTATGAAAATGTATCATCTTGTGAAGAGATTATTAATGAGAAAATCAGTTCCAATGTCAATTCTTGGTTCATTATGATCTAGTGGTAGAATTTATGAGGATAACATCTTAGTTGATGACCTCAGACCTTGAACATCATTAATTTGGTGAATATTTTATGGAGATGAACATCACACTTGGATGACTTCAGACCTTGAACATCATTAATTTGGTGAATATTTTATGGGGGGTAACATCTTAGTTGATGACCTCAGACCTCAAACATCAAAATTTGGTGACAAGGTCTGAGGTGAACATCACACTTGGATGACCTGAGACCTTGAACATCATTAATTTGATGAATATTTTATGGTGGTAACATCTTAGTTGATGACCTCAGACCTTAAACATCATAATTTGGTGACAAGGTCTGAGGTGAACATTACACTTGGATGACCTCAGACCTTGAACATCATTAATTTGGTGCATATTTTATGGGGGTAACATCTTAGTTGATGACCTCAGACCTCAAACATCACAATTTGGTGACAAGGTCTGAGGTGAACATGACACTTGGATGACCTCAGACCTTGAACATCACTAATTTGGTGAATATATTATGGGGGTAACATCTTAGTTGATGACCTCAGACCTCAAACATCACAATTTGGTGACAAGGTCTGAGGTGAACATGACACTTGGATGACCTCATACCTTGAACATCACTAATTTGGTGAATATATTATGGGGGTAAGATCTTCGTTGATGACCTCAGACCTTAAACATCACAATTTGGTGACAAGGTCTGAGGTGAACATCACATTTGGATGACCTCAGACCTTGAACATCATTAATTTGGTGAATATTTTATGGGGGGTAACATCTTAGTTGATGACCTCATACCTTAAACATCACAATTCGGTGACAAGGTCTGAGGTGAACATCACACTTGGATGATCTCACACCTTGAACATCATTAATTTGGTGAATATTTTATGCGGGGTAACATCTTAATTGATGACCTCAGGCCTTAAACATCACAATTTGGTGACAATGTCTGAGGTGAACATCACACTTGGATGACCTCAGACCTTGAACATCATTAATTTGGTGAATATTTTATGGGGGTAACATCTTAGTTGATGACCTCATACCTTGAACATCATTAATTTGGTAAATATTTTATAGGGGTAACATCTTAGCGGTTGACCTCAAACCTTGAACATCATTAATTTGGTGAATATTTTATGGGGGTAACATCTTAGTTGATGACCTCAGACCTTGAACATCATTAATTTGGTGAAAAAATTAATTATGGGGCTTATGAATACACAATTATATTGAGACTTCAGGCCTTAACACAAACACATTGCATGACATAGAAAACCATTCAAAGAACATTCAGCAACTAAAGAAATAAAGCCCTCTTGAGAGGTTGATGTAGCATGAGGTTGAGAATTACAAACCAAAAAGTAACATAAATTATCATCAGAAGTTACAGACTGAGTTAGAAATAAGAAATTACAAGAGCTTCACAAATGGACTTAGGTGTCTGCAGTCTCACGGTTAGCAGTCATGCCCCCATCTCCCTGGACGAGGTTGGTCACCTCCACCCCATCATCATATGGACCAATGTTTTTGGTCCCGGTATCTTCCTGATAAGCAATCTCGGTAGGTGCAGCACCTCCTTCCTCCTCGGCTTCTTGTAAGGCCTGAGCAAACCGAGGATCGGCATATCCTAGACCAATGAAGTTAGAGGCTAGGCTACCTGATTCTTTCTCCTTCATTGCAGCCCATTTGCCAGTGGCCTTAACACCCCTTTCGAGGTACTCAAAGACGAAGCTGACAAAATCATCAGAGACCTTATAATCCTCCAAGATCTTCTTTGAGGCATGCTCTAGAGCAGCCTTCACAGTAACGTCAACCTTCTGTTGGAGAGAGTCGGCATGAGTCTTTAAAGTAGAGATATGATCTTTTTTAAGCTTTCCCATATCCTTCTCCAACTGCTTGACATTAGCCTCGGACTTCTCTAAGGAGGCCTTCAGACGCTCCACTTCAGCATTCAGAGTGGCCTCGGTATTTTGGGCCTCTTTGCCCTTGTCAATCAGAGGAAGTTTCCTCAGAGTCGAGTAAAAAAAATAGTGCATGGTGAGGAGTCCCTGTAGAACATGTGCAGAGATGTCAGTTTAAGATTTGGTATAATTCAAAGCCGATGTTACACTTGGATATAATTCAAAGTCTTACTTGGATAGAGCGATGGAGGGAGAACTCGGCCAGCAGAGGCCTGTCTAGAGAACGATAGAAGCATTTTTCAGATTCGGTCATGATGTTATCGATAGCATCCAGGGCCTTCAGACTCTGGCCGATAAGACTGTCACCAATCTTCAGTTGCTCCAAACGAGCAATTAACACATCCTCAGAGGAAATGGGGATAGCACAATCCCCCTTTTGAGTTTTCTTCTTCTGCCTCTGATCCTCAGGGGCAGGGTCAATCGATCTACTTTTCTTAGAGGACTCGCCCTTGAAGTTGTAAGAGGAGGTGCAACAAGACCTGCTTTCTTCTCAAGCTTTGTAAGACTAGGGGCTGCCATTTCCCATAGGTCGTCAGAAATTCCTTTTAGGCGCTCTGCAAACAAAAAGGTCTGAGTCAGAAAATCAGGGACATAACAAATTTAGAGGTATAATTTATTAAAATAATAAAGTAACTTACGGAGCTCGGTCAGAGGACTCCCACCAAGCCCAGTTTTAAAGAGGTAGTAGGGGGTCATCAAATGCTTGTACTTGACTTGCAGACCATGCTCCCCCTGATCCTGAAGGTCTTTGACCTTCTGAAGGTTATTTTAGCATAGCCCAGGGTTGGCCCTAGCAGCTATTGTCACCTTTCCCCATCTCAGGGGTATTCTCGGCTCTAAGGATGAAGAGGGGGCACGGGGACCAAACTCCCATGGCCCTGGCGCGAAGAAGTAGCGTGGTTTCCAATTATGGTTTGAATTTTGGGTAATCTGCAGCATCTTCTTATTGGACTTCCGAGATAAAAAGTGGTATTAAATTGGATGATTCCTGGCAGAGGAAGGGACGTAGCACCCTGTGAAGACCTTGACAGGAAGGTCTGAATGATGGACTTCCCTCCATAGGACTATAGCTCCAATTATCACCCTCCAGGCATTGGGTGATAACTGGGAAGGAGCCAAGTTAATATAGGATAATGTAGCCCTGATTATTGGATGAATGAGAAGACGACATCCTAACTTGAACATCTTCTCAGATAAGAAGATCTCACCATCTCGATCGCCAAAGGACCTCTCATCCCTCAAAGGTCTCTTAAGTTTAATGGAGGGACTTATAGAATACAGATGTCTGAAGGCTAGAAGGTGGATCTCACTGATAGTGCTCTTTATCTCGGCTGCCTCAGCGGTGTTAACATCGCTTTCGCTACGTCCATCCTCATATGGGTCAACGTCGTCTTAAGTAGACGAGGGAGCACCACCAGGGAACTCTGAGCAAACTCAGCTCATGTGGCGGCCGACAGGGGAATAACATCAAGGATTGGGGGACAGCCACACTAGGTCCTATAATCTCGACATCGGATGAAGAATGCGAGGTGCTAAAGCTCTTATGGTACGATGCACGACTAGAAACCTCGTCTTGGTCAGGGGCCTATTCCATCAGACGGAATTTTCCATGTCCTCTTGGAAAGAATCCACAGACATAGGGTCTGAGGTTGATGACTCAGACTCAGACATCGGAACAGGATCTACTGGGACCTCTACAGACGAAGATGGCTCAGGGTATATCACCTTCAGAGGGGGTGGGAATGTAGGCCTGAGAGGGAATGCCTCTTCCTTACGAGCTTCCTCTTGGGCTCATTTTATTTACCTAATTTTGTCTAAGGTTTTCTCCCTAAGATAGAAAACTCCTGTAAGAGTTGATGAACAAGTCTGAGCATATGGGGATGACCCTACACTTATGGACTCAAGTTAAAAACAAATAGAATGAACACTACAGTGAAAGATCCAATAGGGTTATTTAAAAAGAAAGTTAACCAAACACAATCAAGAATATCTCACCGGAAAACTCATAAACATACCAGAAAAATCAAGACGAGATCGGAAAATGCAACAAATAGAAAAATAAGGCTGAAAAAATGGCAAAGAAGGGGTAATAGGCAGTACCTGATGAAATATGAAGTTAAGAGTGGGAACATTGGCAAGGAAAAATCCACCAAATTCACCCTCGATCAAACACTAGAAGAGAGAGGAAACAAAGAAGGTTCAGGCGGGAGAATGAAAGAAAATGAAGAAGAAAGAGAGAAATAAAAGGGAGAATTGTGACAACCCGAATATAATTATGATAAATCATGTTTAAATCATGATTAGATTATGTGATATGAATAATATTTTATTAGTATATATATAATGTAAGTAATTATGTTTAGTTTAATCCTACCTTCATAATGCTTGAAATATCGAATTAGTTACAAATGTGAAATTTTAAAGTTTTCGGTAGGAATGTTCCTATTGGAGGCTAGTTTTGACCTTTATGACATAACAATGAACTTGAGGTCTAAATATTTGTAGATATATGAGTTAGGTTTATAACAAAACAAACGGTTCATCGAACGGACATCCGAGTGGGAAGATATTGTCTTTTTACGAACAGGGGGTAAAGTAGTCATTTAGCCTTAAATGATATTTTATTTTATGTAATGCTACATGCTATATTTTGATTGGACAAAGAGGGCGTGTCCTTATGCCGACATAAAACCCTTGAATTAATCTCTTCCTTCATCATATTTCAGCCATGGAAGAGCTTTAACCTAAGGAAAGAGAGTTTTGAAGTTTAGGAAGAAAGTGTGAGGAGATATTGAAGAAAAATTCATAGAAAAATTAGGTAAAAGCCCCTAAGGTATTTCCATCCATAAATATTGTTTATTTTTTTGTATTACTTATTTAAATGATTGAAATAGTCACTTGTTTACTGAATTTCCATGTCTTGATGTGTACTTATGGATAGATGCAAGTTTAAGCAAACTTGAATGTGTAAACCCTTGAAATTGTTTTGTTTAGGAACCTTGTTTATTCAAACTTCCATATATTTTTGTATACTTACTGGAATTGATCGATTCCAATTGGACATTAAACTGGACTCATATATGTATGAAATATCCTAAAATCATGGGAAAATACCAAGAAATGAGTCTTTGGTGAGAGTTTGAAGTTTGGGTATGAAATCTTCCCTAAGGGTGAAAGTATACCCGCCATGTGTTCGATGATTTGCTTGACATAGCAAATGAACTCTGAAAATTATGAAATTTTAATATTGTATTGTTCAATATGTTTACTGATGTTGGGTTAAATATCATATAAATTTATGATCTAGAACAATTATGGAAATTCCTGGAATTTGAATGAACGATAAAAGAGCCTATAGGGTAGATTTGCTATGTGGTAAAGAAATGGGCATATCTTGAACTAGGAGACTTGAAATGATGTACCGTCTTTTTTATTGGAATACTAATAAGACAAGGATTTAATTACCAAGAATAAATGAATTTATATTTCATCTACGATTTGCATATGTTAAATATATTAACATGGATTTGGGTGGAACTTCACTTGTGATAAATGATTTGAATGAAATCATGTGATGCTTATGGATTGAATTATATTTAAATCATTATTTGGATTATTGATATGCTTATGATGATACTAATATTGTAAGAATGATAGGAAGGGAAGAAGAGCCGATTGAACAAATACCGAATAGAGGCAAGGGAAAAGCCAGTTAAACTGTCGAGGTGAGTGTACTTATGATTTGTTTCATATATAAATATGAATATAGCTCTAAGAGAAGGATTTGTTTGAATACTTCGGTATTCAGGATTTGTTTGGATATTAAAATATCTAGGATTTGTTTGGGTCTCATGATCCAGGATTGGTTTGAATACTTCGGTATTCAGGATTTGTTTGGATATTAAAATATCCAGGATTTGATTGGGTCTCATGATCCAGGATTTGTTAACGCCAATGGGCAGAATTATTTGGGTCTTATGATCCAGGATTTGTTATTGCCAATGGACAGAATTATTTGGATCTTATGATCCATGATTTGTTATTGCCAATGGGCAGAATTGTTCGAATTTATATCCACAAATTCGATATAAATTTGTTATTCTGTTGCAGGTAAGGAGTACCTCACTAAGCTTAGTGCTTACGGTTTATATTTTAATAATTTCAGGTTCGTACGCTGCCAGCTAGGATACCATATGACCGGTAACTCTGAGAGTTGCACCGTTGGAGAGAGCTGGGGTTTAAAAATAGGGATTTTATCATTGTCACACTTAAGAATTTTAATATACTCACACATTGTATATATTGATTTAGTATGGATTGAGTTGATCATAGTTAATCACAGTATTGTATGTCCGCTTAATTATGACCCCGATATTGAATTTTATGGTATAAGAATAATATTTTGTTCATTATGCACATTGTGCAGAAAAATATTAACAAATGAAGTATATTTTCCAATGGGCTCGAGATTATGATCCAATTATTTTAATAACAAATAATTAGTATGGCTATTGGGTTTGGGGTGTGACAGTTTAAACCCTTGCAAACCACTTGCATGCATCCCAAGGGCCATGATTGCCAATCATTGCATTTTTCAAGCACACAACCTACTTCAGAAGCTGACACTTGTCAAGAAAATATTGGCACTTAAAGAAATCCAACCTCGGACACACATACCCCTTAGTAACCTGATCACATAGGTAACTAAGGGCTAAGGGGTGATTGATATGCCCTATATGTGCCCCACAGCTCAGAGGCACCAACTTCGACCAGGGAGATGACCGAGGTTAGAAGGGCCCCCGATTAGCAATCGGCGGTCTCATCCTTTACAAGGTCAGCCATGGCCGACGTTACTAGCTGCCTCACTGTCAGACAACAGCTAAGGTCTCCATGATCCATGGAAGCAGTTAGTCATCAGGGCGCTCAAGGGCGACATCACGTTTACCTCATACGATAACATCGGTTGGGTATAAGACGAGGAAGCAAGGACTACACCATTATCATAACCAACCTCGACTGGGAATCAGACGATGTTTCAATACTCCTATATAACCTCGGCCCAGGCCTACATTATGTCTCCTCTTGTCTTACCTCGGCTCTCTTACTGAGCCGAGACCATCATGAATAATCTCAGATTGGGCAACAGCCAGACTTCACCAACCTCGTACTGTTCCAGGCCGAGGTTGGTGTCACCCGAAGACAACCGAGCTTTTATATATTCGTGTATAACTTGGAACACATGGACAAATATGTTATAACCGAATTATTCCCTCCACGTGAGGGAATATTGAGGTCATCATTACTTTGTTTAGATCAGCCAGGTGTCACTCTCATACTGGCTCGATGCTCATGCACATGCTTATTGTATGCTTGAGGGGCACATTACACCCCCCAAGCACTATATATAGAGGTCATCCTCTACCTTGTAAAAGGATAAAAAATTACAACCCTAGCTGAAACTCTGTCATATTACATAGTAGAGAGAGAAAGCTTGAGAGATTGTATCCATGGCCATTAGTGTCTTCATTCAATGATATTACTCACACACATTCACAGTGGGCATAGGCCAGATTGGCTGAACCACTTATATTCAAGTGTTCATCCTCTTCTCCTCACCTCCTTCTACACATACATATATGTATATTCTCCTGTGCTGCCATTGTTATCACTAGTTTGAGCTTACGAACACCTTGACAGGTGGTGCTATTTCAAGCATCATCAATTTCGTAATGGCATTTCTTATGGGATTGACTTGCGTTATTCGTGTCATACCACATGTAATGTGGTGTGCAAATTATATATCACGCTATTCGTGTCGTGTCATATATTAAATTATAATTTAAAAAATATTAATGTATGAAAATGAAAACATAGTTTTTTACCAAAAAAATATGATTTTCAAAAAGTCATGCTCTATAGAAATTCATAAAAAAATAGAGTTTAAAAGATATACATGCTATAATACTTGTTTCCCTTAGTTTTTATTAAAAAAAATGATTAGTTTTTTTTTGTTTAATATAGCTAAGAACAACTTTTTTATTTGGAACAAAAGTCAAGTATTCTAAATAAGTAATGGAATAGTTCTTTTATTAACAACTATTGTAATTAAAAAAAATTATAATTAACATAATGTTTTTAAAAATAAAAAACTAACTTTTATGATATTTATATCTCATAACAATAAAACTTTTAATTTCCCAGAATAGTAGAATTTTTAATATTCAAAATAATATATTTTTTTATTTTTTTTTAAATATTACGTTATAAAAAATAAATACTAGATTTTTTGCGAGAATAAATAGTAGATTTTCTATTCCCGATTCTTCACTATTTCGAATTTTCCAATTCAAAAATTATACACATTATTTTCAGTTAATGTCAGTCTTTTTGTTCTAAAGTATCATGTGCTTTTTTTAAGTTGGTTTTCATTAAAAAAATAAAACTATAATCAATATATTTTTATTTAACCTTTATTTATAATATTTGATTTGTTTATATGTATGTATAATAAGCACCTCAAATATTATAATTTTAAGTGAAAATTGATAAACAAACTCTAAAATTTAAATTAAAAACAAACTTATAATATTTTGATAAAATGGCGATATGATTTATGTTGAATTGACATCGTGATTTATTCTAAAATGACGCAATGATTTGTTTAAAGTAACATGGTGATTTTTTTGATACAATATCATTGTGTTTTCTTAAACTAAAATTGTAATTATGTAGAATATGTAATTACAATAAAAGAACGCAAAAAAATGTTTTTTTTATGAAGAGGTTCAAAGACCCCTAATTTATTATAGTACACCTTGTAAATTTAAGGACATTTAATTAAATAATATTTTGGGAGAAAGTAATTGATTTTATTTGGAGGAATTAAATTCATGATTGGAGAAATTTCTAAATTTGAGGAATTTATTAATTAGGCGAAATGGGGGTTAATTATATTGGTTTATTTTATGTCGCATTTCGAGGTCTGAAATTTGGAAAAATATTATAAATTAATCTGGATGTCGATTTTTAGAGTGTGATTGAGTTCGGTAGGGTTGAAATATTCTGAAATGGGTGGCCATATGTATATATTGAATTTCGGGGCTTTTCTAGACACATTTGAACTCCCAATTAAGTGTTTGGGCCCTTTTTAGAAGACTGTAAGCCCAAAAACGGGATTAAGGTTTATAACCCTAATTGTGAAATGGTGAGGTGACTTTAATTCATTTTTAGAATACTAAATTGAGGAGAGCCAAAGAAGGGGGAAATTAGAGAAGACTATGAGAGATTAAACCAAGAACAATGGAGGTGACTATTGAATCAACCCATCATCTTCATTCAAAGAATCTAATTCTACAAACCCTAAGGCAAGTGGTTTAACTTGCATTTGATAAATTGCATTTTTCCTATTCATAGTATAGAAGGTGTGAATTGATTAATATGTTAGGGTTAATTTTATAATTGGATTTTGTAATTTCTGCGATTTCTGATGTGAATAATGTGGGATTGATAATTGAAAACTTAGGTAACAATTGGGTATTAAATTGTAGAAACCCATTTTCGGAATTTATGACTTCTTGAGAATTAATGAAGATTAAAACTGTTAGAATATGATTAAAACTTGTTTGGGTAGTGAATGGTTGATGAAAATGGTGATTAGGGTTGGCAATTGGAGGAAAGAAAACCTTGGATTTTCATCAATGGCTAAAACAAAACACTTGGAGAAGACAATGATGTGTACGATCAACCGATCGACTACGGAGGTCGATCGATCGACTCATCAGTAATTTTGGCAGTTTCGCCACTTTTTAATTGGGTAATTATATATATAAATTGTTTGTAGTTTATTATATCAATGCAAATGTAATATGAGGTTTGCTATTGGAAATTTTGGGTATATATATAATAAGTATTTTGAGAGAAGTAAAGGGGTGACACTCTATGGAAGTGTTTTGTAGGAATAATTCATAAATATTATATTTCGGGCCGAGCGAGAAAGTTTGAGTGTCTTTAGTTGAGTGACAATAAGACGATGAAACTAACTAGTGCATGATTAATTGAAATTGAGTCGAATTATAGACTTATTTGTTTTAGGCTTGTGTGGGTTGTAATACACCGGTAGCTTGGATTTAATATATATATATATATATATATATATATATATATATATATATATATATATATATATATAGTGTGTGTGTGTGTGTGTGTGTGTGTGTGTGTGTGTGTGTGTGTGTGTGTGTGTGTGTGTGTGTGTGTGTGTTAATAATATTAATTATAAAACATACATATTCTAGTGCTATCGGGGAGGTTGTGCGATGTGGGTGAATCCCCTGGCTAGTGAACGCAGGGTGAGTATAGTCCCCAGGTCATAGCGTTCGGTTCAGGAGTGAGACGAATGATGTCTAATTCGATTTCACTACCGTGGAAAACTATGGCCGCCTCCACAACGTTTGTATATTTTTCTGAAACAGGGAGCAAACCGTGCCAGGGTTTCGGGTCGATTAGTATACTCGATTATGATGGCATCTAGAGAAAAACTCGATGAGTTCTTACTCGGGGGAAAAATTATATATCTACGACATATATGTGTGAATGTTATAGTATGATTTCGAGTATATGGTATAAGTATATACTGATAAATACAGGATGATAATTGTATTAATTATATAACTTATGAAACGGTTATATGGTATAAAATGAATATTTATCTAAATGAGTTAGTGTTATTAATAACTTTCGAAGTGTATACTAACTAACTCGGGATAGAGTATTGCGGGAAGTAGTGAATATATGAGACAAGACTAGTTACATGATAGTTAGTTAGATGGATCATATATAGTTACGTTAGGAGTGCACATTAGTGGAGGGGTGAGGTGTACTCATGAGAGTGTACGACCCTAACTTAAATATGAAGAGCATACTTGCATTTTAATTCATTACATTTAAATTCACATGATAAATATTTTCAAATGTTTTGGGTTATAACCCTTGCTATAAAACCTTTTTAAAACTTTTTAGGTATGCTACCACAGGGGCGCCAGGCCTAATTCTTCCAACAGGGTGCGTAGCTGTAGTATGTGGATGATATGGGATATTTTCTTAGATGCCTATCTTATTCTCTCTCTAGATAGGAACATTTCAGTTGTAGCTTGGGATTAGTACACTTATATTTAGTTTGTCATGTATCAGTACTCTTTCTATATTTTGCACTTAGTGGATTGCTTGTATAGTCGATGGTATTTGGCTAACCCTTTTATTAGCTGTGTGGCGTGATTAGATTTCCTCTTATGATGGTATTTTGGATTTTTATTATATTAATTGGATTTGGTTTAAATAATGAGATAAAATTTATCATCAACTTAATTAAATACTAGGTGTTTAGCAATTAATATTGTTGTGATAGTGATGCTAAGAATGAACCAGATAAGAGTTCTGTTCAATTTGATATAGGACTGATCAACCGATATTTTATTAGGCGGGATGTCACATATTATAGATGATAGAAAAACTACCATATCATGGAGGCTTATACAAGAGATGGAAATTAAAAGGAGTTAGAGAAGAACAAATAAAATTGAAAAAGAAATTTAAATGATTGGATTCCCATTCTATAATGATTTTTGGCAATGCCTAGAAGCGCCATTGATTAATTGAAACATGAGAAGACTTTAGACTGAATTCCATAGTTAGCTAAGTTGTCTGCAACAAAGTTTGTTTCTCTCCAAGAGTGTGTCCGGTAACTAAAAGATGAGGTTGAATAAGTTTGATTGAGGATATCACAACAATGAGGTTACAAGGAGGAGCAGGAATTATGTCATTAAGAACATGAATGGTGAATTTAGAGTCAGATTCAACTATAACCATATGCATATTAAGGCTTATGCAAAGTTTTAAGCCTCTTAAGATGGCCAACCCTTCATCTTTGTTATTAGTAGAAATGCCTTCAAAGGATGAGAAGGCGTGAATAAAAATCCCCTTATGGTTCCTTAGTAGGCCCCTGAACTTGAAGGACCTGGATTTCCTTTCGATGCACCATCTGTATTTAATGTGACCACTCCTTGAATGCAACAAAATGTTTATTTGGCTCTGTAGTTTAAATAAAATAATATTACAATATTCTGCTTAAACAACAATTTGTGTTTTGTTAAATTAAAGTTGCGATTTTTTATAAAGGAAGATTGTAAATATTGTTTCAAAAGACCACTTTGAAATGATAATGACTAGGCTATTGCTTTGTTTCAAACTTACAAAATCCTTCTTGAACTTTACAATTGTTGTATCTTTATTATATAGTTTCGATATGACCGTCGTTTCTTATGAAATTATAATAAGATTTTTTAAATAAAAGAAATCTTAAAGTATTTTATTAAAATGACATTGTGAGAACACACGAGTATACAATTTAAAAAATAAAACCACAAAACAATTTGCAGTTGCGAACTTAGATGTTTGTCTCCACTCATTGCACAAAACCTTAAAAAATACACAAATATTTCTTCTAAACGCGGATTCAAACATAGTAGCCCTTTTGATTATGAATTATAATAATGTTTTATATGTTTAAATATAATCCTGGCAAGAATTTACGTTCCGCACACCTGTTTTTAAATGCCGAATTATAATATTTATGTCTTAAAATCATATTTTTAGAAAATAGCAAAATGTTGTTTTTCAAATTCTAATTTCTATTTTTTCAACCAGGAATCGTCCATCTTCCATATTTTTATGTCGTTATACATTAATATTTGCAATACATTAATATATGTGTAATTATAACAAATAAAAATTGCATATGTACTTGTACACAAAATTATGTATATGTATCTATAGGAGATATTCACTGACTATATAAGCAATAATTAGAGATTGGCCCCTACATAATTATGAATGTAAGAAATGAACAAAGAACACGAGATGGACACGGTTTTGCAGATGGTTTGCCTACATCTAATGGGAGTGAAGGAGATTAGTTTATTATTTAGGAAGAACAATAGTGATTGGAGTAGGCTGAGATTCCAAGTCACGAGGCGTAGGTTACATTAATTCGTCCAGTCTCCCTTCGGTATATATTGTTTCATTCTATAATATTCTAAGATCTATATGTTTAATAATATTATTAGTAAATAGTTGACATATATATATATATATATATATATATATATATATATAGCTTAGGTTCTTGAGTCCAAAGTGAAGGACTCACGTGTAGTATTTGTTTTTAAAAAATGATTATTTTTGTCATACTCCGTATTTTTGTGTATTTAGAAACTAATTAATTCGGTATTATTTTAAATTACACAAGTGACATAATTTTAAAGAATTAAACAATAACATGTTTATTAATATTCATCAAGAGAGAAATGATTATGAATCCCATGAATTGAATTTACTAAGCGAATAGTAATTAATTATGGAAATTATTATGCGTTATGGCAAGCGATATTGTCGTAATTGAAAACTATCTCAACTAGGAGTCGCGTGTAGACTAAATTGACGTCGAGATAGGTTATTTATTTTGAGCGACTCGTATGATGATTTCGAAGTCATGGATGAATCTGGTAGGGTCCCCGAAAATTTTTGGACTAATTGATACCATTCGTGGGCTTTTTTTTCTTTTTGTAGCTTATGGTAATTAGATCTATGAATTTACAAATCCTCTATCAACTGTTAGGGGTTGGAGGCTAGGGTTGGAGAAATTGAAAACTTAGAGGAGCCATTAGAGAAGGAAGAAGATCGATTATTGAAGCTTAGGACATAGCTCTTGAAAAATTGAAGAGTGTTGTTACACCCTTATCAACTCTGGAGTGAGGAATTGAGGATAAGACAATCAATCAATCACACAAATCATGAAATCAGATCATACTCTAAGAGGCAAATATTTATATACAAGTTATTTTGAAGTTATAATACCCATGTGGCCAAGGATTCAATTATTTTGATTAAATTGATGTTCTTGGAAGAAAAGAATGAATGAAACTCATGTTATGAGCAGAAAATTTCATGTAGTATGATTTAACATCTGTAGAGGATTTGAAATAAGAGGATATGTGATTACCACCACGAATTAAATTTGGGTTTATGTTAAATATTAATGAAGAATATTGAAATCTAGAATTTTTAATGATTAGATGATTTAATACTTTCTTAAAAAGGAATCGTACTGTTTTGATGTTAAAATTACATTAGAAACCATCCTAATCCATGTAGAAAAGGTTTGGGATAATTGGTTTCGATTTTGGTGGAGAAACATGCAAGTTAAGTATATAAAAATGGTGAAAAACACTAAGAAACAACGAAGAAGACAATCTGGTATAAAATGACAGTTTTATGCCTAGAACTCCTATAATGTAAGGTGGATCGATTCGGTTTGCCCAGAATTGTCAAATTTTCCTTTTTAAGCCTATAACTCTCATAATTTTGACGGGAAATCTTTTGGGACTTGATTAAAATATAGTGAGGGAATTGTTATCTTAGAGTAGGGCTATGATGGGATTATGATTAGGTTACGTTAGGTATGTGCATATTCCATGGCTTAGAACTATGTTCACCTCTAATATTTGATGGTTTGATTTTTGGGTTCGAGGATATGTTCTGAACCAATGGTCTTAATGTAATGGGTGATACATGGACTTGGTAGCAGAGTATGCCATATTATTAACGGTGATCATTATAAGAGACGCCGTAATAGTATATATCACTGTGTAAAATATATACAAATGAGAATGTACTACTTGTGTGTGATAGTAGATAGTAGATTTGATATCCTGAAAGTAAATTAAATAGTGGAACTTAATTAACGGATTAAATGAGAATATAGTTGAGGTGTGAGGAAACTCAAGAGAGAGTACATGAGCCTAAAATGTGTAACTAATAACTAGTCTTAAAATTGTGATAAGCACTTGCTAAATGTTTTCAAAATATTTTGAGTACTAACTCTTGCTATAAATATTTTCAAAACCTTTTAGATGTCCAACCAGAGGGACGTCAAACTTGATATTCGATTCTAGTGATATGCAGCTGAAGCACACGTGGATGCATTCAGGAGTTTGAGTAGATGCCTTATTTATTTTTTTATTCCTAGTGTAGGAATCTATCATCAGTTGTAGTTTCATTCAGGGCGTGTTGCCCATTATTTATTTATATGTTGGATTTTTACTTTAGATTTGGAATTTATAGCCGATGGTTTATTAGACAAGTCATTTATTCAATATTTGTTTTAAAGCGAGTTTGTGTTTATGTATTAGTTTATTTTATTTTCACTTGTATTTATCTGTTTAATGAAAGATAAAATTTGGCACCGGCTTAATTAACTAATATGTGATTTGTAATTAATTTGATTTTCGACAGTGATGTTAAGAATGAACCAATTGAAAATCTTGTTTTGATTTAATAAATGACTGATCACCCGATATTTAATTGGGCGGGGTGTCATAGTTTTTTGAATATTTTTTGTAACGGGCTTAAACACCTCAGGGTACCTCTAAAAAAACAGTTCAAAATGTTGATTGTTGGTATTTTAAAAAAACGGGTCAATGTTTGATATTTTGTAAATTGCTTAAAAACTCACACATTTTTTTGTTTGAAATACCCAAAAAATTATCTCAAAATGATGTTTTTCAGTATTTTAAAAAAATGAGTCAACCTTTGACAATTTTCAAGTTGCTTAATAACTAATACATTTTGTTGAAATACAAAAAAAAATATTTTTAATTGATTTTTTAAGGGTACCCTAAAATGTTTAAAATTCATAGAATATATATTCAAACTCTCAAACATTCCACATTAAATATACTTAAAGAACAAATGATATACTTTTGCATCATATATGTTTGAAAGTTTTATGTACGTCATAATAAATATATGCGCACACCACACACATATTTATCATGTTTGTCAATTTTTGAGAAAATTAAATTTAAAAACAAATTTACCAATGCACACCATTTTTTATAAACAGAATCAAAATTTAAAAGTTGTGTTTCAAAATAATATTTAAATCGTATATCTTCTAAACACAGATTCAAAACTAGCAAACCTTAAAAATCCAAATTTTTAAAATTTGAAACAATCTTATCACATGTTAAAATTGTGAGGAAAATGAAAACAAAAGAGTTTTGTTTTTTTTTATTCTTTTTCAAAAAAAGAAAAACTGGAGGACATGTGTATGACGTGTAATCGAACAATTTTATCTCATTTATTTGGGGCCATTTGTTGTCCCAACGACAAAAAAGTGGAATCATATTTTACATTTTCACATCCACAATGAAACGTTTTATGTATGCTGATTGTATGTCGACAGCAAGGCCAGTCCAGCCACATCCTAATTTTGAGATATACAACTCACACATCATTATCTGCTCTATTATATAATTTTGAAACGACGGTATTGCAATGAATAAATAAGAGCCATAAATAAGATCCTAAAATATTTTGCAATTGCCAATATTGATGTTTGTTTCCACGGATAATACACAACTTTGAAAGATTAGACTAATATTTCTTTTAAAATTAGTAAAGTTTAAAATCCAAATTTTTAAAAAACTATTAAAATTTATTAAAACAATCTTATCTAATGCTAAAGTTGTGAAGAAAATGAAAACAAATCATTTTATTTTAAAATAAAAAGAAAATGAAAAAAAGTGGAAGACATGTGCGTCACCTGTAATAAAATATATAGTGATATTGAGTTTTCGGTTTGTGCTCATTTACTTATCCAAAACAATTCTGACCCATAATTACTTTTTAAAAAACAATCCATTGTATCTCTGAGAATTTTTTATGAGAAAGTAAAACAAAACTTTTGGATTGATAAATAATTAGAGTTATGATTTATTTTTAAGTTGGATAAATTTTCCATTAAATTAAAATTTAATTAGTTTATTTTGGGTTTGATATTCATTTTATTTTCGAAATTCACCATAGCTCTACCCTTTGGGTTTGATATTCATGTTTTTAGGATTTGGTCTTCACTTTTTAGATTTGTCCCACATTTCAATTTTTATATTTTGTGTAATCCTAAAAGCAGGGGCGGAGCTGTTAAGGGATGAGTGGGGGCTCAAGCCCCCACGAGATTTTCATTAAAAAAAATGTTTATAAAAGTATTTGATTTTTTATAAATATATCATACTTATAACTCAATAATACCTAAAAACAAAGACAAAAAAACAGCAGCAAGTTAGCAACCAAATCCACTCGTTCCAAAAATAAAAATTAAAAATCCGTTCCCTTTCCGTGGTGCGGCCCTTTCCCTTCCCAAGACCCGTGGGTGGTGGTCCCCTGCCTTCCTACTTGTGGTAGTGATGCTCCTGCTTGTTCCCTTTGAGTGGTGGTCCCCTCCCTCCCCTGCTTCTAAAGTCTAAACTAGAGGTAACTTTCTTAATTATTTATTTGTTTGTTTCTAGACAAGAGGTAACCTTAAAACCCTTTCTCCTTTCCCCATTTGTACTGGATGCGTAACTTTATTTTTTATTTGAAGATTATTTATTTTTTATTTGAAGATTCATTTGTTTTTTATTTAAATTTAATACAAATAGTAAAAAATAGCCTCATTTTTTTTTCGGGGGCTCCCACCCCCGAACCCTCAGAAAATAGCCCCCATTGTCTCATATTTCTAACTACGTCCCTGCCTAAAAGGGTAGAGCTATTCCCACTCGAGGCACTCCAAAATCTGGTAAAATGACAAAATAACCTTTTCATACTTACACACTCCTAGCAACATGCTAAAAGTAAATTATAATTAACAAACCTTCATGAAAAATAGTTTTTTCCATGAAAAAATTATTTTTTTTCAAGTTGAAGAATTACTCTATTTTTTTAATAAAAGTTAAAACTGTTGAAATGTATCCCAAATAATAATAAAAGAACTGGATTGTCCTTTTAAAAAACTTCAATTTTTTTTTAATTCGAAAAGAGGACAAAAAATCGTCTTTTTGTCAAATTTTTAACACCCGTTTGATTGCTTTTTAATAAAGTAAATGATAGAAGAATTTTAAAAAAAATCAGAAAATAAATAAAGTAAAGAAAAAACGTTAAAAATATCTAATCTCGGATTTTTTAAAATTCTTCTTTCATTTTTTTTTATTAAAAACATTCAAATGGGTGTTATGAAATTTGATTTTTGTCCCATTTTTAATTAAAAAACTCAAATTTTTTTTAAAAGAGAACTCAATTATTCTAATGTAGGCTCTAAATTTTATATTATTATATTTATGTAGGCTCGTGTTTTTATTTTTGTCGTTGAAAAATATGTTTACTATGTGCTCTTTTTTTTCATATAATTTTTTTTAAATTTGATGTCTTAGAGACGTGATTGGTTAGTGCTGCTGGCGCGGACCCACATCCATTGAATGATGTGGGACGCGCCAGCGGCACTAGCCAAATGCATTTCTAAGACATAAAAAATAATTAAAAAAAAACAATCCCATCTCTAAGAAATCAAATTAAAAAAAAAGACGTGTGTAAAAAAAGAGCACATAGTATACACATTTTTAAATGACATAATAAAAATCATAACTTTAAAATAGTTTAAATTGTTCTAAAAGTTAAAAAAAACAAATTTTATTTTTAAAAAAAAAGTTTTCATAAAGGTTCACTAATTATGTTTTAATTTTCACATGTTAATAGAAGCATCTAAGTATTAAAGAGTTGTTTTGTCATTTTTCAAGACTTTGGAGTGCCTTAGGAATTGGTTGGAGTGATAAAAACTCTACCCATGATGAAAAAATCCTCATATAAGGGTTTGGCTCTAAAAATGTTTTATATATTTATAAATTACAGTTTTTCTTAAATTACATAGTGATTTTTTTTAAATGATCTCATTTTTGTATTTATAAACATGGTGGTAGGGAAAGATGTTTTTGGCATTTTTTTCATGTTTTTCGTATAGAGTTTTTCGTGTTTTCATATACATAAAAATATTGGTTATTTTTTTGTCCCAATTATTCTGTATTAAAACAAACTTTTTTTCCCCTTTATAGTGCCTTTTTCTGTATTTAATTTTTTTTTAAAAAATCAATTAGAAACGTTTTTTGGAATAAATTCTATGAGACATATCCAAACTCAGAAGTTAAGCAAGATATAATAAAATAAACGAACAGTTAGTTTGCCTAAATGAAACCTATATTTGCAATAAAAAAAAGTTAACATCCCTTCTTAAAATATTTTAGATTGATATTTAATTGGAATCATGATTTTTATAAAACTTGATCTTTATAAATATATTAAGGTTTTTAGGTTGGGTAAAAAAATAAGACTGGTTGTTGTGTTGTATGGTGTCACGTTTTAATCGTTGATTTTATAAAAAAAATTTGTTAAGTATCGTATCGAGTCATGTTTTAATTGGGTCTTGTTCGTGGTGGAAAAAAATAGATTTCATGTAGTGTCGCATTTTTTTGTGTCGTGTTCGCGTCAAGTAAAAAAAAATAAACTTTCATGTTTTGTAGTGTTGCGTCTTAATTATGTCATGTGTGATAAAAAAAAACTAGCCTCCTGCCTTATCTAACACAATTTAATTGATATTAGATATGACATAAAACTGATTTTAACTAAAAAAACAATTACTATCTAAAAAAAGATATAAAACTAATTTTAATTAAAAAAATTACTATCTAAAAATTTGTGTTGTGTCATATCGTGTTTTAATTATGCCATGTTCGTATTTGGTAAGAAAAAATTGCTTTATGTCGCATTTAATTGTGTGGGGTTCAGGTTAGATGATAAACATGAAAATTCCTGTGAGATTTTATTTTAATTTAATGGTGTTCATGTTTTTTTTGGGAGGCTAAAATTGAATTTTAGTACGATATGAGTTTGTTGTGACCGGAGAGAAAGGCTTGGAGATAAAATTATAGTTGAGAGTTAGAACTCATACATCATTATCTGTTGTATTATGACCGCTGTCCTAGTTACTCTATTTTATAGTTTTGAAATGATTGTCATTTCATATGAAATTATTGCAATTTAATAAATAAGAGCGATAAGATCCCAAAATATTTTGCAATTGCGAACATAGATATTTGCTGCCACAGATTACATACAACTATCAAAAATTAGACTAATATTTCTTTTAAAGTTTAAAATCCATTTTTTTTAAAAACCATAAGAGTTCATTAAAACAATCTTATTTAATGTTAAAGCTGTGAAGCAAAGGAAAACAAATCATTTTTTTTAAAAAAGAAAAAAAAGAAAAAGTGGAAGACATGTGCGTCACCTGCAATATTGAGTTTTGGGTTTGTGATTCTTTACTCTACTAGGCCTTTTAGAATAATGAATACTCCTCCTAGCATAACTTATCGATTAAATACCCAAAACAATCCTGACACATAATCACTTTTTAAAAAACAATGCATTATATCTCTCAGAGTTTTTTTTAGTGAGAAAGTATCAATTAATAAAGTGCCATAACAAAACTTTTAGAATGGTAAATAAACAGAGTTATGATTTATCATAAGAGATATAAACTTTACATTAAATTAAAATTTAATTGGTTTATTTTGGGTTTGATATCCATTTTATTTTCGAAATTCACCATAACTCTCACTTGTTGACATTTTTAGGATTTGGCCTTCATTTTTTAGATTTGCCCCCCATTTCAACTTTTATATTTTGTGTAATAATGAAAATGTCCTCATATATTTATTTAGGGTTTGGCTCTAAAAATGTTTTGTGTGTGTGTATATATGTAGTTTAAAAATATCCTCTTATTGCATTTTTTTATAAAGATGGATTTATTATGTAATTTATAACAAAAACTATTTTATTATGAAATTTTATTGTCTAAAAAAATTGTTTTATGCATATATAAATGTACAATATTTATAAAAAATTGTTTACAACTGTTTCAACAGCTTTTACAACAAATAAAATAGCCGCAATACAGTTTTTATAAAATTACATAGTGAAAACATTTTTTTTTAGATAAGGTCTAATTTTTGTATTTATAAACATTCTGGGAGGAAAATCGGTTTTTGGCTTCTTTTTTTCTGTTTTTCGTCTGAGAATTTTTTCCTTATATTTGTCCAAGTTTTTTTTTATATAAAAAAATATTGGTTCTTTTTTTGTCCCAATTATTTTGTATTAAAACAAACATTTTTTTCCTTAATAATGCCATTTTTCTACATGCAAAAAAATGAAATAAAACGTCAATGAGAAACATTTTTTGGAATAAATTCTACGAGACATCCAAACTTAGAAATTAAGCAAGTTAAAGTAAAAAAAATATTACAAATAATCAAACAGTCAATTTGCCTAAATGAAATCTAAATTTGCAATATAAAAAAGTTAAGACACCATCTTGAAATATTTTAAATTTGTAATATTTTAAATCAAACAGTCAATGAGCTCGTTCTAGCATTTTAGACCATTGGGAATGCTCTCGGATTATATATATGTGAGTTGGGTAGTTATCGAGCTAATTTGATATTTTATTTGGGCTAGTTTGGGGGTCCAAAGTTGTGGCAAGGGGCCAACTCGGGAATTGAAGACTAATCCCATTTATTAAGGATTAAACAACCCATTGGGAGTTACATCCAAGAAGCTTAACAACAACCACGCAAGAAGAGGAGCAAGAACCACCCTAGGAGGAAGAAAATAGGAGGTTCTCCACTATTTTCAGGCAAGGATTCTCTTGTCATTCTTATTCAAAGTGTACTAATCTTAGATTAATGTTGATTTCATGCTTAGACTAAGGATTGAATCATATTTTGAGACTGCATATTTAGAGATCTTTTGATTAATGCATAAATTAATGTTAATTATATGACCCATCCGTAGATCCGTAAACTCTCATATTAAATATGTATTCATGTTATTTAAATTGATGATTCAATGTAGAAACATATTGTATAACCCTTCAAACAAATCTAAAAATCATTGTTGTAGGGAAACATGCAATTTACAATTTTCATGCTCATCGGTTCTTGAAAGATCTTGATGATTTGTTATAAATCTAGGAAGGAATTTGATGTTTAAACATCCTTAGAATGACCCTATGATGTTTTACAGACTTTATTGATATCATGTTTTAAGTTGTTGATGTATTATGAGGATCTATGGTTTGAGAAGTTTTGGGTAGAAAAATTCCGTCATGAGAAATTAGCAGTTTTGGGCGTACAGGGGTGTCCAAACTGGTTCGCCCCCCCATTGCGAACTGGTTCGGGGGACTTTGTACTTCCATTTTATCTCCGTGTTGGGTTAATTCTATTGTGGATGGTTGTAATTGGATTTTGTCTGGAGTGTTCTTCCATGCCTATGTATTCATCTCATTGCTTTATCATTATTACTATATTTACTGGAATGGTGAATGTGAAATATTTAATTTAAATTCATAGAATGTTAAGGATATGATTAAAATTTTGACACCGGGCTATTAAGGTATTAGAATAAATTAGATTTTGATAGTGATGCTAAGAATGACACCATTAATGATTACTATTTTATTTAATAATGGACTGATCACCCAGGATTAGAATAGGCGGGGTGTCATAGATGGTATCAGAGTATTAGGTTCTAGGGTCCTTAGGATCTGTGCGGCTTATTTTGTTTTGGTGTAGTATTCTTTGATATAGGATTGTTGTATTACACTTCGTATGCATGTTTATGTTCTCCTGCTACTAAGTATAGTCGATACGAATTATATGCGAGTTCGGTTGGGTTTTGTACACCAAACAATATAGAGCAACCTACGAGGGCTATTAGGAGGATTGTAGGAAGAAAGTCTCAGCAGAACCCATAAAGTATTCTAGGAACGATGGCCGTAATGGGAGTCACCGTGATTATTTTTTAGGTGAATGACGATATGATAATCACTAGGGAGCAGTAGTTTCCCCAACCACCGTCTTAGATAACGGTGGCACAAATTTAGACTCACCAGTGTACTTGGTAAAAGGGGAATGCTGAGGAGCTCTTTTTAAGATCCATCTGTAAGGATTTAGGTAAGAGAAGAAATGTGATGGGCCAATGGAAGGAGGCAATCCAAAGGCAATGGCGTATGGTAGAGTGAATTAGCACTCGGGATTTAAATTTTGGTTTAAATTTTGGCTCGTAGGAGCAGTGCCTCTGTGGTGGGAGATAGTCATTGTGACACCCCGTCTAATTTAATACTGTGTGATCGGTCCTTTATTAAATTAAATCAAAGTGTCTGGTTAGTTCATTCTTAGCATCACTGTCGAAAAACAGTTTTCTTCATTTAACACCTAATAAATAATTAAGCAAAGTGTCCAAATGTTTAATTTTATAGATTAAGGTTCATTGTTATGAGTTTATATACATAAACCATTTTATGAACACAAATAATAATATTGAATCCCAAACCATCCAAGTGGAATAAACAAACTAGATTAATCATTCCAAATAACATATCTCAAATCGAAGGACAATATAATAATTAAAACAATCTCAACTAAAACTGAATACTGAAACAAATAAAGAGTACAAAGTCTCTCTGAGCTAAATAAAAACAGTAAATGGGCGACACATGCCATGTCTAAAATGACTAAGTGAAGAGTTGAGATGACAAGGATGAAGTCGTCTAATTTTAAAGGCCTATAACTCCCACACTAGCTGCAACAACTCAGTTATCCAAAGATCTAAGTATGATGCCCCTGTGGCTGGGCACCTGTAATACATATACATATATATACAAGAAAAAGAAGAGATGGCAAGAAACGGGTCAGACCCCGAGTGTAAAATAGCTTTAAAATCGTTTAGCAAGTATATAAAATGCTTACCAGGTGATATTACATACATGTTAGTGCCTCGACACTCACTTGAGAATTCTCATCTCTTAACTAGTTTGCATGCCTAACGTACTACTGAGTTAATCTAGATAAAGTTAACCCAGTTAACTGGTCTAACCCAATCTCCCCTCATCAATACTGATTCACGTGATCGTATAACTATAATTTATACATGATAACCTTTTCTTATGAATTTACCAAGCCAGGTATGTACATCTCAATACAGCCCTAAGTTCTCAACCACTTAATTTATTTAATATTAATTATTCAATTTTATCTACTTACAAGCATAGTAGATGAATCACAGGTACATATATTTATCACTTATAATATATATACTAAAAGGGCACCCCATATAAAATTTATGGTGTTAGCATACTCTTCTATCAAGTCCGAGTACCTCTCGTATAAATGAGGGAAATACTAGTTCGGATCCACTCTCGAACTGTATTAACACAAAATGCACATATTGGAGGCGAAGTATAGTTCTCAGTCTCTAAGTGGTCAGAACATACCCTCACGTCTCATAGGACCGCCTGACTATCATTCTCAGTACCCTGTACCAAGGATCCTATGTTCTAGGGTATAAGTCAATCTTTCCCATAAAGGTCACATCAGAATAAGACTGTCCCGATGCGAAAACCTCCGTTATAGCAAGCAGCGCGGGTATGATTAAACACACACACACACACACACACACACACACATATATATATATATATACACACACTATTCAGATAGGTATACCCACGACCCATAACCTGTTCTACCCATACACATCACGTAATAAACAAAATTTTCATATAATTAGTTCACTATTTTATTTTCCCTTTTTTCGTAAGTTCCCAAGTACTTCTCGACCCCGGAAGTGTATCATTTTGATAATTATAGTATCAATAGGTGTAATCTCTCTACCCTACTGGTCTAAGTCATCCTTAATTCCCACGAAGCCTAATTTAATGTACACACGATCTTCACCCCATTTTATACCCTCGTGAACCAATGATTAAATCTCATAAAAAATTGTAATACCCGAACCCTGACTACCACGCTATTGGTTCTAACCGAGTCTCATAATGGTATTTAGGTTATGTCTAAGGGTCCTTACCGATTGGGGTTGGATTCACATTAAAAGGAAAGAAGATTCAAATTCTAGGAGGAGTCGATCAATCGATGGAAATGGTCGATCGATCATTTATTGGTGAGTTTTTGCATAATTTTAGCTTACGAGTTTCATCAATTTCCATCCTCAAATCCTCCATTAATTCATCCCAAACTCCAAAACAAACAAACCAAAAGTTGTACCAACCTAAGTACATGATTTCTAATGTAAAACAAATACAAATTCATCAAGGGCCATCAATTAAAGGACCCTATTTTCATCACCATATTCAATATCCTCGTAATTGTTCCATTTTTCAACCTCTAATAAGCATCAATTTAGTAGATAATCTTCCATAAATATCAAGATATTTTTCCTAACATGTTTCTACTCAAAATTGCAATATAAATCTCCCGAAAAACATTATATTTACATAAGAACATGAAACTATATCTCCTACACTAACATCGATGTATTATCAACTCAAGAGCAACAAGTTAGATACTTGACTAGAAATTTAAGGTTTGAGTTGTAGAAGATGATGGGTATATGTACGCTCCTCGTTCTCCGATCTATGCGTTGGTGGTGGAATTGGTGGGAACAGTGTAGGCTTGATAGTTCTCCCCCTTGGAGACCTCCTCCTTTCTTTCTTCCTCAACCTTTCTGCAACTCAAGTCTTTCTAACCCTTGAAGACTTCAACTTCCATTAGATATAAACCTTTAATTTTCATCATTAATTAAGGCCCAAAATTATAAATTACTAAAATGCCCTCCTAGGTTGCCGGTTAGGCCTAAAATCGTCTCAAGACCCAAACTAAACCCCTAGGTACACTTTTATGACTATCTAGACCCTTTTGGACACATTGGCGCACTTGAAATGACATATGGGTGACTTAGAATTAATGTACTTTTTATTTTCTTAAATTAGTCCCGACACGACTGACACGCTCGTCTTGACTTGATTTCTATAACTGTCGTATTATTCACTTGCAAAAGTTTTAATAATTTCAATATCATATATTACTTTACTCATTAAGTAATATTAAACATAATTCTCACCAATAATAACTAATTCTCGTCACGCTAGTAAATATTTATTTTAAAATTCGAATTAATATTAAATTAATTTATCCCAATTTAATTTAATTTATCCCATAAGTAAAGGCCATAAAAATACGGGGTATTACTGTCACCACAAATAAGGAAGTAGATAAGAATTAATTGAGAAATTTTGGGTGTGGTTTAACCACAACTTCTTTGATCTTCTGTTCAGATGGAGATGCGAAGGAAGTTTCTGGACTTTTCACAGGAGGGACAAACAAAGGCTGATTGTGATGATGAATTTAATTATTCAAGTGAACTTCGTACCAGAGGAGGTACGTAGTGGAGATGAAGGTTCTTAAAGTTTATGATGGACTCATGAGTAGGAGTAACCAGTATTTACGGGAAATAAGTCTTGGACAACTTATCCACATGGCGTCAATAACGTACTTTTTACAATGTTTATATCAACGTTTCTATGATAAATGAGCCAGTAGAATTGGAGAGAATATCCAGAAGGGCAAGACTAAAGGTAATTGGAGATAGTGATGCACCACAGAGGGATACCGAGCAGGGGACACATTCAAATGATGTAGTTCAATGAAATTCCTACCGAGTGACGATGAATTTAATTAGGGCCACTAGCGATAACAGGGTGTTCCACAGGGCTAAAAAATTCAAAATAACAATGGGGGTAGCAATCAGAGCGAAGACTACCATGTCTGAGATAAGGACAACCCCGATATGGCTAGTGGGGCCAGAGATAGGGGATGATACAAATAGGTGTCCTATGTGTGGGGACTAGGGGCCCATGTATCGACCTTGTCCACAATGAGTTAGGGGATAGGAGTAGGGTGCCCAGTAGGGGAATAGTTATAAAAGTTTTTGGATCACTTTGGATAAGAATGTCATGTCTAGGAAGAAATTGGACTGTCAGTGTTATTTACAATTGAAAGTGTGAGTCTTATCCTAGGGTGAATGGGGTATATTTTGCATAAAATGATCAAACCACAATATTTCGTTAGCACTAGGTTCATGCGTGAGATAAGTTTAGTGTGAATATTGTTAGTGTTACTATTGTCTGTAAAGATTTACCATTGCGGGGATCTTTTAGTTCCATTTGCAAGGGAGCGGGTGGGAACACTGAGTGAATATATTTGAATGGGTTAACTCATTTTAAGAGATGATATTCGAGTATAAAGTTATCTTGATTATTGGTTGGTTAGCGATGGGTTGAGCGATGGTGGGCGATTATAAAAAGTCTATCGTGTTCGCTATCCCAGGGCAAGATATGTTGTTTAGCGATGTATCTCCTGGAAGGAGGTTGAGCTTGCATTTATATTACACCGGGAGGAGATTCCAGAGGCTATGGTTGTCTCATTATATTTGATCCCAGTGTGTAGGGACTTTGCTTATATGATTCAGGGTATATCAAGTTAAGTGTTGAGTGGATAAATTTAGCTCGTTATCGCCTCAGCGCGGGAAGACTAGTGATAGTGAGACCGTCATGTTGTATAACTCCTTTAATGATGTAGGAGTGGACAGTTAGACTCGTATGTGTGGGGAAAGGATTTTGACTATACTAGTTATGTGCACAGGCTCTAGATCTCGATGATCAACAATGCTTTGTAGTAATGTATCGGGAGTCTTACTTATTTAGATTCTCTTACGAGACATCCCACACATGAATCCCGACAAATGTCAGGAGTTGAGAGATGCGTTGGTCACTAGGGGAATTTTTTTTGCACCACTAGTAGATGGGTAGGGCGGCCTCGTGGAGAACCAAATAATTTTAGTAGTGTAACTAAGGTTAGCAATATGATATAACCTCGCTGAGAATGAGAGGTCAAACTTGATATAAGTATGTTACGTGCGGAACATTAGAGATGATTGTGCAGTTGCACTCGGGATATGGGGTGTAAGGGAGCCTTGATTAAAAAAAATGGTATCGTTTGTGATGAGAAGTCTTAGAAAGTTGTTGTAAATGTTTATGTGGGAAAGTAAAAAAATAAGTGGAAATGTAGGAGAAACTGAACTTCAATCGAGAAAGGAGATACTCTGACTCTGTGTATGTCACGAGGAAAACTCCCACAACTGAGGTAAGTTAAAAGGTGAGTCGAAATACATTGGGAACAAATTAAGTGTCACCTATTCGAATGTGTAGAGGGGTTCACGCATAGATAGGTTGTTAAAAATTCTAATAATTGGAAAAAGGGTCTTAAGAAGTGCACAGTTTTGGAGCAAACGCACGGACCATAATTTTTATAAATCTCAGAATAAGGGGAGTAAGATGTTCACATGGCGTGAGACGTTGAGTGTGTTTATTTTTGGTTGAGTGAGACCTAATGAAGTTGTCTCCAAGTGCACCACCCATAAAAGGAAATGGTTAGTCTGATACTACTGACCCGAATGTTATGATGGATTGATAATTTCAGGGATGAAATGGATACGTAAATTGATAAAGTTCATTATTGGATTATCAAAATCACGGAGTAGTCAGGATTTTCTTTGGGTTGTGACATGAGTTGTCCACGTACAAAATAATCGTTAACATTTTGGGGTGTGTTACATTACCTAGAAGTGTGCCCAACAAGTTATTAAAGAGAAGAAATGAACTGGCACAATGTGCCTCCTAATAGTGTGGTAAATCAAGACGATACCCTTAAGTCCCACATTGAATAGAGAGTATCAGGAGAAAATGTGTGTGTGGGGGGGGGGGGGGGGGTAGTTGAGCCCTGATCTAGGTGTGTCAACCATAGGCCGATGGATAGTCGGGAGGGGTGACATAGAATGCGGCAGAATACGAGAATGCATGTCGTGGACTTTTTGAGCAATGATAAATATTAACTATAATTGGTAGTGCTGCATGTGATGACTCGTAGAAGAATATTAATTGTGAAGTGAATTTTGAGGTTTAATAGGAAAAAAAATGCCCAACCTTGGATAGTTGAAAGGGGGGGGGGGGGGGAAATAAGTTTCTCGAACCCGAAGTGATTCATGATCCATAAAAAAGGATTGAGTCAACTAGCATGGTTTTCATATAGTTCAAAAACGTAATGAGAGTACGTTGATGTGAATGAAAATTTTGAGGTCTGACATGAGTAGTAAGGGATTGTTGAGGGTGTATCTCGTGAGGAGAGATAGCTTGGTACGACATTAAGGGAAATTGATACCTGTGGAAGTGAGGCCTTTTCTAACATAGAGATGATAGAGCCGATGGAGTATAGGCTCGTCTTTTGAGACATTTATATCGAATTCACAATTATTTTGCGTGTCATTATATAATTGAGACCTTAAGTATAAGGGACTATATCAGTATGTAAGGGCTTGAATGAACTTGCTAAATTGTGGGTTGTAGTGAGTAGACCTTCGGCCAAAATGGCACCATTGCGAGAAAATTTTGAGTACGTTCGGATGCAGTTGTGTGGAAGGATCTGAGGTGGTAATATAGGGCAATGCCGAAGAGTTTACTTGGGAGTGCGAGGATGAGGTTACTTATACAAGATATTCTTTTTCGAATTTTAGGACAAATTCCGTTATTAGGGGGAAGTATATAATATACCGTAATTTAATAATTTTTATATTGGGATTAATTAAATTAAATTGAGAAATTAATCCAGATTAAAATAAATATTAATTAGTGAAACAAGGGTTAATATTTATTTATATTGAATATTACTTAGTGAATGAGTAATAAATTGATAAAAAAGTATTATGACTGTCGTGAGTGATAAATACGGCAGTTACGATAAAGTTAGTCGGGACGCCTATGTCAGTCATGTTGGGACTTAATTTTAGGAAATAAAATGTAAGTGCATTTTAGAAAACTCAAATGATCATTTCGAGTGCACCAATGTATCCAGAAGGGCCAAATTTGTTAGAAAAGAGTACTTGAGGGTTTAGTTTGGGTCCCAGGATATTTTTAGACCAAATCGGCACCCCAGAGGGGTATTTTAGTCTTTTAAAATTTTGGGGAAAAGAGACCTACGACATTGCAAGACTTTTACCAGATGATAGTGTGAGGGAGTTAGGGTTAGAAGTTAGAAACTCAAAGAGAGTCCACATGAGGAGGAAGGAGAGGAGTTCCTAGGCCATTCCCACACACTCTTGCACCAGAACCACCGCTGGAATGTAGATCGGGCAGAAAGAAAGGCAATTTCTACATCTTTTTGGTAGAAATTAGACCCACCTTATCAGGAAAGTATTTATTTTCCAACCTTTTTAGCATATATAACATCCATGTTGGTATAAGATGATTAATCTCGTGAAAAATAAATGTTGGCTTTGAATTAGAGAATTAAATTATGATTTTGGGTATGAATTGCATGTAGACATAATTCTTATATAATTATATTTCAAAATAAGTTAATATGCGAAGAAGAAGAAGAAGAAGAAGAAGAAGAAGAAGAAGAAGAAGAAGAAGAAGAAGAAGAAGAAGAAGAAGAAGAACAAGAAGAACAAGAAGAACAAGAAGAACAAGAAGAACAAGAAAGAAATCTGGATATTTTGATAAGAAGACATGAAGAACATAAAATCGAGGATTTTGAGAAATTAATGAATTGATGTGTTCTTTGATGGATTTGGTATAGTTTTTCGATGTTATTTATGTTAGAAATCATCCATAGACATATATTAGATGTTTGGTTCTATTGGGTAAGAATTTCAGAAGGTTTTATGAAGGTTTGAGGTGTCAAAAATGGAGGAAAAAGAGTTAGAGAAGAAGAAGGTTTGTAGATCTGGTATGGCGAACCGGTTCGATTTTGAGGGCAAACTGATTCAATTTACCTGCTTGTCCATAATGAAATTTTTATAGCTTTTCCTTGCAATCGCGTGGGCACTGACCTCTTATTTTCCTGATTTTTTTAATTAGTTATAAATTTTCTACGGAAGGGTGTCCGAGATCGGAATCTGTTGTCAGAAATTAAATCGAGGTATAAAATTCGCTATGAACTATATAAGGACGTTGGTAATTTCAATAGACCTATGATGATAAAATTAGACTAGGGCCTACGAGATTGTGTTGCATATCGAGAATTTATGAATTGGGTTTCGGGAAGAATAAATGATTACCTAAGGATTAGTATCAGTAGAATAGTGAGGTATTAACTTCTGAAATTTATTAAACGATGATGAGGACCCTTAGGTGGAGAATAAAACACTCGGGAAAAATACGATTAGTAGTTTAATGGCAAATGGATAATACGTAGAATATTCAGGAGTTATATATACCACGTATGAGCCATATATTAGAGGTGGAGTGTATACTTATACTGATATTATATATTATATATATATATATATATATATATATATATATATAGACACATACACACATAGGATGTGTGAATACATATTATATGAATTCTTATGTGTAATCATACCTAGGCTACTTTCTATCATGGGAGGTTGCGCATCGTGGACAGCCTTATTCTGATAAGCCCATTGGGGGAATATTGACTTCTACCTCAGAATATAGAACATAGGGATTACGCATCAGTGGTGCGATTGAGGGTGTCACAGGTAATTTGGGTGCGTTAGGTATGAGTGTATCCCAAAGTCTTAGAACTATATTCACCTCCAATTTGTGTGATTTGATTTTATGGTTCGAGGGTGATATCCGACGAGGAGTGTGAATTAAGTATCACGTAGTCTGGAGATATAGACAATTGATGCAAAAATACGAACTAAGTATATATCAAATTAAGCATCCAACATTATGAATCAAATTCAGTGGCTAGAGTGTTAGGTGTAAATACTCATTTTTAGTTAATGCATAGCTAGATGGCTTATTCTTTTCCTGTTCGATTCAATAATGAAGTTTATAGTTGGCATTTCGTTTGAAGATACGAGTAGGACTGCTTCTAAATGAGGGGTGAGATACTCAATTTATGCGAGCATCGAGGGAGAGATGTGAAGTATGAGTTAGTTATATTTTACATATTTATTGCCGAAGAATCCTTGCAATACTAGGGCTCTGACCCAAAATATAAATACCCCCCCACCCTCGGTATTCTAAATGACAGGGATAGTAGGACTGATCATGGATTCGACTTGAAGTTACAATTAACATAGTGAATTTCGCTTCATTGATGCTAGTATAGGTTGTATTTCAGCATTTTGTTATTTTATTTTATATTAGATTTGTGCGGGCATATGCCCAAATGTTTATTTATAGCAGTTGTACTTAGCTTATGTTATGGACATTGTATGATGATTCAGTTTTATTGTTCATGTATCAAATCAATTTTATCCGGATGTTTTTATTCATTACGAATTTTGATATATCATGAAGAAATTTTTATTACTTCAGTGCTGAGAATGCTTTAAATTTTTGATAACCCTCATCTTCGGCGTATTAAGCCTGAGCAACCTTTACGTGAGAAAATGTGTGTAGTTGAAGTTGGTACCAGAGCACGGTTCTAGTGCCCTTATTATTTGTGTTTGATCTTGTTACATTCTTCGTTGCGTCGTTTGATGTAGAGCCCTATGATTAGAAATCATTGTATTCTTGGCAATTAGTTACTACCCATTCAGGCGAAGGGTTAGTCTTGTAGAGAGAACCGTAGAGACTTTCATGTGGGTCACTTGCTAGAATTGTGAGAAGTTTGGGCAATCTGGTGCCTAGTAATTTACGGGGAAACTTTTAGAGAACTTGAGGATATGTTAATGTACAATAATACATTAGCATAGGTTAGTTGTTTAGATTAGAATGCACAGCGAGATGGGCATCGGATTATAGATGAAATTATTTTTGGAGAAATAGACTAGTGATAACATCGGTGGTAAATAAGGTGTTTTCCTACTTTGGAGTATGTGGGATATGTTTTTATTATTATTGGGACTTAATGTTCACTTGAGTTTTGTTGATACATTTTAAATGATACTCTTTATATTTGGGAGAGCATTTTATATTGAATCGTCGTGGGTGAGAAGGAACGTTTTTTGTTAGTGTGTTGATGCATAGACATGTATACTGGGAGACTTATGTTTATTCTAGGCATATTTGCTAGCTATGTTAGAGGATGATATTTTCCTGGGAATTTATTTGTAGTTACGTGGAATATGTTAATTTTATATGGACTACTATGAGTTGTGTTCATGTCAAAACGACAAGATTTGGCTAGAAATTGGTGTTCATCATAATCGTACAGATTATTGTGAGAAATTTTTTATGTGTGAGCCTAGTTTTGAAACAATGAATCTCAATGGAAACTTAGGTCGTGTAAGGACCTCTACAAATTTGAGTATTCTTAGGAAAGCATCATGTGAGTGTGATTTGAAATTTTGAATAACTCAATGAGGTAGATGCGTGTGAATAAATTTGAAATTTTGGGATAAATCTGGTTATGCTCAGGTTAGAGTGAGGGAACTTTATACGGGGGAAAGAATTGCTAGATAATATAATGGTATGATTTTGGAAATTATTTCCTTAACGAGTATAAGCAATGAAATAGAAGTAGGGCTAGTGGTAGCTTCGATTATTGAGATTTTATATAATCATGTTTAATGATTGTATAGCGACATTGTTATGGAAAGTGATGATGGTAGACCTGATTTGCATGGGTATGCCTTTGGAGACTTAGAAATGACTAAGTGCTGTGTAGAGTAAATATGGGAGGAGAATGTCCCACCTAGGTTTTGGAGATTTAAGTGTTAGGCACGGTAGGGTCGGTTAACTCTGAAGGAGTTTGGTATAACTCCTATAAATGATAAGTTATTGAATTGGTAAATGGCAAATATTCGAAATTTACAATATCAACGTAAATGGTTATTTTTATTTAACCCTTTTTGTCTTGGGCGGATGGATCTCAATAACTGACTAAGCTGTGTAGTAGTGTATCGGGAGGGTTCCTTGTTTGGATTTCTCTTGCGAGACGTCCCATGCACGAAATCGGAAAAAGTCAGGAGTTAAAGGAAATTGGATACTAAGATGGTTATTTTCTTGTTACATATACATATGTGGTGGTATACTTGATGTATGGTTATGCTTAGTGTGAATGGTACAGATTAGATGTATATATGTCATTTATATTTGTTAATGGTACGTGTGTGCATGCATGTAATGTGAAATATATGGGCCCCCCACTAATGTTATGATAGGCATAGATGAGACTTTTCATTTATCTCATGGGATGTGAGTATAGACTAATTGAGTATAAATATATGTTAACGGTGCGTAATGAAATGTGACTTTATGCTACATTGAATCCCGAGGATGGAGTTCTTTTATAAGGGGGAAGAATGTAATACCCGATACTTTCGACATAAAATAAAATTTAATGGGGACTAGTTTAATTCGGTGAAATTAATTAATCAAGGTTGTGAGTAATTAAACTCAGTGTTATTTACAAATTTTAGAGTTGGACTTTAATGATTTGGAATAATTTAAAAGGAATTTTATCTTGAGTAAAAAGTATTCACGTGTGTCACGTTACAATTAAAATATATTTTTGGATAAAAATATTTGGGACACACTTTGAGAGGTATTACGAGCTCATTCAGGCATTTTAGACCCTTAGGAATGGTCCCCGGGTATATATATATGAGTTGGGTAGTTATCGGGGTAATTTAATATTTTATTTGGGCTCTTTTGGGAGTCCAAAGTGGTGGCAGAGGGCCCAACTCGGGAATTGAAGACTAATCCCATTTATTAAGGATTAAATAACCCATTAGGAGTTACAACCAAGAAGCCTAAGAACACCCACACAAGAAGAGGAGCAAGAACCACCTTAGGAGGAAGAAAAGAGGAGGTTCTCCACTATTTTCAGGCAAGGATTCTCTTGTCTTTCTTATTCAAAGTGTACTAATATTATATTAATGTTGATTCCATGCTTAGACTAAGGATTGAATCATATTTTGAGACTGCATATTTAGAGATCTTTTGATTAATGCATGAATTAATGTTAATTATATGACCCATCCCTAGATCCGTAAACTCTCGTATTAAATATGTATTCATGTTTTTTAAATTGATGATTCAATGTGGAAACATATTGTATAACCCTTCAAACAAATATGTAAATCATTGTTGTAGGATAAGAGGAAATCTAGAATTTTCATTTTCCTAGGTCTACAAAGATCATGATGAGTTGATGTAAATCTCGGAAGGAATTTGATATTTAAACATGTTTAGAATGACCCTATGATGTTTAGAGACTTTATCCATACCATGTTTTAAGTTGTTAATTTATTATGAGGATCCTTGGCTTGAGAAGTTTTGAGTAGAAAAATCCCATCATGAGAAAACAACAGTTCTGGGCGTACTAGGGTGTCCGAACTGGTTCAGCCCCTTGCGAACCGGTTCAGGGGACCTAATTGTAGAATTTTTCATTAGCCGATCACGTATCTTTTTGATTTTTTTGATTTAGTTATGATTTTTCTACAAAAGGGTGTGTGAGACCATTTTTTTTTCCAAGTGAGGGATAGAGACTTATTCCAAGATATTAATGACAATGTTATGAACTTATATACATCTTTAAACCCGGATGGGTTGATGTCATGGTAGTGCATGCATGATGACTTAAAATATAAGTAACTATATAAATGTAGAACTCTTGAATAACGTTATACAAAATAAATATGTTAAAGGGTAGGGATGTACCTCGATGAATTGGGTAATTTTGGTAAGGGCACATAGAGGATAAGACCCTAAAAGATACGATAATAATATTGCGATTAATTTAAGGTGAATTAAAATAAAAATAAGTACTCATTTAAGATAATTCAAATGCATAAGTTTTAATTAATGAATAATTTCCTCAAATTATTACCGTATAACGATTTCAAGTAGTAATGTATCCTAATCCTAGTGGGCTAAGTCTAAATGATTAATGTCAGTTGTGATAGTAGGTCAGGTTAAACTACTTCCCTATATTAGAGGATTTTTTTACATATTTACATATAACCCTCATTCACATTAGTTGACTACTTATATATGTACATATAAATCTTATTGAAAACGTAATAAAAAGCGAATAATTATTAATAATTTGGAGTGATTTAAATCTAAGTCAAGAGGATAACATGGTAAAATTATTAATTGTATTGGAATGGTTAGTTTGGGAATAACTATATAGATAATTGTATTGGAAGGGTAGTTTATGAATAACTATACCTATGATGTTTATTGGAAGGGTTGTTTGAGAAAAACTATACTTATAATGTTTTGGAAGGGTTAGTTTGGGGAAAATTGTACCTATATTTTAAAGAGAAGTGAATGATAAAGAAAATGTGATTGTAAGTCTAGAAGGCAATGTATGGGAGTTAATATTTAATCAGGAAGTAGTCGTAGGATATCTTCTTCAAATGTGTTATATAATAACGGGCTAAAAATGTTATGGTTAAGCTGAAAGGGCTATATTTGTATGGATGGGGATTATTTGGTTTAAAGTAGAAATAGAGTAACTGCTTCTACATATTGGATAATAATATGTGTCATATTATTTTTTGTGAGGACATACCTGGGTTTGTGGACCGTCCTATCGTCTTGGGGATTCATGCGTATGGACTGGGTACCACACGTCGGCACCGGTGGGCTTGGCGATTATGTAGGTCATATCGGTACTAGAGGCGCCATCTATAAGAGGTAGGTGTTGATACTGACCAGCCTTTGTCACGACTGGGTATGGAACGTTAACTGACATCCTGCGTAGGGACCGCCCCCAACTTATGTGTGTTTTTTGATGTCCGCCTAGGATCAACGATTCCTCCAGACTTGTCGATAGAACACTAACATGATGCCAAAGATAAATGTCTTCGTGTTATATATATATATATATATATGTATGTATGTATGTATGTATGTATGTATGTATTTCTCCATTTACACAATGTGGTGTGCCTAGTATGGGAATGTGTTCTCTTAGTCTATAGATGTAGACAATGCTCAATGATTATCAAGTTTGTTTAATATAATGACGTGGATAATTAAGGATGAAGATGAGTTTAATATATAATATGGTAGACCATTATTAATGAGAATAATAATTGGGTAGTATAAGGATTTAGACATTAATTAAATAGAATGAATAATGGGGTAGACAATATTAATGAAAAAAATAATTTGGTAGTCTAAGAGAATGAAGCGTATAGTCTAATAGGGTAGACGACGAGCAGTATGAATTAAGTATCAAATTGTCTGAAAAAATAGACTAAGATTATTGAATGTTATATGATGTAAAAATACGAACTGAGTTTATATTAAATTAAGTATCCAACATTATGAAGCCCATTCAGGGGATAGGGTCTTAGGTGTTGATAGCCCAAATTTCATACCCCCTGCCACTGAAGCAATAATATAGAGTACCATCGTCTAACATCCGCGGTCCTATTTTCTATAGAGGAGATATGTACCTTATAGCCCTGTCGCGACCTTATGCATACAGTCTACGACCCTTATAAGTTACATGTCGCGTCCCTCATCATTCAGCTTGCCACGGCATTTTCTCATCATATTAACAGTACAATGCATACACCTCCTATATATAGAGGTCCAGACCTTATGATAGGGGGTCCCCGGGTTCATTTCTTACACTGACATCTAGCTTAGAGTCGGTTATTCCTTCGACATCGCTCAATATAGCTTGGGGGATTCTCTCTAGCATCACAACCGACATCCCAGAGCCACCGAAATCATCATAGTCATGTAATATATCATATTCTCATGCTTGTACTCCTTCCTCGGCCTGATTATTATGTATCAAACCATGCATATAATGACAATGGAGCAACAAAGTAGACGTAAGCCCATTTATACGATCGAACCAATATATATCATGCCTTTTATCTCTCTTTACTCGCCCTATTTGATTATTATATACTTTATACTTGATTTGTTGGTACGAGAATGACAAGTGGGCAATTTCTCGTACCATCAATTTGGCATCGTCTGTGGGAAATGAGGTATCTCAATCTGGTTTCTCTATGTTTTGAGTTCTTAAACACCTTATTTTATTCATGGGGATCATTTGGATCATCCTCTGATGAGTAAATTTTGATTATTGAACTCTATTTTATATTTACACCCTTAAATGTGTATTACATATATTCAGATCTGCTATTGGGTCTCCATTTTATGACGTTAGATCTATTTTACATACCCATGTGATATCGCATCACCTAGATAATGCTAGAAAGATTGATGGGCTTTAGCCCCGTAAAGGTGGGTGATTAGGGAAGAGTTATATTTGCTTATTTTTTATGTTCTTTGCCTATAATCTAGGGTTTATCACTGTAATTGTGCCGTTTTGCGCATCGAGAGGCTATTTTTCCCTGAATAGTCCCTAATAGGTATGTTCTCCATATGTTTCGGAGAAAAACCTCAGCTTTTAGGTTTCAATTCCATGAGTTATGTTCCCTTCACTAACTAGAAAGGGATGCAACCTGGTAGTTCAACTGCCCTTCTTTCCGCGGCCTCTACTAGTGAAGTCGAATCACAGCATCTTCGAAGCATCAAGGAATGGATTCGAGCTCAACTGTGGTGAATTTCATTGTTCAAAGAGCCACGACAGTACACTTATGTGCCTTACCGGCCACGACTTTATCACTAATATCATGTAGTAGCGCAAGCGCTGCATCCCAACTTTATATTTGGTTAATCCAATATTTAAGTGATTACTCACTTTTGTTAGTTTTGTCTTAGATTATATATTTTTTAAAGACTAAGAAAGCAGAAAATGGAAGGAGAATCCATCCAGAGCACAGAAGTCAAACATGAGATTGTGCAATTGTACAATCAACTCAACCATCTCTACGATAGTAATGCTTCACTTCAAACCCAAGTCAACTATTTGACCCAAAGGGTCCTCATGTTAGAGGTCACATCCTTATCCAATATGGGTGCGGCACCCTGGATTATTGTTTCATCAGTTATCACTGCTGCAATCGTACCAAAAGCTCCAGCCCCAGAGGCAACTAGTAAGACCTAGAAGAGGAAGGTGGATAATGTCAAAAGATGCTTCAAAGCCTACACCGCATTGGCCTTCCCAGTTGAGGACATATTTAAGTTCGTAAAGGAGGACAAGATGCTGAGGTGGCCCGAGAAGCTGAGGGCTCCACCCCATAAGGGGAATAAATCCAAGTGGTGCAAATTCCACCAGGATTACGGTCACGACACTGAGCAATGCTATTCTCTGAAAGATGAAATTGAGAGGCTCATAAGGCAAGGGATGTTACAGTGGTTCCTCAAGGATGCCTGAGGGATGCAGCTTAGCTGGAGAGGCCACATTCCTATTTTCCATGCTTATGTTCATGTTTCATCTGTTTTTATTTTATAGTGAAACTCTTCTTAAGTTGTTTTACTATAGACTTTTGTATTGTCCTTACAAAGCTGTATATATATATATATATATATATATATATGAAATCAAGTTCACGTGATAGTGCCATATTTTGACTCTCATTTCCATTAAAGGTTATCTTATAAAAGACTGTTTGTCTTAAACAGATTTTGAATCGAGACAATATGTTATATCGGGAATGATAATATCTAAATAGGCCCATAACACCCATCGTGATGCCTGATTGTCTGAAAGCAAGTGATAATTAAAAATGGCGAAAGCAACTATTGAGAGGAGTTATCTAAATTGGTCTGAAACATCACTTATAGGGACTACATTCCAGCATATTATGGCTACATTCTTGAAAGCATTTATCAGAAAGCGTTATTATGCATGGGGGCTTACAATGCATGTTCTTAGCTTTCGGGATGCACCATTAGCCATTGGGTCTTATAGTGCCCATTCTTAGCTTTCGAGATGCGTCAGTATCCATGGGGGCTTATAATGCCCGTTCTTAGCTTTGGGGATGCGTCATTAAGCCTTGGGAGGCTTGATTGTATCCCATATATTAGTTGTGGGTGGCTTAATAACATAACCCAGCCTACAGATGCTTGATAGTATCACGTACATTAGTTATGGGTGGCTTAATAACATAACCCATCCTGGGGAGGCTTGATAGTATCCCGTATATTAGATGTGGGTGGCTTAATAACATAACCCATCCTGGCAGGCTTGATGGTTTCCTGCATATTAGCTGTGGGTGGCTTAGTAACATAACCTAGCCTAGGAAGGCTTTATATATATCCAAACATAGCTTGGGGAAGCTTCATAATACCTAGCTCGGGGGGACCTGAAAATAACCCAATCGACTAAAGGAAGCTATGGAGCCCAAATAAAGTGACTAAAGGAAAGCCATAAAAGGCTGTTAAAGTGACTAAAAGAGCTTGTAGCACTAATATTATGAACCATACCAAAGCTACAGAAGGATGGTCCCAACCTAGCATGCTGTCATGAATTTCTTAGCAAGGGCTTGTAAGGAGCCCCAACCCTATTAATGTGGTCACTACCATCAAAGAGTCCATTAAATCATTTAGAGGGGATGTATCAAAATAGGTACATTATTGAATTGCTAAAAGGCCGCAGTTGGGATGTAAACCACTCACAGAAACTCAACTGTAATATCTAGACTCGCAGGCATCGTGGGAGAACTGATTATTATTAATCCGTAACCCCAAAGCTATTTCTCGTTGGCACCGCAACTAGCATTCTATTTTGCCTATAAAGGAAAAATAAAAGTTGTGAAACGTTTGAGGCAAATCACAACATGCCATAGCCTTTTTGGAGAAACCATTTATATAATGTTATCACGACCTTATCCGCAGTTACTAAAGTTTTGCAAGCTCATTCAATCAAGCAATCAAACGTCAAAGAAAACAGTGAAGAAGGTGTTCTCTCTACAAAAATAGAGATACATTCAAATAGGAAGGAGTATTTAAAAATCATCTATGTAAGTTTTGAAACAATGGAGAAATAAGGCATGAATGTAAAGTACAGAAAATATTGATTTCCAGAACAGGCCGTAGCTTTGATGATAAGATTCACAGAAGTTTAAAAAGGAAGCAACCCTATATATCAAAAGAAGGATCAGAGGCTAAAACCTTAGCAAAAGATTAAAGTGTGCAAGTTATACACTCAAAAGGCCGCAGCCTTGGATATTATAAAAAATTACAAGACGTAAAGGGGGCCGCAACCCCATGCTCAGTATTGAAAGAAATAAGATTAAGAGGTTGCATCATCTTCTTCATTTCCCTCTTCATCATCTGTAGTAGTCTCAGTCTATTGCTCTTCTGTCGCGGGCTCTACCTCAGCCCTAACTCTGGCTCTCTCCTCAACTGCAGCCTTTATCTCAGCCACACATTACAAATGTTCATAATCATCAAGGACCCAGGCAATAACTGTTTTTTTAGATTCAGGAAATTTTTTTATAACCCTGTGATTAAGCTCCTGGTAGCCGCGAAGGTAGGCTTTGTTATTGATAATAAAGAAATCCTTACAGCCTTTGAATGAATCCACGATATTGTCTATAGCCAATTGAAGTGCCTTAGTATGGTCTTTATCTTTTTTCTTGATGGTCGCGGCATGATCTTCCTCTAATTTCTTAATGGTCGCGGCATGGGCCTCAGCATCATTTGCAGTTTTGCTATTCAGTTCATTAAACTTCTTCTGGAGGAGTTTAAGTATTCTATTTGATGAGGCCACAGCCTAGGCAACTTCAACGTCTTGAGATTGAGCAATTTTCAATGAGGCTGCAGCCTGTTGAAGCTATCCTCAGACTCCTTCTTAGCTTCATTTGCGGCCTTAACCTTCTTGTTCGCATCCATCTTACACGCCTCAAGTGCCGCGATAGAGAACTTCTTCCCAACTGGAAAAGGAAGCAACCCTGGCATTCTCCAGGTCAACGGAGTGCACTCTCTCTGCGGCCTCCTTCAGCTTATAGAGGGCTTCTTACTTCTGCTTCTGGGATATTACAACGTTCGTGGCTTGTAAAGATATTTAATGTTAAAAGTAAAATATGAAGTGTAAAAATGATGCTGAAAAGGTAAACTTGCACTACCCTCAATAGGATGTGGAGGGCGTAATCCTGTAAGTCATCACGGTCTTCATCCACAAGATGATCAAGGTCCATAGCATCGGGAACCCTCTTCATTCTATGGACAACCCTCACAATTGTGTCCCAAGAAAATTCAGGGTTGGGCTGCCTATGCTGTGGCTACGGATGACCATCAAGACCAACACTGGCACAGTATTGAGGAGAAGCCAGGTTGGCATTGACAATCACTATTATCGGAGGTGGTGAATTTGAATCAAGGATTAGAGATGTGTTGCAACCTTCGAGCTGTTCAAAAGTTAACATTAACCCTGCCACGACCAAATCTGCTCTAATATCATCGTTAAAATTACCCTCAGGCCTCTCATGAGGGGCCAACTCCTCAACCTGGAGTGGGGGCACATCAGTATCTGTATGATCTGCAGCCTGATTTTGGGGAGCGGTAGGACTAACTTGGTCACAAGAAGGGATTAAAGCAGGAGCTTTGGACGTTGTCCTCTTCCTTTTCCTTTGCTTGGCTATGTTATTGAGGATAGATGCGTCCTCATCCATCTCAGCAAGCTGAGTTGCTAACATATATCTATTAATTTCCTCATGTGAGAAGAAATAAAACAGGATCAATATCAAATCTTAAAGCATTTACCGCGGATTCAAAAATCAAAGAGAATAGTATTACCTCTAGCACCCATAACTTTTGGAACAGACATATTGGGAAAGAAGCCTCCCTTGTAGATTGAAGCAGAGGTTATAAGAGTGTTGAACTTCTTCTTGTTAGCAGGAATTTACACATCCTCCCCAACTCTCTTCTCTTGTCACTCACTCAGCTGCAAATTATCAAGAATTGCATAAAAATGCAAAGGTTAGTACAAAAGGAAAATGTAGCGAATAATGTGCAACTGTAAAATTGGGACGCGACTATAATTTAAAGAGTATGACGCATCATCTTAGAGGTTCTCTCTCTCAGTCTCTTGGGGGTGGATCTCCCACCATTCTTCAGAAATGAAAACATATTTGCCCTTTCACTTCTTACACTGGTAGGCCTTCGAGAATAAAGGGTTTCTTCTTTATCGCGGATAGAAAAGTAATAATACCCCGAAAATTTTACGAAGTTTTCCTTTGGGTGGTAGAAGTAGAAAAACTCCGCAGTAGTAATGTCTTTCTTAAATTTCTTCTTCCACAGCACAATAGCTGCAAGAATTGCCCTCAAGCCATTGGGATCTAATTGGGATGGGTCTAACTTCATCATTTGGAAAATTCTTCTTACTTCAACTGGCACAGGTAGCTACATCCCATACACAAAAGCGTGAAGGGGGAAGCAAATCCCCTCATCAGTAATCACAGATCACGACTTTGTTATGTGGATGGTGCCGTGTAAACCACATTGTTAGGAAATTCAAAGTCCTCAAACACCTGATCAACCCACTCTTGGGTCATAGTGGTGCAGACACTACGTGAAGCAAGAGGTCTCTCAACCCTCCCAGATGTACCAGCAGGTGCGTCCCTAACCTCAGATGTAACCACTATCACGGTATCTATATCCATTGGTTGGTTGCTTTAATTAGCCTCTTCCTCCATGACCGTGGAGTCTGAGTCTACATCTAGAACTATATAGTTTAGGTAATTTCTCAACTGGCATAGCTATATTGTCCTTAAAGGACGCACTGAAGGAAGCTCAGGAGGAGAAACTCCAAAGTGTTTATTCCAAAAGTTTTTAAAAAATTTGTTAGGATCAAAACTCATATGGCTGATGCAACACCTGAAAGCAGAGAGGGTCTGCAGTTAGGGGCTGCAACCAATATGGTCATATAGGCCTCTTAGAGGCTGCGATAAGAATAATGATATATCAAGTTTGAAGGATAAAGTATAAATGTTAGAAAATTTGGCTAACTACAACGTGTTGGGCTCTAGATTCCTAGAAGTCAACTTCTACCGTGGCAAATTATTTCGGGGAATGAGATTTGTATTCTTTCATGCCACAGACATTTATTATTAGCAAAGCGCTGCGGACACTATCCCAAGGCCAAGGTAAAAAGTTTATATATGGGTATTGCTAAATGATGTCGTAGCCATTCATACATAGGATACGACCCCCATATGTTATAGGGTGCGGCCCTAGTTTTTTTATTAACTAGCCGCAACCCCTTTCATTCATTAGCCTAAGGGTAAAAGTTAATATTTATCGTTCAAGCATTTTTATGAGGCCGCAGCTAGACATGCCACATGGCACGGATAAATTCTTTAACAGGTGAGTATTTAGGGTTGCCTAATTTAAAAATTAAAGCCTGGAATGTGAAAGATTTGCTCAAGAACACTAAGAACAGAGTAAATCCCTAAGAGTCCAATCCAAGCCAATAAAATTTTCATTCATTAGGTTATTTTAACAAGTATTTATGGTGTTAGGAGCTTATTTTAGCAACTGGAGATTGATTCAAATAAAAGAGCAGTCAACTACTAGGATCCCAACAATCAAAAGAATTCAAATGGGTTCAGTTCGTTATGGAATTAATAGACATGGGTTCAAATGTCAATCATCTACAGTAGCAGGCATGAATTAAAAGCATGATTTTCAGAAATATGATAGAAGATGAGGAAACTAGTTGGAAGATTACCTCGGAATCGAGAAGTGAGGTTACTCAGCTTCAAACCACCTAGCGCCAACACAGAACCGCCACATGTTGCTTTGGAATATTGTCGAAAAAGACAAGATAAGGAATTAACAGAGTTTTTCTTTCGATATACTATCACAGATTTGGGAACCATAATGAATGCCACAGGTGGTTCCATTTATATAAGAGGGCGCGGGAAGACGAAGCATCATTTTGGAAATAGTTACCGTAGAGTCAACCTGCCGCGATACTAATAACATCAAGACGCATTGTCAATTCTTTGGCACTACGCCTCGGAAGCTTATTGATAGCACACATATCGTACCACCTGCTGCAGAAGCAATACTATAGAGTACCATCGTCTAACAACCGCGGACCTATTTTTTTATAGAGGAGACATGTACCTTACAGCCCTGCCGTAACCCTATGCATACAGTCTGCTGCCCTTACAAGTTACATGCTGCATCCCTCATCATTCAGTTGGCCATAACATCTTCTCATCACAGCAACAGTAAAATGCGTACACCTCCTATATATAGTGGTCCACACCTCAATATAAGGGGTCCCGAGTTCATTTCTTACACTGATATCTAGTTCAGAGCTGGATATTCCCTCGACATCGCTCAGTATAGCTTGGGGGCTTCTCTCTAGCATCATAACCGACATCCCTGAGCCACCAGAATCATCATAATCATGTATTATATTCTATTATGATTCTTGTACGCCTTCCTAGGCCTGATTATTATTTATCAAACAACGTACATAATAAGAATGGAGCAACACAGTGGACGTATGCCCATTTATATGAATGAACCACTCTATATCTTGTGTTTTATCTCTCTTTACTCGCTCTATTTGATTATTATGTACTTTATACTTGATTTTCTGGTACGAGAACGATAAGTGGCGATTTCTCATACCATCAGGTGTGAATACTCATTTTCAGTTAATGCATAGCTAGATGGCCTATTCTTTTCCCCTCCGATTCAATAATGGAGTTTATAGTTGGCATTTTGTTTGAGGATACGAGTAGGAATGCTTCTAGATGAGTGGTGAGATACATAGTATATGCGAGCGTCGATGGACAGACGTGGAGTATGAGTTAGTTACATTTTGCATATTTATTGGTGAAAAATCGTTGCAATACTAGGGCTCTGAACCAAATTAAAAATGTCCCCCCAGGTATTCTTAATGACAGGTATAGCAGGACTGATGATAGATCAGACTTGCAGTCGCATTGGACTTAGTGAATTTCGCTCCATTAATTCTAGTATAGGTTGTACTTAAGCATTTGGTTGTTTTATTTCGTATTTGATTTGTATGGGCATAAGCCCAATTGTTTATTTATAGAAGTTGTACTTAGCTTACATTATGGGCATTGTATGATGATTCAGTTTTATTATTAATGTATTAAATCAATTTTATCCACATGTTTTTATTCATTGCAAATTTTGATATATCAGAAAGAAATTTTTATTCCTTCAGTGGTGAGAATGGTATAAATTGTTAATAAGCATCTTCGACGTATTGAGCCTGACCAGCCTTTACGTGAGAAAATGGGGGTTGTTACACTAAATGAAACCTAAATTTACAATATAAAAAAGTTAAGACCCCATCTTGAATTATTTTAGATTGATATTTAATTGGAATCATGATTTTTATAAAACTTGAATTTTTATAAATATATTAAGGTTTGTAGGTTGGGTAAAAAAGTGAGACTGGTAGTTGTGTTTTCTGGTGTCGCGTTTTAATCGTTGTGTTTATAAAAAATATTATTAAGTGTCGTATCGTGTCATGTTTTATTTGGGTCTTTTTCATGGTGGAAAAAATTGATTTCACGTAGTGTCGCATTTTTTTGTGTCGTGTCCGCATTAGGTCAAAAAATAAACTTTCATGTTCTGTAGTGTCGTGTCTTAATTATGTCGTGTGTGGTAAAAAAAATCGTGTCGTGCCTTATCTAACACAAATTAATTGGCATTAGACATGACATCAAACTGAGTTTAACAAAAAAAAATTACTACCTAAAAAGATATAAAACTGATTTAAAAAAAATTACTATCAAAACTTTTTTCGTGTCATATCGTGTTTTAATTAGGCCATGTTTGTATTTGGTAAAAAAAAATCATTTTTTGTGGCATTTAATTACGCAGGTTTCGGGTTATATGATAAAAATAAAAACTCTTGTAAGATTTATTTTAATTTAGTTGTGTTCGTGTTCCTTTTTTTAGGCGCTAAAATTGCATTTTAGCATGATATGATTTTGTTGTGATTGAATAAAAAGGAGTAAGAGAAGGTTTGGAGATCATTGTTGTAGGTAAAAAATTCATCATTACGTTTGTCGGTTGGTGGTGCGGAGAGAATGAAATCACCCCACCGAACGAGATTAATATTGAGAGGCGTCAATTTGTCCACTCTCTCATTACCATATTAGGGGTGTAGAATATGAGTGTTATTAGTAACCTTTTTCATGCAAGTGTTACGAATAAAATACTTAGTACCCTTTTGTCTCGTCTTAACACTCTTGTTGATAGACCAACTTGAAATCCTTGCACTAACGGTAACGTTTTCATTAAATCTTATTATATTTACCTTGTTAACACTAGTCTTAACACTCCCTTTTATGAATTTTGGAATAAATTTTGGCTTCTTAAAATTTCTCAAAAATAAAAATACTTCATTCGCTTGTGCTGAATAGAAAACTTCTAACTAATGGTCATATGTTGGTGAGAGGTATCACTGCCAATGTGGATTTTAACTTAGGTAAGACTTGGTTTAATCTTATTTGGACTCCTAATAATTTACTTGTTTTTGAAGGAAAACACACCTTACCTCACTTCATTGCCAATATCGGTGACAATGATATCAAATTAGCTTTCGGGGTAAATGACAATCAATTGATGATGTGATAATACTTCATGGGTGTTTTCACCTACAAATGAGGTTAAAGGAAAAACCAATGGTAGTTATAATGGAATGATTTAAACAGAAATCTTTGGAGGATTTGCACTAGATGAACAAGGAGGGCGGAATGTTGGCTTCTATTTATTTGTTCATGCTGTTTACAATATGTTATTCGTTTATGTAGTTTTACTCCTTGACTACAAAAAGAAAGGTAAAGCATTCTCAGCCCATATTCTATTTTTGAGGGTTGGTATGGTAAATAAGAGGTAATAGCCCAAATTTTTTTTTGTCAATTATGTAATATAAAGGTGGTGAACGATGTTGTTTTTATTGGAAACTCCGATGGAAAAATGTTATGCCTGAGAGTATTAGTCTTGAAGTGGGTTTAAGCTGATCCCAAGAATACATTTCGTTACCAATGTGATCATACTCGTGGTTCAACTAGAATTAGTCATAATCTTTATCAATCGAACGTTAAAAAGGTCAAATGTACTTGGTACAAGTTGGGATATTATCTAAAGATTAAAAACCAAGTAAAAAATAATGATTTTCTTTTGAATTTGTTATGATAACAGAATAAATAAAAAAATTCATATGTTCTGATTTAATTTTGAGGATTTAAAAAAAATATCCAACCATTTTTTTCATTTTTCATTTTTCTTTTTTTATAATGTCCTTGTTAGCAAAAAATCCAACATGTTTTTATTGAAACTTTTTGCTTGTTCTTTGATATATATATAATAAAGTAGGAAACTTATGTATGTCATAAGATAGAACGATGATGTCATCAAGATGAATTTTTTTTGTACGTCTTATTTTGCCCTTGCAAATTTTGGATTCCCCCTCTTTTGACACACTCTAATTTCTTTCCCCCTTTTTTTCAAAATTCAAACATAAGGGTAGAATAGTATTTCTCACATACTCACCCTTACACTCAATTGTCTAAGGCTACCCGTCTCATTTCTTTTCCTTACTTTACCCCATATCTCATCTATCTATCTATCTATCTATCTATCTATCTATCTATCTATCTATCTATCTATCTATCTATCTATCTATCTATCTATCTATCTATCTATCTATCTATCTATCTATCTATCGGCATAACAATGGATGGTATGATTTTCACTATTGATCTTTTCACTTTGAGCAGTAATATACTCTAACCATGTCCACCTCAAATCCATAACCAGAACCCCGATCCCCACCACCCACAAGAACCTCTCAATGACCTGCTCCACCACTGCCAACCTCCAAGACCTCCACACCTCTACCACCACCACTTCGTAAGAGTGTGTCTTCAACTTCGCCGCTGGATGCGCCACTTTTCCAGAAAATGTCCTAAAAAAAACTGAATCTGAGCTTTACATCTGGCGCAACGCCGGTATGAGCATCATGGAAATGAGCCACAGGGGCAACGATTTCCTCTCCATCATCCAAAAAACCGAATCAGATCTACGCTCCCTCCTCAGCAACCCCGAAGAATACACCGTCCTTTTCCTCCAAGGCGGTGCCACCACCCAATTTGCTGCCATTCCTCTCAACATTTGCAAACCCAATGACCCTATCGATTTCATAATCACTGGATCATGGGGTGACAAGGCCTTTAAAGAAGCCACCAAATATTCCAAACCCAATGTTATCTGGGTAAGCGATATGGTGGAGGAGGAGAAGATCATGAATGGGCAGTTTAACTGTTAGTTGTTTTTTTTACCTCAAACCCATTCTTAGAAAGATTTTATGTTTCCATACACACTCAACCCACACAAAAATTAGACAATATTAGCACTATTTTTTTTGTTTGAATCTAGACATTTGATCTTATTTAGGGGTTATTTTTTATGTTAAGACTCAAAAATGATTTGGTGACACACGTGTTATACAGCTGAAGAGTCTATGAAAGAAACACGAAGAGTCTCTCAAAACTGATTTGGTTACTCACGTGACTCACTTTTTTTTTCTTTTTTTCCCTCTAATCCATGTACTTTGGTGAAGAGTCTATGAAACGCACGGTATTGAGCTGAGACAATGATGCTTTTCATTGTCACATTGAGAGCCCCTTTAGTAAGATAGTTCATTGTGTGAACTCAGCTATGATATATGTCTTACATGTGCTGAGGTATGATTACCTGCAAACATAATTTGTTTTCTTTTTTTATTTAAAGAAAAGTTTTATATTTGGGGTTTTCTATTTTGTTCTATTTTAATCTTTCTTTTATGATTTTTAGATATTGAAATATAGAACCCACTAGATGGGATTTCTCTAATGTTAGTACTTCCGCCCTTGTTAATCTTTATTTTTAATTTTTTTCCTTTGGTGTGATAGATCTTGTAATATGAATTATTTGATCTGCAATTTTATATTTGTGTTGAGTTTTTAGGGTAGTTTTTCTTCTTTTCGAGATATGGGTTTATATATGGACCATGGAGAGATTTTTAATTTGTTATGTATTATAGTTTAGATTTAGATTTTATATTTAAGTTTTGTTAAATTAAAAACGATATAACAACAAATTTAATTTTTACACAAGGCACGACTACAATTTGTGACACTTATGATTGAATTTCACGTCTCACTTATTTTAAATAGATTGTAATTTCTTGGTCTATGCAAATTTGCTGATTTTGAGTCTAAATAGGGGTTTATTAGTTTTATATCTATAAGGGTTTATTTAATATCTAAAAAAGCACAAATAGTTTATACAAAAAAAGAGCATAAATAGTTAAGTTTGTTATTGTCGGTCGGCTACAATGTGCACAAAAAATGACAATGTGTATTCATTTTCCTAAAAATTGTCTCAACTACTGTTGAAGGTACAACTAATATTTAATGTATATAGTTGTTTTGCAGTCTTTGTTCTATGGGGGAATATGAAAAAAATTGCTAAATAAAGTTGTAAAACATTTGAGTAATTTAATTGCTCCATCATTTATTTTTGGATTCAATTAATTAAAATAAAGCATAATCATTTATTCTTAATATTGAGTGCAAGGTTTGAGTATTTTTTTTTAAATTTTTGCGGGGTTTTCATTTATGGAATTTGTTTTTAAAGGGTTAATTGGTGGATAAATGAGTATGTGTTGCAATTTTATTTCGTTTAGTGTGCAAGTAGATGTTTCGTTGAAGTTTTAATTATATGTGTGCATAGTCCCCATGAATATAGTTCTTCCCAATGCACACTATGGTTTGGCTCAAGAATATAATGACACCTTTAGAAAGTATATTGACTATTGTTGGGCTCAATAACCATTATTACACCAGTGTCCTATTAAAACAAAAGGAATTTTAATTCCTATAGAAAGGATATAGTTAGCTGTAAGATGTTAGATAAATTGTGAATCACAATTTTAGGTCGGTTCCTTCACACCGTTAATAAAAAACGAGGAATTACACTGTGACTGAACTTATGAGCGAAAAAGTTGTGGAATGTGGGGGCATGGACCATTACAAACTTTTTATGGTAAATAAAAGTTTATTTTTTAACTGGATAAAATACTCACTTTCAATTTACACAAATGAAAATATACTAAAAAATCAGCTTAAAGCAATCACCATCTATTTTTCACCAACACCATTTTTTTTACACTCCGGACGATTCAAAATCTTATTTTTTTACATAACTTGAAAGCAATCCTAATAAAAGTTACATTATGACATGACATCTTTTTTTAATAAAACATGAGTTCGATTAAAATAAAAGTGACATGCTGTCATACGACATGAAATCATATTTTTTTTACTTATCTCGAAAAAAAATAAAATTATGTGTCATGTTTTGTAAAAATAATTATCACGAGAGGTAAATCGGAAGAGTGCAAAAAAATAAAACTTGCGGTGATTATAAGTTGTTTCTGGAAATTTTATTTTTTATGGATTTTGTTTAGTAGTTGTGGTTTTATTTAAAAAAAATATTATTTCACATAGTTTCGTGCCATGTCACTTTTATTAGGATCGTGTTCATGTTTCATTAAAAAAAAAGATTTTTGTGTCGTGTAATAATGTGATTTTTATTTGAGTTCTTTTAATGCCAGGTTGAAAAACATAAGATTTCGTATGGTTCTGGAGTACATATGAAAAAATATTTTTTGAGGGGGTATAAAAAAGTGGTGTTGGATTAAAAGCATCGTAAAAAATTTGTGATTTTTTTGGGTTGACTTTAAAGTATAATTTTATTGTACATTTTTATTTGTATAAATTGAGAGTGATAGTGTTTTTTTATTTATTTATATGCGGTTGCAAAATAAATTTTTAAGATTACAATAAAAAGTTTGTAATGGATTTCTGCCCCCACTTTTTGTCACTTTTTCGGTCGTACGTTCTATCAAAGTAGAATTTCTCATAAAAACATGTTCCAATGAAATGGGTGCAAGTTAAAAATATCATATGAAATGAAAATTTTAAATAAAGACAAACCTAATTATTAATTGGTTTGTTATCTTCATTGTAATAATCATTTAAGAAGACGCATGTCGGGGTAAAACATGTATACATACTACAACTAATTGTTACTTACTTTTCGAAAATAAATTCTTTTTCATTTTTTTCTTTAATTTCTAACCATTTTCTCCATTAACATATACTTTTGTTTTTATGGTTTGTATTATTTTTTTGTTATTTCTATTTCCCTTAAGAACCATAAATAAGTTTTAAAATATTGGAATTGGATATTTTAAGAGCTATTATGTAAAAAAAATCCGATGGAATTGTAAACCAACGTAATCTGCAACTTTAATCGTTAGTCCAGGTTGGTTCTGTTCTAACATGAAGTCAGTGTGAGTTGTTTCAAATAATGGAGAATTAAGCCATCCTGGTATATGTTTAGTAGTAAAATCGAAATAAAATGACTGAAGTGTACCTTTACATATGGTAATAAGCACGTAGAATACCGTGATAACTAAACCACACCCGCTAACAATCATCGTGTCATCAACACAGGCGTGCCCAATGGGTATACATGTTTACACTTATTTTCTATTATCAACGTGCCTTCAGGCACGGGCATACCCTAGTGTGTGTATGTGTGTGTGTGTGTGGGTGTGTGTATATATATATATAATTCTCCATTTTTAATAAAGAATATTATCAGAATGTAAAATGATAAAAGAACTCTAAGAAATGGCAGTATGATTTTTTTAGGCACTCAGAATTTATTCAAATTGAAGAAAAAAAAGCCCTTATTTGGAGTCTAACAATGTAAGGATAAGCTATAGCAAAATCATCAATGAATGATCCAAAATATCTTGAGAATGGGTTCTTGTGCGGTTTAGCTTTGAAAATGAGCCTAATGTCATCATGCACCTCTCTAATGATGGACAAACACTTCATCTGTAATGCCTCGTACTTTTACGAATATTTCAATTGCATAAATGGGTGTAATTTGGTAATTTGAGGAATTTTAGTGAATAGTAAATCTATATTAATAAGAGTCAGATGCTTACCGATGCGTGCTACATTTACTTTGGAGACTGAGTAAATAAGTCAGAATGTTTTTATGTCATGTCGCAGCTGGGTAAAGCGACGAGAATTATTTTACGTTGTAGGGAACCGATATTGAGATGTGTTGGGTTTAATTAGTGAATTTAAGTTAAGTGACTCGGATGGAGATTTCAAGTGCACGGTTGATTTTGGAATGGCCAAGATAGTCAGAACAGAGTATCTGGGGGAAGTGTTTAGGTTCCGTAATTGAGTAAACGAGTCATTTTTTGGGTTTAAAATGGATAAACCCTTATTCTCTCTTAAAAAGGCATAAGAGAGAGAGAAAGAGAAAGAAAATAAAGATAAGAGAAAGAAGAGAGAGAAAGAAGAGAAAGAGGGGATTCCGAGGGATTATTGAATTGAGTGGCCACGGGGAGGGGATTCCGAGAGAAAGAAGAGAAAGAAGAGAAAGAGTCAAATTTTATCCACGAGGAAAGTATTTACTTGCTTTATTGAATTGAGTGTGTGTATCTCATAATATAGTTGGTAAACTGTATGATTTTGGGTTAGAGCCCTTAAAATAAATTTGGAAAATCTGAGTTTAAGTTTACAAATTGATGTATTGTAAACTCTTAATGATTTCTAGTGTTAAAAACATGTTAATGGAGTGCAAAATTCAATTGAAATGGGAGTAATGATAAAACTAGGGCTTTAATGGTTTTAGAGTTTAAACCTAAGAGAAATGGTTTAATACCACAAATAGATTGAGGTGTTAGTTATAAATCAGTGTTAGAATGATTATAGAGTTGTTGGTTGAGATTAGAAACCATTAAAATGGAAGTTGGGTTGATAGTTGGGTATTTTAGAGATTAGGAAATCGCCCAAACAGTCAAACAGGGAAAATCGATTCGGGTCTAGACCGAATCGATTCACATAAGGGGATCTTTAAGGATGTCTCAGGCCGAATCGATTCGCCTTTGAGGACCTACTTGCAGAATACTTTCTGAATCGATTTGTATGGAAATCAAACTTATTCTCTAGCTCGAATCGATTCGCATTTGGGGCGAAGCGATTCGCATTTGTTGAATTTGGCAGTTTCCTTCTTTGAGTTTAGGGGGAGTTAAATTGAAATTGGAGATTATTATGGGGGATTATAGTTATGATATTAGGACTCCTAGATGATGGTATTGAGGGTGAGTAAACATTTTAATTAAAGAGAGAACCTTGGATTAGTTTAGTGTACAATTCGAAGAACAGACCTAGTGAATGTTCGGGTCGAGCAACATTCGAGAGAGAGGTCTTCGGCAAGTGTGTAGAGATATTTATGTGGTTAGAATATATATGGGCTGAATACATTTGAGTAAATTCTAGGATGCGATTAGGATGGATTCGAGGATATGGGCTAACGAGGAATAAGAGACTATCTGATACGTCTATTGACGACTAATATTATAGGTGATGTGATACCTATAAAATCCAAATAATTCGATAGTATACTTATTTGTTAGTACGAATTGGCGTATTCTGAGTATATTTAAGTCCTTAAAAGTGATTAAAGTGCTAGTTATATATTAAGTAGGAGAATAGTTATAAGTTTAGTATTGTAAGTGTGTGAATACTTATATACTATTACGGATGGGAACATTCGGGGTTATTGGCTAACGCTATGAGAGTTTGGCAATTTTAGCCATATGTATATTAGGAATTGATATATATATATATATATATATATTATATATGGGAGTTGTTACTGTATATATGTATATGAATAAATATATCTATGTGAATGGTATATTTGTACTTTAGAAGCTGGTTCCACAAGCTTCCCTGAGCATAGTGTTGGACAACCAGATTATATATATTTTTTCTACTGCGATCCAGGGAGGTTGCGCGATATGGGTGAATCCCCTGGCTTAAGGAGAAGGGAGAGTATATCCCCTGGTCATATCGTCCCGTATACGAGTGGGATGTTTATATCCCACTTTCAGGAGGGAACATGACCGCCTCCACCGTAGTGTATTTTTACCATGACCATGAGTGAGTCTGGCTTGGTATCGTGGTTGAGTGAGTATACTGTAACACCCCGCCTAATAAAATACCGGGCGATCACTCCTATATCAAATTATAACAGGAGTCTCATATGGATCATTCTTAGCATCACTGTCGAAAATCCATTTAATTACTAATAACCTATTAGGCCGGTGTCAAAATTTTAACTTTACTACTCTTTTTAACAATTACAATAAAAACATCCACACAGTTTATGTGTAAATGAAACTGAAAGGAAAAATGAAATGAAATAAATAACCGAATACTCGGTTCAAATATACAACCATATCGAATGTTTTGCAAAAGAATAAATAAATATAGTTGAGCCATTGGCCCTAATGCATATACAATACCTCCTATCTAGAGTACAATGAAAGAAGCGTCTATCAAGAACCCGCATGCATCCATAGCTGTTGCAGCAGGCATGTGACTCGAAGGAAGTGTCATCCAGGTGTCCCTGTGTCTGGACACCTATATATATATAATATATAACAAGAGAGGAAAAAGTAGATAAACGGTTTAGAGACGGAGTTTGAAAATATTTTGCAAGTGCATTAATGCTTTATTTGTTTAGAAATAGGTTTTCTCATATTTAGATTGGTATCGCACTTGACCGGGCGAAAAAAGTGTGTTCGTGTGAGGACACAATCGTTGTGTGTTTCGCCGCCGCGATACAAAAGAACCTAAGCTACTACTACACTTGACAAGCAAGCACAGCGGTAAGTCGGGTATCGTAAGAAATCCATAGGGAGTGATTGAATTTTAGATGTTAATTTCTTTAAAACTTCAAGAATAAAAATGGTGTAAAATAAATAAGAAAAGGTGATGGTTGGTTATGGTGACTAAAGACAAAGAGAAGTTACGCTACACAAAAGTAAAGTGAGGATCGAGATCGCATTCTACCACACGGATCGAACAACTACTAATTAGAATTTCGATTCGAAAACATTTAATCGATAATTTTCAATTAAGCATAAACATCACACAATAAGGAATTTAAGCCAAAGTTGCGAGATTAAGCATTTAATCAAAAATGGTCACACGCGGATTAAATTCGGATAATCGCTATAAACACTAACGTTGCGTGACAAAGAAAGTTAAACGCATAATAATCCGACTTTAATACGCGAGGTTTCAATTAAATGCAATTTTGCACGAAACCTAGTTTTCGGAGCTCGAGGCCCGAAAATGGCGGAAATGAAATCCCGACCCTATTTATTTAAGGGTGCATAGTGAACTAAACTAAATTTTGTTAATTAAACTAGGAAAGAAAGAATAAAGCAAGAAAACCTAATTATGAAAGCATGAAAATTATCTAGAAAGCAAGGAAATAATGGAAAACAAACTATATTAATGGTAGAGGAGATGAATAGTCAACTTACTAACCAATTAGATTGTCAATCCAAAGAGAAATGAAGAAGAACCATCCAAAACCCCAAAACCCTAACTATTCTAACCTAAAATCGTGTATGTACTGATATATGGTCTTATTACAACAAAATTGGCTTATATAGTAAGTTGGAATAAAAATAAAGAAGAAAGAAAATAAGGCAAAATATCTGCAGAAAACAGAGCATCGATCGATCGACCCCTTTGGTCGATCGATCGACCTAGGCAAAAATTTGGCAAATAAGAATGGTCGATCGATCGACCAAATGGGTCGATCGATCGATCAAGTAGGGCAGAATGCAGCAGCCTACTGCATTCCTTTTTTCTTCTTCTCCTTCTCCTCTTTTGCTTCCTTGTTTTTCCTCCGCTGAAATCGTCGTAACTTCTTCGTTATGCATCGGAATCGTGCACCGTTCGCGGCCACGCAAAGCTAGAGAGGAGGGATACAACTTCTGTGTGATGTCGGGCCAGGAACCCAAGCTGTGAAAAGACTAAAATGCCCTTGCGCGTGCGATTGTGTATGAAACTTCACCGGAATGCGTCCGAACTTCATACGAAGCATCCAAATACCTATAAAAGCTCAATTAACCCCTGTAAAACATGTTAACATAGAAATCCGAGGTTTTCTGGTTAACGAGCATAAATATAGGGATTAAGATACCCTAGGAGGCTAATAACGCGTAGGTTAACAGGTGAAATACGCAATATTTGCGTCGTATCACACCCCCTAACTTACACATTGCTAGTCCCAAGCAATGAAATAGGAAACAACAAAAACTACAAGAAAACCAAAAGAAGGAGAAGGTAAAAAAGTATGGTATAAAATCGTAAGGCCACTTTCGCGGGCGATTCGATTGCATTTAGCGTATGCAATAAGCCCTTAAACCCCTAGGTTACCCTAGTGGACGAGTGTCGTCTCGTGAGGGTTTTCAGGGATGAAACCCACAAACATCATATGGTTTCCTCAAAATATGCCCAACCCAACATGCGACAAACTCAACAACAACGAAAAAGATTTCAAACATGTTATTAGCATATTGAACGAATTCAAGCTAAAGTCCGTTGTTATTAACAAGTTGAACGCACCTCATAGAATTGAAACTTTAAAACTGGGAAGGGGAGAGAAAATGCACAATATGATTTGGTAAAAACTTAAATAAACCGGATAAACATAAAGGCATGCATATATTCAGTCCTCAATGGCATTACGCTCATTAAATGAATTCACTATGAAAAGGGAGGTAATACACGGGACATGCGGGCATAAAGAGTAAATGTAAATGGAAACTAGGCCGCACACATGTCACAAATGAAGAACTCTATATATAAAATGAAAAGCTGTAATCTCAATGAAAGGATACCGCACACTAAAAGAGGCAAAATGCATTTTCACAGATTATCAAAACTATTATGACTTTTAAATTAATGCACCCTAAGATCACATAGGACTTTATAGGGTTATAATGTAGGTTTGGGGTTAAGGTACGAAATGAAAGGTATATGTACGGATTCAAAGTGTTCGGAGATGAAAACTTGGAATAATGGGATAATACGGGAAATACGCTCAAAAATGGAAAGCAAGTTCCAAAACAAGCATTAGATATATCATCGGGGAGAGTAATCAAAGCTTATTGAACACTATACACAACATATACAACTTTCTCTTTCTTTTCTTTTCTTCTTTTTCTCACTTTTTATTTTTTTGTTTTCTTTTGCTTTTTGCTTTTTCTTTTTCTTCACTTTTTTCACTACTTTCTTTACTGTTCAAACTCTCATATGCCTAAAATTGCAACCGGCATCATAACAACAACATTTAATCCCAAGTAACATTCCAAACAAAGGTATGGAAGGTGTATGTAAGGTTTAAATCTCCAATGCGGAGTTGGTTATTGGATTTGGGTTATGAAACGAAAGACTATATTTAGGCTCAAAGGGGTTAATGAGGGTAAACATATAAGGGTGAGCTCAAGGCTAATATGGGTGATATAAGAAAGAGGGCCTATGATCATTTCACAAAGTTTACGCAATTCTCGAGTCAAAACAATATGTGAAAATCATGATCAAGTAACACATTTCAAGTATGAACTCAATTAATGAACGATCAAATGTAAGAATAAAGAGATTACCGACGAATTCAACATTTTCAAAGAGAAAAGAATAGTGTATAACACTCACAAACGACGAAAGGTACAAAGCTTACTCGGTGTAAGTATATACAATGCAACAAAAGATTACCGAGTTATAAAAATCTTAAACCAAATCAATATGACAAGGAAAGTGCATATGCTCATGGGATAAAGTTTAATTCATGAAGTTATTCACAATATCAATGATTTAAGGACTAAGTCTAATAACTTCTAAAATCGAGAATATGCATCATTGAGTTGTCAATCGGATCGGGAAATTATTGAAATTTATCATCGAAAACAAGGCAAAATGCCCAACAAAGGAGAAAAAAGAAAGAAAATATTTTTGAAATTTTTTAAATTTTTCACAAAAAGGCATACTTAGTAACTAACAAGTAAGAAAATCCATGGACAAAATAAAGAAATGGATAGAATATCCTACACCCCCTAACTTAAATGTTGCATTGTCCTCAATACGCATTAAGAACACAACACAAAGAGAGGAAAAGAACGATATTACCCAAAATTGGAGCGATCTCCATAAGCATGAGTCCAATGAAATCTACAAAACAAGTTAATACCGAGCATAGCAAAAACAAATAACAAAAAGTTAACTAATTACACTAGACTAAATAAAAAGGAAAAAAAAATAGGAAAGAAAGAAAATTAAAAAGCTAACTATTTACAACCTACTATTTAGGCTTCACACTAACTATACACTAGAAGTCTAAATAGTTGAGGGTCCACCCAAAAAGGGATTTGACTTTGAAAGATCAACGGTGGACCCTCCAAAGCGAACATGCCTCCCGGAAAATAAGAATTCCGTTTGAAAAATGGAAGGCATGTGGGTGGTGAAAAAAGTGAACCATCGCCAATTTGAAATTTTGGGCGGACGATGGGGGATTTGGATAATAAGGGGGACAAGAGCACTAGAGGACCAAGAAAAATCGATTCATCTTCCAAAGGTTTTTCAAATGGAATGGGAGATGGTGCACACATGAGGATAACATCCATCGAAAACAAGTCCGGTAAAGAGTCCTCATCGGCAAAAAGTGTAGAAGTTTTAATTTCTACCGACTCATAGGAATCAACCGGTAATTCTAATGGTTCGATCACGGAAAACGAATATGGTGATGAAACAAATTCAATCTCAATCGACTCATCGTCGGAAGGAGATTGAATTTCGGGGGAGAAAGATGCACACTCGATGAGAAATTCTTCGAAAAATTTAGGTGAACCACAAGTTTCCACCTCCTCGTTGTTTTGTGCATAAGAATTCATCTCATCGCAAAGTGATCCAAGTCTCATTCCAACATCATTTAGGCTTTCCAAACCTTGGGAGTGAAGAAGAAAAGTTTCTTCCAAAGTAGGCTTCCTCGGCTCAAGAGCCTCGGACTCCTCATTTGGTAAAATCTCATCTTCTAAATCATTGGAATAAAAATCATCATTGGTTTCAAAATATGAATCCAACTCAAACTCCCAATAACGATTTTCATTGCGATAAATGTTTTCAAGTCTTTCATTTTCAAGAAAATCTTGAAAATGAAAAACTTGAAAACTATCCCCAAAGTATGAATCATTAGAATAACCGTAATAACTATAATAGTAGGACATGATTACCTCGTTGCTTGTAGATGGAGAATCCGAGCAAGAAAGTGAGAAACCGCGAATCAAAGTTTCTTAGCGCTCAAATATGCTATCCTGCAAAAAAGGTTAAAACAAAGAATACAAATACAAAAGGAAAAATACTACGAAATAATAAAACAATTACAATCTAAAACACACTCCCCGACAACGGTGCCATTTTGTGACCGGGCGGAAAAAGTGTGTTCGTGTGAGGACACAATCGTTGTGTGTTTCGCCGCCACGATACAAAAGAACCTAAGCTACTACTACACTTGACAAGCAAGCACAGCGGTAAGTCGGGTATCGTAAGAAATCCATAGGGAGTGATTGAATTTTAGATGTTAATTGCTTTAAAACTTCAAGAATAAAAATGGTGTAAAAGAAATAAGAAAAGGTGATGGTTGGTTATGGTGACGAAAGACAAAGAGAAGTTACACTACACAAAAGTAAAGTGAGGATCGGGATCGCATGCTACCACACGGATCGAACAAATACTAATTAGAATTTCAATTCGAAAACATTTAATCGATCATTTTCAATTAAGCATAAACATCACGCAATAAGGAATATAAGCCAAAGTTGCGAGATTAAACATTTAATCAAAAATGGTCACACGCGGATTAAATTCGGATAATCGCTATAAACACTAATGTTGCGTGACAAAGAAAGTTAAACGCATAATAATCCGAATTTAATACGCGAGGTTTCAATTAAATGCAATTTTGCACGAAACCTAGTTTTCGGAGCTCGGGGCCCGAAAATGGCGAAAATGAAATCCCGACCCTATTTATCTAAGAGTGCATAGTGAACTAAACTAAATTATGTTAATTAAACTAGGAAAGAAAGAATTAAAGCAAGAAAACCTAATTATGAAAGCATGAAAATTATCTAGAAAGCAAGGAAATAAGGGAAAACAAACTATATTAATGGTAGAGGAGATGAATAGTCAACTTACAAACCAATTAGATTGTCAATCCAAAGAGAAATGAAGAAGAACCATCCAAAACCCCAAAACCCTAACTATTCTAACCTAAAATCGTGTATGTACTGATATATGGTCTTATTACAACAAAATTGGCTTATATAGTAAGTTGGAATAAAAATAAAGAAGAAAGAAAAGAAGGCAAAATATCTGCAGAAAATAGAGCATCGATCGATCGACCTCTTTGGTCTATCGATCGACCTAGGCAAAAATTCGACAAATAAGAATGGTCGATCGATCGACCAAATGGGTCGATCGATGGATCAAGTAGGGCAGAATGCAGCAGCCTACTGCATTCCTCTTTTCTTCTTCTCCTTCTCCTCTTTTGCTTCCTTGTTTTTCCTCCGCTGAAATCGCCGTAACTTCTTCATTATACATCGAAATCGCGCACCGTTCGCGGCCACACGAAGCTAGCAAGGAGGGCTACAACTTCCGTGAGATGTCGGGTTAGACACCCAAGCTATGAAAAGACTAAAATGCCCTTGCGCGTGCGATTGTGTATGGAACTTCATCGGAATGCGTCCGAACTTCATACTAAGCATCCAAATACCTACAAAAGCTCAATTAACCCCTGCAAAACATGTTAACATAGAAATCCAAGGTTGTCTGGTTAACGAGCATAAATACAGGGATTAAGATACCCGAGGGGGCTAATAACGCGTAGGTTAACGGGTGAAATACGCAATATTTGCTTCGTATCACTCTCATGAGATACCCTTCACCTCTCTTCTAAAAGTGCACATCTAGCGCAACTATCTAAATCCTTCAAGTCAAGCTACCCTGCTGAACTAGTCTATCACCCAACCACTATCTACCCCAGATAGTCCAAGTACTAAGGGCTAAACTTCACCCCAGTCTCAATGCTATGCCATGTTCGCGAGTGAGGTATCTCGCAAAGCGAAATCTAAACAAAGAACCCCCCCGATACACTACTACGCGGCACGGTTGATCCCCGAGATCCGCCAGTCCCTCAGTACAGAAAGATATATATAAATATATATATACCATAAGCATTTATAATATTAGAGCACTAAGGATTAAACTTCTCCCCAGTCTCAACACATTGCCATATTCGTGCGTGGGGTGTCTCGCAAAGCGAAATCCAAACAAGGAACCCCCCCGATACACTACTATGCAGTAAGGTCGATCGTCGGGATCCATTAGACCCTCAGTACTCGATTCATCCATATATATATATACATTTTACCATAAACATCCGGATCTATCTCCTGGAATGAGGGTTCATATATCAATACTTTCATTTTCTCAAAACTTCCCATTTCCCTTTTTATACTTAGGAAATGTAAATATAAAAGCCAATTCATTATCATGAATTGCTTTAATAAATCATATACTTTTTAAAAGCCAGTTTTATTATCATAAAAATGATTTTCCATTTTATATCATCCCATTTCCCTTTTTACACTCAGGAAATGTATTCAAAGCCATTTTCATTATCATAAAAATGCTTTGATCGTACCATATGCTTCCACGTCCTTTCTTCAATCCGGGAGTGTTACCGAAGCCAAAACCTTTATCCCATTCCCCCTTTTATACTTAGGAAATGTAAATTAAAGCCAATTTATTATCATAAATTGCTTTAATAAAACTAAGATCGCCCCTCCGAGTTTTCCCACTGGACGCGCCCCTAAATGGCTATCATCTTCCAAGGCCTATCAAACAAGACAACCTGGGAACCTACCAACGTTGGAAAGCGGCCATACGCCTACGGGAAAGTCAAGACCACACCCAGAATCCCCTAACCAGTGCAGTAAACAATAATCGCCCATATGGACTATAGGACTATAGACACCCTGCATTCATTAGCCAGGGGGCATCACCATAACGCACGCAACTTCCCTTATGATAGCGATTTAGGGAGGTGTGTAACCATAATTTATGAATTATGAAAATCATTTACCTTTTTCCCATTTTGAAAATATTCATCTATATATTTTCAAAATCATTTATATCATATCATATATACTTAATCACATAGTATATATATATATACCATATATTCCTCCCTGAATATATAAAAATGGCCATATTTGCCAAACCATCTATTGATGACCAATAATCCCAAAGATTCTCTCGAGGAATCATAATCATGCTTTCATATTAGCATGATACTAAACCCAAAGTATTCCCAAGCATTCATTAAATCCATACCCCAGATCGTACACTAAATTAATCCAAGGTTCCTTATTTCATCCCGGGGTTTATTCATCCTCAATACCATTATCTAGGAGTCCTAATGTGATATCTAGAATCCTCGATAATAATCTCCAAAACCATAGTTTAAATCTCCCTAAACTTTAAAAGGAGAAAACCTTAAAATTTTGCCAGGACTGAATTGATTCGGCCTGCCCGGATCGATTCGCTGGCCACCGAATCGATTCGCCCTATCCGAATCGATTCGAAATGGTTCTTCTTTCAAACTGTCTCTTACCGAATCGATTTGGCATTTCTGAATCGATTCGGCTTGTCCGAAAATCCCAAATTTGCTTAGGGTTTTATATATAACCTAAAACCCAAAATTTAGTCCACTCACCATTTAAACTTTAAGTCGAATTTATTCCTACAAACCCAAAGTTTTCCTCTCTCATCAAGTCCTTTAGAGGTAATAACACTCTATTTGAGAACCCCTAATCTTTATCTCTAAATAATTCTAGTCTTAATTTCTAACTAACTATTTTGATCTCGGACAACTTTCCGTAGAAAAATCACTATAAATCCAAAAAAAATCAGAAAAATACCCGGTCAGCGCCCACGCGACCACGTCGAAGAGATCTACAAATTTCTTTGTTTGACCAAGAGCCGAATCGATTCTCCCTGGCCGAATCGATTCGGTTAACACGCAAGTCACTATTCATTATCTTCACAAATTTTCCAAACCTCCATTATTCTCCATTTTTGTTGTTTCTAAGCTCATCCAACAACTCAATAAAGATATAATCCATGTTTTACAACTAACACATCAATTATTTTTGGGTATTAACCCATATCTCTTGGATTTGAACCCTAAAATCCATAAAACCTAGGTTTGGGCATTTCTCCCATTTCAATTTCATTTTATACTCCATTAACATGGTTTTAATACTAGAAATCATTAAGAGTTTACATTACATCAATTTGTAAACTCATATCCAAATTTTACCAAATTTATTTTAAGGGTTCTAACCCTAAAATCATGTTTATACCAATTGTGATATGAGAGGAATGCACAAAATGAAATAAAACAAGTTAACACTTTCCTAGAGGTTGAAATCCGACGACCTCGAGCTGAATCCCGTGGAGTTTGGCCGGAGTTTCCCCCACTTCTCCTCTTTTTCTCCTCCTCTCTCTCTTTCTTCATTCTTTTCTCTTTTCTCTTTCTTTTTTTCTCCCTCTCTCCCTCTTTATATATAGAGAAAAAGGGTTTAACCCCTTAAAACCCAAAAAATGACTCGTTTACTCAATTACGAGCCCGTTTAACTCCAAAATTATCCGGAACTCAATTTCGACAATCGGACACTCTTTTCCAAATATCTAGGACATTCCGAGACTCATGGTGCAGTCGAAATTTCCATCTGAGGTACTTGACCGCAAATCACTATTCTAACCCATAAAAGTAAATGCGGGTTTTCTACTCAACATCTTACCTCTTTTGTCGCTATACGCCACGGCAACATGTAATTAAAATATTTCGACCTATATAGTCCCAAGAATAATCTCAACATCCATCAAAAATCATTCATTCCTCGAAAATCTCAAAAATTACTATTTCGAAAAATTCTACAAATTCTAATTTATACTTAATTATGGAATTTAATTGTCTCCAAAAGGGCGGGTTGTTACATAAACCTGGATTCGGATAGGCACTATGAGACTGCATCCTCGAGTTATCGCTCGGTGGGATGTTTATTATGCTTATGATTGTAATAGGTATAATTATATTTGTTGTGTATAGCATATTGCTTGTATATGAAGATGAGATATCATATAAAGTAAACTTGTGTAAAGTGAAAAGATTTAACAAGAGTTATTCCGCTTCCGGTAGATTTATATCCGGATCTAGATGAATATGAATCATCGGTTTTAGTGAGAACTATATATATCTATATGTGAGTTTTATATATGCATTATGTGCTAAGGGCCTAATGAGTCTCAACGATCAACATTATCTGGTAGTAGTGTATCGGGGAGGTTTCTGTAATACCCCGTAATTTTATCGATTTTATTTAATGCTATTAATTAAATTTAATGGGATAATTACTTGGAAATTAATCCGGATCTAAATACTAGCGAGACAAGAGTTGGTATTTGATTATGATAATAATGTTGAATATTACTGAGTGAATATGGTAATATATGATTATTTAATTTATTAAAAATTATCGCGAGTTATAAATACGACAATTCATAAATTAAGTTGGGACGTGGGTGTCAGTCGCGTCACGAATCATTTTAAATGAATTTAAAAGTAATTTTTTTTGTATCATCCGTATGGTCATTTTTTGAGTGCGCCAATTTGTCCGAAAGGGTCAAAATAGTCAGAAAAAACTAGCTGGGGGTTTAGTTTGGGTCTCGGGCATTTTTTGGCCTAATCGGTAACCCGAGAGGGTATTTTAGTCATTTTGATTTTTAGGGAACATTGACCCACGAAATTTAGACTTTATTTATCACCCAATATTAGGTCCATTATCTATCAAAATCAAGTAGTGAGCAAAGTGAGAAGAGAGGAGAAGTTCTAAGGGAGTTTCCAAGGCCATAACCACACACACCACCACTATCGCCGGATTTGTGACTGGAGAGAGAAAGAGAACCAACCCTTATCATCATCAAAGGATCAAAACATCAAATTTCCAGGAAAGTGATTTAATCCATTAAGATTCAGTAAATAATTTATTCATGGTAGTGTAGGATTTGATGATAGTCATGAAAAATATTGAAACTCATGAAACTTGGTGATGAAACCTTAATTCTGGGTAAGAATTATGTGTAGTTTGATTGTGGAAGTATTCTATTAACGAACTCATAAACCATGCTTAGTTAAATACGTATTTATGAGGATATGTATGATGAATCTTGAAGAAAGTAGAAAAATAGGGGTTTTCATGAAAATAAGATGATTTGTTCCAAGAAAAGTCTAATTGATGATGATTTAAGTATTCTGGAATGTTAAGAATCATCTAATTAGGTTGTATGATTGCCCAATATGCTTACTTTAGGATTTAACATCTTGTAATGAAGAATTTGGACAAAAATGGGATTGAAAATGAAGAAACATGAGACACGCACCTGCTTAATTGATCGATCAACATTCATAGGTCGATCGATCGATCTCCCCAGAAACTGTGACCTTTTTCCCCTTTTTGTATTTAGGCAATTTCGGTCATTGAAAGTTGTAGACGAGGACTATGTGAACACATTAGGACTTTAAGTAGACCATTAGGGTTATAATTGAAGCCCAGAACATATTAGAATTAGTTTTGAATGTAGTGTTGAATTTACGAGTATCCGTTGAGTAATATCCCATTTTATGAGGCGAGAGCATGACTTAAATTCGTATGAGTGATAAGTTAGGATTAGAGGCAGAAATATGGACCTTGAAGTATTGAATTGACATATGGGATACATAGGAGATGTAGTAACCTTTTTGGGGTAGGTGTAAGTACTCAAAACTATACGACGCGAGATTTATCAGCGAAACATATTATATATAAGTTTGGATGATAATAGCTTACGAATAAGACTGATGGTATAAGGCTGAAAATATACCTTTAATAATGTAATGATTACCTAAGTTGTGTGAATGCTTAGTATATAGACTATTATGTGTATGACATACCTACCATACTTGCTATCATGGGATGTCGGCTTTTGGAACAGGACCATCTGATCTTTATGTGCCTACGGGGGGATTTAGACTGGTACCTTAAGGACATAGGGCTGTGAATGACTTATTTGTGAGTTGATAAGTCAGTTGACCATGGGAGCATAGGTATGTGTGTGACCCATGGGTTTGTGAATTATGTCTGCCTCCAATATGTGTAATTTTGTTTATTGAAACGATTCCAGAGCGATTCGGAACACGTAGTCCTTATGTACGTGATGTACCGAGATTCGATAGCAGAGTATGCGTGCACAACAGCTTAGCCTAAGGGTGCCATATTTGTTTATTTATGGTGATAATGTTATACTTGTACTGATAGCGGACTCTTTTTTAAATTGTGAATACTAATAATCGAGATATTTGAATGGGATTAAAAATGTGAGAATTTATATCGTAATTGATATAAATTAATCTGATTAATTTATAGGTGAGTTACGCACAGGATATATTAGAATGATACGTATAGACCCCTATATTATAATGTGAAGACAGAAAGCGGTACAGACTTATTAGCTAGCGACATAACTAGGACGGGTTAAGGGTATACGTTAGGCGTGCACATTAGTTAAGGGGTGAGGAATTCATGTGAGCGCACGTGACTAACATGTATATAATATTTACTGTTTAATGCAATTAAACACTTTCTATATCTTGAAATTGTTTTCACCTAGGGCTCTGACCCGTTTGATTTCAAATCTATTTATTTTAAAACCTTTTTAGGTTCCTAGCCATAGTGATGCCAAGCATAGGAGTTCCATTACATTGACGTGTTGTAGCTGTTGTGGGAGTTACAATATCTCGATATTAGACACCTCGATATTATGCATTTGATTCTATTCAGGGTTACTCATCTATTAGGGCATGTAGCCCATTTCCATTTAGAGATAGCATTCTCAGATTTTAAGTTTCATTTCAGATTTGGATTTATTTATATATTCAGACTTTTGTATTTGGATTTATTCAGTATTTGGTTTATTCAGGGGAGTGTTACTCCAGACTCATTTTATTTATTCCCTTATTATTCTGTTGTGGTTATAATGTGAATGTTGTGCAGTTAGCTTAATTTAATTGGTTGCATGTTAATTTAATTTAATAAAATTTGGCAACTCACTTTTTAAATATTAGGTGGCTAGTAATTGTTTAAAATGTTTTCGACAGTGATGCTATGAACTGAACCAACTTGACAGTTTGTATTAATTTTTAAATAAAGGAGTAGGTACCCGGTATTTAATTATTCGGGGTGTCACAGTTCCTTGTTTGGATTTCGCTTCGCGAGACACCCCACGCACGAAATGTAGCGCAGTGTTGGGAATGTGGAGAAGTTTAGTCCTTAATACTCGAGTTATGAGGATTTTTAGAAGATGGGGGAAATAGTTTTGTTAGGCAGGGTAGCTTAACTAAATTGTTTACAAAGGTATGCGATTGGAGTGCACTATTAGAAGAGGGGTGGGGTGTATCTCATGAGAGTGCGATACCAGTTTAAATATGAGATGTTTCATGCACTTGCTGAAAATATTTTCAAAACTCAGGCTCTGACCCGTTTCTCTATCTTTCCCTCTCTTGCTATATATGTATATATATTAGGTGTCCAGATACAAGGACACATGGATGATGATTCTTTCGAGTCAAACGTTTACTGCAGCAGTAGTGGATGCATGCAGGTTTATTTTAGATGCTTCTATTCTTGTGATCTAGATAGGAAGCATTGTAGTAACATTCGGTCTGATAGCCCTACTATATTAATTTATTCTTTTACAGCCTTTTACTTCAGCATTCTATTTGGTTGTATTATGTTACCGAGTGTTCGGTTATTTTATTTCATTTCAGTTTCGTGTATATAAACTGTGTGAATGCTTTATTTACTTAGTTTGATTTAAAAAGATTAATTCAATAAAATTCTGACGCCAGTCTAATAGGTTATTAGAAATTAATTTGGTTTTTAGCAGTAATGCTAAAAATGAACCATATGAGACTGCTGTTTTTAATTTGGTATAGGATTGATCACCCGGTATTTTATTAGGTCGGGTGTCACCGATGGTATCAGAGAATCAAGTTTTAGTGTCGTTAGGAATCTCTGCGAACGTACTACGCTTTCAGTGTTGCTTTCTATTTGATATAGAGACTTATGATTATGATTGTTGATTCCTCTTATGAGATTTCATTCTCTTGCCATTATATAAGATTATAGTAAATCTTTTGTGCGTTCGTTTGAGATTCGGGTACTAATCGATGAAGGGCGACCAAGGAAGGTCGTTATGAGGGCAGTACGAGGCATGGCAACTACTAGTTGAAGTCATGGACTAGGGCTGTAGTCGAGGTCACTCCCTTTTTGGCATTTTTATGAATTGCTACAATGACTACTAAAGTATAGTAGTTATATTTATCTAAGTAACGCTATAGTAGAGAGTGGTGCTAGACTTTAATTACCAGTTAAGTAAATTGGGAAAAATGTGAGAGGGTCTTTGATAAGGACCATACGTTGAAGTTAAGTTATGCGTAGGTAGTGTAGATTTATTTAGTGGAAGTATAGGGCTCAGAAGCTTTGGCTTAGAGCAGGGTATAGAAATTCCCAAATGTGAAAATTTGAGGAAATTTTTTTTACTCGTAGGAGCAAGGTCGAAATGATGGGAACGGTGATCACCATATTTGGGGGATCAGGATGTTTTGCTCATAGAGGGATCTTACAAATGATTTTAACTACAAGTTACTTTGATTTATCAGATACGAAGAGAATGTTGTTTCTCAATTATTCACATGAGGCTCAGTCAGTGAATAAAGAGTGATATGGAGAAGTGAACTTTGTACCGAAGTGAGGTAGGTACAATGAGGAGAGAGTCTCTCAGTGGAATGATAGGCTCACTAGTAAGTGTTGCTAACACTTATGGAGAACTTTTAATCCACCTGGGGATTCATTGAAATAAGGCAGTTGAGGCCGGTAGCCTATTTCCTTTTAGTTAAGGGAGTTAAGGGAATAAGAGGGTGATTGTCAGGATCGAGGCTATAGATCCCAAGGTGATGATAACTTTAATATGGTCATGGTGACCAGAGATGGGTAATGGCTATAACATGGATTATAGAACCATACGATTAGTCCTTGCCCGGTAGGAGTTAAAGGACTAGAGTAGGGTGCCTAGATAGGGCATTCATTAAAATAGTTTTTGGTTTGGTTAGGAAAAGTGTACTATGTTCGGGAACCATTTGGAGAATCCAAGGTGAGTGGCAAAGTAATTCTTATGAGTTTCACCTCGAATGAAGGAGGTATGTTCTATGTGGCAAGATTGAGTCACAATAACTTATTAGCCCTATATTCGTGTGTGTAAGTCTAGCTTTGTGGCGGTATCGGTAATGATATAGAGGATATATATATATATATATATCTATATGTTTTTGCGCGATAGCGGGGATCTATTTTCTTTCATTCGCTGTGAAAAGTGGGTGTTAGTATTTTGAATTTATATCTGGTTTGTAATGCTCATTTCGTATGTGTTATACGAGTATGGTACTATTGCAGGTGTAATGTAATTTTTGATGATCGGAGCGATAGTAGGGTAATGATTGCAAGACTATCGAATCCGTGGTTTCAGGGTGGAATGGGTTGTTATTGCAATGTGTCACCTGGTTACAGGTTGAGCTTGCCTTTATTATGCATCTAGATGGAACTTCGGTGAGTAGATGTTTCACTAGCATGACTTTAGTGTACGTGGACCTTATATATGTGATCTAAGGTATGCAGGATTTAGTATTTGACATGTTTTGCACTGATATACCTCCACGATCGATAAATTTAATAGTAGTGTATAGGAGGGGTTCCTTGTTTGGATTTTTCTTGCGAGACACTCCATGCATGAACGTTAACGACGTCGGGAGTGGAGAGATGTTACAGTATGCTTGGATGTTGGTTTTGGTGAATTTCTTGAGAGTCATGTGACGATTACAGGATAATGAAAGTAGATGTGCTGTGGAAAAGCACTGGAAACTTTCTCTCACTGCTAGTATGTGGTTGAGGCAAGGTAAAGGAAATTGGGTTGAGGCTTAAATCCAGGCATTGAATAGAAGGAAAATTCAGAGGAAATATGTGGTGGGTATGATGCTCATAACACTTTTGCAAAGAGTACGTGCCTTGATTAGTTAGACTTTCCATTTCTCCAAAATGGAAGGACATAATGGTAGAAGTATGTTAGTAAGTTAACTAGGTAGGATTTAGAATGTTCCGATGGCATGCCTTAGACCGTTATATCTCGATGATCGATGATTCAAGGAAGTAGTGTAACGGGATGGTTCCTTGTCTGGATTTCATTTTGCGAGATGTCCCACGCATGAAATCGAGCGAATGTCAAAAATTGAGAGAGGTCTTGGGTAATAGGGATATAGTTAGTATAGTACACATTTTACGTGTGTTGGAAACACATCGATCTTAGGATTATTGAGAAGTAAGACCAGAAGGACTAGTGGCAACGATATAAGGAGATGGTTGTGATCTAACCACAAGAAGATCGGTGGGTTACCCTTCAGAAGATTATTGAGAATACCCAGGTGTTAGCACCAGGCCACGAAAGTGAGGCCCATTTTTAGAGAGAGTGTTACGTGTGTGACGTTTGCCATAGTGTGCTGATAGGCAAGGATTATAGGGTGTATACGCACCTTGGTAAGTTGATTTTATATACCGTCAGAAATAGAAGGGGAGTAATATATAAAGCTGACGAATATTCTTTAGAGAAGTTATGGGTTGGATTGAACGTCGTAGGAGGCACGCGATAACCCAATGGTGTAGGTGCGACAGGAGTTGCCACACCTAAGAAAAACGAGAAGACTGACGAGAGTAGTCGAACGTTAGGGTAACTTACTTTTTGAGGGAAATTAGATGTCCTAATGTAGACGGACTAATGCTTAGAGTGACGGCTTTCCGATAGGATCGATACGTTAGAGTAGTGATTTTAGGCTCGTTTTCTTCATATGCGGTTATAGAAGAACTAGGTTTGACGCGTCATTTTTAGAGTTAACCTTATGACCGAAGTAGTGTGTTAGCATAAAGAGATTTAGTTAAGCTTGTGGTTAACCTAGTGCGTTAGAATATAAGCCTCGAGATAGGTGGTTACCATGAACAAGCATATGGTAGGGTACCATTTAGGTCAGTACCTTTCGACTTGTGTGTGTCCAAGACAAAGTGTAATTAACGATCCTTGGTTAGTAGTACTGGTCGTATCCGAATTTCGAGGATGAAATTCCATTGTAAGGTGGGAGAATGTAATACCCCGTACTTTTACGGATATTTAAATTGCTTAAATAGGTGTAATTTGGTAATTTAAGGAATTTTCGGGAATAGTAAATTCTGGATTAATAAGCATTAGATTCTTACCGACGCATGATACATTTACTTTGGAGACTGAGTAAATGAGTCAAAATGTTTTTATCTCATGTCGGAGCTGGGTAAAGCGACGGGAATAATTTTACATTATCGAAAACTCGTATTGAGATGTGTTGGTTTAATTAGTGAATTTTAGTTAAGTAACTCGGATGGAGATTTCGAGTGCACGGTTGGTTTTGGAATGGCCATGATAGTCAGAATATAGTATCCGGGGGGCAATGTTTAGGTTCCGTGGATTTTTGGACTACTAGGGACTCACAATTGAGTAAATGAGTCATTTTGGGGTTTATAAGGGATAAACTTTTATTCTTTCTTAAAAAGGCATAAGAGAGAGATAAGGAGAAAGAAAAGAATGAGAAGACAAAGAAAAGAGAGAAAGAAGAGAAAGAGGGGATTCCGGCCAAACTCCGTGGGATTCGACTCGAGGTCGTCGAATTTCATCCACGAGGCAAGTGTTTACTTGCTTTATTAATTGAGTGTGTATATATCATATTATAGTTGGTAAACTATATGATTTTGGGTTAGAACCCTTAAAATAAATTTGGAAAATTTGAGTTTAAATTTACAAATTGATGTCTTGTAAACTCTTAATGATTTCTAGTGTTAAAACCATGTTAATGGAGTGTAAAATTGAATTAAAATGGGAGTAATGATAAAACTAGGGCTTTGATGGTTTTAAGGTTTAAACCTAAGAGAAATGGTTTAATATCACAAATAAATTGAGTTGTTAGTTATAAATCAGTGTTAGGATAATTATAGAGTTGTTTGCTGAGATTAGAAACCATTAAAATGGAGGTTGGGTTGATATTTGTGTATTTTGGAGATTGAGAAATAGCCCAAACAATGCCCCTCAAATAGGGTGAATCGATTCGAGTTAGACCGAATCGATTCTCATAAGGGAATGTGTAAGGTTGTCTCAGGCCGAATCGATTCAGATTGATATCGAACCGATTTTCCTTTGAGGACCTGCTTGCAGAATACTTTCCGAATCGATTCGAATGGAATGTGAATCGATTCGCCTTTGTTGAATTTGGCAGTTTTCCTTCTTTGAGTTTAGGGGGAGTTAAATTGCAATTGGAGATTATTATGGGGGATTCTAGTTATGATATTAGGACTCCTATATGACGGTATTGAGGGTGAGTAAACCTTGGAATGAAAGATAGAACATTGGATTAGTTTAGTGTACAATCTGGAGTACGGACCTAGTGAATGTTTGGGTCGAGCAACATTCGAGAGAGAGGTCTTCGGCAAGTGTGTAGAGGTATTTATGTGGTTAGAATGTTCATGGGCTGAATAAGTTTGAGTAAATCCTAGGATGCAATCAGGATGAATTCGAGGATATGTGCTAACGAGGGTTAAGTGACTATCTGATATGTTTATAGACGACTATTATTATAGGTGATGCGATACCTATAAAACCTAAATAATTCAATAGTATACTAATTTGATTAGTACGAACTGGTGTATTCTGGAGTATATATAAGTCCTTAAAAGTGATTAAGGTACGATTTATATATTAAGTAAGAGAATACTTATAAGTTTAGTAGTTTAAGTGTGCGAACACTTATATACTATTACGGATAGGAACATTAGGGGTAATTGGCTATCGCTATGCAAGTTTGGAAATTTTAGCCATATGTATATTAGAAACTGATATATATATATATATATATATATTTACGGGAGTTGTTACTGTATATATGTATATGAATAAATATATCTGTGTGATTGGTATATTTGTACTTTAGAGGCTGGTTCCACAAGCTTCACCAGGCATAGGGTTGGACAACCTGATTATATATATATTTTCTCTAGTGCAATCCAAGGAGATTGCACGATGTGGGTGAATCCCCTGGCTTGAGGAGCAGGGAGAGTATATCCCCAGGTTATATCGTCCCATATACAAGTGTGATGTTTGTATCCCACTTTCAGGAAGGAAGATGACCGCCCCCACCATTGTGTATTTTTACCATGACCATGAGTGAGTCTGGCTTGGTACCATGGCTGAGTGAGTAAATCCTAGTTTAGATAGGCACTATGAGACTGCATCCTCGAGTTATAGCTCGGTGGGATGGTTATTTTGCTTATGATTGTAATAGGTATAATTATATTTGTTGCGTATAGTATATTGCTTGTATATGAAGACGAGATATCATATAAAGTAAACTTGTGTAAAGTGAAAAGATTTTATAAGACTTATTCCCCTTTCGGTAGATTTATATCCGGGTCTCAATGAATATGAATCATAGGTTTTAGTGAGAACTATATATATATATAGGAGTTTTATATATGCATTATGTGATGAGGGCCTAATGAATCTTAACGATCAACATTGCCAGGTAGTAGTGTATCGGGGAGGTTCCTTGTTTGGATTTCGCTTCACGAGACATCCACCCACGAAACGTAGCGCAGTGTTGGGAATGGGGAGAAGTTTAGTCCTTAGTAGTCGGGTTTCGAGGATTTTTAGAAGATGGGAGAAATAGTTTTCTTCGGGTGGGTAGCTTAACTAGATTATTTAAAAATGTATGCGATAGGAGTGCACTATTAAAAGAGGGGTGAGGTGTATCTCATACGAGTGCGATACCAGTTTAAATATGAGATATTTCATATTTTAAAATATGGCATTTATGCACTTGATGAAAATATTTTCAAAACTCGGGCTCTGACCCATTTCTCTATTTTTACCTCTCTTGTTATATATGTATATATATTAGGTGTCCATACACGGGGACGCCTGGATGATGATTCTTTCGAGTCATACATTTGTTGTAGCAGCTGTGGATGCATGCAGGTTTATTTTAGATGCTTCTATTCTTGGGATCTGAACAAGAAGCGTAGTAACATTCGGGCTGATAGCCCTACTATATTCATTTATTCTTTTACCGCCTTTTAGTGCGGCATTCAATTTGGTTGTATTATGTTACCAAGTGTTCGTTTATTTTATTTCATTTCAGTTTTGTGTATATAAACTGTGCGAATGCTTTATTTATTGGTTTGATTTAAAAAGATTGGTTCAATAAAATTTTGACGCCAGCCTAATAGGTTATTAGTAATTAATTTCGTTTTCGGCAGTGATGCTAAGAATGAACCATATGAGACTTCTATTTTAATTTGGTATAGGATTGATCACCTAGCATTTTATTAAGCGGGGTGTCACGTCGTCTTTTTTCCATAAAAAACAAAACTATTTCTAGAACACCAAATTTTCCAACAAACTAAGCTAGGAATAATCTTACATAATATTTAATGTTTATTCCTTGGGTAAAGAGCCCCCAAAAAACAAGACGAGATCTTAGGCTTGAATTAGCAACTTTAAGCCCCATTAAAACGTTAAAATGTTTTCACACTTAAAAGGGAATATCACCATCATTGAATAAATGATCCCTGTTTTCTTCAAAACCTAGAAAGCAACATCGACATTTGGAGACGAGAGGGATTTTGATACCTTTCAAATTTTGATCTAGAGGGAGACCATTGTGTAGTAGACACCACATAAGAATAGAGACTTTTGGAATTATATGGCAATCCCAAATCATGGAATAAGAGAATTGAGTGCAGTCCCTTTTTCTAATAAGATCCCAAGCAACTTTAAAAATAAAACATTTATAAACCCAAGAATGAACAGACTCAACAACAAAATTTGAGTTAGGAAAAAGCCAAATCTCTTGCATTATTTTCCATGTAGAGCTTGAACAGATGATTGTTCCTCTGAAATTATTTCTAGCTAAATTTTATATTTATTGTTCATAAATTAATCCCAAAGAGATTTGTTTTATAAAAAATTAACCCAAAGCTTACAATTGAAAACATTACAAACATTAAGAATGTCTCTTAAGTTCAATCCTCCCTCTTCCTTAGGTAAACAAATATTTTTCCAAGAGATCCAGTGATGTTTATTAGAATCATCTTGCTATCCCCAAAAGTAATTTCCTCAAACTTTGTCTAAATTTCAAATGAAGCACATGGTAGGATTAAGGGAAGAAAAAATATTCAACACCATCGTTTGTAACACTGATTTTATAAGAACCGAACGGCCAGCATGGGACAAACATCTGCTAATCTATTTTGATATTTTGATCGAAGATTTACAAGTTAAAGGATCAAAAAAAGTTTTACATTTTCTACCACTGAATAAAGGAACACTCGAATAATTAATTGGAAGGGTCTGCTGTTGGAAACTAGTAATAACCTTAATCTTTGATGATCTTATGTGACTGCATTTGGACGAAATTATGAAACAACGTATGATTTTTGTTCAATTGACACCTTGGAATGGTTTATTTAATGTAATTAAATGATTTGTTTAGAATAGTTATAAGTATTGTATTAAAATGAAATTATAATTATGACAACTACGTAAGTATGATAAACTATATATAACAAATCGTTAAGTTACCTCTTACACCATTAATATACTATGATTCTAAAAACAATAAGAAAATGACACTTGGACTCATTATATACTAGAATGAGTTCGGCTCTTGTAATATTGAGATCGGCTCGGATACTAGTCTGGTCGGTCTGGGCATTCTGTTCGACCTTAGCATCCAAGACAACATTAACTTCATCATTTGGAATTTGGGTGAACTTTATCAAATAGCTTAATCAAGGCGTCAGGTAGTGGGATGATGTGAGCAGCATACCCACCTGCTAGAAACTAACAAATACTCCTTCCACCATGTGTGCACATGCTAAACTTTATGATTATTCCTCCACTATCATGCAAAGTGGGTAAGTGTTTAATCTGTAAAGACAAAACCCCTGACACACTCTAGTACACTCGCTAGAATAGTAAATAAACATATTTTCACGCCCATATTTAAGGAGGTGGGAAGTAATCTAAAAAGGACAACTGTTTGATCTTACACACCCTTACTAAACACCACTTTAGATCGAATTATGTAATTCTAGGTTCATTCCCTTTCTTCCACCTCTATATATAGAGAGTCATAGATAAGTATTGTATTGCTTTACATCTTTATATCTATGATTATTTATAATTGCATGATATCACTATGGGAAAATAAATATATGAGTTTTAGATAATAATTGTAACAACCACCATTTTCTCACATAAATGTTGTCCAGACACGATACGCCGAAGGTGGGGCTTGTTTGTTAATTAATACAATTCTTAGCATCAAACCGTATAAACATATATTTATAAACCATAATAAATTTTTATTTCATATTAAAAATGATAATAGAATCCAAAATGCACCAAGTGTAAATGACATCGAACATAATCATAAATATCTCAAACCAACATAAAATAAATCAACCCCGAGTTATGCCCATACAAAAATCTCATAAATAAATAAACTGAAATGGATTAGCAGCTAAACTAGAATCAATAAATCTAGAGAATCTGAAGAGAAAATGGAGATTTCATGACTGATCCTTCAGCAGTCCTGCTATCCCTGTCTAGAAGCACCCGGGGGGAGAAAACATTTGTAATTTGGGTAGCACCCAAGAGTTGCAAGAATAAACTTATCTAATTTAAAGTTCAAGAAAAACAGTTGATTCGAAGTAAATACCCCCATCGTCGCTCATATACGATAAGTATGTCACCACTAAACTAAGTGTGATATTACCCATATTCGAACATGTCCCAAAATAATAATAATAATAATAATAATAATAATAATAATAATAATAATAATAATAATAATAAATGTTCCACTCTAATAAAAGATGCATTAAATGAAATCTTCATGCTAAAACAAAATCATACACCTTAATATTATAATTTATCAAAGTATTCTAGTCTCGTATACTCTTAGAGGTGATATAAACAGCTATTATGCACACTGCATAGTAAGGGTTTGAAATTTATAGTCTACGCTCTTAGACAACTTAATAAATCTCTTTTAATTTGGGCAATTATATATATGTCCTCTCATATATACAACACTCAAAGGCATCTACCACTAGTGTCATGTTCGTGCTCTATCGCCAAGTCCGAAAGAATCTGCTATCTATGTCTTACATCACAAAACACACACAAGTGGGGTGGTCCCTAAGCAATACACCAGTTTAGAACCCATACCCAGCAGTAACAAAGGATTCCAGTAGTTGCACTACCTCTCGTAAGTGACGCTGCTACGTAGTACTTATAATAATGATCTACACAATATCTAACCCACCTGTGCCAACATGTGCTACGGTCCCGAACACATGTAACCCCAATCGATAGGACCGTCCACAAATAGAGGTATGTCCACGCAAATAAATATAAGTACATATTATTCTCATATAATATTTTTAGGTAATTACTCTATAATTACTGAAGATATCCCATATAATTAGTCATAAATGTTCACCAATTAGTAATTGACCGTTTAGTTAATTACTAATTACTTCCACTTTATAAGGTCATTTAACCATCTAGTTAAATATATTTTTTATATTAAATGGGGTATAAGTATTATTAGTTTATTTTGATGTGGTTGAGAAATGGGTGGTTGAAAATGTGCGACTACTCATGTAAGTTCGTCGAAAACTGACATGGAGGTGACATATAACTAAAATGGAAACAAAATTTGTCCCACAATTCCTTTGTTGTGGTGCATCCTTGATATTCTCATATGAGATCATCATGCACGAAACATAGCATAGTAAAGTGTCATGAAAGGTATTTCTTCACCCAAGCTTGATAAACCTCATGACCACGTCGGTTGGTACAGTGCTGCCTGGAGAAGGTTCAGTCATTGTGTTACTAAGGTGATCAAATAACTCATTATGATCCAAGTCAATTTGTATCTTATTTTGTCGTATTTTATAGTTGCTTCATGTTAGATTTTCCTCTTTAGTTAATGCAACGACAACATTATTGTTGCTGGTAGCCATTTTTTATATTTAAAAAATTGGCACAAAAAACAGACAATAATATTACTTTAAACTTATTTATTCTTATTAAAATATGATTACAAAATATTATCTTTTTCTTGCATATTGAGATCGAAAGTCCGCTAGGCTCACAATCATCTCTCAATAATGGAAAATTTTGGAATATATTTTTTAACTTATTTTCAAACAAATTTTCTTTTCCTTTTTTTTTAATTTAGGAATGGTTCCAAAACTAATTTTTTTTACCACAATTTATCATAAGTGTAGCCTAATTACACCTTTTTATGTGATAATGAAATAACATTTACATAACACAATATTAAGTGTGTAGGGAATCCACATAGGTCCCTATTGAAAATTTATGAGTTTGTAATAAAGATAATTCCTATCTATTCTTGGGCAATGAAGAAAATCGATCGCCTTACGAAAGGGCTTTCAAATAAATAAAACTCTCTCCTCATAGGTATTAAATCAAGAATAAAAAAATTAATCTTAGACATTTCATCTACAAGTAAGTCAAATGTGAATATCTTGATTGCACATTTACATAAGGACAACATTAAACAAAAATTAACCAGAAAACAAAAGTTCTTAATAAATTGTCAATATAATTATCCATTTAAGCATATAAACATATTACCTAGTACTTCAAGTGGATGAATTTGGCACACTCACCTTCTAAGTGGGACAGCAAAACATGCCAAAAGTATACGGTAGTTTAAACAATCCATGCATAAATCGTGCAACAGTTTAAAATTTTCTAGGCGTTTCTCACTCATGAAGTGGAAAAAATAAAATTGCATATTATATCATATTTTATGGGCATTCAAAAAACAATGCCTAAAATGAAAAAACATTTCAATAAATTGAGATCAATAATTATAAAAATTATCCAATGTTATGAACTGTATCAAATAAGATATTAGGATGTTGTTCTTTTCCATACAAATGCCCCAAAGTTTTATTTTCCAAAAAGTGGAAAAAAAATAGTGTTCATCGTCTTTTCCAAGAAAAATTCTAGTTTTGCGATTTTAAGTGGTCTTGTTGTTCGGCAAATAATATCTACATAAATACTTCTGCAATATGCATTGTTTTAAACCCCTTGTGACATAAAACATTTATGCAAAATAAAATCAAATTCTTATTAACCACAATGACTTCAAAATTTAATACCCCGTATTTCTGAGGACATAAAAATTAATTAAATTAGTGATTTGGAATTTATTTTCTTTCAAAAAATTATTTAATTTGGTGAATTAGAAATTTAAATTATTTCGGATTATTTTAAATTTCACATGTGTCGTATTTCGAGGTCAGAATTGGAGAAATTTATAAAGTGACTCAAATGACGATTTGGAGGTCACGGTTGATTCCGAAAGGGTCTATATGGTCGAATTAATTTATGCGGAGGTAGTGTTTGGGTCCTGGGACAATTTTAGACTAAACCGATAACCGTTCGAGGGTACTTTAGTCATTTCGTACCCAAGGGTTGAGGGAGCAACGAAATTACAAGTCTTGTATCATATGGTTACGGTTCGGGGCTAGGGTTAGAGAAGGAGTAAACATATAGGAGCCATTAGAGAAGGAAGATCCATTCTTGAAGCAAGAGAGAGGTTTTTTTAAGAATTAAAGATGGATTTGCACCCTTAGCATTCTTGAAGTGTCGATTGGAAGGCAAGACATCCTTTACCAACTAAGAAAATAAAATCAATCCCTACTAATCTAAGAGGCAAGTATCAATTTGCAAATTTTAATTGAAGTTATAATACTCATGTAAGAGCAGGTTTTATAATTTTTTATGAATAATGAAAATTGAAAGACTAAGAGATTTTAATCCATGTTTTCTATAGGATTTCATATATAGTGTATTCATGTATGTAGAGGATATAAACCCAGATGATATAGGATGATTTCGATGTGATAAATCGGGAGAATTTGGTAAGAACTCATGAAAACACCATATCTTGAGTTTTTGATAGAAACTTGTACGAATATGTTATTGGGTTGAATATATGGGGTTTCGATGTTTTAGTTACATTATAAATCATCCTAATATATGAACTTAATGTATGGGAATGTTGGATAATAGTTTGGTAAAGAAGCATGAAGAAATAACATTAAAAAATGGTGAAACCCGTAGCTGGGAAGAAGGTAAATTCTCAAACCCCTTGAACTGGTTCAACAGATCCCTCAAACTGGTTTGGAAGTACACCCGAACCGATTCGCTTGTACCACAAATCCGGTTCGAAGGTATAGTGTTCCCGATCTTAATTTGCTTAGAGTTTTAAGAGGTTAGAGTCGGATTCCTCCAATAGAAGAGAATTAAGGCGATGATTAAACAAGTTTAAATTGTGATGTAATTGATTTGAAAGAGTGAGAACGATTTATGGAAGTGTCGAGTGAACTTTATAAACGGGTTGAAATTGGCTACGTAATTTATTTGAAAGAGTGAGAATGATTTACGGAAGTTCTTAGGGAACTTAATATGTAGACAAGTAGTGTATGTTAGACTTCACTACTGAATTCATGTAAGGGGTAACTAGGGACCTTAGAGTCGAGAAAAATACTCAAATTAATACGATAGTGAGTAAAAATCATAAAATAATAAGTACAGTGAGTATTCGAGGGAAATATATACTACGTTCAAATGATGATAATTAGGTCATGTGAGTACTTACTAAATAAGTATATATATATATATATATATATATATATATATATATATATATATATATATATATATATATATATATATATATATATATATATATATATATATATATTAATTGTGTGACATCTATTATATGACTGGTGATTATGTTATGAGCATACCTACGTTATCTATTATCAAGGAGGTTCCTGCGCAGAGGGCGATCCCACCTTGACAATTCCAGTGAGGTCTAGATGAGTGCCCAATTATATAGAACATAGGCCAACTCACTATGTCATGTGTATTAGTGATATTGTCATGTCATTTGGGTAAATTAGGTATGTGTGTAGCCCAAAGGCTTAGAACTATATTTTGCCTCCATTGTTTGTGATTTGATTTTTGGTTCGAGGTGACATTCTGGACCAATAGTCTTAATGTAGTGAGAGATATAAGGCCTTGATAGAATAGTATGCCCTTTTATTAATGGTGGTCAGTATAAGAGACAGTATATATTAGTGTGTAAAATATATACAAATGAGAACATACTACTTATGTGTGATAGTAGACAGTAGATATTGTATTGTGGCCATCTCCGTCGATCCCCGCCGCGGAGGGAGGAGGAATCCTTCAGGTCCCATGCGTCCCCTCTCGGGAGAGCGCTTCGGCCGACGTCGATTTTGTGAGGTGTGAAAAATGTAGATAGATTCAGAGTCGCCAGTCTATTTTACTCAAAACAGACAAAAGAAAAAGAGGAAGCCACCCCGAAGGATGGCATCTAAAGACATACTGGTGCGTGCGAAACCAAAGTGATTCGAAAAGGGTTCGGCGGCTTAGTTATGAAATGGGAAGGTGTTAGGCACCCATTTTGCCCTTTCGGTCTCTCATGGATATTTGCTATTTTCCTTTATGTTTCCCCCCGTGAGATGTGTGCATGTGTATATATATAGAATGGAGGTAGGAATCCTCGGCTTGTATCACGGAAAAGATAAAGCGAGTCATCCATAGGAAGATTATAAAAGTAATATTAGAAAAATAAGATTTACGCGGTTACCCCTACGTTGATCGTTATAAGGGAACGATAACACATGTGAGGTAATGCGTCATTAAGAACAAATATATGTATAATATAAGAAAAATGGATTTAGAGAAGATAGAAATGAGAGAAAAAGTGAGAGAAAGGACTCGAGTCTCGGGTTTTACCCCGAGACGCCTACGTAGCCTATAAAGGCATCAAAGTCCACGTAGTTCACATACAAAGTAAAGGAGTGAGGTTTATCCCATAAATCCAAATGTGGGATCTCTTATTTGTAAGTGTGTGTGTGTGTGTGTAGAAAAGGTATTTTAGTTGTGAGAAAAATGTGGAAAAAGTGTGAGAATCCCTACTTGGAATTTATGAGCAAACAAGTTATTAGGATGTGTGAGATGAGATGATAAAAGTGCTAAGTAATAAAAAAACAAGTTATTGAGAATTTAAGAGAATTCATGATAAAGTTGAGAAAGTTGGACTTTCTTGAAGATTTTGAGCTTGATCTTGGATGTTGGAGAGAAGCCCTTGCACTTGGATGATGATAGAGAGTGGTTAATTCCCCAAGTTTGATGAAGTGGATGATGGAAAGTGGAAGTAAAAAGAGGATTTCGAAGTTGAAATCACATTGCCTTCGAGAGAGGTTTCTGGGATTCGTTTAGAGAGAATTCTATCAGATCTGGGATCCTCTTGCAAATGAGGCCAAGGCCTCATTTTATAACCCTAGGGGACTACCGATCGACCCTATCATGGCACTGCCTATCGGCAGGTGCCGATAGGCAGGATCTGGGACCTGCCATTTGGCAGTGCGCCTTAGGCTTTTTCAGAAAATTGGCTGCCGAGGGCAAACCGTTGGTCAGAATCGTGCATGGGGAATACCGTTAGAAAGGTATTTCAGAGACCTTCAAAAGTCCTTTGGATCATTCCCGAGTTTGGGAGTTGACTTTGGGTCAAATGTGGCTCGAAATCTTTTGTCGGTCCATTGGACAGGGAATCGCGCGGATGTAAACGGCGTGTTCGTCTGCATGGTAAGTCCGAATCGGGAATGGGGAAAACCGTTGGAAAGGTTAGGAGATGTACTTCGACATTCCAAAGAGTTTGACCCGATTTGGAGAGTTGACTTTGGTCAATCGGGCCCGAGAAATGCTCGGTGGCTTCCCAGAGTCAAACGGATCGTTCGTCCGCATGGAAAGTCAGAATTGCGCACGAGATGGACCGTTGAAAAGGGTATTCAGTGGACTTCGAAGATTCATTTAGCCTCGGTCAAGATGAAGAGTTGACATAGGTCAAATAGAGCTCGGGAGCGCCCGGTGGCCTCTAGGTCAGGTTTCGGACGCAAATGGTGCGTTCATCCCCATGGTAAGTCGAAATCGTGCACGGGGTAGACCGTTGGAAAGGGTATTCAGTGCCCTTCGAAGATTCATTGAGTCTCGGTTGAGATGAGGAGTTTGACTTTTGGGTCAAACTGAGCCGGGGGTGCCCGATGGCTTCCAGGTTAGTAATCAGGACGTGACCTGGGTTTATAGTGATGAAGGGAGGTACTAGGGACCTAAGGAGAGTTAAGGGGTAACAGAATGGGGTGTCTATAGAGACCCTCAATAGGTGAATTTGGAACAAATGATAGTCGTCGATTAAATACCGCATGATACCTTTTGAGGGAGTATGACCGATTCAAAGGGTTGAGGTCGATTCTGAGGACCTAAGAAGTATGCTGAAGATGATCAATTCTGTGGATCAAGGCCGAATCTACGGGCTTAAGGAAGAGAGGATGATCGATTCATAGGGTTGAGGTCAGCTCTGAAGACCTAAGGAAATGAGGATGACCAATTCAGAGGGTCGAGGTAAATTCTGAGGACCTAAGGAAATAAGGAGGACCAATTCAGAGGGTCGAGGTCAGTTCTGTCCTGCGAGTGGTGATGATCAAGGACCAAGGTCAATTCTGACCTAAATAAGGTGTCGATCTAAGATCGAGGCCAATTCTGACCCAAGAGTGGTAACGACCGAGGACCGAGGTCAATTCTGACCTAATTCAGGTGACTATCCAAGACCAGGGCCAATTCTAACCCAAGAGTGGTGACGACTGAGGACCGAGGTCAATTTTGACCTAACTAAGGTGACGATCCAAGACCGGGGCCAATTCTGACCCAAGAGTGGTGATGATCGAGGACCAAGGTCAATTCTAACCTAACTAAGGTGATGATCCAAGACCGGGGTCAATTCTGACCCAAGAGTGGTGACGGCCGAGGACTGAGGTCAATTCTAACCTAACTAAGGTGAAGATCCAAGACCGAGGTCAATTCTAACCCAAGAGTGGTGACGACCGAGGACCAAGGTCAATTCTGACCTAACTAAGGTGACGATCCAAGACCGGGGTCAATTCTGACCTAAGAGTGGTGACGATCGAGGACCGAGGTCAATTCTAACCTAACTAAGGTGACTATACAAGACCGGGGTGACCCAAGAGTGGTGACGACCGAGGACCGAGGTCAATTCTGACCTAACTAAGGTGATGATCCAAGACCAGGGCCAGTTCTGACCCAAGAGTGGTGACGACCGAGGACCGAGGTCAATTCTGACCTAACTAAGGTGACGATCCAAGATCAGGGCCAATTCTGACCCAAGAGTGGTGACGACTAAGGACCGAGGTCAATTCTGACCTAACTAAGGTGATGATCCAAGACCGGGGTCAATTCTGACCCAAGAGTGGTGACGACCGAGGTCAATTCTGACCTAATTAAGGTGACGATCCAAGACCGGGGCTAATTCTAACCTAAGAGTAAATAAAGATTGTATTTTGATTCTGCTGGAGAAAGAGCTTTGTGATTCAGATTTGAGCTAGAGAGCTACTAGCTGGGGGAAGCTTTATAGGAGGCCTCATAGGGAACAACCTATTTTGGGTGCTGTAAGAGAATTATGCTGGGGAAGTGATCAGATGATCCTTAGAGATCCTCCGGAGTTTTGTCGGGAGAAGATTTCTCTTAGTTTTTGAGGATTCCGCTGGGGAAGAGGGGTTCCGCTGGGAATAAGAATTTGGATCTAAGATTCCGCTGGGGAATGATGAATGGGCCGGGGGAAATTTGGATTGTCCTTTGGGAGAGATTGGTCGGGGCGATTGGTTCTTATGATTTTTGCTGGGAAAAATACCATGTGATATTGTACCGCACCAGATAGCCGATGGTTGTAAATTCTGATGAGGAGGTGATTAGGTGGTCCGGGCGCCTTGCCCGAGAGGTCAATCGCTTGGATTTTGAGGGCTCTATTGGGGAAAACGGTGTGTCGCCCGAAGGATTGCGAAATTTTCTTGATGAAAATGTTCTAAATCCTTCCTGGGACTTTTAGGAATTTTTTGGGGAATTTTCGAGGCTTCATGGTATTTTCTAGGAATTTTTGTACGAAATTTTAAAGGGGAGTGCCAGTCGGCATAGACTGAGAGGTGCCATTCGGCAGTGGCACGGACTTTTGGGCTGCCTCGGGAAGGTGAGGAGATAGTGCATTCGCATTTTCCTTATGTGTCTTTTTTTTCTCGTGAATTCAGACGTGGTTCTATGAGGTGATTGGGTACAACACCCCGCTGATTGCTTTGAAGGATGACACTGTCGGGGACTTCTGTCGCCTGTACCGATGGCGTAAGGCCAATCGACAGTCGAAAGGATCTCTCTCCCTAGAGGCGGTGCGTTAGGTCTTGAATGACCTGACCAGTGGTAGGGTAAGACTCTTTCCATTTCAGCCTTAGTTTTTTTCCTTTTCTGATTTTGTATTGACTTATGCCTGCTTGGGGATTTTTATTGACCTTTTATCCTTGGGGGACCGCCATTCACGATACGGGGGTGACTGGAGTGAACACGCAGATGAGACGTTTGTTGGAGCATGAGTTCGGTCATTCCGGTTACCTCAGGAAGAGGGTGATCCATCAGATTGCTGAGGTAGAGGTGGTGGTGCCTCCCGCGCAGCCTCCTACTTCTATGAGGCGGGAGCGATAATTATTGGAGGATGAAAGGATCGCGGGGATAATTAGCGAGTCCTATGCGTTATATACAGATACGTATGCACCGTATGACTATATGGACTTTGTGACGAGTTGGTTGATGGCTCTCAGCATACATGATGCCTTGCCTTTCCCTCCTACTGGTTCGAGTTGGGCGGTGGGGTCTTCCCACAGTGGTGGTGGTCCGTCGGTACCTTTGGCGGTGGCGAGCTCGGAGGTCCCTTTTGTTCGGCTGCACACTCCTTCGTACAACATCCGGAGGGCTGATGGAGGGACGGTGCCGATGCTACACCGTCCTCTTGCGATGGATCCAGAGGAGCTGGGCTTGATAGAGGACATCCTTCGTTCTGCGGTAAACCTTTTGGTTCTCTTCCTCTCTTTTTTTATTTCTTTTGGTTGATACTGATTATGACTTTCCTTTGAAGCAAATCCAGGTGTCGACCACTTGGCTCAGGGACATCAGGGATTGGATATCATCAGCAACTGCCCACATTCAGGAGGCTATCCCTGTTCCATCTTGCTTGGTGCCGTCAGCCTCGTCCGAGGGAGACTCTGGCTAGGGTAGTGGAGGTTCGTCGTCTCATCGTAGAGGAAAGAGAGCGCGTCGCCGGGATGGAAATTCTGGAGAAAAAGAGAGAGAGAGGGAGTGAAATGTGGGTTCGGGCTGAGTCCCATTGTTTTTGGTTTTTCTTTATTTCCTGGAAAAATGGTGTAACACAGAAAACATATATATGCAATGCAATACAGTTTTTTGACTATCTTTTATTTTAATGATGTAATGAATGCATGCACTTTTTAATTTTCTGCTGAGACCGTAAAAACAGGAATATTTTTAGAAATCTTTCAAAGGAAAGTTATTTTATTCAAAATGGGGAATCCCATACGGAGGGAACAGGATTCTTGAAATTATTTTGAGAATATCAATTTATTTTTATGGAGTTTTTTGATTTGACAAAGAAGGAATGGAGGAAATTTAAAAAAGGGAATTATATAAGGAGGAAAAGGGATTTTGAAATTCTGTTGAGAATATCAATTTTTATTTTTCTGATTTTGACAAAAGAGGAAAAAGGGAGATTTCCAAAAATGGGGGGTTACCGATCGGCAAGCACCCTGGCCTGCCTATCGGCAGTTCAGTCCAATCCCATCAATTGAAAGCTTTGATTGGTACCATCTTCAGCCTTTAGTACCTTGTGGGGTAGGGTTCCTTTCGATTTCTGCAGGGATTATGTCCCTTGTGAGGATTTTTAAGTATAAAAAGGGAGAAGGGTGGAGTGTTTTCCTCACACCTTTTACATTCTTCATACCCACCCATCATCTTTTAGTCTTGCAAGATGGCTCTCCCTGGTAGCATTGAGTTTGTCAACTACCTCGAAGCCTTGGAAGCTATATGATCTTATAATGTCGACTATGATGCCTTTAATATGCGTCGAGTCTCCTTGTGGCGTAATCGACCTTTTGAGTGGAATATGCTGATGGCGGCAGTACAATTTTGGTACCCCGAAGACCATGTATTTCGCTTTGGGTTGGAATAAGTTTGTCCTACCTACGAGGAGTTTTCTGCCATACTGGGCGTGAATCCTAGTGTTGCTGCGGCTTTACCCGAATTTTCCTGTTCTCCTAGGGATTTGTTGGTCGGGCTTCTTCATATCTCACCTTCGGCGGCCAGGTCACTGGTGGCCGGAGGAATGATCTCCCTCCCGGCGGTGTTGCAGTCCGTGCGTTCGCGGGAAGTAAGTGATGCTGGCTATGCTGGAGCCGTTGTTATGGGCCTGGTTTCAAAATTGTTGTTGGTGTCTGGGGAATTACAGGTGGACCCATAACTTGTAGCCATTACCTCATGGATGTCATGCCTTCGCAATCCTACGATGGTGATATTGGCGGAGACTTTGAATGGCATGGATGCCTGGAGAGAAGGTCGTTCAGACTTTTTAAAGGGTAGTCCCGTGATGTTGTTCATGTGGTTGTTTGAAAGATTCCGCTTGTCGACTCCTCCAGAATATCCTTTGTCGGCTATGACCAACTTCTTTTCGCGCTACTTCATCCGCATGGGCTTGTATGTTGAGAACTGGGAGAATTGGCTTGTGGAGTACGGGGCTCGTGGACTGTATTGGTCTGTGCCTTGGTGGGGACAGTTGCAGCCTGTTTTAGAGCTAGGAGAATATTCATATGTGCGGCTGGTTGGTCTCAGGAAGACCTCTTTTTATTCCCTTGGAAACTTTTACGCCAATTTGGCTGGGCGCAGGTCGTGCCCCCTCGGACCTCAAATTTCTTTCCGGTAGAAGATTTGACTGAGTGCTTGCGTCTGTTGCAGGATCTTTGTGGGAAAATCGGCATCCATTGACCCGTCCCTCTCAGTTTGTTGGGAAGGTTTGCCATGTCCCCAAAGATTATATGAAGTGGTTGTGGAGGAAAGTAGTCAGCAAGATGTTGGCAGTAGAGACCGGTCAGAAGTGGTTTGTTTTATCTGACTCCATGGAAGGGAGTGTTGTGGTCTTTTCGAAGATGGTTGAGGCTCATCGGTCCGTGGAGTGTTTGCGGCACTCCATTCAGGCAGGAGAAAATTGGGGTCCTCAGGACGTGGATGATGAGGGTGCAGGCTCTTCGGGTAGCTATGGGTAGGACTCCTGGGGAGTTTATTTATGTAACAGATGTGGGGGATTTTTTCTGGTTATTATGGTAGTAGGGAGAAGGGAGTTATCCTTTCCTTTTTCTTATGCAATATGTACTATAGTTTCTTATTCAATGAAATAAACAAGTTTCTGATCATCCAGCTGGGCCTTTTGATGAGTTTTTCATTTTGAATTATCTATACCAATCGCTAGGGCATACATAATCCTTTTGTTCAAGTCGATGTTTAGAATGAACTGTCGTTCTCGGGGGTAAGAAAAGAATATATTTTTGTGAAAAAGAAGGGGCCGTGCTCACGTGAGGAGTATGAGCTGCCTACGTACCTTTGGGGTTTTTGAAAAAAGTTCTTATCTGTTTGAAAATAGTTTTTGCAGAGGATCAGGCCCACGTAGTTCTGGGTAGAGGGAAATGGAGAGAGTTTTTTATTTTTATTTTTTTTATTTTTTAGAATAGAAGGGGGATGAGAAGAGTCATAGCGCGCCGAGATTTTGGACTAGGGGTAGAACTTCTTGAGACGGTCCAAATTGACTGGACGATCCATCTCTTCCCCATCTAAATCAGTGAGCATGGCGGGACTGTCGGATAAGATTTTCTTCACAATGTACGGGCCGCTCCAATTGGGTTTGAACTTTCCTCTCGGGTCCCAGATGGGTTCGATTATCTCTTTGAGGGCTAAATCCCCATCTCGGACACCGCGGTCCTTGACTCTCTTGTTGAATGATCGCGCTATTCGGCGATGGTATCCTTGTATGTGGTAAAGAGCTTTTAATCTCTGTTTATCTAGGAGGGTCAGCTCATCAAGAGGGCCTTGGCACCAGTCTTCTTAACTAACCTTGCTTTCGAGCATGACACGTAATGAGGGTATTTCCAATTCCACAGGTAGGACTGCCTCCATGCCGTAAACTAGGGAGTAAGGGGTAGCCCCAGTAGAGGTTCAAATTGAGGGTCGATAGTCCCAGAGGTCGTAGGTGATCCGATCGGCCCAATCTTTAAAAATTTTGGTCATCTTGCTGATGATGGCTTTGAGGTTTTTGTTTGCGGCCTCAATTGCACCATTGGTCTGAGGTCGGTAGGGAGAAGATTTGTGTCACTGAATCCCATATTCGCTGACTATTTATGTGACTTCTGCCTCAAAGTGCAAACAATTATCCGACACTAGCTCGTGCGGGACCCCATATCGGCAGATGATATTCTTCTTGATGAATTTGGCCACCTTATTGGCATTTAATACTGCGTATGATTCAGCTTCGACCCATTTGGTGAAGTAATCGATGGCAACCAGGATGAACTCATGCCCATTTGACGCTTTTGGTGTAACCTTCCCTATGATGTTGATACCCCAGGCGGAGAACGGCCAGGGATAAGTCATGTTGTATAATTCCTGCGGAGGTAGATGTTGGAGATTGGAGAACTGTTGGCATTTAGGTCACCTCCGAACATAGGCGGTGCAATCCTGGGCTATGGTGGTCCAGTAGTAGCCTTATCGGATGATCTTCTTGTCAAGCATGTGACCGTTCATGTGAGGTCCGCATTCCCCGCTGTGGATTTTCTGCATTATCTTTTCAATGTCAGCCCCTACAATACAGTGCAAATGAGTTCCATCGAAATTCCTCTTGAATAGTGCTTCATGGCAGATGATGTACTGAGCGGCCAGCCTTCGGAGGGTAGCTCGGTCATTCTTGTTGGAACCCTCGGGATACCTACCGTGTTTGAGGAGGCACCAAATATCATAGTACCAGCAATGGGCTAGTTTGGGATCTTCAGTGGATACAAGCTCAATATGGTAGCAATGGGTCGGTCTGTCTTGTTTTTAACTAGGAAGGGGGTCATTGGTATTCCCTCGGGCATGTCGACCATGGAAGCCAAAGTAGCGAGAGCATCGGCTAGGTTGTTCTTTGCTTGGGTTAGGTAATGAAAGGTGATATCTCAGAATTGGGAGGCCAACTCTTCTAATTGGGCATGAAAGGGTTGAAGATTTTCGTCCTTGACCTTCCACTTTCTGAGTACTTGACCGATGATAAGGGTAGAATCCCCGTATACATCTAGGTATTGAATACCCTTATCGAGAGTGACCTGGAGGCCCATTTTGCATGCCTCATATTCTGTCATGTTGTTGGTGCAAGGGAAATCCAATTTAATGGCGATGGGAGTGTGGGAGTCATCTGGGGCGACCAGAAGTATCCCAATGCCATATCCCTTTTTGTTGGCAGCGCCGTCGAAGAACATTTTCCATCGAGGGAAGTCTTGAGTGGTGCAGAGGATGTTTTCATCTGGTAATTCGGAGATCCAGACATCTGCTTCTTTTATAGGGTAGTCGGCGAGGTATTCAGAGATGGCTCTTCCTGTAATGACTTTCTGTGTGACGTACATGATATCAAACTCAGTTAGGAGCATCAACCATCGGGCCATTCGGCTAGATAAAGCGGGTTTCTCAAGCAGGTATTTGGTGGGATCTATTCGGGATACTAGTTTAATGGAGAAGGCGAGAATGTAATGTCGTAACTTTTGTGTGACCCAAACAAGTGCGATACATGCTTTTTCCAAAGCAGTGTAGTTGACCTCGTATCCGGCCAACCTGTGACTGGCATAATAGATGGCTCTTTCTTTGCGGGAGTCCTCGAGGTACTGGGCTAGCAAAGCCCCGACTACAGTGTCTGTTATGGTTAGGTATAAGAGCAAAGGGAGACCAGGTTGTGGTGGCATGAAAATCGGAGGTTGCGTTAGGTACTTTTTGATTCTATTAAAATATTCTTGGAAGGCCTCATTCCAAACCTTGGTTGAATCCTTTCGGAGCAGCTTAAAGATTGGTTCACAGATGGAGGTTAGCTGGCTGATGAACCGGATGATATATTGTAATTTCCCCAGGAAGCCTCGAACTTCCTTCTCTGTTCGGGGAGGTGGCATCTCAAGTATGGCCTTCAGCTTGGCGGGATCTGCTTCTATCCCCTTCTCACTGATTATGAATCCTAAGAGTTTTCCCTTCATAACGCCGAAGATGCACTTTTGTGGATTAAGTCTCATCTGATACTGTCGCGGTCGTTCGAAGAACTTCCGGAGAGTGGGAACATGACCTTCTCTAGTTTTGGACTTGATAATCATATCATCCATGTAAACCTCGACCTCTTTATGGATCAAATCGTGCAGTATGGTTATGGAAGCCCTTTGGTAGGTAGCCCCAGCATTCTTGAGATCGAATGGCATAACGGTGTAGCAAAAAGTTCCCCATGGGGTGATGAATGTGGTTTTCTCTTGGTGGTCGGGATGCATATTAATTTGGTTGTATCCGGAAAATTCGTCGACAAATGACTTGAGAGAATGACTGGTTGTGTTATCCATGATCATGTCGATGTTGGGTAGCGAATGATCATCTTTCGGAGAAGCTTTGTTTAAATCTCGATAATCCACACACATTCGAACCTTTCCTCTTGATTTTGGTACCGGTACAATGTTGGCCAGCCACGTGGGATATTCGATTACTCATATGAAACCCACGTTCAACTGTTTGATCACCTCTTCTTTGACCTTAAGCGACCATTCGGTGCAGAGCTTTCTCAACTTTTGTTTAACTAGCTTGGCATCTGGTAGAATGGGGATCTCGAGCTGAGCTATTTCGAGATCAATACCGGGCATGTCGTCGTAGGACCATGCAAAGACATCAACGAACTCCCTTAGAAATTCTTCGAGTTGTGCGCGCTCATGCTCGTTAAGCGTGGCCCCTATCCTAATCTCACGCAGTTGGCTACTAGAACCGAGACTAATAACAACAGTCTCTTATTCATTAACTTGAACGCGGTTATGTTGTTTATTATTAACCTTATTTAGATCAGTTAAGAATTGTTCATTTGCAAAATCATCATCATTAAAAGTTTGATTAAAATCCATACAATTAATGTAAGGCACAACAAGATACTAAAAATCTTCGTTTATTTCATTGATAGGAAAAACAGCATTGAGAACCTCATCAAAAGAGGTCTCAATTACATTTGAGCAAGGATGGACAACAATAGATAAAACAGGATAAACATTGGGGTTAGTGGAGATTTCAACAGGTAGAGTTGGCGTAGCATGCCAGTTAGGGAGAGGTGTATCAGTAGCTTTAATCAGACGGGATGGGTCTCTTGATGTAGTGCCTGAATGAACCATGAAGAGTGTCAGCCCTAGTATCTGCAAGTTGAAGGAATATTCTAAATCACTTTCCTCAGTCTCTTTAGTATCTTTGATAAGCGGTGGTACTTGGCATTAGTAATTTTCGGCCCATGGGTAGCTGTCTTCGAAGAAGATCTTCATTCCAGGCTTCATCTTCTTATCTGTATGGTCATACCATGATTCTGGAAAACCGTACAAGGGGAAATACTCGCCTTCTTTGATGAATCATCCATTTAAAGAATCTCCCGAGATAGTTCGGACGAAGTCTAACCCTCTCTTTGATCGATTCTGGCGGATCATTCTGAGCTCTGGTTCTGATGGTTGATATCCCAAGCCGCAAGGAGGGAAAGCTTTCTTCAGTTCGACGGGCTCAAGTATCCCCTGCTGTCTTTGTCCTAGCCCCAGTCCGGGCATAAAGTGCATGTTTCTGAACCTCTGAATCACATTGACATTGCCATGAGGGTTGTATTTTGGACGAACCCTTTCTTTAAAACCGTCCCATATCGGGAGTAGGGATGGTTCAACTTGGAAACCTGATAGGAGCATATCATTTGACCCATGCTGTATCTCAAGGATTGGACTGTCGGTGCTTGCACCCTTAGTGTTACCGTCGTCACCCAAGATGGTGATGACTCGCCCATCGGCGAAGAACTTTAGTTTCAGATGGAATGAGGAAGAGACACCCTTTATACTGTGGAGCCAAGGTCGTCCGAGCAACAGGTTAAAACAGGCCGGTATATCGATGACATGGAATTCGATGACAGGGTTTATAGGTCCAACCCCTATTACAAGTTTTATGGATCCCATCACCTCACAACGGGTATTATCGTAGGCACGCACGGTAGAAGATGTTGGAGCAAGGTCCCTTTCTTTCAGACCTAAACATTTGAAGGTTCTCAATGGGCAGACATTCAAAGCGGATTCGTCGTCAATGAGAGAGAGTGGTACAACCTTCCCCATAACTTCGACGGAGATGTTGAGTGCATGATTGTGATTTGGCCCAATTTTGGGGATTTCTTCTTCAAAAAAGGACAGTATTCCGGTAGAGGTCAAGGATCCGACTAGGTTCACCGCTTCTTCTGGTGTGGTAGATGGAGGAACTATGGGCCAGTGAGCAATTTGATTAAAGCATTTATGTGTAGCTGGGAAGACATAAAAAGCCCCCATAGAGTGATGTTAGCTTGAGTTTTCTTTAATTAATCGAGGATCTTGCTCTCCTCGGGGGTCATTTCTAGCATAGGAAGGTTTTCAACGCCCCTACCCTTATCATTTACTTATAGCGAGTTTGGAACTTGGTAATGTCTCCCAGATCCGGTCATGTGATTTACTGAAGAAGGGAAAAACTTAAATCCGATTTCCTCATCAATCTCAGGTAGTTCTCCCACCTTATCTATTTCTTCGAGGAGTTCCTCAAATGATATCATCCCACATAAGTTAGCCATCAGGCCATTTCCTCCTGAATCTTGTTCTTCATTTGAAACTTCAAATTCTTCCCCCGATCCGGTGGCAACAATTCTATTTTCCCTTGTGAAGTCAATGCATTCCATAACTCCAACGGCTTCTTCATATATGTCTTCCCATTCTGTGGGGATGTGTAAGGGTGAAGGGACCAGGTGCCCTTGCAACTTCAAAGCGTAAAGTAACTCGATGATACTGTAAATGTTATTGGTTTGCCTGAATGCTTTCGTCATGATCCGGACAACATCATCTAAGCAGATTTTTTCGATTGGTACCATCCACCTATCTGATTCTCGGGCCCATTTCGTGCTTCCAAAAACAACGTACTGAACCTCTGGCATTCGATAATCATCTGTGAGGGTAATTTCATCCCGAACTCTAGGAGTTGGTTTAACACCTCTGACAATTCCATACCTCTACTTTCAGAATCGGTCCGGACAGTGATGCATGCTCTGGTAAGGAGTGACAAAGCCTGATCAGCGGGGCTAGCAGGGTGTAGGAGGAAATATGGGCAAAGTTGAAGGGGTTTAGGAGGGTATAAGGGTGTGATTTGAGTTGATTGATAGAAATCTGGGTTTCCTTCCAAGAAGATGGCATTGGTGTGATTTGGGAGTGGGTTATGAGTAGTGTTTGGTTTAGGATTGGCTGGTGGGGCGATGGTACCCCAGTCAATGAGATCTTCGATTATGTTTCGAAGGTGGAAGCATTGGTCGGTAGTATGGCCAGCTGTTTAGTGAAAGGCGCCATGATCATCGATCTTGAAATTTCTAGGAAGTGGATTGGGTAATGGACGTGGATCCATGGGCTTTATAAGGTTTCGGCTTAACAGAGCTTGGTAAACTTTGGATAGGGGATCATGGAGCTCAGTGTATTCCCTTCGGACGGGAGCAGGGCGGCTTTTCGGTGCCCATGATGTGGTTAGTTGATAGATGTTATTGATGGTTGAGACTTCGGCACTGACAAGCTTGTCATATTTTCTGGGGGTGAACTGTCCGGATAACTTCTTTGGTTCAACTTCTGTTTTGGCAAGACCCTCTTCGATTTCTACTCCTGCTTCTCTGAGATCTCGAAAATGGGGGTAGTACTGTCCTCCCATGGTTGCTCGGACATGGGGCAAGAAATTATTCTTCACTATGCTGACTTGTTCTTCTTCAGATGGCCGATTGTTCATGGTAGACGCTTTTTCCCTCCATTGGGCTATAAAGTTACTGACTGATTCTTTGGAGTTCTGTTTGAGCAACTCCAAATCAGGGTGGGTGACCTCAAGCTCTTCGTTGTATTTGTACTCCGACATGAATTCTCGGGATACATCCTCCCAGCTACAGATTCTGGATTCCTCAAGAGATAAAAACCATCGGAGAGCACTGTCTTTCAAAGTTTGCTGAAACAATTGGGCCATCACTTCTTTCGAAGCCCCTAGTAGAGTCATGGAATGATGATAACTGCGAAGATGAACAATCGGGGGACCACTCCTTCCAAATTTCTCGATATTTGGCATTTTGAACTTCTCGGATAACCTTGCTTTAGGATAAGGAGACATATGGGTGTAGTCCATGTAATTCCCAGAGATCCTGACTTGGTCAAACTTCTTGGTGAGCATCTTGAGATCCTCTTTGACTTTGTTCAACTCCTCCTCCTTTGGATCAACAACCACATGCAAGTTAGACATGGGCTGGGTAATGTTTGGCATTAGAAGTTGGTCAGGTGATGGCCTATTATCAGGAGGGGCACGTGGAGCATGCTGATATTCTTTCAAAACCCAGATAGGATCGGGTGGACCCATAGCGCGAGGGAACCAGGCCTTGGGCTCTTGAGGAATAAGGTCTTGGTTTCGTTGCATTTCTCGGACCTCAGCTTGGAGGTTGTCAATCTTGGCCACGAGCTGAGCTAGGACTGTAGGCAGATCCGGTTGTATGACTGGTGCTTGATCTGCATTCTCCATGGAAGATGGATGGATTCCGAATTCGGAAGAAGTAGTAGAGGAACGGACGAAACTCCGGGGTGATTTGACTGAAGACCTAAGCCAATAGGGAGCCAGGCCAAGGGCGTGCGATCAACCTGAGAAGGCGTAGGATGAGATTTATTTTTGAGAAAAGGGAAGGAACTATTTTTGTATTTTTGATAAAAATGGAGAAATGTTTTTGGATTTTTGATAAGAAAGGGAGAAATGTTTTTGGAGATGGAACTCAGCATGATTATTATGATTATTATGTTCTCACTTGTATTTAATTCTCCTAAATGCAATGTCGGACGAGACCTGAGCCTAGAAAAGTGGGGTTTTAATATATGCAAAGCTACGGTTTGGGACTTGTAACCAGGCTCACGGACAGAGTCCCATTTTTAAAAATGCACGAAAATATGGCGAAAGATCGACCCAAAATTTCGGCAAAGTTTCGGGTCAAAACCGGAAATCTAAAGTGCGTGTCTTGGGTTTGACACCTATATGCGGGTATGCAGTTGGTTGGGTGAATCGGCATGGGTTCCCCCTTTTGGCGTGACTTCCACGATATACATCTTACTCTTGCGGGCAATCGGTACGTGTGGACAAGCCATTTGATATAACTGAGTGTACGTGAATTGCCTCACCATATACCTCGTGAGGATGGTACGTGTGAGAGCAAATTCGATATACTCGGCGTACGTGAACGAATTCCCTACGATATACCTCCCGTCATGACTTCGGTCAAGTGGTATGATGCGGGGGAACCGTTCGATATACGTCGAAGGTACTCGGCCAATGGGAGGTGAGAGTCATATCGCTCAGGCTAACTGCGACCTGCTAGACCAGCGCCCATCACGAAGTGACCCTCCAATTACTGGGTAAAATTTGGTCAATATCAATGCTCTTTGGTGATGTCGTGTGAATCATGCATGATTCTCTTATTAGTAGCTTATGATGAGAATGCCTTTCTTTGATTATGCCAAACCGGGAACAAAGTACAAGTACCCCAAAAGGTACGCCAAGTATGGATAGGTGTTGCGTGCAACATGGGGATATACGTGATCCTAGGTGTACGTGGTGTGAGGTGTACATGGAGGATTTTCTACAAGTGTGTGAACATAAGCATAAGCATGGGATATACATGTGAGACAGGGGAACATGCAGATATGGGGGGAGGGGGGGGGGGAGAAGCATAAACAAATATAGCATCCATGTAAATAGAGTCAAACCCTCAAAATAAATAAAACTCCCCAGCAGAGTCACCACTGTGGCCATCCCACCGATCACCACCGCGGAGGGAGGAGGAATCCTTCAAGTCCCACGCGTCCCCTCTCGGGAGAGCGCTTCGGCTGGCGTCGATTTTGTGAGGTGTGAAAAATGTAGAGAGATTCAGAGTCACCAGTCTATTTTACTCAAAACAGACAAAAGAAAAAGAGGAAGACACCCCGAAGGATGGCATCCAAAGACATACTGGTGCGTACGAAACCAAAATGATTCGAAAAGGGTTTGGAAGCTTAGTTACGAAATGGGAAGGTGTTAGGCACCCATTCCGCCCTTTTGGTCTCTCATGGATATTTGCTATTTTCCTTTATGTTTCCCCCCGTGAGATGTGTGCATGTGTATATATATAGAATGGAGGTAGGAATCCTCGGCTTGTTGTGACACCCCGACTAATTAAATACCGGGTAGCTACTCCTTTATTAAATTAATTCAAAATGCCAAGTTGGTCCAGTTAATAGCATCACTGTCGAAAACATTTTAAAGATTACTAACCACCTAGTATTTAAAAAGTAAGTGCCAAATTTTATTTAAAGTCTGATTAACATGCAACATTTGTAATAAAGAATAATTAATACCATACTGAAGTAAAACGAATAACCATCACATAATGTAAATAAAGTCTGGAGGAAAACTCCTCACTACAATCCCACAACTGAAAAGTAAACTGAATACTAAAACAGTACATGCCAAAGTCTGAAACAAAACTGAAATGTAAAAGATGTCTCTAAATAGAAATGGGCAACATGCCCTACAACTGATAGATAGTGACTCTGGAATCCAAAAGATAGAAGCGTCTACAAGCAAATCCCTGTAGCTTCCACAAACAGCTACAGCTCGTCACCTGAATGAGTATCCTATGCTTGGTGTCCTTGTGGCTGGGCACCTAAAATGGTTTTACAAAGAAAAAAAGATTTGAAAAGCAAACGGGTCAGAGCCCGAATGTGGAGTTATATTTTAAAAACCTGCAAGTGCTTTAAAAACATTTAAAACATTAAATGCAAAGTACATGTTAGGACGTGCACTCACATGATATTCTCACCTCTCGTCTAACTGTGCACTCCTAACGGAAGTACCCATCTATAACGACACAACCCACTAGCTAAGTGACATCATCTCTAGCTAGACTATCAAAGGTCCTACCCATATTACTCGGTTCTATTAACATTAACATGCTTGTAATTAAGTAGGGATTTAACGTAACTCAGATGTTTAATATGCAATCTATATATAACTATCAGTTAACTCGTTATGTTTCTCGAATCAATACCGTAATTATTTCTCAACATTAACATAAAGGTTCTCATTAATTAAGTGTATATTATTCACATCATAAATATACAATACAAGCACCCCGAGAACTAAGCTGCGGTGCACACATACTCTTCTATCCATCCCGGTACATCACGAACATAAGGATTACATATTCCGAATCTCTCAGGAATAGTTCACAGATAACAACATCACAAACAATGGAGGCGAACACAGTCACATCACATGGGTCACGCACATACCTACGCTCCCACGATCAGCGGACTTATTAATATCCCAATAAGTCTTTCTATGACCTATGTTCATCGAGGTAACCAGTCTAAATCCGGGCAACACAAGGATTAGAGGGCCCTAAGCGAACGCAAACCTCCTGTGATAGCAAGTATGGTAGGTATGTCATACACACAATTCATATACCAATACTAAGTTAACACACGTCTTAGTAATACCGTAGTTTAATCTTAGTACATATCGCATTCTCGTACTAACTATAATTATCATAATTTATACCATTCCGGTTTGTAATCATACACGCCATAATTTTCTCACGTCGTAGTAGACACTCACATCTCAACCCAAACCGTCCATTTAATATAACTCTCGTATATAATTTTACTCCTCGTAATAACCCAAAAGTCCCAAAATCTATCCTTATATCATCAAAGGAAGGTTATCTATATCCTCGAACAAGTTTATGGGACTCCAAAAATCAAAACAGTCCAAAAAGGACCAAACTATCAACTCGTTAGAAGTCTCGTTCGAACGAGACTGTTCGAACGAGATTCATCTGCCAACTCGTTAGAAGTCTCGTTCGAACGAGGTTGTTCGAACGAGACCCAGTTCGTTCGAACGAACTGTACCTTCTAACGATATCTCGTTCGAACGAGATATCGAACGAAATCCCTTCTCGTTAGCAACGACTGGTCAACTCGTTAGAAGCTCGTTCGAACGAGTTCGTTCGAACGACCTGGGGATTGCTTCTAACGACTGACTAGTTTCGGCCCTGATTTTTCCCCAATTCGTTTTATCCATTTTCATCACTCCTAATCTCTTCCAAAGCTCATCCCAACAACGTTTTAGGGTCTCTAATTCATCCTAAACATATTCAAGTCTACTCCTAACATGTTTTCAAGGATTAAATCTCGTTAACATCAATCAAAATATAAATCTCTACACTTTTTCCCCAATTATTTCAAGAACAAGAACCCTAGGTTTATATCATCATCAAATCCCAGAATTTAATTCGTTTTAATTTCTTCTAATCACAATTATCATGAGAGAAATCATCTACCTATCATTCTACATGCAATTCTCTTCAAAATTTTCAAGTTCTAAACTCCAAACTACATGGGTTTTCATTCATCTTTCAAGAACAATTAAAATTCCTCAATTTCTAACATGGAAAAGACATTCTCTGAAATTAAATGGAATAAAGTCACTTGCCTTGGTTCGATTTCTGATTTTGGTGTAGGTTTGATGGAGTTTTTCTGCAGAATTTCCTCTCTTCCAAGCTCCTTCTTCAATGGTGGCTTAAGGTGGCTAGGGTTTGTTTTGGGGAACTTGGAAACCTAATTGATAACCTCCGTAACTTAAAGGGTTAAAGTGGGTTGGATAGTGGGTTTAGTGGGTCAATAATCAATCAGATTAAGACTCCTAATTTTCGTCACTTTTAATTCCTCAAAATGTAAAATTACCAAAATACCCCTTAAGTTGCCGGTATGGCCTAAAAATACCCCGGAATCCAAACTACACCCCCGGGTAGTGTTTTCTGACTATCTCGACCCTTCCGGATGCGTTGACGCACTCAAAATGACCATACGGTTTATAGATTTTAAATTCACTTTTATAATCAAAATATTATACCGTGACGCGGCGGTCCCACGCGTCTCAACAAAATTTCTAAAATGCCGTATATATATCTCACGACAACTTTTGTAATACCAAGTTCATATATAATCATATATGCACATAATCAAATACCAACTCGCACCTCGTTAGTATTTTACCCGGATTAATTTCCAATTAATACGCATTTAATTAATTAATCCCAAAAATAAATATAGTCAAAAGTACGGGGTATTACATACTTCCCCCCTAATAACTGAATTTCGTCCCGAAATTCGAAACTAGAAAGTACCTGCTAAAAATAGCTCTGGATAACGATCGCGCATCTCATCCTCGCGCTCCCATGTGGACTCCTCGACATTGTGATGTCACCACTGAACACGCACTAACGGTACTATCTTTGACCGCAGTTTCCTCTCACTTCGGTCCAAAATAGTAATCGGCCCCTCCTCGTAGGAGCTATCCGGCTGGAGATCGATGTCCTCCACAGCAATGTGAGAATGAGCTAAATTATCTATAAGGTATTTCCTCAGCGAGGAAATATGGAACACATCGTGAATCCGATGTAAATGCTCCGGTAGTCCAAGTCTATAAGCAACCGGTCCGATCCGCTCAATAATAGGAAACGGCCCCACATACCTCGGTGCCAACTTCCCCTTCTTCCCGAATCGCATAATCCCCTTCATCGGAGATACCCTGAGCAAAACCTGGTCCTCCACTTGGAACTCCCTGAAAAATCTCTTCGCATCAGCATAACTCTTCTGCCTGTCTTGAGCTACCCGAATGCGACTCGGAATCAACTCAATCCTTGCCGAAGTATCCTGAATCACTTCCGGCCCAAGTAGTTTGTTGTCCCCCACCTCTAACCAACATGCTGGGGAACGACAAGTCCTACCTTACAATGCCTCAAATGGAGCCATGCCAATAGTGAACTGATAGGAGTTGTTGTAAGCAAACTCCACCAGTGGAAGGTACTGCTCCCATCCACCCCCAAAGTCAATAATGCACATGCGTAGCATGTCCTCCAACATCTGATTTGTGCGCTTAGTCTGCCCATCAGTCTGCGGATGATACGCCGTACTCAACCGCAATTCCGTGCCCATGGCCTCCTGGAAACTCTCCCAAAACCTCGAAACAAATATCTTGTCTCTGTCAGACACGATATTTAGGGGCACACCGTGAAGTCTCACAATCTCTGAAATGAAGAGCTGGGCATATTGTCCCGTAGTGTAGTCAGTACTTACGGGTAAAAAGTGAACGACTTTAGACAACCTGTCCACAATTACCCAAACGGAGTCGTGACCCCTCTGCGACGTAGGCAACCCCGTGATAAAGTCCATGGATATGCTCTCCCACATCCACACCGGGACCTCCAATGGCTGTAGCAATCCTGCCGGTTTCTGATGATCCACTTTTACAAGATGGCAAGTGGCGCATTTCGAAACAAACTCAGCGATATCTTTCTTCATACCGCTCCACCAATACTGGCGTCTCATGTCTTGGTACATTGTGTCCCCTCCGGGATGTACCGCGAACCGTGAGCCGTGCGATTCTGCCATCACATCGTGCCGCAATTCTTCCCCTTCCGGAACTACCAATCTCCCATTGAAGCGTAATCCCCCGTCTGAGCTGACGGTATAGGACTCGGTTCCCTCTGCTAGCAATCGAACTATCTGCTCCTGACAGAACGAGTCATCAGCCTGTGCCCGTACTACCTTCGTGACAATCTGCAGCGTAACGGTCATCACAGACATGAAAGATCGGGCCACTGCATCCTGGTGTCCCAATTCCTTCCACTTAGCCTTCCACACCTCTGCCACCTCATCTGTTGGCCTACGGCTCAACGCGTCTGCTACCACGTTAGCCTTACCCGGGTGGTACTGGATGTCGAACTGGTAGTCCTTCACAAACTCAAGCCACCTACGCTGCCGCATATTCAACTCTTTCTGCGTGAACAAGTACTGTAGGGACTTGTGGTCCGTGAATAGTTGGAACTTCTCCCCCAAAAGATAGTGCCTCCTAATCCGTAGGGCAAATACTACCGCTGCCAACTCCAAATCATGCGTAGGGTAATTCTTCTCATGAGGCTTAAGCTTACGGGAAGCATAAGCTATGCCCTGTCTCTCCTGCTGCAATACACCTCCCAGTCCTTGCAAAGACGCATCGGTGTAAACCAAATACTCAACTCCCGGTCTCGGCAATGCTAACACAGGTGCTGAGGTCAATTTGTCCTTCAATTCATCGAATGCCAACTGACAGGCATCACTCCAGATGTAGGGCACACCCTTACGAGTCAGATGTGTCAAAGGACCTACTATCTCCGAGAAACCCCGAATAAATCTCCTGTAGTATCCTGCTAAACCTAAGAAACTACGAATCTCAGTCGGTGTCGTGGGTTGTCCCCACTCCCTCACCGCTGATACTTTCCCCGGATCAACAGATATTCCCTGGTCGGAAATGATATGTCCCAAAAACTGGACTTCCTTCAGCCAAAACCTGCACTTCTCATATTTTGCATACAACTCGTTCTGACGAAGTGTCTGCAAAACCTGCCTCAAATGCTCGGTGTGCTCCTCCTCCGTCTGGGAGTAAACCAGAATGTCATCAATGAAGAAAATGACAAACTGATCTAGAAAATCCCTGAACACTCTGTTCATCAAGTCCATAAACACTGCTGGAGCGTTGGTCAAACCGAAAGGCATAGCCCGAAACTCGTAAGAACCATATCTCGACAAGAACGCAGTCTTTGAGAAATCCTCCTCCTCCCGAATACGTAACTGATGGTATCCCGATCTCAAATCAATCTTCAAGAAGAAAGAATCTCCTCTCAACTGGTCGAATAAGTCATCGATTCAAGGCAGCGGATACTTATTCCGAATCGTGACCTTATTCAACTCTCGGTAGTCCACACACAATCTCAGTGAACCGTCCCTCTTCTTCACGAACAAAACTGGAGCGCCCCAAGGTAAGGTACTCCTGCGGATAAAGGCCTGACCTAATAGCTGCTCTATCTGATCCCGTAACTCTCGCATCTCAGCTGGAGCCATACGGTACGGTGCGCGTGCTATAGGTCTCGTACCCGGTAGCAAATCTATAACAAAGTCTATCTCTCGACTGGGTGGTAAGCCTGGTATCTCCTGAAACACACCTGAATACTCCCTGACGACTGGGATAGAATCTAAAGGAATCACAACCTCCTTAGAGGTATCCTCCTCTAGGTAATACAAATGAGCGATCGATCCTCCCTCTGGGCGAGGCATCGCCACTACAAACATCTCTTGCCCCGGAATGGCAAAAACAATGCTCCCGCTGAAGCAGTAAATCATGGCCCTATAAGCTACGAGCCAATCCATACCGATGATCACATCGTGAACATGCATATCTAATACCAACATATCGGCAGGTAATACTAGACTACCAATCCCTACTCCCACTCCTCGGCATATAAAGAATATAAGTGACCCACTCCCCAATGGTGAGTCGACACACGTCACTGTGCTCTCTGCCGTAGCTAACAATCCTAAAGCTTTCGCGAAGTGTGTAGCTATAAAACAGTGTGTAGCACCCGTATCAAACAATACCCGACCCATAGTGCCATGGATAGGAAACGTACCCTCAATCGCGGGCGGTGCCTGTGGAACTGCAGCCTAGTGAACGTTGTAGACACGTCCATACTGTAGCTGCCCCTGCTGAACTGGGACTGCTGGAATGGGTGGCAATGCTGCCATCTGTGGCGGTGCGGGAAGAGCGGCGGGAAACATACGTCTCTGTGGCTCCTGGCGAGCACCCTGCTGCTGCTGCTGTGGGGCCCTGCCCCTATCAGGACAATCCTGTCGCTTATGGCCAATCTTGCCACAAACAAAACACTTCCTTGGGAAGTTCCCTCCTCTCTGCCCCAGCTGTCCCCGGCCCTGGTGGCCGTTACCATTCCTCCCTTGGCCCTGCTGGCCCTGGTGAAACTACTGCCCATTCTGCCCCTGATGGCCGTTTGGACCCTGATGGCCCTGACGGAAACCTCCCTGTCCCTGTCTGTAGTTCCCTGACCGGAACCTCATATTATCCCCCTGCTGGAAGCCCTGCTCATTCTGTCTCTGCCCCTGACCAGATTGTGCCCCGCTGGCACCATATCCTCCAGTCATGCCCTGATGGCTAGATTCCCCCGACCGCTTGCCCTCGGCCATATGAAAACGGTGGTCCTGGCAGTGTAACAATGCAGCGTTAACCACATCAGAATAAGTGGCCAACGATAGGTTCCCTAGCAGATGTTGACGAATCCTCCAAGTCAACCCATCGGTGAACTTCTCAATTTTCTTCTTTTCTGTTGGTATCTCGTCTGGAACGATGTTCAACAGATTAGTGAACTCGGCCTCATACTCGGTCACAGTCTTGCCCTCCTGCCTCAAACTCATCAATCTCCTTCTCATTTCCGTATGAACAGCTGACGGAAAGTACTTGCGGTCGAACCGCACCCAGAACTCCTGAATCGTGAGAGTATCCCTCTCCTCCAAGGTGGTAATAGACTCCCACCACTGTAGCGCAGATCCAACTAGCTTAAAAGTAGCTAGCACCTGCTTCTGGACGTCCGTGCACTCATACATCCTCAAGTGCCTCTGCATGTCCTTCCTCCACTGGCTCGAGACTACCACATCTGAGCTACTTGCAAACTCTGGCGGATGCGCTTTCTGAAAAGCGTCACGTACACGCTCCCAAGCAGACGGGAATGCATTAACCTGTACTGGCGCGGCAACCGGCACCTGAGGTGGTGCCTACTGAACAACGGCAATGGCAGCATTTACCGCTTGGGCTACTATAGCTGCAACCTCAGCGGCGTTCATCATGCCCTGAACTGGAGCGGGCTGGGGTTCGGGCATTGCATCCCTGGGAACTCATCGTGCACGTCGTGGAGGCATCTGAAATAAGAGCAAAGTTTATAAGTTCACAGTTCATAAACTTAAGATAGCTGAAGAACGAAGCATACACAAAAGAGTACAACAGTCCTAAAATATAGGGCTATATATCAAAGAAACTTAGCGGAAACATAGCAAGCCGTCAGATCCTAAAGGACACTAGAACCTGATGCTCTGATACCACATGTGACACCGCGACTAATTAAATACCGGGTAGCTACTCCTTTATTAAATTAATTCAAAATGCCAAGTTGGTCCAGTTAATAGCATCACTGTCGAAAACATTTTAAAGATTACTAACCACCTAGTATTTAAAAAGTAAGTTCAAAATTTTATTTAAAGTCTGATTAACATGCAACAATTATAATAAAGAATAATTAATACCATACTGAAGTAAAACGAATAACCATCACATAATGTAAATAAAGTCTGGAGGAAAACTCCTCACTACAATCCCACAAATGAAAAGTAAACTGAATACTAAAACAGTACATGCCAAAGTCTGAAACAAAACTGAAATGTAAAAGATGTCTCTAAATAGAAATGGGCAACATGCCCTACAACTGATAGATAGTGACTCTGGAATCCAAAAGATAGAAGCGTCTACAAGCAAATCCCTGTAGCTTCCACAAACAGCTACAGCTCGTCACCTGAATGAGTATCCTATGCTTGGTGTCCTTGTGGCTGGGCACCTAAAATGGTTTTACAAAGAAAAAAGATTTGAAAAGCAAACGGGTCAGAGCCCGAATGTGGAGTTATATTTTAAAAACCTGCAAGTGCTTTAAAAACATTTAAAACATTAAATGCAAAGTATATGTTAGGACGTGCACTCACATGATATTCTCACCTCTCGTCTAACTGTGCACTCCTAACGGAAGTACCCATCTATAACGACATAACCCACTAGCTAAGTGACATCATCTCTAGCTAGACTATCAAAGGTCCTACCCATATTACTCGGTTATATTAACATTAACATGCTCGTAATTAAGTAGGGATTTAACGTAACTCAGATGTTCAATATGCAATCTATATATAACTATCAGTTAACTCGTTATGTTTCTCGAATCAATACCGTAATTATTTCTCAACATTAACATAAAGGTTCTCATTAATTAAGTGTATATTATTCACGTCATAAATATACAATGCAAGCACCCCGAGAACTAAGCTGCGGTGCACACATACTCTGCTATCCATCCCGGTACATCACGTACATAAGGATTACATATTCCGAATCTCTTAGGAATAGTTCACAGATAACAACATCACAAACAATGGAGGCGAACACAGTCACATCACATGGGTCACGCACATACCTACGCTCCCACGATCAGCGGACTTATTAATATCCCAATAAGTCTTTCTATGACCTATGTTCATCGAGGTAACCAGTCTAAATCCGGGCAACACAAGGATTAGAGGGCCCTAAGTGAACGCAAACCTCCCGTGATAGCAAGTATGGTAGGTATGTCATACACACAATTCATATACCAATACTAAGTTAACACACGTCTTAGTAATACCGTAGTTTAATCGTAGTACATATCGCATTCTCGTACTAACTATAATTATCATAATTTATGCCATTTCGGTTTGTAATCATACGCGCCATAATTTTCTCACGTCGTAGTAGACACTCACGTCTCAACCCAAACCGTCCATTTAATATAACTCTCGTATATAATTTTACTCCTCGTAATAACCCAAAAGTCCCAAATCTATCCTTATATCATCAAAGGAAGGTTATCTATATCCTCGAACAAGTTTACGGGACTCCAAAAATCAAAACAGTCCAAAAAGGACCAAACTGTCAACTCGTTAGAAGTCTCGTTCGAACGAGACTGTTCGAACGAGATTCCTCTGCCAACTCGTTAGAAGTCTCGTTCGAACGAGGCTGTTCGAACGAGATCCCAGTTCGTTCGAATGAACTATACCTTCTAACGATATCTCGTTCGAATGAGATATCGAACGAAATCCCTTCTCGTTAGCAATGACTGGTCAACTCGTTAGAAACTCGTTCGAACGAGTTCGTTCGAACGAGTTCGTTCGAACGACCTGAGGATTGCTTCTAACGACTGACCAGTTTCGGCCCAGATTTTTCCCCAATTCGTTTTTATCCATTTTCATCACTCCTAATCTTTTCCAAAGTTCATCCCAACAACGTTTTAGGGTCTCTAATTCATCCTAAACATATTCAAGTCAACTCCTAACATGTTTTCAAGGATTAAATCTCGTTAACATCAATCAAAATATAAATCTCTACACTTTTTCCCCAATTATTTCAAGAACAAGAACCCTAGGTTTATATCATCATCAAATCCCAGAATTTAATTCGTTTTAATTTCTTCTAATCACAATTATCATGAGAGAAATCATCTACCTATCATTCTACATGCAATTCTCTTCAAAATTTTCAAGTTCTAAACTCCAAACTACATGGGTTTTCATTCATCTTTCAAGAACAATTAAAATTCCTCAATTTCTAACATGGAAAAGACATTCTCTGAAATTAAATGGAATAAAGTCACTTGCCTTAGTTCGATTTCTGATTTTGGTGTAGGTTTGATGGAGTTTTTCTGCAGAATTTCCTCTCTTCCAAGCTCCTTCTTCAATGGTGGCTTAAGGTGGCTAGGGTTTGTTTTGGGGAACTTGGAAACCTAATTGATAACCTCCGTAGCTTAAAGGGTTAAAGTGGGTTGGATAGTGGGTTTAGTGGGTCAATAATCAATCAGATTAAGACTCCTAATTTTCGTCACTTTTAATTCCTCAAAATGTAAAATTACCAAAATACCCCTTAAGTTGCCGGTATGGCCTAAAAATACCCCGGAATCCAAACTACACCCCCGGGTAGTGTTTTCTGACAATCTCGACCCTTTCGGATGCGTTGACGCACTCAAAATGACCATACGGTTTATATATTTTAAATTCACTTTTATAATCAAAATATTATACCGTGACGCGGCGGTCCCACGCGTCTCAACAAAATTTCTAAAATGCCGTATATATATCTCACGACAACTTTTGTAATACCAAGTTCATATATAATCATATATGCACATAATCAAATACCAACTCGCACCTCGTTAGTATTTTACCCGGATTAATTTCCAATTAATACGCATTTAATTAATTAATCCCAAAAATAAATATAGTCAAAAGTACGGGGTATTACACTTGTATCATGGAAAAGATAAAGCGAGTCATCCATAGGAAGATTATAAAAGTAATATTAGAAAATTAAGATTTACGCGGTTACCCCTATGTTGATCGTTATAAGCGAACGATAACGCATGTGACGTAATGCGTCATTAAGAACAAATATATGTATAATATAAGAAAAATGGATTTAGAGAAGATATAAATGAGAGAAAAAGTGAGAGAAAGTACTCGAGTCTCGGTTTTACCTCGAAACGCCTACGTAGCCTATAAAGGCATCAAAGTCCACGTACTTCGCATACAAAGCAAAGGGGTGGGGTTTATCCCATAAATCCAAATGTGGGATCTCTTATTTGTAAGTGTGTGTGTGTGTGTGTGTAGAAAAGGTGTTTTAGTTGTGAGGAAAATGTGGAAAAAGTGTGAGAATCGCTACTTGGAATTTATGAGCAAACCCTCTTTTTCTTAATTTTTTGGGTTTTTATTTATATGAAAATAAAAGATGTGCAATAATACTAAATAAAAAGTATATTAGGATGTGTGAGATGAGATGATAAAAGTGCTAAGTAATCAAAAAACAAGTTATTGAGAATTTAAGAGAATTCAAGAGAAAGTTGAGAAAGTTGAACCTTCTTGAAGATTTTAGGCTTGACCTTGGATGTTGGAGAGAAGCCCTTGCAATTGGATGATGATGGAGAGTGGTTAATTCCCCAAGTTTGATGAAGAGGATTATGGAAAGTGGAAGTAAAAAGGGGATTTGGAAGTTGAAATCACGCTGCCTTCGAGAGAGGTTTCTCGGATTCGTTCAGAGAGATTTCTATCAGATATGGGCTCCTCTTGCAAATGAGGCCAAGGCCTCCTTTAATAATCCCAGGGGACTGCCGATCGGTCCTATCATGGCACTGCCGATCGGCAGGTGCCGATAGGCAGGATCTGGGACCTGCCATTTGGCAGTGCGCCCCAGGCTTTTTCGAAAAATTGATCGCCGAGGGCAAACCGTAGGTGATCGGGCGGAAAAAGTGTGTTCGTGTGAGGACACAATCGTTGTGTGTTTAGCCGCCGTGATACAAAAAGAACCTAATATACTACTACACTTGCGAGGCAAGTAAAGTGGTAAGTCGGGTATCGTAAGAAATCCACAGGGAGTGATTAAATTTTAGATGTTAGTTGTTTTAAAACTTCAGGAATAAAAATGGTGTAAAAGAAATAAGAAAAGGTGATGGGTGGTTATGGTGGAAAAACAAAAGAGAAGTTAATGCTAAATTAAAGGAAAGCGAGGATCGGGATCGCATACACACATTCACGGGCTAAACAACTACTAATTAGAATTTCGATTCGAAAACATTTAATCGATCATTTTCAATTAAGCATAAACATCACACAATAAGGAATTTAAGCCAAAGTTGCGAGATTAAACATTTAATCAAAAATGGTCACACGCGGATTAAATTCGGATTATCGCTATAAACACTAAAGTTGCGTGACAAATAAAGTTAAACGCATAACAATCGAACTTTAATACACGCGGTTTCAATTAAATGCAATTTTACACGAAAACCTAACTTTCGAGGTTCTAAACCCGTAAATGGCGGAACACAATCCCGAACCTATTTATCTACGGACAAATCATGGAAATAAACTAATTTACACTAATATTACACTATAAAAGAAATAAATAACAATAAATAAACTTATCTAGGCATGGAAAATGGAAAGAAAGCAAGGAAAACAACTAAAACAACTATATTAAGGATGAAAAGGTTAAGGTACAACTTACAAAACAAAGAGTACAACCATCCAAAGCAAGAGGGATAGGGTTTAGCTCCCAATTATAAAAGCCCTAAATCTAGCAAAAATGAAAGTATCAAAGATCCCCTCTTCAAAATGAAGAGATAAGGGTTAAATACAAAATATCCCATGGCAAAATTGTAAATAAAAAGGAAATTTGCCAAATATCAGCAGGGCCGAATCGATTTGGCCTGGAGACGAATCGATTTGGCCCCCCGATATTTGGCTACTAGTCCAAGCCAAATCGATTTGGAAATTTCCGAATCGATTTGTCTAGGGGGCCTAATCGATTTGGGTTGGAGCCGAATCGATTTGGCTTCCTAGTTTTGGTCTCTTTGGAATCCTCTTCCGCTAAAAGTCTCATAACTTCTTCGTTCGGACTCGGAATCGCGCACTGTTTGCAGCCACGCGAAGCTTGTTCAGAGGGATACAACTTCCATGAAAACATTGGGACAATTTCCCAAATTGTGAATTGACTAAAATGCCCTTACGCGTGCGGATTTGTACGAAACTTCACCGGAATGCAACCAACTTCATACTTAGCACCTGTAATCCCTACAAAAGCCCAAATATACCTCATATAGCATGTTAACATATAAAATGGAGGTTGTCTGATTATCGAGCATAAATATAATAATTAAGGTACCCGGGGGGGCTAATAACGCGTACGTTAACGAGTGAAATATGCAATATTTGCGTCGTATCACACCCCCTAACTTACACATTGCTACTCCCTAGCAATGAAATAGGAAACAACAAGAACTATAAGGAAACCAAATCAGGAAACAAGTACAAAATGGGATGAAAAAGTAATAAAAATATAAGGCCACTTTCGCGGGCGCACGATTGCATTTAGCATATGCAATAAGCCGTTAAACCCCTAGGTTACCCTAGTGGACGAGTGTCGTCTCGTGAGGGTTTTCAAGGATGAAACCCACAAACATCATACAATTTCCTCAAAATATGCCCAACAAAACATGCGACAAACTCAACAACAACGAAAAAGATTTCAAACATGTTATTAGCACATTAAACGAATTCAAGCTAAAGTCCGTTGTTATTAACAAGTTGAATGCACCTCAAAGAATTGAAACTTTGAAAGGGGGAGGGGGGAGAGAAAATGCAAAATATGATTTGGCAAAAACTTAAATAATCCGGATAAACATAAAGCAAGCATATTCAATACTCACGGGGATTACACTCATCAAGCGAATTTCACTCGAAACAGGGAGGTAACACACGGGACATGCGGGCATAAAGAGTAAATGTAAATGGAAACTAGGCCGTACACATGTCAAAAATGAAGAACGCTATATATAAAATGAAAAACTGTAATCTCAATGAAAGGATACCGCACATTAAAAGAGGCGAAATGCATTTTCACAGATTATCAAAACTATTATGACTTTTAAATTAAATGCACCCTAAGATCACATAGGACTTTATAGGCTTGTAATGTAGGATAGGCTAGGGTACGAAATAAAGGAATGTATGTACGGATTCAAAGTGTTCGGGTTGAAAACTTGGAATAATGGGAAGGATGCGGGCAATATCAAAAATGGAAAGCAAGTTCCAAAAAGGCATTAAATATATCATCGGGGAGAGCAATCAAAGCTTATTGAACTATATACAACATTTACAACTTTCTCTTTCTTTTCTTTTCTTCTTTTTCTCATTTTCTCTTTTGTTTTCTTTTTGCTTTTTGCTTTTTCTTTTTCTTTTTCTTTTTTCACATCACTTTTCTTTACTTTTCAAACTCTCATATGCTTAAATTGCAATCACACAACAATAACATCATTCAATCCCAAGTATCATTCCAAACAAAGGTATGTAAGGTATATGTATGGTATATAACTCCAATTTGGAGTTGGTTATAGGATTAGGGTTATGAAACGAAAGACTATATTTAGGCTCAAAGGGGTTAACGAGGGTAAACATATAAGGGTGAGGTCAAGGCTAATATGGGTGATTTATCAAAGAGGGCCTATGATCATTTCACAAAGTTTACGCAAATCTCAAATCAAAACAATATATGAAAATCATGCTCAAGTAAAACATTTCGAGTATGAACTCAATTAATGAACGGTCAAATGAAAGAATAGAGAGATTACCGACGAATCCAACGTTTTCAAAGAGAAAAGAATAGTGTATAACACTCACAAACGACGAAAGGTACAAAGCTTACTCGGTGTAAGTATATACAATGCAACAAAATATTACCGAGTTATAAAAATCTTAAACCAAATCAATATAACAAGGAAAGTGCATATGCTCATGGGATAAAGTTTAATTCATGAAGTTATTCACAATATCAATGATTTGAGGACTAAAGTCTAATAACTTCTAAAATCGAGAACATGCATCATTGAGTTGTCTATTGGATCGGGCAATTATTGAAATTTATCATCGAAAGCAAGGCAAAATGCCCAACAAAGGAGAAAAAAGAAAGAAAATATTTTTGAAAATTTTTAAATTTTTCACAAAAAGGCATACTTAGTAACTAACAAGTAAGCAAATCCATGGACAAAACAAAGAAATGGATAAAATATCCTACACCCCTAACTTAAATGTTGCATTGTCCTCAATGCGCATTAAGAACACAACACAAAGAGAGGAAAGAACGATATTACCCAAAATTGGAGCGATCTCCATAAGCGCGAGTCCAAAGGAATCTACAAAACAAGTTAGTGCCGAGCATAGCAAAAACAAATAACAAAAAGTTAACTAATTACACAAGACTAAATTAAAAGGAAAGAAAAATAGGAAAGAAAGAAAATTAAAAAGCTAACTATTTACAACCTACTATTTAGGCTTCACACTAACTATACACTAGAAGTCTAAATAGTTGAGGGTCCACCCATAAAGGGATTTGACTTTGAAAGATCAATGGTGGACCCTCCAAAGCGAACATGCCTCCCGAAAAATAAGAATTCCGTTTGAACAACGGGAGGCATGTGGGTGGTGAAAAAAGTGAACCATCGCCAATTTGAAAATTTGGGCGGACGATGGGGGATTTGGATAATAAGGGGGAAAGGTACACTTGAGGTCCAAGAAAAATTGACTCATCTCCCAAAGATTTTTCAAACGGAATGGGAGATGGTGCACACGTCGGGATACCATCTATCGAAAACAAGTCCTGTAAAGAGTCCTCATCGGCAAAAAGTGTAGAAGTTTTAAAAGTTTCTACCGACTCATTGGAATCAACCGGTAATTCTAATGGTTCAATGGTGGAAAATGTATATGGTAATGAAATAAATTCAATGTCCGTCAACATATCGTCGGAAGGAGATTGAATTTCGGGGGAGAGAGATGCACATTCAATGAGAAATTCTTTGAAAAATTGAGGTGAAACACAAGTTTCCACCTCCTCGTTGTTTTGTGCATAAGAATTCATCTCATCGCAAAGTGCTCCAAGTCTCATTCCAGCATCATTTAGGCTTTCCAAACCTTGGGAGTAAAGAAGAAAAGTTTCTTCGAAAGTAGGCTTCCTCGTCTCAAGAGCGTCGGACTCCTCATTTGGTTGAAACTCGTCTTCGAAAGTATCGAAATAAGAATCATCATTGGATTCGAATAATGAATCCAGCTCAAGCTCCAAATAACGATTTTCATTCCGATAAATTTTTTCAAGTCTTTCAAACTCAAGAAAATCTTCAAAATGGAAAACTTTAAAACTATCCCCAAACTAAGAATCATTAGAATGACCGCAATAACTATAATAGTAGGACATGATTACCTCGTTGTTTGTAGATGGAGAATCCGAGCTAGAAAGTGAGCAACCGCGAATCAAAGTTTCTTAGCGCTCAAAGTATGCAAATCCTGCAAAAAAGGTTAAAACAAAGAATACAAATACAAAAGGAAAAATACTACGAAAAAATAAACAATTACAATCTAAAACACACTCCCCGGCAACGGCGCCAATTTGATCGGGCGGAAAAAGTGTGTTCGTGTGAGGACACAATCGTTGTGTGTTTCGCCGCCGTGATACAAAAAGAACCTAATATACTACTACACTTGCGAGGCAAGTAAAGCGGTAAGTCGGGTATCGTAAGAAATCCACAGGGAGTGATTAAATTTTAGATGTTAATTGTTTTAAAACTTCAAGAATAAAAATGGTGTAAAAGAAATAAGAAAAGGTGATGGGTGGTTATGGTGGAAAAACAAAAGAGAAGTTAACGCTAAATTAAAGGAAAGCGAGGATCGGGATCGCATACACACATTCACGGGCTAAACAACTACTAATTAGAATTTTGATTCGAAAACATTTAATCGATCATTTTCAATTAAGCATAAACATCACGCAATAGGGAATTTAAGCCAAAGTTGCGAGATTAAACATTTAATCAAAAATGGTCACACGCGGATTAAATTCGGATTATCGCTATAAACACTAAAGTTGCGTGACAAATAAAGTTAAACGCATAACAATCGAACTTTAATACACGCGGTTTCAATTAAATGCAATTTTACACGAAAACCTAACTTTCGAGGTTCTAAACCCGTAAATGGCGGAACACAATCCCGAACCTATTTATCTACGGACAAATCATGGAAATAAACTAATTTACACTAATATTACACTATAAAAGAAATAAATAACAATAAATAAACTTATCTAGGCATGGAAAATGGAAAGAAAGCAAGGAAAACAACTAAAACAACTATATTAAGGATGAAAAGGTTAAGGTACAACTTACAAAACAAAGAGTACAACCATCCAAAGCAAGAGGGATAGGGTTTAGCTCCCAATTATAAAAGCCCTAAATCTAGCAAAAATGAAAGTATCTAAGATCCCCTCTTCAAAATGAAGAGATAAGGGTTAAATACAAAATATCCCATGGCAAAATTGTAAATAAAAAGGAAATTTGCCAAATATCAGCAGGGCCGAATCGATTTGTCCTGGAGCCGAATCGATTTGACCCCCGATATTTGGCTAATGGTCCAAGCCGAATCATAACTTCTTCGTTCGGACTCGGAATTGCGCACCGTTTGCGGCCATGCGAAGCTTGTTAAGAGGACTAAAACTTCCATGAAGACATTGGGACAATTTCCCAAATTGTGAATTGACTAAAATGCCCTTACGCGTGCGGATTTGTACGAAACTTCACCGGAATGCAATCAACTTCATACTTAGCACATATAATCCCTACAAAGCCAAAATATACCTCATATAGCATGTTAACATATAAAATGGAGGTTGTCTAATTATCGAGCATAAATATAGGAATTAAGGTACCCGAGGGGGCTAATAACGCGTACGTTAACGGGTGAAATACGCAATATTTGCGTCGTATCAGTTGTTCAGAATCGCGCATGGGGAATACCGTTAGAAAGGTATTTCAGAGACCTTCGAAATTCCTTTGGACTATCCCGAGTTTGGGAGTTGAATTTGGGTCAAATGTGGCGCAGAAGCGTTTGTCGGTCCATTGGACGGGGAATCGCGCGAATGCAAACGACGCGTTCATCCGCATGGTAAATCCAAATCGCGCACGGGGCATACCGTTGGAAAGTTTAGGAGATGTACTTCGATATTCCAAAGAGTTTGACCCGGTTTGGAGAGTTGACTTTGGTCAACCGAGCTCGAGAAACCCTCAGTGGCTTCTCGAAGTCAAACGGATCGTTCGTCCGCATGGAAAGTTGGAATTGCGCACGGGACAGATCGTTGGAAAGGGTATTCAGTGCCCTTCGAAGATTCATTCAGCCTCGATCGAGCTAAAGAGTTGACATAGGTCAAATAGATCCCGGGATCGCCCGATGGCCTCTAGGTCAGGTTTCGGACGCAAATGGCGCGTTCGTCCGCATAGTAAGTCAGAATCGCGCACGGGGTGGACTGTTGGAAAGGGTATTTAATGCCCTTCGACGATTCATTGAGTCTCTATCAGTACAAGGAGTTTGAATTTTGGGTCAAACTGAGCCGGAGGGCGCCCGATGGCTTCTAGGTCTGTACTCGGGACGTGACCTGGGTTTATAGTGATGAAGGGAGGTACTAGGGACCTAAGGAGAGTTAAGGGGTAACATAATGGGTTGTCTACATGTATCCTAAAAGTAAATTCATTAGAGAAACTTAATTAAATGATAAAGTGGAAATATGTGTTAAATTTTAATTCCCCTGTGATAATGCATGTCATTATACGAGACATCATAATGGTATATCACTACACCAAAATAGGAGATTTTTTAGTATTGTTAGCAGTCACAAATGACCTTTATATCTTCTATTTACCGTCATAATTTAGGGGGTGACAAAACAAAAATTATAACTCTTAACAGCAGTCACAAAGTTTTATAACCCCTTTGGGGATTATGAATGGTGACCCCAATTTGTAACTGTTGTTTGTAACTGGTGTCAGCAGTTAGGAATATAATATTTGTAACTGCTCTCGGCAGTTATGAATATGATATTTATAACTCTTGTCATCAGTTACGAATCTTATATTTGTAACTGTTATTAGCGGTTACAAAATTGACAATAGTGATAAATTTGTGGCTACTATTAGCAGTTACAAAAGTTGAATTTGTTAAATATGGTAAGAGCTCTTACAAATATCTTTATATTTTCACAAAATTATGAAATGATGAGAGTAGAATAAATATCATGATAATTGCCTAAAAAATTTGACAACATTTCATTTATAATTTTAATATTCTAACTATCTGATACACATAAAACTTGTTTAAACTTAATTTAATGTCAAACAACCCCTTCTTGGGTGCCAAGTACAACATGAACATAGAATAAAAAACAATAAAAAAATAACAGCACAACACTTCGATGATATGAAATTCCATAAACATTTAACAAATCTGTCTGAACTTAAATGAGGGGTCATCATGCGGTGGATATGCTTCGTGAAGCCTAGGTATATCAACCGTAAGGGGTATTGATACGGTGACATCCTTCCTCACGTACTCGGAGTACGCCTACTAAGCACATTTAATGGACTCAAATTTTTTATATGCGGTGCTTCGATATTCATTGACGTGTGCTTGTCTTGCTTTCCACAAAGTGTGAACACCTAGATTTAGGCCTTTGAATACTACGTATGCCGAGTATGCCATATGTATACCTACAAACAATAAAATATAATTGGGTTCAGAATTAATGCCATCAATATCTTTTAAGTCAAAGGTGTAATTAAAAAAAACACAGTTTCAATCCTTGTATGAAGATCCAAGACAAGTGAATTTTAAGAGATGCGACGAAACATGGTTATCAATTGCATATTTCTTACTGCAACAAATATAAAGGTCGTGGTTCGTCAAATACATATCACAATTATTTTCTCGGGGATATCTAACAAATTAAAAAAATTCTCAACAGTAACATTGCTTTCTCTATATATATGATAAATTTGATGATAAAAGAGGCATATCTCTCCACTTATTTGTTCCATAGTCTCAAAAGGTTACCAATAAAGAGGATAATTTATGTTTATGACTTTTATAGGAGTTTTGGAATGAGATTCGATAACAAGGTTCCGATGTTTTTACTCCTGGCTAACTAAAGACCTCTTAAAAGAGTAATGGTTTCAGCCTACATATTAGTTCCATGATCGAAATACAACAGTTAGATTAACCAAATTCATCCTCCCGATCTCACTAAGTTTTTTAGGTTTCTTCCAATAGTTAAATACATTCTGAATTTGATTTTTTTATGAATGATCAAATGATTCAGACCTGTTGTTTTAAATATGCCTTCCAACACTACACCAATAGAAGTTGTTTTAAAGATAACACAGTAAATGTGCAAAAAAGATAACACATTTAATACACCAATCTTATATCCAAGTGAGCTATGACATGTATTGATATCATTCCATTTTTTCTTTCCCGTATTCTGTCTCTTCTCTCGTTGCTCTCTAGATTGAGGTAATATTTATCTCAATATTCAAAACTCAAGCAATGGGAAGAATTGTTACCTATGCAGCCAATTTTCGAAGTCTTAAGTTGTCAGCTTCATCCCCATCCTCTGCATTGACTCCTATTTTTTTTATCAGAACTATCAACATCATCATCATCATCAGTTTGAAAACCAATAATATCATCATCATTTTCAGCATCTTCTTCCTTTGTAGCATCTGTGAATGCCAGGAAAATATGAACATAAAATCAAAACATGGCAAGAACAAGTACCAAATAGTTATTCGTAGCCACTCAACTGTGATTCGAATATATGGATCAACCCAATGATTTACCTGTCCCCTATAGTTTGGGAACACTACATCGATGAGCTTAGGTGCAAGTTCGATATTATTATCCTCAAAATTTTAGACTAAAGTGATGATGCTTACTGAATATATAGGTCTTAAGCGTAAACAATGATTTATATTGGAGGCTTATATCTTACAAATAAAAGAAGGAAAATGATAAGCCCAAATCATATATTCGTGAATATTACTTAATATATAGGTCTTGAGTTAAACATTATAGTCCCAAATCAGAGATTCATGAATCTCCACCTGATATACACCATTGTTTACAGTATAGTGTTTCTAAAGGGATTATTGATGATGCTCTACTAATATTTTATTAGAAGAATATTTCTACTAGCATAAATGGATTCACATACATCAAATAATGGGAAACATAAAGTGAAATAAGATCAACAAACTTCTTTAAATGAGCTCATGATGTCAAATAAATGACTAGTAAACGATTTATAGCATTTGAGTTTATACAATTTGATTCCTTTAGAATGACATTAGAAGTTTATTACAAAACAGGATTAGTATTACTCAGATCAATATAGCCCCAATCAGTCAAATTCATCCAAACTTATGCTGGACCTAAGAGTATACAAATCAATGGATACGATTACCGTACTACACACATTTTTTCTAGTGAAGGTATGTTTTCTTAGTAAAGGTAATTCTTTATTTCTTCATTTTATACTATATAGTTTGTCAATAACAGTACTAGACATTCATTTTGTCCCCTTAGTTATTAGTGGCAGTTTTTAGCAGATTATCTGCTTGATGCAAATTTCGTGATGCAGAGTACATGATTTACATTTCAACCTACACATTTACATTTTATTTCAACATATACAAACATTTACATTTCAAAAAGTTTAGAAAATATCAGTATTGGTAAAATGATTATGTCAAATTCAAAAAGTTTCTAATTGCAGAGAGGTAGTTTCTAATTGCATAATTTCTTAAAATACTTAAAAGACTTTGTAACTAACCAAAATAAAAGCAAAAGTAGGTTAGTTATCTATTAACACCTCAAGTCCAAAATTTAAAGATAAAATTTTCAGAAGCATGAACTAAACAAGCACTAAATACAACACTGTAAGTAGTCATTGCAATAAAAAACATATATATATTAAGCATAGAAAACACGTATATTTCAAGATTCATTCCATGGAAAACAACACATAAATCAGAAAAAACAAATCGAACAAATAAAAAACTCACAGCAACGAGAGAGAAAGAGAGAGAGAGAGAGGGGGGGGGTTCTGAAAAGAAGATTTAGGTCCAAAACCCAAATACTTATCACAACAACAAAACTAAAGAGAGGGGGCGGGAGTTATGAAAATGAAGAGAGGAGGGTAATTAAAGTCAAGCAAAAAATTTAGCGACTGCTAACTGCAGTTATAAATTAAGTCATAGGACAAAAGATGCGACTGCTGGGAGTGGTTACAAATTTATGACTGTTAATAGCGGTTATAAATTAAGTCTTAGAGCAAAATTCATGACTGCTGGGAGCGGTTACAAATTTATGACTGCTGATAGTAGCCACAAATTTAGTATTAGACCAAAATTTGTGACTCCTCATAGCATTTATAATTTTGTGATTGCTCATAAGAGTCATAACTTTAGTCAACTTATAAATTTGTGACTGCTTATAGGAGTCACAAATGAATTATATGGTAACATTTGTGACTCTCTTGCTCATTGACAAACTAATTGAGTCAATTTTTTTATTACCCATAGATTTTATCACCCCTAATGGGAGTTACAAATAATTTTATGACTGCTCTCGAGAGTGATAAGTTTGTCACTCCAATTAGCAGTCACAAAATTAGCATTTTAGTGTGGTGTATATTGGTGTGTAAAATGTATACAAATGAAAATTTTCTAGTTACATGTGACAGTAGTCAGATAGATAGCGTATATCTAAATAAATGAATTAAGCAGTGAAATTTAATTAATTGAGTAAATGTAATACAAGTGAAAACAATACCATGCCTCCTCAGTCAAAGAATGATGCCATAACAATAATAACTCTTCTAACAAGTCAAGAAGTGCTTGCAGCAGACCAAGAATTGAAATCTAAATCAATAGAATTAGAGGACCGAGTTGTATCAGGTGTAAATACGGCCAACTTCCCCAAAAATGAATGGCGTAAATCTCATACCCTCAATTATCGGAGACTAATCAGGGGGCGGGGGGTGAGTCCCAGATTCTCAAATGAGAATATAGTTCAGTGTATAACATTTTTGAATAAGTCAAGTGAGCACGTCACGACTAAAAATCAAGATGGAAACATATATGACTTTGGAACAATAAAGTCCACATAGGATGTTAGTATCATTTCAAGAAAATTGAAAGAAAACAATTATATAAAGTCAACAAAAGCCGCTAAGCTGGTAAGTAAAGACACAAAAACGTGGGGAAAAAAAGAAGCTCAAAATCACAAGCCCATGAACCAAGAAGAATTCGATTTATGGACAAATATAGAATATAGTTAAATGACATTTCAATGGTGGGAGATACTTTAGGCAACTCGACGAAAATAGTTGATAGAGTAGTTCACCCAAGAAATTTTGATAGGCAAGAAAATTGTGATTCTTCCTATAGTTTTAAAAAGCAAATCTTGGTAGAAAAAAACATTGATAATTATGACTCACAATCTGAAAATGAAATGCCTCCCTTAGAGTAATGCCATAGAGTTAATTTTTACGTGTCGATTCCATCATTAAATCTTCGAATGTCACCTAATTCTGCAAAAGTTCGAAAGTTTATTGAAGACTCGGTTGAGTGAAAATATGGAGTTCAAACGTCCAATACTCCAATAAGTAATTATTTTGAGATTTTAGGTAAGAG